>JAAFCE010009126.1:21767216-21804457 GCA_013389805.1 Trigoniulus corallinus | reverse complement strand
AGACAGAGAGAGAGAAAGACAGAGAGAGAGAAAGACAGAGAGAGAGAAAGACACAGAGAGAGAAAGACACAGAGAGAGAAAGACACAGAGAGAGACACACACAGAGACAGAGGTTTGGCTTAATTGTTTATGTAAAATGGACCAAAAATTGATGTCTCAAAATGGGGTCTTTCTATTGCTCGTGTGAGGGGGAAAAATGCATTTTTTTTTGCAACGATCTCTGTCATTAAATTTTTGCTATTTGTTAGAAATCAAATAAGGGCAGTTTTTAACACTGTGGTGTAAAGTGTCGCTGTTATGGCAGGCCCAAAATCCTTAACATTAGCAGATACCAGGAAGTTGTCAACCATTCTTACCGCTTTTCCTGGCCGAATATTTCCCTTGTCAAGCTCTTGATTTCTCCTGTCATTCATATGTGCAGTATTGCCTATAATGATGTTAGTACGCGTGGCTTGGTAAAATTGTTGGTGTGACAGATAATTTCCTCACTTTAAGGTCCAGGAAAATGTTGGCTAACATGTTGCAGGATGGTGATGAATGTCAGTCAACGCAAGTTCAGAAGAGGGAAGAAACATTTCGACTGTTATGAGTAAGTTTATTTAAGAACGTAAACAAGGGCGGAAATTCGGAAATTTGATATGGAATTTTTCCCTAGGTGAACAGAAAGTCACGTGTCATGTGTTTTAGGAGTTTTTTTTAGTTTCGTTAGTGCTTTAAAGCCCTTCAACTACAAGGTCGTTAGAGCCCCGTCCACGGCATAGTAATAGTGAGGAGACTGCACAGGCACCACACTAATGTGACGATTATTGGGTTTTAGTAGTATCCACTTTCCCTAAGCGGCCACCCATGTTAGTACTAGCTGGGGTTGCGTTGCTTAACTTCAGTGATCAGACAAGAACTAGTGTGTCCAACGCAGTAATCCGTTCCCTGTTTCAGGAGGAGATTGGTTTGAATGGTTAAAGATGCGTGCTGCGTTAGTATAAAGCAGCATTTCTCAACCGGTGTGCTGCGAGATTCCCTAAGTGTGCCGCTCGAAATTTTTATGGTTAACTTCGAAATAATAAAATTGTGTACTAGTTATTGAATTCCACCAGCTATATTATTACAATATTACTTCTGATCTTAAGGCAAGGCGCAAAATGAGGCCGCAGAGTGACGCAGTGTGACGCAGCCCTGCGAAATTCTGCTGGCAGGCAATCACTGTTACGTTGAAAGCCATTTTAGTTGAAAGTACGTTGAAAAACTGCGATTCAATGTGCGGTGATTGCCTGCTAGCAGAATTTCGCTGGGCTTCGTCACCCTGCGGCCTCATTTTGCGCCTTGCCTTACGGTCGCATGTTGTCACTGCAATAAAGTAAGTGGACTCACGAATGAGGATTTTCATTCAACGTATGCAGGGATATCTCTATGTGCTACTAGCAGTGCCGTTGGTAAAAGCAGTTGAGACACACTGGTATAATGCCTCGCGACATCAGCCACATTTTGTCACCTGCCATTTTTCGATTGTTATTGTTTTAGGGCCTTTCAACTACAAAGGTCATTAGAGCCCCGTCCGCAGCGTAGTTCTTATGCAGAGACTTACAGACACTACACAATGCGACGATTTTTGGGTATTAGCAGTACCCACTTTTCCCAAGCGGCCACCCATGTCAGTACTAGCTGGGGTTGCGCTGCTTAACTCCAGTGATCAGACGGAAACTGGTGTGTCCAACGCAATTCGCTGCTCCCGCCATTTTCCGAAGAAGAGATTAGAATTCGCATGATTGTCCGTTTCAGTTAGTCTAAAAAAATTGAAAGAGATTCCGGAGGATGGCTTTTTCATGCTCTGGCTATTGTAGTGGGCAAATTATTATTCTTTCATCATCAGCATCATCATACCCTTATCCCGCCTGTGGCAGGGTTGGGTCCGGCGTCCGGGCGTCTGGAACCCGCAGGAATATTAGTTGGGTTGTCTGTGGGGGATGCCGGCCTACCCCACTTGTTTCAACATCGCATTCTACAACCAAAATAGAAACTTTGGCAGGTAAATTGATGTTCTGTTGGTTATAATATTGCACAATAATAAGCAATCTAATGCACACACGTGGTCAATTATTGCTCCTTATTCCGCAAATATCGAAATTAAGGAAGATAACTGATAGGTTTATTTGATCCTTGATGTCCTGCTAAACCCCAGATTCACCGGTTAGGAACTTTTATTTACCGAAAACAAAAGTTCTATTTAACTTTCTTTTATTTGCCAGTTATAACTGTTGTGACGTGAGGATTTTCCTTCAGAAATCTATCCACGCTGCAATTTCATATGAATAATGATGTGGGTTGAACCATGACTTAGCTTCAACATAAGAAGCAATTTTATCAATTACTGTTTTTTATTGCACTAGTATGATAATTCATTTACTCTTAATCTTAGAAAGCCAGAAAGAAACATAGAAAAAAGTCATTTCAGAAACCTCATAATCAATAGTGTTTGGCTGACTTCCTCTGAAAATTTTGATTTATTAATCGAATATCCTTTTTATAGTTCTTATGTTAATGCTGTATCATAACACTAGCAGTTTCCAACAGCCATTATTCTTGGTTATTATTGTAATTCATGAATGGGTTTTGAAAATTGCCACTGAAACGATTGAGATCAAAATGAAAACCAGCTAAGATTTAAATGAGGTCATACTGCTTGATATTAACTGCACTTTATTTTAGGTAAAAGCAAGCTTATCTTTTAAAGTTGACATCATCGGCCAATGTAAAACGATCTTTATTTGAAATCTCACTTTGGTTTTAGGCAGAAATTAATTTGAGTAGGCAGGGCCAAATGTAATAAGCAGAAATTCAGTCCATCTTAGCAATTTTAATGAATATTAGCGCCACGTTTGAGGCATAAAGTCTTCAACTTATGCGGGCATTTAAGTCATCCGATATAAGCAATTCAGGAAATATAAAATTTTAGGGTTTTCGTAGGTGTTAAGGTGAAATTTCCCGGCTAAATGGGCAAGGTGCAAAAATCCTTCACTGAATAGCTCCTGATTCTGACTGTATACGAGTTAAGTGTTTTGGATTAGGTTAGACTATGTTTATATTTGTCATGAAGATTGTGTCTAACATTTTGGGCTTTTTGAAACTCATCTCTGACTTATCTTGCGATTTTTGTGGTAATGTTGGACACATTATAAAAGCCTTTAGATGCAACTCTAACTGATAATTAAGGTTTTTACTATGCGGCTTTGTTTAAATGTAATGGTTTGTGTAGTAGTGGAGCGGCTGTTTAGCGTTGGACACACCAGTTCTCGTCTCATCACTGAAATTGAGCAACGCAACCCCAACTATTACTAGCTTGGGAACAACACTGAGTACATCTAATACCCAAAAAATCGTCGTAACAGCGTAGTGTCTATGCAGACTCCTTCATTAGATATGCAGTAGACGTGGCTGTAATGACCTTTGTAGTTGAAAAGCCCTAAAACACCAAAGAAACCAAAAATTGTAGTAGTGTATTTTCCATATACAGTGGTACCCCGCTTAACGAACGCAATTCGTTCCACCGCCACGTTCGTTATGGTGGGGGTTCGTTGTGCGGAACACGACTATGTTATAGTGTGTAATGCATTCCGGGTTGCCGCGAAAAACTGCGAAAATTGTTAAAATGTTAAAAACCAAGTACAATACAAAGTACAATACTGTACTGTCATGTTAATACCTCCCAAACTACCTGTCGTAGAACACTGTCATAAGCCTTCCCCAAGACGATAAAGATGGGATAGAGATCTTTCTTTGCAGCTCTATACTTTTCTATCATCTGCTTCAGAATGAAGATTGGTTCCATTGTGGACCTACCTAGCATGAGCCCAAACTAATTTCCATGGACACTCGTTCTATCCCAGAGACGACATTTTATTACGACATTTCCCAGAGCTTCATGGAATGACTCATTGGCTTAATACCTCTATGGTTACTACAATCTTGGACATCCTATCAGTGCCGGATTTAGATATTGAAAGGCCCTAGGCTAATTCAATTTTGAGGCCCTTTTCAAACCCTTTTCTTAAGTTTTGAAGCTCTCTAAATGCTGAGTCTCTAGGCAGTAGGCTCTTAGCCTGCTGATAAATTCGGCACTGCATCCTATTCAATTCCCAGTTCACTTTATATTTTGAACAAGCGTTCGTTATGCGATACTCCCGCGCTTTCTTGACGGTGTTCGTTATAGGGAACATTCTTTAAGCGGGGTACCACTGTATTCTGACTTGCCCTTCTGTGATTCCTCAAAGGACGTCACTACTTGATTATTTTAACGTGAAGGTTGACTGAAATTCAGGCTTTTTATAACCGCTTTCTTTCTGAAATGACCATAGGCCGGTATTTACTTCCTTGAAGCAGCAGGTTCAGTATTGGCTGTGGTTAATCACTTCATTTTGGTAATGGAACCTTCTTCCCTTGGGAGCAAAGCTCGGTTTACTCAGGCCTTGGTTTAATATTTGGTATTGCATGTAGTTTAATCAACAATCAAGAGAAACGGAAAATTCTAGAATTCTATCAATTAGGGAGCGTTAAGAGTTGCTCATAATCTTGAACAAAAATGCATTGATGATACCTTCAATGTCCAACAGCCAGTCGACTTTTTGGAAATTAGCATACTGATATGCTTGACTCCTGCTTGGGCTCGTGGTTCACGTATTTTATCAAGGTGGAGGTGTCAGTACCTCGAAGTGGGCCTTGCGTCTCATGAGAACTAATGTCGTGACCCTGCCTGATATCCACAAAATCACCTGCAAGTACAATAACCACCTGAAAAAACTACTGGCGTCGGTTAGTGGCTTCGAGATCTGACAGCCCGACGTTAAATTATCCAAACATACCAAATGGTGATAAGAAACCCACGAAATCTGCTCTTAGAGCATAAAAATGGTCGGAACATATTTATCACGCGACTGACGGGTGATTTGATGCCATATAGACCTTTTTAATCGCTTCTCGCTAGACATTCGGGGATAAATGAGCCTATTCTAATTCAATGATGATAAACGATATCCCTAGAGACGACGGTTTTGCTGTCAACCTTGTAAAGGGCACCAATATTTGTTAAGTCCATTTGTGATGGAAATGACGGTGGCAATCCGCGTTGAACGTTTAAACGAACAACCGGAACTGCAGCTTATCAATGTTTATTTAAAGTAGGTGGACGAAACAGGGGTTTCGATCCTCTGAGGACCTAATTGCACAATGCTTCTTCCCTTCTGAAAACGTAAATGACGTGCCGCTTGGATCATAATCATCTATGCACCCCAAAGCTCGATAGGCAAACAGACTACTGTGCTCTCCAGAAACGGCGGCATCATTTCAAAGTATATACAATATTATATCCACATTTTGGAGTGACTCGCTTGGAGATAATTAAATAAACGTCGTGTTAGTAGCAGCACCGTTCAAATCAGATCAGTTTCATTCAACGATTGGTATGAGAAACGCCAAATTTTCGAATTTGATATCCGTTGTCTGTATGTAAGGTAGAGACAATGATCTTTCTATTCATCTTGTTGAGCATCTCTCTGCCTTTCTACTTTCAAGAATTGCATTTTGATATTCTAATGATTGAAGGAAACAGAAATATTTCAACCATAAACCGAATTTAAGTAATTCTGTTCGACGTTGTAGACGTATAGTAAAGTTGCCTTATTATTTTTCTCAGCTCACTATTGGATGATAGTTGCTTCTCGATTTTTATTTTTCTCTCCCTCCATCCCTCTTTATCACTTCAAAATCTATTCTTCGTATTTGAAGAAACATGCTATTTCTTTTTTTATATTCCTCCACTTCTGAGGTGTCATTAAATTTGCTACTTACAACGTCTATTAAAATTGGACTTGACATTTTACAATTTGCATATTCAAAT
Source organism: Trigoniulus corallinus (assembly GCA_013389805.1). Taxonomy (NCBI): domain Eukaryota; kingdom Metazoa; phylum Arthropoda; class Diplopoda; order Spirobolida; family Trigoniulidae; genus Trigoniulus; species Trigoniulus corallinus. Next base: position 21,798,570 of record JAAFCE010009126.1, on the reverse strand, counting down.
AGTTCCTTCTACTCATCATTTTCATAAATGAATTTAGCGATGTAGGAAGCGACGGTCTGAATGATGAGATAGCTACATAAAATGGTGCAAATCAAAACCATTTCAACTCTATTCTACAAGAAGTGAAAATTACCCTTCAAACAGATGCGAGTTTTATGAAAATTAAAGCTCAGGCCTACATAGGCATCAACTAGAAATAGAAGAAGAAAAAAATAGGTTGTAAGTAGGTGCACCCGATAATTTGATTCATTTCAAGTGTAATGATATTTTTTAACAATCTCATTAGGCAAACTGATATTCAGGAAGAAGAAAGTACGGAGAATAAATGTATCGATTTTTCGAGATTACAATCATCTTTGTTTTGAAGCAGTCTGCATACCCGATGTTTGAGGCATAACTTTCTTCATGGCACGTTTTCACTTGATTATAAGTGAGATTTGAAATTTGTAGAGGTTACCTATCTGCAGGTTTAAATAAATAATGGGTTCGCATTTCCTGTCTCCATGATAATAGCACTACTAAGAGATAATTAAAGCAAATACAATTTTCTTGCTTGAAATTTGATGTCAGAAACTGTATGTTTCTTATGATTTGAATGCTCTCATGGGACAATCTAATTTTTTGTATAATATAAAACAGTTCTTCGAGTAACACCTTCAATTACTTCACACCTTCATTATTGCTTCATTTTCTTAGACCTATCCTGTCTTAATTGTAATTGCCTCTACTATTACCGAGTTTCATTCAAGTAATAAAATTCGGAAACTTACAAAATTCCTTTACTCTTTAAATACTAATTCATAATAGAACTTACATGAACGAAATTATACAGTATACTACATTCATGAGGTTAAAGGCTGCCTACAGACGAACGACTGACGACAAACTACAAATTTGTAGGCAAGTCATCAGACTAAAAACTGTTAGTCGTCGTCTATTTTGATGCACATAGAGACAGTTAGTTTGTCGGCCAGTGTCGGTCAGAAAATGGAACATGCTCCGTCTTTTTTGTCGTGGTTGCATTTCTGTCGTTCGTCTGATTATCCCCATTGAAATGCATTGGTTGCATTTCCACCGATAATTTTGTAGGTGACGATTGTCGTTCGTCTGTCTTCAGCCTAAGTCACGAATTTGGTAGATCAATTTGTTGGGTGCTTGTCTCCTGAGGGCAACGATTCACCTGTGATTGAGGATGGTTGGAAACTTCTTTTGATAAAGAAAAAAATCAAAGTGTATTGTCCGTCTGAGGCTGAGGACTGACGAACGACTGACGACCAACGACAATTTTTTAGGCAGTCACCACAGACGAACGACTTTTTAGTCGTTGTCTATGTTTAAGCACACATGACAGACATTTAAGCACACGCGACAGTCAGTAAATGATGGACAAACAACTACTGCGATGTGTAGCTTTGTATTTGAAATATCGCCAAAAAGACGACGAGATAGGGCCGGGCATCCGGAGGGTGCATTGCACCCGGGCCCCATGATTGAGGTGGCCCCATCATCAGTACCCAGATCATTACTAATATTAAGAGTTTAATACACGTTGTTGTAGGGGCAACGTCCCTCATTCGACCCTGCCAATGCAATGTAACCTAACAATCCTGCCATTGAACTGCACCAGGGTTGTACAACTTTCTGGTGTTGTGGGTCACTCAGCTGCTCCATGAACTGATTGCCAGCCACAGGCTGTCAAAACCAAAACGGGTGAAGATATCGTTAGGTGTTACATAGCAGGTAGGGTATAATGCATAATTAGAAATGATGCACCATGGGCCACATTACAAGCCTCAGTGGGCCACAGGCTGGACAACTCAGTATTAGAGGTTAAGCTATTATTTTTGGGTTGTTGAAACCAAAATACCTTTAATAATCAGAAGTGTAATAAAAAATTATAATGACACAGGTCCAACTGAAAATGTTCCAAGGTGTGGGCGTCCACATGAGCTTTCAGGCCAACTCATAAATGCAATGGCGACATATTAGGATAAATGGCGTCATCAAAAAATGTAATGCCTTCCAAAATTAGGAAGGATCTCAGAAGGATTCAGAGTAAATGGACTCCTGTTAGATGTCTCCTATCCTATTCTATTTTTATTTTTGGAAAAATATTTAGGGGCTCCAAAAGGATTTTTGCACCCAGGCCCCTTTATAGCGAAGGCCGGCCCTGCAACGAGATATGCAGTTCTGGGTTCAGCCAATTGCCAGTCAACGTCTATTGAAGGGTCAATTTCATATTTTACATGAAAATTTATGTGAACACCCTGAGAAATTTTTTAATTATTACCGAATGTCTGAAAATTCATTTAATGAGGTGGTGAATATTAGTTGGTTAAAAGTATTCAGAAAAAAATATTCAGAAAGAAAAATACTCAGAAGAAAAATATTCAGAGCGATATTCAGGAAAAGAAATTCAGGCAAACGACTAAAGTGTCTGTGGTGTGTTTTGAATAAAGGGAATAATGCCTAGTTCCGTATCACCACACTTCAACGCTAATCACGTCGCCACTGATGACATTTTGATGACGTTTTGTGCTAGTGCGTTATGAAGGACCGCCAGCGCAATTCCTTAAGTGCAGCGCTTTATTTGGAGTCACCGCACGCCGCCGTCAAGTCTTACATTATCCTCCGCCATTTTTCAAGCAGACAGCTCAACCGCCAGCCAATCAGAACGCAGCGTGACGTGCGGGACGCTATGTGAGTTGACCACTGGTCAACTCAACTACCGTCACGCATAGCTGCTCTGCGACACCCCAAGTAGCAGTGTGACGTCACCATTTTTTGTACTGTGTCGTCTGATTCAACGGTAATAGCGTTAGCGCGTGGGTATACGGAACCAGGCATAAGTTTGTTTTATTTCAACCCCCGACAGTCTTGTCAGGGAGAAAATGGAACATGCCCCATCTTTTTTGTCGTTCGTTTGGTCACCCCTGTTGAGATGCCTTTGTTTCATTCTCAACGACAATTTTGTAGGTGACGACTGTCGTTCGTCTGTCTTCAGCCTGAAGGGAAATCAAAAGTCGTCCCATATTGGTGAAGAATGTCACATGCTCACCAATAAACGGACGGTTCTGATGTTGTTTGTTTGTGTTTTAAGGCCCTTCAACTACAAAGGTCATTAGAGCCCTGTCCACACCATAGTTCTTATGCAGAGACTGCACAGACACTACACTAATGCGACGATTTTTGGGTATTAGCAGTACCCGGTTTTCAAAAGCGGCCACCCATGTCAGTACTAGCTGGGGTTGTGTTGCTTAACTTCAGTGATCAGACGAGAACTGGTGTGTCCAACACAATTCGCCGCTCCTCCGGTTCTGATAAATTCTAGTCTGAAGATGGAGAATGAACAATAATGTTGAATTAACCCTTAACTGTGCTGGTGGGGTTGAAAAGACCCCAAGCACTTTTATTGTCTTATTATTAAAAAAAAAGTGATGGAACTTTTCCGTATTCCTCCCAATAGATATGCATTATGCAATGCATAGCAGCATCAGATAGAAAAAATTATAGTAATGATGAAAATGAAGCCTTTGGGTGTTTTGGACCCGCACCAGCATGTTAATGTAAGCTTATCGTTTGGGGGAATTGAACCCCGGAAGCATGTTACTGAAAGTTTTGCAGTGATTGCACAGTAGTATTTAATTAAAGGCAATACTTTTTTTTGCATTTCAAATTGCAATCAGCTGTGCATTGCACCCAGCTGTGAAAATTTTCCCTAATGCGTTGGTGTAAAGGCCCACACACTGCCTTCCTCGAACTTACTGGAATTTTAGTCAGTGTTCTTTCCAAATTTTAAATGGAGCTTGTTAAGTCTTATTTAGCAAACAGCTATGTTTAAATAGGTAGCTGTGATGTGAAATAAAGAAATGTAAAAAATTTTTATGCAAATGAAAGCTATTTAAAGTCACTAAAGAATTTTTGTCTCTGAGGTCCAAAACACCCCACCAGCATGTTAGAACCAGGAAAAGCAACCAGCACAGTTAAGGTTTAGGACAATCGCACACTTGCAACTTGTCAAGTCTCGGTGATTAAATAATGTAGTCGCCAGAAAGTTGCCTTCTCCTCTACCAAGCACCTTCGTCAATTTTAAAATCAATATCGTTGAAACTGCATGCGTTTTTGACCCTTGTTTTTAGAATTTTCATAGTAGAGAGGGCTTTTTACGTGCAAACGCCATCGTACACCATACGGGACCTCGGTTTTACTTTTCATCAGAAGGAAGGCACACTCGGGGCTTCTCTCTCTTCCAAAAGACGCCAACCCACCTCGATCCAGTATAGAACCTAGAACCACTGGACTGGCGCGGTAAATCGACCATGCTACCCATTGCGCCACCGAGGCACGAATTGATCATCATGACAGTTCACTAGCAATAGATTAGGAAAGATCAATCGCATGCTTATTAGGTTTTATTATTACTCTTAGCATTGAATCGAATTTGGGCCCGCTTTGGTGGCGCAGGAAGCAGCGTGCTTGGTTTCCTGCGTCTGTGATTCCAGGTTCGACATTAGATCGAGGTGGTTTGGCTTCTTTTGGGCGAAAGAAAGGCCGCAAGTGCGCCTTCCTTCGGAGGAGAAGTAAAACCGAAGTCCTAATTGATGTGCGATGACATTTGCGCGTAAAAGAAGCCGGCCGGCCGCCCCATCAGGGCAGCCGCCCGCGTTCTTTGCACACTTTGAACCTATGGACGGACCGGCCCTGAAAATAACCCTCTCTACTATGCAACAGTTAGATGAGGCAAAATTTCGTATCCTGGCGTTAGTGGCGTACCCCAACGAAGAGTAGACCGGCAATAAATAAACTTACGGGTTGCAACTTTGGTCGGCAGCCGGTTGCGGAAAAACACCATTCAATATATCACCCGTCTGTTCATTCAGAGGGACACGATGGGTACCCGACCCTGTTATAGGCGGAAAAAGGATTCCTCGTCTTAAAATCAAAGTGGCACCAATTTCAGTTTCGCAGTGGAACGCCGTGTTTGATTGCGTCTGTGCTGGGGATCGAAATACAGCAGACTAAATTTTGAATAAGCCATCGATTGAACTGTGATTGAAAACCTGTCACCAAACGGGATAAGAAAAGTTACCTTGTCTCAATCACACAGGGGTGCATGATTGAAACGAAAATAATGTTATTCAGTAGAATGAAAAGATATCTGGCACATGATATATTGCCTAAAGGCTCCAAAATAACAACTGCAGTGCTTGACAGTAGGCCTATATGATATTAACTACTTTACTATGGTTATAGGTAAGGCCGATCTGGGTTTAGGCATTGAAACCGGAAGTTCACAGTTGCATATCTTGATTGCAGTACTGAACTCAGGCGTGGCTGACCGGGCATTTGCCACTGGTTCCCAACATAACTTATTGTATATTTTTTTACTATATGGCTTTTGTATGAAATTAAAACATAAAAAGCCATGGATACACCTTGGAATGAAATTAGTTATTCTAACCCTACTTGATTATATTAATTTTATCCTATTTTTGATACGTCTACGTCGATTTGACGTTTATCTCAGCAAGTTTGGCATAATAGGGTCTCGTCTACTAAATTAAAGATCTAATTCGAAATACTGTAATGTGCATCTTATTGGCAACCACACTTGGTCCCGGGAAGGTAAGAAGACCCCTTGAAATTCAAAATACGGATTATAAAAGAAATGCATAATGAAACATAATTCAACCAAACCTACCTACAGTATCTTAGGGAGCGGCTTATTGCGTTGGACACACCAGTTCTCGTCTGATCACTGAAGTTTAGCAACGCAAGCCCAGTTAGTACCGACATGGGTGGTCGCTCGGGAAAGCTGGGTACTGCTAATACCCAATAATCGTCGCATTAGTGTAGTGTCTGTGCAGTATATGCATTAGAACTATACAGTGGACGGGTCTCTAATGACCTTGTAGTTGACGGGACCTTAAACTCCAACAAACAAACAAACTAGGGAGCGGCTTATTGCGTTGGACACACCAGTTCTCGTCTGATCACTGAAGTTAAGCAACTCAACCCCAGTTAGTACTGCCATGGGTATCGTGGATACAATTATTCATTAGATTATTAAGTCGATAACACTATTTATCCATTTTATCCTAGAATTTCAGTTCCTAAAATTCTAAAAAAAATCTTCTCAATTATTGACCCATAGGATTAATGCCGGATGGTTGAAGTGGCGGCAGGCAAGTGGAGTCCTAGGTGACTGCAGGGTCCCAGTAAAGTTAAAAGGCAAAGTTAGGCCCGCTTTGCTCTATGGCTCAGAGTATTGGGCAATTAAGAAGAACCATGAAAGGAGAATGCAAGTGGCTGAGATGCGAATGCTGCGCTACCTGACTGGCGTGTCACGAGTACTTTTTGGTTGTTTTAAAATCTTTGAATCAGGAAACCATTTTTTTATTAAACAGTTATGCATTTTATTATTAATGATCATGGGATCAATGGGATATGATGATATAATCACAGTTGCAACTCAAAATGCCCACCGTGCCGTCCAAATAACATGCACGCTAACGAGCAGATTCTTTTGAAGTACCAAGATCAAGCGGATCGTGCTCGCCAGTGCACAGCTTTGCACAATGTTGCACGGTTTGCCATCAAAACCGATCGCCCAGCGAGCGCCGCACGGCGATTTCTTGTTTGGCGCAGCACGGCGCGGCCGGTGTGGACCCAGCATAAGACCGACATGGAGAAGGCGTTTGAGTTTGTGGACCATGAATGCTGGATCTCGATCCTCTCTAAGTACACTGACCTTTTTAATCTGTTAGTGTCATACTTGGAAGGGCGAAGGGTGAAATTACGCTCGTCCTTGGTTTCCAGGACCTTAGTTCATGGCGTTTCACAGAGTTCGGTCCTTGGGCCATTGCTGTCTATTTAATGTGATGACGGTTCCTCTCCTTACCATTTGTCCCGAGTGGTCTGTTTGGATCTATGCAGATGGTAACCTCTTTGGTTACTCTGCCTTGCACTTACAGATGAGTAGCGTGCACTTGTCTACAGTATTACATTGTTATTGTCCAGCCTCACGTTCTGGTATTCTGGTCTGCGTATGAAAATTCATGTGAATAAGACCAAGGTGTTGGTCTTGCGGCCCACTCCTACTGCTTTGTTGCCGGTCCTTACTTATAAATAAATTAGTAAGTAAGGGTTGCACCTTTGGTTGGCAGCCACTGCGGAAAAACACTGTCTAATATATAGCCCTTGTGTCCATTCAGAGGGGCAAGATGGGTACCCGACCCTGCCATGGGCTGGAAAGGGTCAGAAGTTGCTTACTCTGTTTCATAATCAGCTTTAGTCCAATTTTGTAATAGCCACAAATATAATTAGGTGAAGCACCGTGTAACAGCAGCAGAGTTATGACATGGCATTTCTATTATGCATTTATAAGGGGCAATATTATTATTATTCAGAAACAAATTCCTGAACTGTGTTAATGACGGTGAATGTCAAATAATTATCTCCTAGATGAATGATTTGTTTTACTTACCCAGAACAAGAGCTGAGAGAGTGGGCAGCTTTTTGTGTGCCTAACTAGAAACCGTGATCATTCTAACAATGCCTCACAAGGACAAATTCTGACGGAACATAGAAAGTCAGTTAATTAGCGCTCACTAGTCCAAAAGTTTCCAGTAATGAGACGTTCAACTTTTAATTAATTAAATTGGTAAACAATTAACTCCATTATGTGATGAAAATTCGGTGTTCGTACATTCAGCTCAATGTGACGGCCCTTTCACTATCCACACTTGTCAGTCAATTTTGTTGGTTGGGATGAAATGGAAAAAAAGTAGGTCACCGTCATTTTACTGCATTAAATCGTTCAGAGATTTCCATTGTGTAAGTGGCAAGTAGGCTGCAATTCATTTAATCGCCAATACAATAACATTTTGGTTCACTAAGGCGTCTTGTTGTTTTGGACATTTTCATTTCGGACCACTTTGGGAACTTCATGTTGCTAAGGGTTAAGGTGAAGAAGCAATGTTACATAAAAGAGCAGTGCCAAATTTTCATTATTTCATATTCGTTTTTGCGCCTATGGCAGGATAGTGTATGCAAGTATTAGCCCCTCATTCCCTTCTAATCCCAACCTAGTCGGTGGTTCTCACATTGTGCAATGCCCAGGCATACAACCACTACTAGTTTGTCTTTGACCTAACTCCATCGCGTCTAATTCTGATGGCCTGCATCCTTATGCTGGGCAATAGGGTAATCATTTCTTCTTGTCATGACTAATACCTTCGTTTTCGTTTCCGCACTCCTTAGTATTTTAAATTTTATTACAGAAATATATTCACTGTTGCAGCCTATTAAAATTCAGTAAAACCTCTATCGGTACACTCCTCTAAAGTGTACACCCCTCATATGGGTGCAGATTCTTCAGGCACCGATTTTTCGCCCATAGGTTTTATGTCATTACATGCATATTTGTGTTTGCAACTCCTGCACATCACAGTCCGACAATTAAACTACAACACACACCACTTATTTTTTTTTAATGCAGTACTGTAGTATAATTATTAAAGATTATGTGTATATCGGCAAAAATTTTACAGGGCAAATCTATTTACCTAATTCAGTTCTTCTGCCAAGAAGTGAAAACGTTGTAACAAACAAATAACCACGATTTTATATCATCACGTGTGTGTCTTGAAAAGAATGTCAAGTCAGCTAATTAGATGAACTTAGTCATCTTCCCCAATGGCCATTTTACCCCGATTCACCATACTCTGATAGGATAGAATGGACCCTGAAAAAGAGGAGCCCAAAAGTGTGAAAATGTGCCTGCAATCATGTAACCGACCTCGCCTACATGTATTATCTGGTAGTGGCCGAGCCAGAACACTTCGTTCCACTGAGAACGTACATGGAAAGATCCTGTTATGTCTTCTGTTGTAAGGGAAGTCAAACTACATAGGGATTAATAGGGCTTAAGCCCTGGGCCCCCGTGTCAAGGGTCCCTACAAACTGAATTATCATCAATTTTTAATACTTTTTCATTAACAGTGAGCTCCTATCGTATGGCAAAAATAGTTAATATTAATAATATAATAATGATAATACAGTATATAGAAGTACTATTTGTTTAATTTAATCAATGAAACATTATTGGACTTCAATAAACCCTAGGCCCCGAAAAACCTAGATCCGCCCCTGTTAACAGAAGTAAGAGCTCGTCCCTCGGCATCGATGGAGTCAACGAACAACGAACAGTAGAGAACGGCTTATTGCATTGGACACACCAGTTCTCATCTGATCATTCCAGTTAGTACTGACATGCGTGGCTGCTCGGGAAAACTGGGTACTGTTAATACCCAAAACTCGTCGCCTTGATGTAGTGTCTCTGCATTAGAACTACGCAGTGGACGGGGCTCTAATGACTTTGCAGTTGAAGGGCCCCAAAACACCAACAAACCAAACGGGGAGCGGCGAGTTGCGTTGGACACACCAGTTCTCGTCTGATCACTGAAGTTAAGCAACGCAAGCCCAGTTAGTACTGACATGGGTGGTCGCTCGGGAAAGCTGGGTACTGCTAATACCCAATAATCGTCGCATTAGTGTAGTGTCTGTGCAGTATATGCATTAGAACTATGCAGTGGACGGGTCTCTAATGACCTTGTAGTCGACGGGACCTTAAACTCAAAACAAACAAACCAAACGAGCAGTAGACTAACGATAAGTAAGCATAGAGGCTGCAGCATTATGGCATCGGCCAGCTAACGTGCACCTGGTCACCTATGTGCCTTACTGGTACAAAAATGGGCACCTAACCCTGTCATAGACGGAGAAAAAAGTTAATAATTGTTTTTGCTTTCATAGGCAGACAAGTTGGCTATTTTTCTGCAGTTTAATATACATTGTTGTTAACTGCTTTGCGTGAGAGAAGCAGCTTTTTCTCACTGGACTCTAATGAATAAAATTGCATTAAAAGTTCATTAATCAGCACTAGGTTAGCAATCACGCATGAGCATGATGATAGAGCTGAAGTGTTAAACATACAGGGCTAGACCAAATTGTCACAAGATATTACCAGACATAAAATTCGTGCAGCTCGTATTTTTTCCCTTTTACTTCATTTTTAGCAGCTATTTCAGCGAAACTGTAAGCGAAGGCATCGTTAAATTTATATGCCTTGTCACATAAATAACGCAATATTCAAAGAAACTACCCTCAAACTTTAAAAATGGTCCATTTCAATTTTTCTAATGACTCATTAATCGTTTAAAAACGCTTTAAAAAGACTAGAACATAATTTTGAAAACTTCTTCCGAAATGTCACCGCAGAAACGAGAGAGGGGCGATAATTTCAAACATAAAATATTGTTCATAGTTTTCACGCAACAGTAAATTTTTTTCTCTGCTAGTTTCTAACTTAATTATAATCCTAAAATATAGTCCTCATAAATATTTTCATTGGAAAAATAATCTTGGTTTTTCTAAGCATCATCAAAGTGTTTTTCTTTTTTTCAATGCTGAAGAGAAATTCATTAGGAGATTTATATCATGTCTTCTCCTTTGTTACCATGCAAATGATAGTTAAATGACTTATCCTATTTTGAAAAAAAAAACAATTTTTGAAAATGATGATATAGGTATTTCTATTCATTCTATAAATGCAGTCTCAAAGCTCGACGTAATTATAACAATAACTGAATAGCAGCATTTGTCTAAATCAGGTGGAATCCTAGTCAGGAGCAGTCAACTGCCATTCTTAAGCCGTTTAACACTAAATAGACGCCGCCGCCAAATAAGATTACCGCCTTTCTTAACAAGTTCTATTCATATACAAAATTTTGCCTCAATGAAGAAAAACAGGCCGACGATAAATAAGCTTAGGGGTAGCAGGATTAGGTTGGCAGACTGCTGCGTACAAATATCGCCTGTGAAATAGGGCCCTCCAACTATAAAGTCATTATTAGAGTCCCGTCCACTTCGTAGTTCTGATGCAGAGACTGCACAGACCAGCGGCAGATTTAGCGCGTGAGAGGCCTAAGGCGTAATGCAATTTTGAGACCCCCCCCCTCTAAATATCTTCGCTAGTCCTAACCCTACAATCTACACGCACAATTTTTACCCTGCCTGGCGTTATTCACTTGTCAACTTAATTTAGAGAATATTGCTAAATAATTAATTATTTTCATTATGAAAAATAATAAGTAGCTAAAGTAATTTTGATTCTCATTTTGAGAGTTGAATTTTGAGGCCCCCCCGTGACTTATATACACTACACTAATACCCAGTTTTCCCAAGCGGCCCATGTCACTGTTAGCTGGGGTTGCGTTGCTTAACTTCAGTGATCAGACGAGTACTGGTGTGTCCAACGCAATAGAGACGCTCTGCAAAGCCATCGCCCCATTTGGTGTGTATAACATCACATGCAAGGAAAATCCCCTTAGTGTCGGTAGCCTAAAAGTGCCCCAATGATGATAAATATGTATTAAAATTGTTGTAGCATTAGGTTGACAGCCGGCTGGGCAAAACCATCCCCCATTAGGTCGTCCGATGTTCCAATAAGACGCAGATGAGCACTCGACCCTACCATAGAAGGGAAGTTATTGTTGTCACGTCGTGACAGACAAAATTCGATAGTACCGCGTTATTTTGTATTCATAAACTCTTAAATTGGTTTCAATTCTTTGGGGGCTCTGATGACCTTGTAGTTGAAGGGCCCTGAAACACAAACAATCCATTCATTAGAAAAGTACCAACCCCTAATTCTTTTCCCGCCTATCAAGGGTCGAGTACCCTTCTTGTCCCTCTGAATGGATAAAAAGGTGATATATTGAACAGAGCTTTTCCACAGCCGGTTGCCGACCAAAGCTAAAACCCCTATGCTTATTTATTGTCGGACTACTGTTTCTTGGGGCACTCCACCGACGACAGGAGGCGAGCTCCTACACGTGGAAAGTTTGCCTCATCTACCCGTTGCATCGCAGAGAGGGTTCTTTTACGTGCAAATGCCATCGTACACCACACGGGACCTCTGTTTTACTTCTCATCCGACAGAATGAGCACTGGGGACCTCTCTAAAGCCCGCTTCACAACAGCAACGGGAACGTAAAACGTATTTTGTGCAGAGGGGAGGGGCGACGGGAACATCATGTGGTGGAGGTGCGCTCCTATTGGTCAAACGGCTTACGTTTAACGGAAAAGTTGAATTTTTTTCAACTTTCCCGGCCGTTGCCGTTCTCGTTCCCGATGTTATTGTGAAGCGGGCTTTACGCCCAATGGAAGCCGATCCACCTCGATCCAGTACCGAACCTAGAACTACTGACGCAGTTACTGAGCGAGCAACCCATTGCGGCACCGAGATGGTCTGGTTTCAATTCATTGATTAGATAAAATTAAGTAAAAGTTTAACCTGCTTTTACCAGGGATGTTGAATTTTATTGCCTGTGTTAAAGAAACGCTGGAATTCTACGAGGGCTATTTTTTTTCAAGGTCCGTTCGGTTGCAAAATGCAAACCGCAGTAAAAATCAAAAGCTTTTTATTTGGAACATGTAGGTACACATTCCAACTATCTCTCTAGATATTTACCTTGCCGATTGAGACATTTATCCTAGCGTAGTAGCAACTTTCCTATACCCTTGTCATTCAAGGTGGCCGCCAGTCCTTTCAGCCAACGCTGTACACTGGTCTGCAGCTACTCTGAGTCAAACTTCTGCCCTCCTAGCCAGCGTTTCATGATAGCAAACTTCTGTCCTCCTAGCTAGTGTTTCAGCACCCCCTCCCATACAGCCTGGGCTTGATTCCGTCTGACTTCCATCTCTTTGCTAACATGAAACGCTGACTAGGAAGACAGAAATTTGACTCAAACGCAGTGGCGTCGCTAGGATTGGTGACACCATGGTGTCATCCCTCTCTCCCAAAAAAGCCGCTTCTTCTCCTTTGGTGTCACCCCCTTTTCTCATGGTGCGAGTGGCGTCACCCGTTGCAGCCCACACACCCCCAGTGACGCCACTGCTGAAACGAGCTGCAGACCAGTGTACAGAGTTGGCTGAAAGGACTGGCGGCTACCTTCAATGACACGGGTAAAGGAAAGTTGCTACTACGCTAGGATAAATGTCTCAGTCGGCAAGGTGAATATCTAGAGCGATAGCTGGAATGTGTACCTACATGTTCCAAATAAAAGACTTTGGATTTTTACTGTGGTTTCCATTTTGCAGCCGAACGGACCTTGAAAAAAATAATAGCCCTCGTATTTCACAACCAGTCCTCAGTATTTTGATCTTGACTATTGAGTCCATGGTTTCAGGTTCGTTTCTGCCGAAAGAGGTGGTTTCTGTCGGAGCCACGGAAATCCCTAAGAGTGTAAAACCTGCCGCCCTGTGTTCCTGTTTACCAATCACTTGTAGGTAAAATTTCCAAGTGCTTGCCTGTTGAAATAGCAGGCATTGTAGTAATAATTTTGAAGTTGGTGTTGTATCTCAAAGTGTCCGGGTTTTTGCCATGTGCAGGTAGCTTTCTACCTTTATCCCACAATAATTACGCCAGATAAATAGAAAACATGGTTAGACACTTTGAGGTGTGACACCGGGTAAGTAGAGCGGTAAAGCAAACATGTTGGTGGTTGGTGTTTTAGGGCTCTTCAACTACAAGGGAATTAGATCCCCGTCCACAGCATAGTTCTTATGCAGAGACTCCACAGACACGACAATAATGCGACGATTTTTGGGTATTAGCAGTACCGAGTTTTCCCAAACGGCTACCCATGTCAGTACTAGCTGGGGGTTGCACTGCTTAACTTCAGTGATCAGTCGAGAACTAGTGTGTCCAACGCAATTCGTCGCTCAAAAGCAAACATGGGTGGAGGTTGTAAGACGGAGCATGGCACTATGGTGGGGTGAATGAACATCTGGTTAGAAATAAGAGGGAATGAAGAGCCAGGGCACTCAGACCCGACCGCCATACTCTAATATGTACAGTATGACGCTAACGTTAATTTTAGCATCGATTTCACTAATTCCTTAAGTCTGCTGAAGGGGTTTTATTGGAAATTGTATTTCAAAAAAAGCTGCCTGCTTTTTAGCCACTCTAACGATTCTTTTTCTTATAGAATTACATTTTCTCTTTAATTTTTTTTTCTTGCATCGTACTTTATCCTTTCTTTCAACCCCCATATTTGTATTCTAAAAGGGTGCCTCATATTAGCAAATCCTCATCTATATTCATGAAACTATATACCGTAAACTTCAAAATTTTTATTTCCAGTTGTTCTTTGTATAAAAAAGAAATGGAGCACTATCATCAGTATCATTTACTGAAGTAATGGCTGACATGGATCCACATTTCATGAAATAATGTTTTATTGTGCCTGCTTTTACAATTGTCTCAAGCCCTACAAATCAATTTGATGATATCCGAAACGTTTCGAGTACCTTATGAAGTTTGCTGAACAACGCCTTTCATACATGGAATAACATACTTGTGACAACTAATGCACATGTTGTGTTAGGTTGTAGAAGGGCCAAATTTATGCTTCTTAGGCTTGCAGTTCTCAGTGTACTGCGCCATTGTCAACTGGTGACAGTTTTTTTTTCTTTTCAATTCATTCACTACTCCAAGTTCTTAGGAATTGTTCAAAAATTGTGCAAGCATTTCAGTAGGCCTACTTAATAATTATAAGACCTGAATGCGCAGTGCTACTGCATTTCTTTAGCATACTCACCAAGCTTCACGGGGAACGGCTTATTTCGTTGGACACACCAGTTCTCGTCTGATCATCGAAGTTAAGCAACGCAATCCCAGCTAATCTAACATGGGTACCACTGATACCCAAAATTCGTCGCAATTAATGCAGTGTCTGTGCATTAGAGCAGCGCAGTGGACGGGGCTCTATTAACCTAGTTGTTGAAAGGCCCTAAAACATAAGGAAGGGAAGCCGAATTAGGTAACGAAATTTGGAGGCGCCAGATTCATATTAGATACAAACTACTGTACATTTATAGCTCAGCATGGTTCTGTTCCATAGTGCAGTTGCCATTGATACAGTATTTAAAAAATTGACTGTAGGTGGTTTACTGATATTAAAAATTCGTGCACATGTAGTAATAACCACTGTGTTCTGACGAATAGATTGGAGCTGTTCAGACGAATTCTACTTCGTCAGACCCCGCATCAACTGAAACCTTAGTCTCAAAGCCCCCATACACACTCAGTTTTATCTTCAGTTAAATCTTTTTACCCCTCCAAAAGAAATCAGTTCAAAAATTTTAACCGAAGATTCGATGAGATTTCCCCACACACGAAGAGATCTAACTGTGCCGTTTTAGCTGAACAGTTAGAACTGAAGATAAAACTGGGCGTGTATGGAGGCCTTTAGACGTCAGCACATACGTAACACATACTAGAAATGTAAGATGGTAGGAAGTGTGTGACATTTGTTCAGTGTCGTTTTTAAACGATGTTCCACTGATGTATTAATTCAGGTATTCATCCTCGACCTCACAGATCTGAAAGGTGTGCAATTTACCAACTCACATTCCCCGTTAGAATCAGTTCTAGTGCAAAAATGCTAATTATGCATACTACATGTAGTATTCCTATCAAGAAAGGACACTTTTCTTGTCTCCTTAGTAAATAAAGATCGAATTTCCACAATGAACCCAAGGGGAAAATTGTTTTGAAGGTGACCTACCAAAGTCGAAGCTGATAACACTGCTATCAATCCACAGATACATCTACCCCACAGTTTTCATGTTGTTATGAAATTCATGTTCGATGAAATTATTTGAATGTTCTCCTTCTTACATATGCCATGTAAAGTCAGTATTGCCAGATTGGGCTGCAAGTAGCGGATTGGTCTACTTTTTAAGTGTCCTTGCTACAAAAATTCAAATTGGGCGACACGCTACTTTTTGAGCTATAAATATTTAAAATACGCTACTTTGTTATAGTTATACAATATATATAAAGGTGTAAAGCAGTCATCATCATAATACCCCTATCTTGTCTGTGGTAGGATCGGGTCTATGCGTTCTTGCCCGCCACTCCCACAATCTACCACCAGGTCCTCATCCACCCCACACACTACCATATCCTTAAGGACAAGCTGCCCTCATGTTTGCTTTCATCTCCCCCTGCCCCGGGTGGTTCCAGCCACCCATATTCCTGTAATGGACCTAACGAGCTCCTCCTTCCCTCTTCTCATTACGTGTCCATACCACTTCAACTTACTCTCCTCATTTTATTCCGTGATGCCCCCAACCCCCGACTACCTCTAATATACGCATTCCTAATTCTATCATCTCTCGACACCCTACTCATGTACCGCAGCATTCTCATCTCGGCTACTTGTATTCTGTTTACGTGGCTATTTCTCACTGCCCTACACTTTGATCCATATAACATAGCGGGCCTAACCACTGCTCTGCAAAACTTCCCTTTTACTTGATTGGGACCCTCCTATCACACAGAACTCCACTTGTCTGTCTCCACTTCAACCATCCCCCATTGATTGCACGTATAGGTAACTTTCGAATTTCTCCATTGCTCTGGATCACTGATCCTAAGTACTTCACTTCCTGCACCTTTGTAACTAGTTCTCCCAAAAGCTAACCCAACTAACCAGACCTAAGAATATAAAATTAACCTAACCTAGAACAAATTCATAGTAGCAAAATGATTCATTTTTATTTGGGCTACAAATGCTTCAAATCCGCTACTTTTGGTGTACAGCAATGCTACTTTTTAGTCTTGAGATCTGGCAGCACTGTGTACATTGTCCCCTAGACGTAAAGTAACCCCTTTTACTGCAGTAAAATATTTATGCAGATTCTTCATGCATAGCCGCCAATCCACAGGCGTTTTAAAAAGAATTTGGCCTCATAAAATGATTAGTTGATTTTAGACAAGTAGAGAGAGAGAGCTGTGGTTTAATGTCGGCAGCCAGCTACTGTACTATATTGATCAGACCCTCGTATGTTTCCCGTGTCAACTTGTATACCCGATTTGGGTACGTTATAGGGATAACATTTTGAGATTCGGAGCTTAAAATGGTAATTTCGTATTTTATTGCGATTTACTGCATAACTTAGAATTTCACATATTAACGTAGAGTCTCGTTTATCCGTGCTAATTGGTTCCGGATAAGGGGCGGATAATTCTAATTGAATACACTGCAAGAAGACCTGAATGGCCAACTTGGCAGTGGAGAGAATGACTCTCATTCCTAATTTATAGCCCATTGAACTCCCAAGGAACCTGAAGCATAACATCTTTTCTGTCAAATATTGCATATCTGCTATAACGGCACCTTCTTGCAGAAACTTCCTCACATTATCCTCACTGAGAGAATTCCATTGCCGAATGACCCTTGGCAGAAAGGATCAGAAAATACCACAATGTATAAGAATGGATAATAGAGGGTTTACTGCATATTGGGGGTACCTTTAAATACTGTATGTAATATATAAAAGCTTGTCAGATGTGCAATTGCGTAAATCACCCCAGAATTAAGCTTATGGGAACTACACATACAGTAAATGGTTTCCCTCCTCACAAATTTCAAATATTGACGTCTAAAGAAATGAGTATACAGTACGTAGGGCCTACATGTTACTCTATTGGAAATTACATATACTGTATGTACAATATGTGTGCGTGCAAATTTAAAACATGTTGAACTAAAAGAAAGACAACTTGGGAAGAACTTTTACCCGGCTTTGAAAAAAAAAATCAGTTCATCTGGAGGATATGTCAACGAGGCAATTGTAAAATACATTGGAACCGTTAAACCGAGAGATGGTTAAACCGGGGGACGGATAAATGAGGGTTTACTGTTTCTTAAAAGCACGAGAATTACAAGGTGGAGTGCATCACATACAGTATTTTTGACTTTCTCCACTGTGTTTTTCAATATTGCGTTTAAAGGCGACTTCTCAATATTGTAATTAGAAATTGATTTAAATTTTAGATTTAAGAAATGCATTCGATAGATTCTAACCCGAGTGATTTTTAATATTTTTTTCTTTCAGCTCCCTTATCTGCATTCGTTCAACCTCAAATTGAAATTGTAGACATTGGGAGATCAACCTCTCTACACTGTATTACCAGTGGATATCCAATAACTTCAATTGTGTGGTTTAAAGATGGTAAAGTTCTGCGAAATGACCACTCCTCTTCGTGGGATGTGTTTCATTTGATTTCTATCGTTAAAGAAGATAAAGGAATGTATCAGTGTTTTGTAAGCAATGACTGGGAAACGGTGGAAGCAACTGGAGAAATTCGTCTTGGGGGTAAGTCGTAAACTCCTTAATATTAATTAATTGCGACGTTTAGAGGAATCTTGTATAAACTCTTTCCTTGTTTAACTGAAGAGGAGTTATAAGAACCTTGCGAGTGTCCTGCAAACTTGTTTTACAAAAAGTATTTTTTATGTGTAAATCAAAAATAAATTCACTGATGCAACTGCAGTAACTGCTGCAGTTGAATTTCAGTACTAACTGGATAGAAAAGAACAATGGGGGTGGGGGGTTAAAAATGAGTAGGTCTCTTGCACAACCAGTGACAGTGAATAGTTTCATATTAATTGAAGCGGCAAAACTTTTTTTGAATAAGCTATAAGCCAAAAACTTATCTATTTGCTTAAATTAAGGTTTGAATTTTCTGTTAATTTCTATACTCAAAGTAGAGACTTGCAGAGGACCCCACTAAGATTTTTTGGACCCTAAGCACTCTTGTAGGTAGTGGACTGTAGAGTATGACATACAGTATTTATTTTTGAATTTTAAGTTTTTTTTCCACCCCCTTCCCTATATTTTTTCAAATTTGTTTAACAATAAAACGTACAGTATTACAACATGAGAGTGGCAATGTGAGGGGCGGCAAAACCTGTAGCAGTGCCCCAATCTACCTAGAGCTTTGTTAAAATTTAGGGTTGCCTCTATTTAAGATTTTGATTGGAGAGTTAACCAGTCTTGCCTGCTGCAGCATTTTGGCATCACATCTCCAGTTCACACGGACTCATGGTAACTTAGATTCAGAACTAGTCAAAACTACTAACCGTTTTCTAACATGAGATTTTCAGGATTCTACCATAAAGCCCCTGTTAATCGTCTTGTATGATAATATTTAACCACTTCTCATCAGACTTCCTGTGCACCAATTTGTTGAACATGATATATTTGTAGTAGAATATATCCTTGCTCTAAAACAAAGCATTAATCTTTTTTTGCTCTTACTAGCTTATGTTCCACTTGTCTATAAGGACACGTAGGGGTTTTTTTTCGATTTGCCTCAATCTACCACTGGCAATATATTTTCTTTAATGGTGCTATAAGTCAAAGAAGGTCAAAGATGTTCTTGTTTACAGCAAACAGTAACGATTTACCACTTCAGTAGCAGCTTCATCTTTACCAATGACTTTTCAAATGACTGACGATTTGTGGTCTAGCGTCACGAATTTTAAGGAAATGAAATTCAGCAAACTGTAAGATATAAACCGGAATAATGATAGGATCGGAACTAGAAAGTAGAATTTTAGTGAGTAACTAATAGGCTAGTCCTCAATTGAGATCATTAGACGACCAATCAACTCATTGAACTAGGTTACTGTCATTAGCAATAGCGCGTCTAGTTCAGTGGTACGACATCTATCTATCCTTTCGTTTCTGACATAGTTACGTCTAATAATGATGCCGTATGATTCGGTGTCAACGTTTGATCACGCTTCCACTTAAATTCACATAGTGTGCAATTAACGCGTAATATTGGCAGCAATCTTATCGTCATCAGAAATCCATTATATTCCATTGTTACTCACTCTGACGTATGCACTTATAAGTTGAGCTGCTCGTACTGACATAATTAGAAAGCTGGATCTCCTCCTACCCCTTTAAATATTTTTAAAGGAGTCCTTATATTGTATGCATGCAGCAAGTGCGTAACACGTACTAGATGACACCAACGTCATTTGGCCAAAATTCCTTTGGTAATGGTTGTTTTGCACTGCTGGTGTAGATGTTACACGGCGCGAATAGAATAACCTCTTTCAGCCTTTGTAAACTACGGCCTTGGTGGTATTGCACCCACTAGTCTAGTTATTCTACTAAAGCCCAACGCAAAATGAGACGCAGTCTCCGCAGGTGACGCAGGGTGACTCATCGTAAATTTCTGTGGCTCACATGATAGTATGTAGTTGCGCATGTTAAGTCGCAGGGTGACGTGACTCAGTGCCTGCGCCATGTGACCCTGCCGAGCACAGTGTCAATGCCGCAGTTTCCTGCGTGAAGTTGGCGTGACAATAACAAAAAGCGATTCAATGTGCGGTGATTGCCTGATAGCAGAATCTCGCAGGACTGCTTCACCCTGCGTCTCATTTTTCGCCTTGCCGAAATGTTTTACTGTAATTCAGTGGCGTCAAATACGCGCCATTAAATTCAGTTTGAATCTTGAACCACAGACAAAACTTTATCCTAAAAAAACTTTTTTACATCGAGCTGCAGGCTGAAATATATCCCAGAAAGGTCTTAAACATCGGGACTGTAGATGACTATCTCCCTAAAGAGGTCTTTCATTGGGCCGCCGCGACGGCTGCATTTTACGGTGTTGGGATGCCGTGTTTTTGGCACTCTTATAACACTGTTAAGGGTCGCATGGGGCAAATACACCTGTGACTAGGGTCCCGGTTGTTATAGTTCAAACGTTTTTGGGATGTGAAATTTGTTTATTTCTGTATTTCAGTATCTAAAGATGAGTTGTCAATCACAACGCCATCTCGTTGATCCTCTGCTTCATGAAAGTTGTTACTAGCATGAGTGGCCGCTTAGGAACACTAGGTACCGCTAATACCCTCACCGTCTTAACAGCGTAGTGTATGTACTGACTCTCATTAGAACTAATCAGTGGCCGGGGCTCTAATGACCATGTTAGTTGAGGGGCTCGAAAACATGAACAAAACACCATCATGAGGTATGAATCATCGACACATTCTGTCCTCATCTATGGCACAGAGCCAGGGGCGGAGCTAGGTGTTTTGGGGCCTAGGGCTTATTGAAGTCCAATAATTTACACTGATTAAAATAGAACAAATAATACTATAAATTATCATTATTATTACATTATTAAGTGATCATTATTAATGAAAAAGTACTAACAATTTGTGATAATTCAATTTTTGTGGACCCTTGATACTTGGGGCCCAGGGGTTAGGCCCAATTAGCCCCTATATACATCCACCCCTGCCCATAGCATAATAATCCGGAGTTGAGTAGCAGTTTTGAATTACAGATTTAGGTGTAAAAGCCTCACAACCTGATTCTAGACCAGTAACGTTTAATTTAACTGCAGATGTTCGGCAGTTAAATTAAAATTAACGAATGTGAAGTTTTAAATTTCCGATTTTAGCTATTACCGTTTTTTAAAATTGTATTGTTAAGTAGTTTATAAAGGGTAGCAGTCTCTTAATAACGAATTTACTGGAAAATTCCTCGCATGAAACGTAGGAAAAGCTGTATTGATTGATTTGAGGTAGTAATTAATTCAGTGTTGTAGATGAATATTACAAACTTTTAGTATAATCAGGTTGGTGAAAAAAATTCTACTTGTGAGTGATGGTTTACGTTTGATATGCTGTACGTCATGACATGAAATTGTACAGATTGGCTCTTAACTTCAAAACACAACAAGAGTGCCATATATGAACGTCCTTCTCTAAAAAAAATTAATTAAGGTGGTTGGAGATCTCAAATCAAACATTTCCGGAAGGCTAAAATATCATTGATTATGGAAATGTACTACTAAAAAAATGGAATGTCACTCTTGATAGTAAGAGTTGGATAATTTGAATCTGGAGCCTGTATCGTTAAACTTCAGTGCAGTTTGCTAGGAAATAAAACTGTGGTGAGAAGAAAATTTACCTCTTTACACGAAAGAGACAATGGGACAAGACTATTCTCTTGGGAAAGGACATCACATGATAAAAATGAAGATTCCTCTAATTAATTTACGTTGTTTGGAAGAAGTCCAAGTTGCTCTTCAATCTGTCACTGAAGAATTAATGAGCGTTTGTCATTCACATTACTCATTAACATGTAATTGTCTTCTAGTCATATCTAGTGAATAGATTGCATGGCAGCTGAGGTAATGATGCATATTCAACTTGAAACTAGACAGGCTTCAAATAAGGAAATCAAGGCTATGGACTAGCATCTTCTCAGACGTTGAACTGAAAATAAGATTCATTAAAATGTGCAGTTAAAAGTTGGAAAAAAATTACTGAAGTGTCCAGATGTATTCGGATTGAGACTCAGAACTGTAACCATTGTTTGTTATTGTACGCAAGGTTGCATGATGTGGAAAAAGTTGTAAATCAAGTTCTCAACCGAGTGCGACTAATGTTTGAAAATGTTCGCAATCTCGATAAATTTTTTGGTGGAGATTTCAACCGTGCATGATATGGGAAGGCATTTCATATTATTGCCATCGTTGTAGGAACATCAAAGAACGCTTGCTGCATTGAGGTTACTAAAGCGTTTGGTGAAGACATCGTTTGAAACACGGGCACCAATTACATTGTTTTTAACTTTGTACACGTCAACTGCGTCCAACTGGTCAACATACAGTAAATAAGATTTTTTTCGAGAATTCATATTGCAATCTGACTGTAGTGAAGGCTGTCTTGATAAGATGAATCCCAGATGTTTTTAAGATGAAATTAAGATGAATTTTAAATGAATTTAAGATGACTCCATAAACTAAATAATCCGATTCTGTTTGGTTCTTGGTAGTTAGGATACTTGAGCTATGATTGAAATTCGTCGTCAGTATATTTCAGTAATCCAGATTTTAGAAATATGTAGGAACACTAAATATAATATTTATTAAATGATATTTATGAAGCAACAATGAAACTTGATACAATTCAATTAATTCCAGGAGCATAAATTATTTGCGTCTACTCTCCAGTAAGTTAAAGCAAGTTCTATTTGGTTTTTTTTTTTTAATTTCTCAACAATAAAAATTGCAATCGAATAAGTTGTACCATTTGAATTTTTTTATACTATTCTAATTCTAAGATTTTTAAATTTAAATTTCAAATGTTAAAATAAGGAATATTATGACGTGTATTGCATGGGCGTGAACGTGCGTATGAAACGTGAAGATTACAATGTGAATACTGAAAAACATCAATCTCCAAATGACAATGCAACCGCCGACTGTTGGCAAATGGTGTCTCCATCAGATGCACTCGGAATGTCGGCTTGTCGCCTACGCCAAACTCAGCGGAACTGGGCTTGTCGTCTTCAACCAAAAAAAGCATTAAATTTGAGAACATTTGCAACTATTTTCAAGAAACAAGCGCAGTCGGTGAACACTTGGCCAAGTGTTTTTACAACGTGTTTCAAATTTGCACTACTTTTCGCATGTTCTCTCTTCCCTGTTGTTGGTTTAAACTCTTTTAACACTGTTCGTATTCGCCATTTTCGCCAAAAAAATATTCATGCATGTGTATTGAGGTGATCCCGCCTCGAGGGAAGTGGGCATCTTGCTCGGTAGTGTGTAAGTCTGGTATAAGTAGTTCTAGATTCAATACTGGACCGAGGTGGGTTGGCTTCTTTCGGGCGAGAGAATGTTCCGAGTGCGCCTTCCTTTTGTTTCGTTTGTTGCTGTTTTAGGGCCCTTCAACTAAAAGGTCATTAGAGCCCCTTCCACTGCATATTTCTAATGCAGAAACTGCACAGATACTGCGCTGTTGTGACGATTTAGGTATTAGCAGTACTCAGTGACTTTCCCAAGCGGTCACCCGCGCTAGTACTATCTGGCGTTGTGTTGCTTAATTTCAGTGATCAGACGATTACTGGTGTGTCCAACGCAATAGGCCGCTCCCGTGCGCCTTCCTTCGGATGAGAGGTAAAACCGAGGTCCCATGTGGTGTACGATTGAATTTGCACGTAAAAGAACCCTCTCTACTATACAACGGTTGATGAGGCAAAATTCCAGGTGTAGAAGCTCGCCCCCCCCCCTTGGCGAAGATGGAATTCCACAACGAACAGTAGACCGACAATAAATTCGCATATG
This sequence comes from Trigoniulus corallinus, assembly GCA_013389805.1. Taxonomy (NCBI): domain Eukaryota; kingdom Metazoa; phylum Arthropoda; class Diplopoda; order Spirobolida; family Trigoniulidae; genus Trigoniulus; species Trigoniulus corallinus. Next base: position 21,774,554 of record JAAFCE010009126.1, on the reverse strand, counting down.
GGTTGCAGCTTTGGTCAGAAACCGGTTGCAGAAAAACACTGTTCAATATATCACCCTTGTGGCTATTTAGAGGGACAAGATTGGTACCCGACCCTGCCATAGGTGGGGAACGGGTTAAGTTTCTTTGGACGTGTTTTGATGTGGGAATGCAACTGGTGACTTTGTCTCCATCGCATGCTCTAGAAGCGAACGGCAAACATTCGTTGATGTTTCCACCAGTATTTGAATGCCGGTAAACATTTGTATATAAATGTTTCTAATCGAAGGAATGCAGACCCTGTATTGTGGACCCTTCTTTTAACATTTTGCACAGTTGATGGAGATCCTTGATGGCGTTGTTCGGCCTGTTATGGCTGCTTGATTTAATCCTTAATCCGGTAGCGTAACATAACATAGAAGCTTGCCTCCTAACATCAATGGAAGAACGTCTTCTACAGAAGTTTCAATTGCGGTTTTTTTCATTTTTGTCTCTCAAAACGTTTTACAATATTGTCCCGCATAAAGAAGCTCATCCCTAAATTAAACTCAATGGATTCCGTGTGCATTTTAGCAATAGTAACACTAAAGTTACGGACTGTTACACGTTTGTTAGTCGACGACTGTGATCTACAACGACATATTGTAGCCATAGTCTGTTGTAGCTCTTTGTCGAATAAAACACACAAAAGCCAAAAATTCTACATTTTACGAATTACCCTCAAGATTGGCAGCCGGTTGCCAAGAATGCCATCCAACACATGCATTGTGACCCATTGAGGCAAATATAGGTCGGTAGGCATACCTGACCCTGCTATGGGCGAGAAAGGGTTAGTAGCAGCAGTGCACGGGAGACAGCAAGCGCACTTCTGCGGCTCCCGGTCGATCATTGAATTACATTCATTTGACCACTTTTCGTCTGATCACTGAAATTAAGCACTAGCGTGAGTGACCTCTTGGGGACACTGAGTACTGCTGATACCTAAATCGTCACAACACAGTAATGTCTGTACAGACATTTGAACAATGCAGTGGACGGGGTTCTAATAACCATTTTAGTTGAAGGGCCCTGAAACACCAGCAAAACAAATCCGGTTTTCAGGAACCCACAAGAGTTTGCAGCTTTACATCTGTGACTACTGATTGCTAAAAATAGCTTTATATTTAGGTCATGGAGGCCTCAAAACTCGGTAACACCTGGGGGGACTTCAAGTGCTTGTGTAGACAAGCATTAGGTTAATTCTTCACCTTCTACTGACCAATTTACATGCTACGTGTGACTTTCACTTATGTTAGTTTCAGACTTTTAAATGTATTCAGCCAGTTATCTAACGCTTCTCTGATTTTAATGAAAAAGCTAATAGTAAATCTTGTTTTAACCTTTTCAACTTTGAATAAATCGACATTTCTTAGCTCTGGAAAAGCGCGCTAAACCTGTGTTTCTTGCACGATAAGCCACTAGGCTTTGTTGTTGCAAGATTAGCTCTTCTTGTAACTGTAATAAATTGAAGGTGTTATTTTTAAACGTCTCTCATTTGAAATTCAAATTGCATCACAGAACGGTTGGTAATCTTCATATTATATATGATGCCGATAAGAAAACATGGTCTATTCATCTTGATGTCTTTATCATCGCGTTGACAATGATGCTCACAAAAGCAAAAAATGGCTTAATCGAATCGTTATCAGACCTCAGAAGAATTTTGATTGGTATGATACTACTTTGTAGAAGTTACTGTGGATCGGTGTAATTATGTGTTGTCTTTACTATACAGTATCATCATAATAATAATACCCTTATCCCTCCTGTGCCAGGATCGGATCTGCGGATTCTAGCCCTCGACTCTCGCCTATCTCCCACCAGGACGCCGTCCGACCTTACACACTACCATATCCTTACAGACAACGTTCTCCCACGTCTGCTTTGGTCTCCCCTCCCCGGGTGCTTCCAACCACCTGCATTCCCGTAATAGACCTAACGAGCTCCTCCTCCCCTTTTCTCATTACGTGTCCATACCGCGTCAATTTACTCTCCCTCATTCTTTGCGCGATATCCCCTACCCCCCCAGGCTTCCTCTAATATACTCATTTCAAACTATCAGCTCTCGACTCCCCACTCATGTAACACAGCATTCGAATCTCGGCTACTTGCGTTCTATTTACGTGGCTCTTCCTCACTGCCCAACACTCTTGATTCATATAGCATAGCTGGCCTAACTACTGCCCTGTAAAACGTCCCTTTCAACTTGGTTGAGGCCCTCCAGTCACACAAGGCTCCACTTGCCTGTCTCCACTTCAACCATCCCCCATTGATTCTATGGGTAACATCACAGTCTATCTCCCTATTGCTTTGGACTGTTGATCCTAAGTACTTTACCTCTGGCACGTTTTCACCAGTTCCCCCTAGAGAGTACGTTACCATTATTTTCCTGTCCTTCCCAATTGAATGCTAAATACTCTGTCTACTTCACCTTTATCTTTAGCCCTCCTTTTCTATCGCTCCTCTAATGTCGTTTGGTACCTTCTCTACTTATTCTCTGGAGTCGCTAAGGTTTGCTATATCGTCGGCAAAACCATGGACTGAGGGGCCCTTTCCCCTACTCGTCAGCAGCTCGTCCATAGCCAGAATGAACACGTATGTCCTTAGTCTTACACCTTGGTGTACTAATCCCTTCACTGGGAAGCCTCCAGTATTTCCCCAATGGGTCCTTACCCTGGTATGGAGCCATCATACATATCCTGCCCTATCCAAATAAACCCTTCCTCTACTCTTCTTTCACGCAATACTCCCCAAACTAGATACCTAGAAAGAAATACAAGCAGAATTACAGATAAAAACTGGAATTAAAGTTGACGGATTTGTGTCGGAATCATTGTCGTCATGGAACTGGCTGGCACCGTAATGAAATATTGCAAAATAATAACCTGAGTTGCTAGTGTACCTTGATGATTTTCTCAGATGTGCTGACCTTTAATAGGTAATGTTCAGCCAGGGGACTCTGGAGGTTTTGCAGAACCTTGGGTAATGGTTTTGTGGGACCACTCATCTAAGGGGTAAATGTAATAGACAAAAAATTAGTCAACCTTTGCCTTTGAGGTATAAATTCATGACATTCTTTGAGGATCTCAGAGGTCATCATAAAATATGTGGGTAGCGGCTGTATTGAATTGAACATACCAGTTCTTATCTGATAAAGGACGTTAAGAAACACTACCCCAGATAGTACAAGTATGGGTGGCCACTTGGGAACTGTGGGCACTGCTAATACCCAATCAAGTACAAAAAACGGGGTCAGGATCCAAAAAAAGCAACGTTGTTTTTATTATATAGGGGAAGATAGGGACAGATGCTGCACTTTTTTCCCTAACTTATAAAACCATATGATTTCGATAAAATACATTTATTATTCATAAAATATCATCTTCAAACCTTTGTTTCCCATATTATGCTATTATTTTTGAAAACAAGTGCAAGCAGAAGGGAAATTAATGATTTTGAAAAATGTCCCCATTATTTGACAAATTTTAAAGTGCAGTGAAAGATGCTGCATATGGTATGGGGCAGATGGCTTATACAAAATTAGGCTATAATCTGAATGTGTGCTAAGAAATAATTTTAATAGCAACATTCTTTCATTATAATATAAACTTTCTGTGTTTCCCCACAAATAATGAAATATACCACAAGATGAAATATTTCAAAGTTATTATAATTTACTTCTTGCCCTCTAATTTTAGGTTTTTTCATCCTTCTCTGTTTTCTTATGGATAAATGACCAAAATCACCACACTGTCCATTAATAGTGTGAACAGAGCAAGTTTCATGTAGCCACCTTCCACAATTTATACACTGAATTCAGTCTGCATTGGACTGTGTTTCATTATAAGACTTTAAACATTCTGAATCATTGTTTTTCATTAGGATACTGTTATCTGAATCCATGATAGGAGCACTTCCATCCCTATCACATGATGTGTATTTTAACTTTTTTTGCATCTGGATTTATTTAAATGGCTCTTGTTATTTGCTTGAGACTTCTGCTTAGACATACAATCCCTGATGACTTTAACTGCTTTGAGAAGATCATCTTGGGTCCAAGATCCTCTCCCAGTAGTTCTTGCTCTTCTAAAAATAATGGTCAAAATACTTATTAAAATATAGTTGGTTATTTAGTGTGGCATCTGTCCCAATAGTGAAATTTGGCATCTGTTCCCAAGTGAAGGGTAAGATGCCACACTGCCATTTTAAAAGTGTGATATGGTGGGTTGTAAAACTAACCACATGGACATAGCATTTATCAACACCACCTGCCTGTTCACAACTTTTTCCTGGGTAAAATTATGGATTATCCATCTTAATTGAGCAATGAAAATATGCCCCAAAATTTTTCGACACTTGCCACCTAATACTTATTTAAACATTTGCCAAAATTAATCCAAAAACTTTGCACAAAATTTACGAAAATTAAACACAGAAGCCTTCATTAAGAAATGAAAAACCCCAAATAGCTATTATATTCCTGGTGATACCCGTGCTCCCACAACAAGAAATGTGGCATCTGACCCACTACGTCATCTGTCCCTATCTTCCCCTAAAAATATTAATATATGCACGTGAAATAACCCCCTCTACTAAGCAATGGGTAGGTGGGGCAAAATTTCCTTCCATAGGAACTCTTTCTCTGCGGTCAGTGGTATTGCCCAGTGAACAGAAGATCAATGATAAAGGCTCGGCCACACAGAACACGATCTGTCACAGCAGGCAGTGATCTCTGACCATGGCAGGAAAGCGATCTGTTTGCAATGCAATAAATTGTATTAGGACAGTCACACAGAAGGCGATCTAGTTTGGATCGCAGCAGGCAGCGATCCGAATGCAAAAAATTACAATTTTAATGTGCGATCCAATTGTCAGTTTGACAAAAAATGAAATGAGAAAATTGAAATTGGCACTTTGCAATGGGTCGCCAATGAAGATATCACACCCTATGTGGAGTTTTCACATCACTGACCATTGCAACGGTCACGCAATTTCTGCCCGCTGTGACAGATCACGTTCTGTGTGGCCAAGCCTTAAATGAGCATAGGGGTTGCAGCTTTGGTCAGCAACTGGCTGAAGAAAAACACTGTCCAATATATCACACTTGTATCCATTTAGAGCAGGGATTCCCAACCCTATGCCCGTGGCGCGCCATTGCACCCGCCGACCACTTTGTGTGTGCCTGCCAATGTTGGACAGCAACAATTATTTTTCTTTACACTCACTAAAAATTTAAAAGGTCATTTTTTGGTTAAACATATTTGTGAATCGTTATTTTCAAACATGAATTTAATAAATTGAAAATATAGATCTGGACTTTAGTATTATTTTTTAATTACTTTTTACCCTTATCCAACTATAAATATAATTAGAAAAAATAAATGGTGCTACCATAGGTGGGGTTAGGAGCTGCTTTGTACGTATAGCACAACATGATAAGAAACAAAATATTGCTATTTTCATTTTAGTAACCTTTTCTTAGTAATTATCGAAGAAGTTTAAAGGCTTGAATTTCATTTCGGTAAATTTGGAAAAAATACTGCCCTAACAATAGAGCAAACATTTCGATTTATTAGTCGTCTCAAGTTTTATGGTTGATCTTCAAGTGTCACACAGGGTAATTCAGAAATTTTCTTTTGATATATGATAGATATGGCAATGGAAACTCAAAGTGAAACTACGTATCAATTTTCCTAACATATTTCAAAGGTGAATGCAAGTTTATAAGTGAACAGTTACTGTGAAATGTTGTGAAAAAAGTAGTTGAATAATGAAACAGCGCACAGATGTTTCAGCATGTTATAATCATTTAATACTTGAATGATGGAATGGGACATCAATCATACACGGAAGATTTGCAATGACAAAAAAATCTTTTCTAAATGCCAGCTTGAAAGCCACACTCTGGATTTTATAATTTTCTAAGGCAACAATTGTTGTTCATTATTATGGTACGTAAATACTCATATTTCATCTTCAAAAATTCATTCTGAGAACTATACCCTTTGATGGTGGTGTTGGGCGTTGAGATTATTGTTGTTGACATGATATTATAATGAGTCGTGTTCAACAACAGTAAAAAATTGGATTTTTGTGTTTAATCTGATGTCAAATCTAGAAAAACGATGGCAGGTCTCAATATGATAGGAACAAAGGATGAAGATTAGATTCAGTTTTTGCCATGAACTTTTCGTGTCTTTTTTTTTCTCTTTCTCTTTCTTTTATGCTTTCAATTTTATCAGACATACTTCTACTACTGATATTCTGCAAACAAAAAAAAAATGTTTCTTCACATGTTTTATTTGAAATTACCATTTTGGAAGATGTCAAGAATGACGTTACAATGACCCTATTCAATGTTCTCTAGATCATTTCCATGTCAGGAAATACTACTAAGCTCAATAAAAGTTCAAAAGCAATTTTTCATGACTCTCAAAGGAAACATTGGTCATTATTTGACAACTTCTACAGGCTTTACTGTGTTCCCAGACTGTTTTGTACTTCACATCAATATTGTGAAGAAATTCTAATTAACATGAAATCAATACGAAATCACGCAGAGCAAACATTACAGTTTTGATACATATGCACAAGATGGACTACAGTACATTCAAATCAGGTTATCAACTTCTCTTGAACTCTTTTTGTCCCATCAATCATAATCATCACTAACCCATTTCCCGCCTATTGCAGGGTCGGATGGCCATCTTTGGCCCTTTGAGGCCCACGAGAAACCAGTTTGATAACATTTTCGCACACCTGGTTACCAACCAAATGGTTCAAATAATATGCTTATAGAGTGGCTGTATTACGTTGAACCAACGCCACCTAAAATGCTGCTCTAGCACTTATGCCCCAGACAACAAGACAAATTGTCACCCCGTGAAGCAGCGTTCTGTTAGCGTGCTCTGTTCTCACACTTATAGCCAAAATGACGCACCTACATTTTGGCGCCCTGGACAAATGTCTGGGTTTCAACCCTTAGAGCGGGCCCTGCATCATGAAGTGGCGATAAGCAGGCAGAAGGTTGACCTATTACAGCTTATGGATTGCATGAATTGCTGAATTACTTTCGTGGGTTGGGGAGTAAGCCAGGCAGCCATAACAGGACGAACCCTGAGGAGGCTGCCCACGGGAGATGAGGAGGTAGGTGAAAGGATGAAGGAGAGGGTTAATTTGCAGCACCCAACGTTCTTTACCAGCCACTCATGTTGGTATTGACGTGGGGTTGTGCTGTTTAACTTCAGTGATCTCACGGGAACTGGTGTGTCCAATGCAACTTGGCTGCACTATCCAACGCAACTTGGCTGCACTATCCAACG
>JAAFCE010009126.1:21736522-21767206 GCA_013389805.1 Trigoniulus corallinus | reverse complement strand
TGGCTGCACTGTCCAACGCAACTTGGCTGCACTGTCCAACGCAACTTATCTAAATGAGTTTGTAATGAAACTGTAAAACCATTATTCACAAAAAATTTAACTATTATTTCATAATGTAATCAAAACAGTAAATGTGACTGACTTCCCTTAAAATGCCCTGATTCAAAAAAGGAATGACAAACCTAATAAAGAATGAACAATAGTTAGTACAGAGGGATTTAACCAGCTAGATTTAACTTAACTATAGACGTTTAGTTTATAGGTATAACTTTATCATCAACACGGTACCCTTATCCCACCTGTGGAAGGGTCAGGTCTGCTGCTACTATCCCTCCACTCCCTCTATCTCCCAACAGGTCCCTGTCCACCCACACACTCCTGGTCTGCATCTGCTTTGATCTCTCCCTGTCCCAGGTGCTTCCAACCTGCATTCCTGTAATGGACTTAATGGGCTCCTCCTTTCACCTCAATGTACTCTCCCTCATTTTCCCACAATTTTCCCACTCCCAAACTACCTCTAATATACTCATTCTTAATTCTATCTGCTCAAAACACTCCACTCATGTACTCACTCTTCTCTGTATAGTATAGCTGGCCTAACCACTGCCCTGTAAAACTTCCCTTTCAACATGATTGGGACCCTACTATCACACAGGACTCCACTTGCCTGTCTCCAACTCAACCATCCCCATCATCAAGATATTTTAGATATAGCTTGAATATTTAGAAATATTATTGCCACCACAGTGTGTTTTGATGGTATAAAGGTTCTTCTAGGAATTGGTTTAATTGATTGCTTTTCTTAAGTCATTGTCACTCAGAGATTTAAACACGTGGGCTTTATTTTCCTTTTTGTAATTTCCTTTACATTTAGATACACAACACTTCAAAACCGTTTCTTAAACAATTTATTTGTATACCTTAGTCCTTCTTATCTTATTATATGCATATGCAATAAATAAGAATTAAAACAAATATACTTAAATATACTCTAACATGCTACCATGTGTCATATGCTGTGTAATGGGATGACCCTATTGTGATGAAGTCACAAGCTATACGTCACGTGGTTGTGAGGCCTTGTGTTTCAGGTGGCGTGGGTTGGAGACACCAGTTCTCGTCTGATCGTTGAAGTTAAGCAATGCAACCCCCAAGAGTCTTGGCATGCACGTTGCTAAAACCCAAATCGTCATAACAGCGTAGTGTCTTTGCAGACTCCGTATTAGAACTGCACATTGGATGGGGCTCCAAAGTCCATTGTAGTTTGAAGCGCCCTAAAACACCAACGGAACATTATAACCATCCTCCTTATATTCGTAGTCTACTTCACAGGGCCGGCCCTATGGGTTCGGCCGCCCGCGTGCAGTTATGTCGAGGCCGCCCCGCCCCTCATAGTACTTTCACTTAATTTTCTTAATGTCTACAAGTTAACATTGATTGGCCGCCCCATCAGGGCAGCCGCCCGCGTTCTTTGCACACTTTGAACCTATGGACGGACCGGCCCTGCTACTTCATAGAAATTGATAGAATTATTTCGGTTGGTGTTAATATACTGTAAGTGCAATGGCATTTGATAATTGATGCATATTTTATGCACGTCATTCACTTTATAAATTAATTTTGTCTGCGATACCCGATGAAGCACTTCAATAAAAGTTCTAACTGCCTTGTACAGTAGCCAGTGGCGTACCAGTTCCGCAGTCGGTAGTGAAACACAGCAATACTTAACAATATCTGTGTATAATAAAGTTTTAAGAGGGTTTCTGCATTCTTCATGAAGCTTTATTGCCTTCAAGGTAATTCAATTAAAATTGTAATGGCAATAGCGCCGTAGAGATGCTAGTGTTGTCGTTATTCGTATAAATACAAAGGTGCTGTGAAACTGTATCTTAATGCCAGCATAAAAAATAATTAAAATAGTTTCTTAAAAGAAATTAAGTGAAGACGACATTGCTTTATCTTTTGCATGAAAAGAATAGCTGTTTTGTTCTACGTCTATTATAAATTACTCTTGCATAGGAAAGTTGTGTATTTGATGCAAGACGAATGTGTTGTACGTGGCACGATTAGATTTTATCCATTCATTAAAACACGTTCTTATAATTGGAATGTTAATAAAGATGACTACACCTTGTAGAGAAGATGCAAATAGCGCATCTTTCACACATTTCATATGGTACATAATAGCACTTTCTGAAAGGTGTTTTTAAGTGACTTAATTGCATCTTCACGTTACATCCTGAGCTCGAAGAAATGCCAATAAGTTACTCCATTACCTGTTACAGAGTGTGTATGGTTTGATAAACATGAGGTAGGGGCTGCTGTATTGGGTTGGGTACACCAGTTCTCGTCTGATCATTAAAATTAAGCAACGCAACCGCATCTAGTACTAGCATGAGTGACCTCTTGGGAACACTGGTACTGCTAATACGCAAAGTCGTCATAACAGCGTAGTGTCGGTGCAGAGTCTTCATTAGATCTATGCAGCGGACGAGGGTCTAATGACCGTTGTAGTTGAAGGGTCCTAAAGCACGAATGAAAGAAAAGATAATGGGAACAGTGCATACTGCTAATACCCAAATATGTCGTAACAGCGTCGTGTCTGTGCAGACTCTGCATTAGAACTATGCAGTGGACGGAGCTCATGGCCTTTTTAGTTTAAGGGCCCTAAAACAGCAACAAAGAAATCACACGAGATAATGTAATATCAACATCAATCCGAATCCTTCTTCCCACCTATGCCAGGGTTGAGGAACTGGGACCACCGAGGCGATTTATTAGGCAGTATTTCTACTTCTATAAATATGCAATCCTTTGAGACGCATACCTTGCTAGTGAGATTTTTCATGCTAGACCCATATTTCTAGATCTCCACCAGCACCCTAGCACAACACCTTTGCCTTTCGCACCCATTCCAGCCGCTCGACCCCAAAACCTCTTCCAATGTGGAGGTTCACCAACCCCTCCTGCAGTGATCCAGCGCTGGACATGCCAGTATCACATGCCTCATATCCTCCACTTGATTTCCACGTAATCCACAGCCCTCCTCTCCACCTATGATCTTTGTCATCCTCTGTTTCGTCTCCAGTGACCCACCTCTTGTCCAAAACAGAAGTGAGATCTCCCATGTATTGTCATAGATTACCTCCCTCTCTATCTTAAGCTTGCTCCTATAAACCGTATTGGCACGTAAAAGGACCCTCTGTACTATGCAACGGATAGATGAGGCAATATCTCCAGGCGTAGGAGCTCCTGGCGTCGATTGAGTGCCCCTACCACCAGCAGACCGACAATCAAGAAGCATGAGGGTTGCAGCTTTGGTCGGCAGACGGATGTGGAGAAACACCGTCCAATAAATCAGCTTTGCGTCCATTCAGACGGACAAGATGGGTACCCGATCCTGCCATAGGCGGGAAAAGGAGTTACTTTGTACTTGTAGGTGATAAACACATAAGGATGCAGGCGCGGATCCCCTCCCCCTAAATTTTGGGTCGACATTGATACTGACAAATGAAAATTGCGTTTCCAATCGCTGCCTATGGCTCAACCCCCCCCCCCCTGACGAAAATCCTGGATCCGCCACTGTAAAGGCTTGTTCAGTGGCAAGCGCTACCAGCGAAAAGAGCGCGCGCGCAACCAACAAAATAGTGACGTAGAGCACCGTCACCAAGACGAACTGCGCGAGGACTCGTTCAGCGGTGTGGCAGATAGAACGCGCGCCGGTTGATTTTGACAATGTCCGCTAGGCGGCGTAATGAGCGAACAATGGTGTCATGGCATAATGGGCGTCGTCTACAGTACAACCAACCAATCATAAGCGCGCGGGAGCGCTGCGCTCTGAAAGCAGTTGACTACTAGTCAACTGCACTTTTCTTCCCATTCCTCAACTCCCTCCCTACATAATTACGCGCCGACGTCATCCGTTTCTGGGTTGCTTCGTCTGCTCACGCGGTATTTGCCGCTCTTGCGCGTGCCACTGAACCAGGCTTTAGGATATCCGAATTGCGCGTCCGAAATGCTAAAGTCATTTCACAGGGCGGTGTGTGATTTCACCTGCAAGAAAACAAGCCCCGTTTTACACAGATGGACATAGGAGGCGTTGCTAAGTTAGCAATAATGGTAGAAAGGCTCAGAAGCTGTCAAAAGTGAGAAACTTTTCTATGACATTCGCGAAATCTTAGTAAAATCACAAGGTATTACGGTGCCTTCGGAGTCCGTTTTTTGAGAACTGCACTGCGTTTAAAGATAGCTGTTAGGGATTTGATAGCAAATTACGTGACTTCTTAGTGATACTTTAAATGTCATCGTGTCCGGGAACGATCAACTTTATAACATCAAAGTCAAATGTCAAAATATTTAAGGTATTTGCCCTATAAACTCATGCTGATTGGCTCAATTTTGACCGCAGCATAGTTTACGTAAAAGGGTAAGAAAGTCGTTCATTGCCAGCCTGTCAGCGAAATTTGTGCCTGTATGTCGTCAAATGTCAATCACATGTTAATAAAATGTCGTTGTCTACATCCTAAAAGTATAACAGAGATTTTCAACAGTTGACGCTCGTCTTCTGACATTGTTGCATAGTTAAGTCAAAAGAAATGTCCTCCCAGCACGTCATCTCACCCGGCAATGCCGTGCCTGACATGTTGGGTCAAACTTGGCAGGAGATTGAAAATTGGTTTGACAATCTCTGTGTCACAAATGGACCATAATTGAAATGGTATCGAAATTTCTCCTAGCGTATTCAAGATATACGAAATTCATTGTCATTCCATGGGGTTTGGGCGGCCCGGATGTGGACTGTTTGTGTAGCCTTTAAGTGCTGCCAAGTTGCGTTGGACACACCAGTTCTCGTGAGATAACTGAAGTTAAGCAACGCAAACCCACGTTAGTACCAACACGGGTGGTTAGTAGTGAACGTTAGGTGCTGCAAATTTCCCCTCTCCTACGTCCTCTACACCTACCACCACCTCACCCGCGGGAAGCCTCCTAAGTGTTCGCCCTGTTATGGCTGCTTGGCCTACTCCCCAACCCGTTGACGTAACATATTGCAGTCAGCTCTTGTTATAACGAACGCGAAGGGGATGAACAATTCGTTAGTTATATCGAGTGTTTGTTATACCAAGAGGCAGAGCTGGCACGAAGCGGGTTCAGTCCGTTTGCCGAACCCGCCTTCGGCCCAGTTTTGGTTTGTTAGTGTTTTAGAGCCCCTCAACTACAAGGTCATTAGAGCCCCGTCCACCTTGTAGCTCTAATGCAGAGACTCCACAGACACTACACTAATATGACGATTTTGGGCTATTAGCAGTACCCAGTCTTCCCAAGCGGCCACCCATTTTGGGAGCGGCGAATTGCTTTGGACACACCAGTTGTCGTCTGATCACCAACAAACAAAGCCACAAATGTCAGTACAAACCGGGGTTGCGTTGTTTAACTGGTGTGTCCAACGCAATAAGCTGCTCTCCTTTGGCCCAGGCTTGTGTCGAGGTGCGAGCCTGGTTCACCACTTTCGCCAGAACCCGGCCTCGCCTTTACTAAGGCCCCATGCGCGGGCTTCTATATTACAAAATGTAAAATGTATTTTCTTACAAAAGGCCCCGCAAAATATTTATTTTTGAACCCGTTCCTGCAAAAGCTCACACCAGCTCTGCCAAGGGGCCTTGTTTTTGGTCCCAGGCAGTTTTCGTGGATATCTATGACTCCTAGTGGATTTTACCTAAAGCTGCTTGCAAATTTTTTTCCCAATGGCACAAAAGGATATTCTTTGTATCTCACCTATGACACCCAATAGCTGTTCGTTATAAAGAGTCACTAAGCACTGTGGGATAATGAAAGGACCAGCCAAACCGTTCTTTATATCGAATGGTTTCGTTATATCTAGGGTTCCTTATATCAAGCAGCTAATACATGGGAGGTATAGGCATTTTGGCCGGGACCAGCTACCCTGTTCGTTATATATTGAGATTTTGAGATTCAACATGACATGATGCTTGGTGTTCCACTACTTGCAAACACAGCAAGGCTCTACAAAAATTCAAAGAATACTTTATGTTTAATTGGTTTTACACTTGAAGCCTACCGTATTTTTGTCCCTACATTATGTTTTTGTGCAGTAACGTTTCAAAGTTTATAAGGGCTGAATTAAAAAGACGTTGTAAACTTCTTACCGCTTTAATCCAGAAGCTGAAAACCAAGTTTAGAGTAAGCACTTCACTACTAACTTGTTCATATACATCATACAGATAGTCAATTGCGGAGGAGGGGATGGAAGGCATGTGCAATTACAGTGGATCTAAACGCCATCTTTAGGAATGAAATCCTCAATTACTGAATTATTGAGGACAATTGATAATAATGTAGCCTTCGGTTATTGATTGTTTTTCACTGGGGTTTTCCTGTTTCTGACTATGTGTTAGGGTGGTTTGGTTAGACTTTTATTCGTTCTAGAGTTTCTGGCATTATTAGTCCATTGCGACAACATTTGGCACGAACTTGTGTTTTTATACCTGCGCTTCAAACTCATCGCCGGCATGAAAATTTGTGAGTTGCGGTGGTTACCACATTGAAAAATGCCTAAACATTGTAAGCAAAGGGTTTAGACCAATGCCGGCCTTACGAAGTGAGAGGCTCCAGTCAGATACGAAGTTGGAGACCCGTGGGCATGTAGAATTTGGGAGGCCCAGTCGTCCACCACCCCGGGTAAGGCGTAGCATAGTGTATCAAGAGTTGAAGTTCTGTCAGAATCTTTTTTACAAACTATATAGGCCTACTACACAAGTTAAAACTGCTCCTATTCAGTGGGTCATCCATGCTATAGTCGTCGCCATATAAGTTGACACATCCGTGGGAGGGAATGGACGCGTCCATTTAAAAAAATAGGGAGCTGCATAAGTAATGCAGTGAAGGCCACCTATTTTAATAGCAAGGGGACTTGTTACTTTAAAACCAATAATAATAAACTGATAAAAATTAAAGCAAAAGTAGATGAAACATTATTGGGCTCAATTTATCTTTTATTAACAACATTCCTAAGGAAATAAAACTTTATTTAAAAGTCATGAATTGTTCTCTTTCAGTTCTTTGAATTTAACTGCTGAATATACAGTAGGCCTAACCTGCATAATTCTAGTGTTTTTTACCTGCCAAAATTTATATTTTGGTTTTATAATGCAGTGTTGGAACAGTTGGATAGGCCGGTGTCATACCTCAAAGTGTCCTGGGGGACGTCCATAAAGGACGTCACACTTTATGGGGGAAGGGGTAATGGGGTTGGGGGAAGTTATGACTAGAGGACGTCACATTTCTTTTATTATAGATTTTAACCTTCAGTGCAGTGTTTTGTAAAATATTGGGTTGAAAAATATTTCCCTTTGTGTCAGGTTGACATCTAAGATAATGCCATTAAAAAACTGAACCTGTTTACTGAATTCAGAAAGGAGGGGTGGTGATACAAAATGTGACCTCCTAATGTAGGTGGGGGATCATCCAAGTGGGACAAAATGTGACATAGGGGAGGGGGAGTAAAATTTTGGCAAAAATCCTGTGGCGTCCTTTATGGATACCCCCTGGCGTCAAAGTGTCTGGCCAGACACTTAATTCCTGGCACTTAGTAATCAGGCCAGACTCGGTAATTTAACACATACCTCAAAGTGTCCCAGCCATTTTCCATTTTACCTGGTTAGGCTTTTTTGATATAATCTGCACCTTGATTCACGTTGCATATGTGCTCTGCAGAAAAGAGACAAATTCGGACATCTGCATCCCAGACCTAGATGGTGGGCACTTTGAGGTAGACCCTGGACACTTTGATGCATGACACTGACATCCCCCACAGACAACCAGTCAATATTCCTGCAGGTTCCTGATGCCTGAGTGGGGCGTTCCAAGCCTGAGCACGTTCAATGGACCCGCGGACCCGACCCTGCCACAGGCGGGATAAGGGTGTGATAATGATGAAGATGATGTTGCACTGTATTGAACACCAGCTGTCTATCATGAGCACAACAGATCATCATCATCATCACACCCTTATCCCCACCTATGGCATGGTCAGGTCTGTTGGTTCTAGCCCTCTACCCCATCTATCTCCCACCAGGCCCCCATCCACCCCACACAATGCCATATCCTTACAGACCACATGCTCCCACGACTGCTTTGGCCTCCCCTTCCCCAATGTATCTGATCACCTCAGAGGCGTAACTGGGGGGGGGGGCAGATGTCCCCGGGCACAGAAGGCAGGGGACGCAAAAATGCGCTTAGCGGGTGCCAGAGGGCGCAGATTTCGGTCTTTGTCCCCGGGCGCAGAATACCCTCGGCCTGCCTCGGTACGCCACTGGATCACCTGCATTCCTGAGATGAACCTAACAAGTTCCTCCTCTCCTCTTCTCATTACATGTCCATACCACCTCAACCAATTTTCCCTCACCTTTTCGGCAATGTTCACCACTCCCAGGCTATAATATACTCATTCCTGATTCTCAAGGTCCTCGACATCCCACTAATGCTCCAAAACATTCGCATCTCAGTTACTTGCATTCTGTTGACGCAGCTCTTCCTCACTGCCAAACACTGATCCATATAGCATAGCATCATGAACACAACATATCACATAACTAAATTAGAAAATTCACAACAGGATAAACATACTGGTCACTGTGTATTGCATGAAGTTGGTGTTGAATGCTCTATAATATCTGTATACAGTGTCCAAAAGTGCAGTACAAAATTATAAAAGGGGCATAAGTCGCGCATAGTATGAAAAGCTAGGGTCCTACCATGGTGACTCGGTAACTCCGTCAGTGGTTCTAGGTTAGATACTGGACTGAGGTGGTTGGGCTTCTTTCAGAGGATAAGGATACCCCAAGTGCGTCTTCCTTCAGATGAGAAGTAAATCCGAGGTCCCGTGCGGTGTATGATGGCCTTTCCACATAAAAGAATCCTCTACTACACAAAGGGTAGATGAGGCAAAATTCGCAGGTGTAGGATCTTCCCCTGAAGTCGGTGGAATTCTCCAACGAACGGTATAGAAAAGCACAATCAATCAATGCGCAATTTCTATCAAAATACCGTAACTGGGTAATGGAAAATGGTCGAGACACTGAGGTACTGTATGTGTTAAATTACCTCAAAGTGTCCCCCCGGACACATTGAGGTACTTCAGGGCACTTTGAGGTATAACACCAGCCTACCCCACTGTACTAACACCACATTATGCAACCAAAACAGATTTTGGCAGGTAAATTAATGCTTTGTCGGTTATATATTGCATGGTGCTGTACCATTGCATAACTCTTAAAACACGTGTTACGTGCCTGTCGTACTTTATCCGTTCTGGACAGAAGACTTCATGCTGGTTTAATGACAATGTAATTAGAAATTAAACTTTGTGATGATTCGACCGAATTTTTATACAATTCATGGTATCGAGAAACGCTGTTCTGCAGCTGTTTCAGAATTAACAGCATTAACTAGAAAGTGATTTTCTAATTTACTGCAAAAACGAAGACCATCATGAATCGATTTTACTGTGAGGGGGAGGGGGCCTGGTCTTTCTTCAATATCATTTTCACTTTCGGGATCAGCTAATGCATCTAAAGTTAGTTTAATAATATCATCGTCATTTAAGACATTATCCACCAGCAGTTCTTCTATATCATCATGGTTAAAAATGTTCAAATCACCTCCGAAAGAAGTTTTAATTCTAGAGCATGTTCAGTGAACCTGCAGACCCGACCCAGCCACAGTCGGGGTAATAGTGTGATGATGATGGTATGATTGTGAAGTGTCATGTACAAGTAGCAGATAGAATTAGGAACGTGAACATCAGAGGTAGCCTGGGGGTGGCGGGCATCACCGAAAAGATGAGGGAGAACAGGCTGAGGTGGTACGGACATGTTATGAGTAGGGGGAAAGAGGAACTCGTTAGGTGCATCCCAGGAATGCAGGTGGTCGGCAGCATTCGGGGTAGGGGGAGACCAAAGCAGACGTGGGTGCAGGTTGTCCGGAGGGACATGGCGGTATGCGGGGTGGATGGGGACCTGGTGGGAAACAGACGGAGTGGAGAGCTAGAACTCGCAGACCCGACCCTGCCACAGGCGGGACAAAGGTGTGATGATGATGATGACCTGGAAATACTCATCATCATTAGCCCTTATCCCGCCTGTGGCAGGGTCGGGTCTACGAGTTCTTATCCTCCACTCCCACCAGTTCTAACCCTCACCAGGCTCCCCTCCACCCGTCTCCATGTCCTGTTGTACCACCTCTAAAACCTAAGCCCTAATCCTGGCGCCAACAATCACCTACAATCCCATAATGGAGAGAATAACTTCCTCCTTCTCACTTCCCTATACCACCTCAACCTACCCTCCCTCATTTTTTTCCGTGATGTCCACCACATCCAGGCTATCCAGCATTAATATCTTGGCTTTTCCTCACTGCCCAACACTATACCATATACCATACATAGCTGGTCTAATTATTGCACTGTAAAACTTCGTTTTCAACTTCATTGGGACCCTCCTATCACACACGGCTACACTTGCCTGTCTCAATCTCAACCATCACCCATTCATTCTGGCGCTCCATGGCCACATTGCTTCAAAAATGTCCAAGTGAGGGATTCATAGCAAGGTTACACAGTTGGTAGGGACCTACCTGCATGGTAGGCATCAACATCTTTTTTTAATGCCATCAGAGGAGAATGGATATGCTTTATGTTAATGTGATATAGGACTTGATATTAAATCCTTTGTTGAGAAATTTGAAGATGACAAATGCATTGCAAGAATGGTGGAAGAGGGATTATCTTCCTGTGCAAAAGTGTAACAGGACATAAATACTTTTGACTCAGGTAGAAGATGGGTGTTGCCATTAAATCTGTGCAAATGTAGCTTTCTTAAGATAGTCAGGTCTTGGAAGCAATGTAAAGAAGAATATCCAATATTGAATAAACCCTAGAGTCCCAACAAGGGGTTCACCAGTGACCCTATAAATCTTAAACTGCATCACATCTTTATGTTGAAGTTGACTGGCATGGTGGCACAGAAGCCAGCAGTACAGGCTCCACCCCAGGAAGAGTCATACCCAGGCTGGCTAGACAATCCAACCACCACATACAGGTGGTTAAAAGCACCTGGGTCAGGGGGAGATCAAAGCAAATGTGGGAGTGGGAGCAGGGAGCATTGTAGTGTGAGGGGTGGACAGGGACCTAGTGGGAGATGTGTGGTAGTGGAGGGCTAGAGCCTGCAGACCCAACCCTGCCACAGGCACTGCCAAGACGGGTCATAAAAACAAACCAGTCAATTGTGTAATTTCCATTTCCTGTAACAAACTGGAAATAAGGGTGCCATACTATATATTTCTTTAACAAACTATCTGGCACTTTAGTACATCAAGAAATCTAACTTAAAATTTTTGGCACACCAGCAGAAATAGGTTCGCCACCCCTGAGCAAGTTAGTTTAATAATATCATCATTTAAGACATCATTCACCAGTTCCTCTATATCATCATGGTTTAAAATGTTCAAATCACTTCCAAAATAAGTTTTAAAATTTAGAGCATGTTCAGTGTAGCCAAGTTGCATTGGAGACACCAGTTCCTGTGAGATCACTGAAGTTAAGCATAGCAAGCCCATGTCAATACCAACTTGGGTGGTTGGTAAAGTACGATGGGTGCTGCAAATTAACCCTCTCCTTCGTCCTTTCACCTACCTCCTCATCTCCCGCAGGCAGCCTCCTAAGGGTTCGTCCTGTTATGGCTACCTGGCTTACTCCCCAACCCATGAAACTAATCCAGAGAATCCAGAGATATCCAATGGACCTGCAGTGGACTACAGTTTTCCTGCTACAGTCAGGATAAAAGCACCTGGGGCAGGGGGAGACCAAAGCAAATGTGGGAGTGGAAGCAGGGAGCATGGAGGGGCTCTAATGACCTTGTATTTGAAGGGCCCTAAAACACCAACAAACAACAACAACAAAGGAGCATGGTAGTGTGTGGGGTGGACAGGGACCTGGCTGGAGATGCATGGTAGTGGAGGGCTAGAGCCTGCAGACCCAACACTGCCACAGGCGAAATAAGGGAAGAATGATGATATTTTATCATACATTTACATTTATGTTTTTACCCTTTAAAGGCTTTGCATAAAGTCAAAGAATATTTCAAAGCATGATATTTAAACAAAATAAATTCTTCTAAATATTTGGCTAAAAATTGTGGGGTTGAGAAAAAAAAAATTTATTTTGGAAAAGAAGAAGAATTAAGAAGGTCCAATACTTTCTTAAACCTTCAACATTGTCAAACCTTCAAAACTGTCAAACCTTCAAAATTGTCAAACCTTCAAAACCTCTTCAACCCTTCACCTCTCAACTACCTCACCTTTTTCCAACCCCCTATTTTCAGTTTTGGACTGTCCTATCTTTTCCCTCCCATGTGTCATCTTTCGTGGTGAGCACTATAGTACAAGCTAAGGTTACATTAGTGATCAGCAGGACTGGCTTACTGCGTTGGACTGAAGTTAAGCAACGCAACCCCAGGCAGTACTAACATGGGTGGCCGCTTCGGAAGACTGGGTACTGCTAATACCCGAAAATCGTCGCATTAGTGTAGTGGCTGTGCAGTACCTGCATTAGAACTACACAGTGGACGGGACTCTAAATGACCTTGTAGTTGAAGGGCCCTAAAACATCAACGAGAACTGATGTCTCCAACCCAATACAGCTACTCCAAAGAGGCCTGAACACTAGGACTCACAAGTGGTTGATGTATCATTGTTGATAACTGTGATTTCCAAATATTAAGGCGAGGAGTAATCGATCCAGAATGGTGAAAGAAGTCACGGTTTGCTTTTGGGCACACCTAACGTAAACCGAGAATCATGTTGAATTTTTGCATTCGGGCCTATGGTCAAATTATCTGGTGGTTCGGTGACATGATATATATGGTGCCGATAGGGTTCCACTACTGAATTGCTCTCAAAAAACTTCTATTCACTCAATAATTTCTGGAGGGATTTCAAAAATCGATGATGTTTTCCATACTTACGCGTTTACATCCTGAGGCGAGTGTCATTCTGACTTACATACTGCCAGGGTCCTGGTATCAACTGTAGCGACCTCGACAAATTCTGACCTTCACCTACTAATGACTGTTGGTGACGCAGTGTGAATCAATATATGTTGGATTATTAAGTCTTAGTTTTCTTTGTTGAAACACTTTCCCTCCATAGGCTCCACCGACGCCGGGAGGCGAACTACTACTCCTGGAAACTTTACCGAATTCCGCAGTTTCTCAGTTGCCAGTCTATAGATAATGATGAAATAATCCAGGAAATTGAAGTTTTGGGGTTGCTTGGCTTGATTCGTTGGTGTTTTAGAGCCCTTCAACTACAAGGTCACTAGAGCCCCGTCTGCTGTATAGTTCTAATGCAGAGAATGCACAGACTCTACACCGATGTTTTTCAACCTTTTTTTATTGAAACGGAACCCTTTGGAGCATTTAGACCTTTCGCGGAACCCCATACAGTGAAGGAAAAAAGACAATAGAGAGTTAGTGGTGAACGTCGACGATGACGATACGAACGATACGAGGTCAAATGAGGCAAATGCGCAAGCTCAATTGCTGGTCTGCTTTTCGTGAGCATGCACAGTTGCCTCATTTGACCTCGTATCGTTCGTATCGTCATCGTCGACGTTCACCACTAACTCTCTATTAATTGATACAGGTGTGTATGTTAGCATAAGCAGTTGAAATCGTCAGTGCCGTAACGGGGGTATGAAGCGCCCGTGGCAAGTGTCTAGCTTTCGCTTGCCTGTAACCCAATAATGACAAAAAACTTAAACATTTTGCGCCAAAACCCAGTTGCGCCCGCCTTCTTCGCCACGCCCTCGTTACGGCCCTGGAATTCGTGGCCTAATGTTTGAGAGAAACACCCGAAGTTCATCTTCCACAAACAAAAGTCGTTCTCGTTTCTTTTGTTTTCATTGTTATTTTTATATTTTACCTTGCCATTGGCGGAACCCTTGGGCGGACCTGACGGAACCCTTATGTTCCGCTGAACCCTGGTTGAAAAACACTGCTCTACACTAATGCGACGATTTTAGGGTATTAACGGTGCCCAGTTTTGCCATGCAACCAACCATGTCAGTACTAGCTCGGATTGCGTTGCTTAATTTCAGTGATCAGACGAGAACTGGTGTTTCGAATCTAATTTGCCGTTCCTTTTGGGGTGGCATTCTGACCCGGATTTTTCCCTTACGTTGTTAAGCTGAATGTGCAGGAAGATGGTTTTGAAAGTGTGGATATTCTTTAGTGCCTTGACAGTATCTCGTATGATTTAATGTGGCCGTGTTGCGGAAAGTACACATTTAATAGCATGTCGACATCTTGAGATAAATAAAGGCCCTTCGATTGGTGCAGTCTTCTATTTGCTCGTCGAGCCATTAGTAAATTACTCCTTTGGGCATTATACGAGTTTTTTGCTACGTGTATATTAAAATTAAATTAAAATGATTGCATACGAAACAAAAATGTGGCTGGCTTGAAATTACACAGGAATTTTACTTCTTATCCTTATTAATTTTCTGTGTATCAATACTGCGGTCTTATTAAAAAAGCTATTTTTTTATAGCAAGGATTGACCTAATTTCTAGGGAAGTGATGTCTCTACTATAGAACTTTTGCCTGTCTTCTGGGAATCCTAGGCTAGCTGATCAACTTTTCTTCTACATTTACATTAATGCGATTAAAATGGCTTTGTAGTCGATGAAACCTTGACGTTTAGCTGCATTATCTACACAGTAAAGGGAGCGGCTTATTGCGTTGGACACACCAGTTCTCGTGTGATCCCTGAAGTTATGCAACGCAGCCCTAGCCAGCACTAACATGGGTGGCCGCTTGAAAAAACGGGTACTGCTAGTACTCAAAAATCTTCGCATTAGCATAGTGTCTGTGCAGTGGACGGGCTAGAATGATCTTGTAGTTGAAAGACCCTATAACGTCAACAAAACAAGACAAAAAATTTGCAGATAAATCCGAATCTGATTGGCTTGTGTGTATGCTTAAAGTTGCTAGCTAAAGCTGAGTGAGGCAGGTTATGACAGACATCTTGCAACCTTTGTTTCGTTTGTTTTTGTTTTAGGGCCCATCGACTACAATGGTCATTAGGGCCCAGAGAGACAATCATCATGGTGGGGGTGTAAATGGCCTTCCCGCCATGATGGCAATAAATAAGGGCAAAAGCCCACTAAAACTAATAAAAATAAAAAAGGCAATAGCCAAATAAATATGGTATATAAGTACAGGCAAAATCCAAAACAGACATTAAGAATAACAGTGGCAAAAGCCAAAACGGACATAACAATAAAAGCGCAAAAAGCCAAAACAGACATAACAATAAAAGCAGCAAAAGCCAAAACAGACATAACGATAAAAGCGGGTGACCTTTTGGCATGGGTGACCACTTAAGAACACTGGATGCTCCTAATACCCAAAATCGTAATAGTGTTGTGTATGTGCAGACTGTGCATGAGAACTACACAGTGTGGACGCGGCGCTAATAGCCATTATAATTGAAGGGCCGATGTAGATGACCTTCTCCTAATTTATCCTCTTTTATCTTGCAGTATCTATGTCACATTGGCACGAGGTTACTCTGAGGGTACCCCTAAGTGTCCCTTCCGTCGGTTTGGATGTGAAGCTGAGACCCTGTGTGGTGTGTACAACGTCACAAATTCCACGTTGTGATACATACATGTAGATTGACAATATTTTGACGTATAGCAGCTCACTCCTCCCCTGGAGTTAACGAGCGAAGTTGCCCACTCAAAAAATAGCCGAGGTCATATATTTGGGTGTCCGCATTTTCAGCGGGAGAAACGGATAGTATACCCTGCCACCGCTAGCACTTTCCCTGCCAGTGGTAGGCTTGGGTACCCATTTTGTCCCACTCAAGTGCAGTGGCAAGTTGCGTTGGACACACCAGTTCTCGTCTTATCACTGAAGTTAAGCAACGCAATCCCAGTTAGTACTGACATGAGTGGCCGGTTGGGAAAACTGGGTATCGCTAGTATCAAAAAATCGCCGCATTAGTGTAGGGTCTGTGCAGTCCCTGCATCAGAACTACACAGTGGACGGGGCTCTAATGACCTTGTAGTTGAAGGGCCCTAAAACAGCAACAAACAAACAACAATCCATTCAGGCATAGGAACGATCTAACGGACAGCATTTTATGCGGCAGGCGGCCAACCAAGTGCTGCAACCTCTACGCTGATTTATCATCAACGTATTTTGATCCTTTGTGGCGCTTTTCTTCTACAGAATCGAAGACAAACTCAACCACAGAATGCGTAGCATGCTCCTTCGCGTGGCAAGCGAGTATTTTACTTACATAAGCAGCAGTGCTTTTACGTTCAGACTGCAGATGACCTGGTCCCTGCAGAGGATCATAGCTGTACTTCTCATCCAATGGAAGGCGCAGTAAAGCGTTTCTCTCATCCGAAAGAGGCCAAACCATCTCGGCACAGGAAACAGTAGTCCAGCACGCTTCCTCTGCGCCACCTAGGCTGGTCTTGGGTGCAGATACTTCCACGGAGAGAAATGAGGTTGAGTGATGATGATGTTGGCAAAACTTCAGTAGAATTTGCAACTAAAATGGTCGAAAGGGGAACGCCTTTGGAGGACAGCGCCTTCAGAAGGTGGGCTACTATATCTGATAAATTTGACAATAAATACCAATGAATCAGAAGAGAAGTTTTACTTTAAGACGAAGTCATTTTCACAGATGGAAACTTATGTCTTGTAGGAACTTTAGGCGTTTTCCAAGAGATTGCCATCCATCATCAACCAGAATGAGAATCTAGTTTGAAATGTTTCCAAAGAGCTCACACGATACAAGCATGATGTGACGTTTTATTTTGAAGATAGAATATTTTACTAGACGAAAGACGACGAATAGTTATAAATTTGATGCCAGGGTCAATAAGACTTTCTTGTAAAGATGGCAAGTTGCGCAACTCCTTAGAGGCTACATCAGAGATTAGGGCAATGCAAGAAAATAGAGAAAGTTTGCCAAACTTATTCAGATATGATGCATGTATGAAGTTGTAGTTACGACATTCATTATGAAAATTACATTTTCAAGAACTGTAAGGGCTACAGTCATATTTTGATGACATTTCTGCAACACAATTGCAATTAGATACTAAAGTTGACAAAGATTCTTGGAAGAAATTCCGCTGTCTTCTACATAGAGCAACTTTGGAATAATGCAATTTGTCTTCAAGCCTATATTTTATATAATTCAAGTTAGTAGTAGCAGTAGTAGTTTAATTCGATATTTCATTTCTACTTTCTAACTTATCCCAATAATGGATATGTCGCTGTAGGCCAATTTACTTTGAAGGAAATTAATGTAGACGTTGATGGAGTACGTACAGTTAATTAATGAAAAGAGCGTTAAGGGGCAGTTTGAAGGAAATTCTTTTAGGATAACTTTTTCACGTTCAAACAAAGTACTTAGCTATTTCCGTGTAAGAAAACGAAAAGATAAAGCTCTGCATTTTCGTTAATGAGATGCCTGAGGAAGCACGAGCATTCGAAAAATTTACATGCAGCATCTTCCGGAAGGCTTTTAATTCGTTGCTTATGTAACATTATTAGATAAATAATGCAAGCACAACGTATCCTGAACGAAAATGTGATAATAATTCACGTGGAGTTTTGCATAAAAGGATACATGAAGAGGAACCATTCGGGGCAATTTTTGAAGTTGAAGATACTGTTACCTATTTCTTCATGCAGATATGGGCCCCTATACGTTTAAAAGTCGCGTTCGGGGTTTATGCCTGTGAAATAGGTCTGTACATTTGCAAAACTGCATGGCAAAAGGGTATCTGTACGGTATTAGCATTTTACAATATGACAAGCTGAAATATTACCTGATATTGTGATATATCTAAGTTGTTAAACAGTTTAACCTTCAGAAAATATTCATTACCAGTTAATATGATATGCTGAATGAAGTGCATGGCTTTGCGAGTCTTCTTTAGGTCATTTTGTTTCGTTGGACACACCAGTTCTCGTGTGATCACTGAAGTGAAGCAGTGCAAGCCCACGTTAGTACCAACATGGGTGGTTCGTAAAGAACGTTAGGTGCCGCAAATTTCCCTTTTCCTATATCCTCTACACCTATCTCCTGATCCCCTGCGAGCACCATCCTAAGGGTTCAGCCTGTTATGGCTGCTTGGCTTACTCCCCATCCCGTTAGTATAACAACATAACACTGCAATGGTCATTAGAGCACCCTCCACTGCAATGGTCGTTAGAGCACCGTCCACTGCAATGGTCATTAGAGCGCCTCCACTGCATAGTTCTAATGCAGAGTCTGCACAGACACTACACTGTTAGAACGATTTTGGGTATTAGCAGTACCCAGTGTTCCCAAGCGCTGAGTAGGAAGACCAAAGTGCGCCGCCTTCCTTTTGATGAGAAGTAAAGCCATTACCCCGTTCAGTGTGTACTATGTCACCTGCACATAAAAGAACCCTATCAACATAGAGCGAAATATACTGTAACTAAACGTATAGATTAGCGAGATTTTCAGGCGTCAGAGTGGACCTCAAATTTAAAATCCACGTGAGAGTAATTGATTCACCCCGCCTCGGTGGCGCAGGGGTTCTGAACTACTGCGTCCCACCTGCCATGGCTAAGAACAGATTTTGGAATGATGTTGAAACATAGATGACAATAACGTGAAAAAATAGGAACATATTACTGCCACTAACGTGTAGTCTGTTTACACCCACCTTGGTGGCACAGTGGGGGGTAGCACGTTCGGTAACTGCGTCACTAATTCTAGGTTCGATACTGGACCGAGGAGGGTTGGCTTCTTTCGGGCGAGAGGGGGCGCCCAAGTGCGCCTTCTTTAGGATGAGAATTGAAATCGAGGTCCCATGTGGTGTACGATGGCGTTTGCACGTAAAAGAACCCTCAACTACTATGCAACGGGTAGATGACGTATAGGAGCTCGCACCCTGGCGTCGCGTCGGTGGAATGCTCCAACGAACAGTAGACCGTCGATAAATAAGCGTAAGGGTTGCAGCTTTAGTAGGCAACCGGCTGTGGAAAATCACTGTCCGATATATCGCCCTTGTGTCCAGTCAGAGGGACAAGATGGGTACCCGACCCTGCTATAGGCGGGAAGAGGGTTAGGAGTTGCTTTGCAACGTGTTATCTATTTCGCATGGTTCCTAGATTTTGCAGTTAATTTGCTGTTATCATTAGCTGTTTTTGAACAATCTCCAATAATTAGTATGCTGCATTAGAACTTGTAATTTGTTAACGGGTAATTAAATTTAGTACTGCCGGTGGCAGTTACATCGATTTTTATGTGATACACACTTCAGGATTCCTTGTCCAAGGAAGTGTTACACATCTATTAAGCGTTGGAATAGTGCAATTTATAACCGTCAATTAAAAGTATTATATGCCTAATAATGGTCTGCTTTGTCTCATGAAATTTATTATGGATCAGTCTAATTTGTCTGAATTATGTAACCTTACTAACTCGAATTTGATGATTGTTATTTAATGGATGTAAATGATAGAAGAGAGTTTTTCTGTTGCCATTCTCGTGTAACCATCTGTTGAGATTTCAGCAATTTCTTAGTATAGTAGTCATCAAATCATGATTGTATTAAATTGCGACGTTTAGGACCCCTATTACAGTCAGTTGATATCCTGCTACAATGTGTAGCGACTTGGAACGTCGGGTCTATTTCCGAATGAGCACAACTCTGGTCGTTTATAAAATTGTAAAAATGCCATTGATGGCTTAATTATCGTTAGCATTTTGCTCACGCGTCGACGAGAGAAAACCGAAAATGGATACATCCTTATTCAAAGGTTGTATGAATTAAAATGTAGGCCTATAAGGAAACTTATGTGCCTTTCAGATGAAACCCAATCCAATAACTAGCTCTGAATTGTTTCTAGGATGCCCTTCAACTCGACCAATTTGCAACGGGGACAAGCATACTGTGGTCTGCTCGTAATTTATCACAGAAATGAAAATATTCTAAAATGAAATCTAATTTTTTTGA
Source organism: Trigoniulus corallinus (assembly GCA_013389805.1). Lineage (NCBI taxonomy): Eukaryota > Metazoa > Arthropoda > Diplopoda > Spirobolida > Trigoniulidae > Trigoniulus > Trigoniulus corallinus. The sequence goes on along the minus strand of JAAFCE010009126.1, from coordinate 21,747,114 downwards.
GTCTGAGCAAAATTAGGTGCTAGATTTTTATTCTGAATTCAAATTCGTCATGTGCAAATTAGTGATTGTTTAGGAATATTTCATGTTCTGCAGAATGTGACTGCTGAATGTCTTGTTACGAACAATCATGTGGCAAGCTACATGCTTTCAAATGCTCCTGTGACCCTAATAGAGGCCTTACCAACATTCATGTATTTCGTTAGAGACGTTACAAATGCTCCTGTGATCCTACCAGAGGCCTTACTAACATTGATGTAGTCTATTCGTTGAGAGACATGACAAATGCTAAGGTTCTCCTTCTAGTGACCTTAACAGATGTTCATGTGCCTTTTTGTTTTGTTGGTTTTTAGGGCCCTTCAACTACCACGTCGTTAGAGCCCCGTCCACTGCGTAATTCTAATGCAGAGACTGCACAGACGCTACACTAATGCGACGATTTTGGGTATTAACAGAATCCAGTTTTCCCAAGCGGCCACCCATTTCAATGCTAACTAGGGTTTCATTGCTTAACTTCAGTGATCAGACGAGAATTTGTGTCCCCAACGCAATAAGCCACTGCCTGTCCATGTGGCCCGGTAAGAATTGCAGTAGGCTGCATGCCTTGCAGGATGCTCGTGTGACTTGAGACTGTCGCAACGGTTATTTGATTAGCCCTAGTTCAGCTCTCGTTTCATCACTGAAGTTAAGCAACGCAGCCTCAGCTTGTTCTAGCATGGGAGACCGCCGGGGAACACTTGGTACTGCTAATACCAACATCACCGCAACAGCGCAGGGTTTGTGCAGAATGCTCATTAGAACTACGCAGTTGGCAGGGCTCTAATGACCTTTACAGTTGAAGGGTCTTAAAGTACAATACGAAACAAAGATTGAAATATTCCTTTGCATCCTTTGCCCTTGATGGAGGCTTCGGAAATGTTCACGTGACCGGCATAGCGAAAAATCTGTTGGCCCTTGATTTACGCACACCTTCTAAAATTATGTAACGATTCTGCCAAAATGGACTCTTGTAAAGTTGCACTTCTCACGTTATAGGAGCATTGTCTGTCAAGTGCAGGAATGCAGAAAGCGACCACACTTTGCTTTATGATGGTATTTCACCTTCCCATGACGAAAAGAAAGTTGCAGAAAACTGATGATGTCGATCCTGATAATCATATTGTGATAATAAGTAGTTCTACATGTAAGTTTGAAGAAAAAGCCTACATTATGATTCATTTACATTTGCCTACACCTAAATGATAGAATGTGTTGTCAAAATCATACTGTGTTGTGTTGACTTTTCCAATCTTAAGTATAATGTGTGAAAAGTAGCGAATAGCGCACGCACAGCAGAAAGGCTTGTATGAGGGACTATATCTATATCTAGCACAGTCATCAATTATTTTCAAACTTCTTCCTAATTTGAATTACTCGTGTTAAGTGACTGTTATAATAAGACATTAAAGTTTTATTTCTGGGACAAGAGATAAAATTACATGCATGACAAGCTTTTAAGCTGAACATCAAATGAATATTAAACCGCTAAAATAGCTAAGAAAAATATACGGTATATGCTTTTTTTATCATAAGAGCCCATTGACATTCATTGTTCTGCAGTAGATGTAATTTCTTAACGTAGTCACGTCCTTTAAATTTTGATGTAGATTAAGGAACGGCAAATATAGGTATGCATCATGTGTATTCAAAAATTTCTGGAGATTTCATCGTAGTTGTTTCTCTTTCTTATTTTTAGGTAATTTATAGAGTTCTTCAAGTGTTGAACTTATTTCAAACCTGTTATCTATTGTTTCTTGGCATGAATATCAATTTAAAATAATGATTGATTGTTCATTATGTGAAACTCTAACATGGGTATTTTAGTAACATGAAAATTGACTATTATCAAATGTAAAGAAGATTCGACAGTGGTGATTCAAGCATTTGGAGGGCCCCAAACACAACCTAGTTTCCATACTCCATTGTCCTATTAAACCAATGGGTTACTTTACCACTGATTTTGTTATATAAAATTAAAATTGTTCTCTTTAAGCATTCTGAAGATCGGACTGGACAAAACAATTGTGACGGATACCTTGGATTACATATTCATATTTCATGGTTAGGAAGCAGAACAGGGCAGAGATCCGAGACTGTTGGGCACTACCCAGTGAGGATTTCCAGAAGGAGAGTGGCCATAAGCTGTTCATGATAGAATTACTAAGGATGGGGACAGTTAGGCAACATACCTGGAAGGGAGAATCAGTTATTAGGTGGTGGAAGTTGCCCACCAAGGCAGATGAATTCCAGCAGGAGGTTCTCAGCCAGATTGACTGGGAATGGGATGGGTCAGCCAATGCCATGTGGGACAGGGTTGCTAGGAAGATTAGGAGGTGTGGTGAGGCTCTCTTAGGCAGGGGTAGAGTAGGAGGAACTTATCAGGGCAGGCAGACATGGTGGTGGAATGAGGAGGTGGAAGCTGCAATCAAACTAAAGAAGGTAGCTTTCCATAGGTGGGGGGAAATAGGGGACCAGGTTTCAAAGAGGGCCCGTCAACTACAAGGTCATTAGAGCCCCGTCCACTGCGTAGTTCTAATGCAGGAACTGCACAGACACTACGCTAATGCGACGATTTTTGGGTATTAGCGGTACCCAGTTTTTCCAAGCGGCCACCCATGTTAGTACTAGGTCGGGTTCTGCTGTTTAACTTCAGTGATCAGACGAGAACTGGTGTGTCCAACGCAATACAACCGCTCAGGATATTTAGAAACCATAGCAATTAAGAGAAATTTTAGGATGTTAACGCCTCAAAGACATGTACAAACTGCCTGAGGGTTCTGGTGGATGTCAGAGCGGTTGTATTGCGTTGCACACAGCAGTTTTCGTCTGATTACTGAAGTTCAACAACCCAACCGGAGTTAGTATTCGCATGGGTGCCGCTTGGGAACACTGAGTATTCTAATTCTGAAAATCGTCGTAACAGCGTAGTGTCTGTGCAGACTCTGCATTAGAACTACGCAGTGGACGGGATCAAATGACCGTTGTAGTTGAAGGGTGCTAAAACCCAATGAAACCAAAGGAGAGATTGTTCGATGTCTTGGACATGAAATGTACCAAAATTAAGTTTCTTTTGTGTGCACCACACTTGTTTTCGGACAATAGAGAGATGACATCTGTTCTAAATTTCGGGATTCAAAAACCTTTGGGAAGTAAGGACACAATTCAACTAAATGTAATCGAACATTGGGTAATATTTGACAGCATGTTTTGTACCCAAGTCGAATACCAATGTGCCATAGCGTAGATAACGGTTGAAGTATAAAAAATGCAGATATTAATCTTGTCACCACGTAACACCAGATAAATGTGTACAAAACTTTTATTGACAACTTTCTACATTTTCAGACTCTTCCGCGGTGCTCTGACGTATAAAAGAATTTAGAATTTGTATTAAAGAGAACATGCAGCATGTGACTGTAGCGAAATTCGTCACAGCCAAGATCACTTTTTATTTCGAAAGTGCAAGCTAAAATTTCAGCTACAGTTCATGTTTCAGTTCCTTCTTTTCACTGAATATCACATTTAATTTGGAGAACAACGTATAAAGCATGAAGAGAAGTTGAGTAACTCTAGAAAAAAAATTAAAAACGCGTGAATATAAAGATGCATCACATAGCATTACATTGATTGAAGTTGTCGAGCGTCCCATATATTCATTACCTATTTCCAAAAAAATTTTTGCACCATCACGGTACTAAATGTAGCATTCCGGAACTCAATTTTTTTGTTTCGTTGGTGTTTTAGGGCCCTTCAAATGGAAGGTCATTAGACCCCCGTCCACTGCCAAGTTCTAGTGCAGAGACTGCACAGACACTACATTAATGCGACGATTATTGGGCGATTTTTCCAAGCGGCCACCCATGTTAGAACTAGCTGGGGCTACGTTGTTTAACTTCAGTAATCAGACGAGAACTGTTGTGTCCAACGCAATAAGCCGCTCCCTGGAACTCAGTAGTGCGCCTTCTGCAGCATGTTATACACCAAGCTGAGCAAGATTAGGAATAGTCCATGGAAGAATTTGCTGTTCCAAAGTCGTAGGCATAGCCCCCTACCAATTGATAAATTAATCAAAAAAGGGAAACACTATTAAAACAGTCCATCCAATTCAGGCGGATTTACTGGGATTGCTGCCCCTTAAAATGTGACCCCTACCAACTCCTCTTTCAGTGGTGCCCTCACAGCTGTTATGCGTTTCATTGCTCCACACGAAGAACCGTCACAAATTAGGCGGTCTGCCCTTAACCCTCTATCTACAATACTGGCACACCAACATCATACTTCCATACACGGAGCAGTGAGATTTCCTTCACATGCCCATTCCTCGTTTACAAGTGTAAGACATTTTCTATTTTAACGATACATTAAACTGCCTTTAGTAATTGCTGAGGCTGGTAACCGGGATAGTAACCCTAAAACAATTGTTGTCCTGACGTGATACCGTCCATGTCTCTTGCATCAATTGGTGCTCCTTTACTTTGGCACACTTCTTTTGGAAATAATCAGTTTTGTTGGTGTTTTAGGGCTCCAACTACAAGATCATAAGATCCCCGTCCACTGCTTAGTCTTAATGCAGAGACTGCATAGACACTACACTAATGCGACGAGATTTAGGTATTAGCGGTACCCAGTTTTTCCAAGTGGCCACCCATATTAGTACTAGCTGACTGCTCAGACGAGAGCTGGTGTGTCCAACGCAATAAGCCGCTCCTTAGGAATAATCAGAGTCAGTAGGATCTGTTATTAATGAGTTCAGAAAAAGCAGACTAAGTGAAGCAGAGCGCAGACAGAAGCATAATTAACAGAGAAATAACAGTGGGCCTTTGGATTTTATCCTGTAACCCATATAAGGATCTTGAAAACAATGCAATCGATGCAAAATAAGACTTAGATTGTCAGTGTTCTCTGTAGCACGACTTTCTTATTTCACCTTGTACAACTCTATAATGCAGCAGTAGCTGCGCTTACCAGAAACATCTCTTCACCATTCTTATTGATTAATACTCAGTTGTCTGATCCAGAACAATGGAAGAGAAAGTGACTGAGGTAGAATGGCAGACTAAAGAACAAAGGAAGGCCAAAATTCAACTAACGTTAGACAGTAGATTGTTTTCCCCAATCCTAGATGTTTTGAAATGCTTTTTGAAGGTGTGGAGTTGCATCTTTACGTGATGTCATTATTCGGAAATGCGGTAGGTGGAGGTATTTGCCTCTCCTGCTTAACGCAAACAGGTTCAGCCCTGGCAGAAGTTGGTAACTTGTTCTCTGATGCAGGGGGATGGGTGTGACTTAAAGTGACGGCTTTCATCATTATATTGCAATAGTGTGCCCGCGTTGTGGGCAACGTCGCATGCCGTTCACTAATAGGAACACCCGAAATGGGTGTAATAGTGTTTTGAGGATGGTTATAAATTATATATAGTCTATATTGAAGCTTGGAACCAAAATCTGAACAGCAAAGAGCATCGGCTTATAATTTAATCCTCCAAATGTACGTCACGCTAGTGTGGAAGTGATGAGTTTTTTTCAACTGACGTGCCATAAAATAAGTTAAATTGCAGTTTGTACGTATATTAAAATTATCACATGAAGGTAAAGAAAGTCATTGTTGTATATAATGGATCATGTTTTATAGGTACGTAGTTGACAAAAAAAAGTAATTGCGTGAAAATGCAACACTTAATGAAATAATGCTTAAAGTTTTTAACTACATCTAGAACTCTTCTTGCGTGCCACTTGTGCATACACCGTTGTTTCGCTATCCCTGAGGTGCTACCGGGTCACACTAAACCTTTGTCACGCTTAATAACGTGAACCAAATAAGTATGAATAATTGTCAAGTTGATATTCATCTCACAATAATATTTTAAATGACCTAAAGTTGTATAGAAGGGAGTTGATAGCTACCTAAATTAGTAGATAGATAGTGCTCCTGTGAATTACTTTAATGCTTATGATATACAGTGAAAACTCTCTATGGGTACACCCCTCATATCGGTACAGATTTTTCAGGCACCGACTTTTCGCCCATAGGGTTAATGCATTACTACCCCTCTTAACGGTACACCTCTCTAATGGGTTCACCACTTTTCAGAAAACCATCTCTGTAATGGCTACACCCCTCTATTGGTACACCTAATACATGTCACCATTTTCAGAAAACCCCCTCTGTAATGGGTACATCCTGCCTTGGTGACGCAGTGGGCAGGGTGCTTGGTAACTGCAGCAGTGGTTCTAGGTTCGATACTGGACCGAGGCGGGTTGCCTTCTCTTCTGCAAGAGAGATACCCCGAGTGCACCATCCTTTGGACTAGAAATAAAACCATAGTGCCATGTGGCGTTCAATGGCATTTATACATGAAAGAACTTTCTACTATGCAACGGATAGGTGAAGCAACATTTCCAGGTGTAGGAGCTTGCCACCTGGCATCGGTGGAATACCTCAAAGAACAGTAGACCTACAATAAATATGCACAGGTGTTGCAGCTTTAGTCTGCATCTGGCTGTGGAAAAAGGCAGTCCAAAAGATCACCCTTGCATCTATTCAGACGGGCAAGATGGGTACCCGACCCTGCCATAGGCAGCAAATAAGAAGGTAGCTTGATTGTAGACAAACGTCCCTTGATTGATTTGTTTGTAAAAATTAAATTTGTGTCCTTCAATAATTTTGTGAAATATTATATTATACAATGCATTTTTTGTAGTTAAAAAAACACAATATAAAGCAATATATTGTTTTGATTAATTTATACACCCAGACCCCTCTTATGGGTACACCCCTCTGATGGGCACACTTGGGCTAGGTCCCGCAGGTGTACCAATTACAGAGGTTTCACTGTAATTTACTTAGGACGCTAAGAATATCGTTTTCTAATGAGCTCACGATTGACAGTGCTGCTAGGAGTGTGCACACAAAAAGTTTTGAATTTGGTCACCTGCATTCCAAGAAAAAGCTTAATTCAATGTAAAACTATGGCTTGCAGCAGAAGAAATCACAGAAAATTTTTCACGGAAGGGGAAAATCTTGGAGACAATGTTCGAACAACTTCCCCAATCGGGCCCTTCAACTACAAGGTCATTAGAGCCCCATCCGCTGTGCAGTTCTGATGCAGGGACTGCGCAGACGCTACACCAATGCGACGATTTTTGGATACTAGCGGTACCCAGTTTTCCCAAGCGGCTACCCATGTCAGTACTAACTGAGGTTGCGTCGCTTCACTTCATTGATCAGACGAGAACTGGTTTTTCAACGCAATTTGCCGCTCACACAAACTTTGGAAACAGTGTTCCAGGGTAGCAGTATTCCAGGAACGGAATAAATCATAAGGTATTTGTTGCAGTCGCCTCCTACTGCGGATGCCCATGGCCTACAGACACAGACTTTTAAAAATATCTCGAAATTACTTCTTAATTCAAAGACTTCATCCCGCCTCGGTGGCCCAGTGGGTAGCGTGATCGGCAACTCTTAGTTCGATACTGGACCGAGGTGGATTGACTTCCGTCAGGCGAGTGAGAAGTAAAACCGAGGTCCCGTGTGGTGCCAGAACCCGCACACCTAAACCTGCCACAGACGGTTAAGGGTATGATGGTGATGATGACTTCTTACAATTACCAAGCCAGTTATGAATGTTGTGATTTTAGACCTTGGCTTCCTTAGTTGCCAAGCAAATTGGGATTATTATGAATTGTGCTGAATGTGGCACATGAGCATTCTTCATGTTAATTCTTACAGCACACGTACAGTATATCAGTACAACACTAATTTAGAAGACGTTAGAATCAGACATGTCCTTCCATTTTCGTCACATAACATCATGACGTATTCTTGATTATTATTGAATTATTTTTTTATAGCTGGTTTGCAGTAATTTTTGTTGTTATGAATGTGTTATTGGTGTTCCTCCGAATGTCCTCAATTTCTGTAGCAGTAGAGAGAGAACAGGACAGTTGACTAGCAGAAGATTTAGAATATAATTTATTGTTATTGTGTTTGAAAATTATTCGTTTGCCTCAGCAAATGCCTTTATCACATACAAATGGACACTGATCCAAACATTCTGACTTTATACATTTCCGCAACAGCCGGAAGTTGCAACACAGTGAATGTGGCTACCAGCCAACTTTTATAGTAAATAATACTTTTATACTCGACTGAAAACCAGAGTAAAATTTAAAAAAAAGGAACAAGAGTTGTTGCCGTGTTTACGACCAGTTATCGGAAGTCATTTAGTAATAACTAAATATAAACAACCAGGAGTCACAACGCCATTTCGTTTAATTTGCCCTATATGCTCTCCCTTTATCGTTTTAGGCGGTATAATTTTAGAAATTGCAGTTCTTTGTAAGCAAATACTTTTTAACGTTCGGCTGTTGACATGTGTTTAATTTATGAATGGTAACAAAAAGCCATGTTTGAACCGAAATTTAATGGACTGGAAACAAATATGATGTACAGTATTAGGCCTACTAAAAGACAACTTCAACTGAAATATATTTTTGGGAACAAAATGGTTGAATTTGGCAGACGTTATTTCTAAATTGGCGTTGTGATATACAGTACATACGTAATCAATTAAGGGCATTATATTTGTCGGCAGTTAGATCCTAAAATTATTAAACTAATTTTTCAATGATTTCGCGCCATCCCCAGTTGAATTTGACCCTAATTTTAGCATTTTGTGTTTATCACTTTAATTTAACACCATTATGACCAACGGCTTTCAACTGCTCCACACTCAGTTTTCAACAGGCATACTGCAGCTCGTCAATAACTGCAGCGATTTTTGAAATAAAGGACAATTCAAATTGCGACGAATGGATTGTTTTTTTTCTGTGTTTAGTATGTTTGCCGACAAAGTAAGGCTAACAAATAACGCAAGGTTGTGCAAATATTAGCATTTTTCTGATACCTGCTTTCTAGCGTCATAACTGTCATTTGCCGCATTTAAGGTTGGCTTTTGAGCGGCTGTATTGCGTTGGACGCACCAATTCTCGACTGATTACTGACTTGCTGCTTGCTTGTTGGTGTTTTAGGGGCTTCAACTACATGGTCATTAGAGCCCTGTCTACTGTGTAGTTCTGATACAGAAACTGCACAGACACTACACTAATACAACGATTTTTGGATACTAGCGGTACCCAGTACTCCCAAGCGGCCACTCATGTCAGTACTAGCTTGGGTTGCGCTGCTTAACTTCAGTGATGAGACGAGAACTGGTGTGTCCAACGCAATTCGCCGCTCCTCTGATCACTGAAGTTAAGCAACGCAATCCTAGGTATTATTAGCGTGAGTAACCGCTTGGGAACACTGGGTATTGCTAGTACCCAAATCGTATTGTCTGGGAAGACTCTGCATTAGAACTATTCAGTGGACGGGTCTCTAATGACCGTTGTAGTTGAAGGGCCCTAAAACACCTACAAACAATGGTTGACGTTTTGACCTGTAGCAGTACTGGATCTGCATGTAGGCTCGACCCTAGGATACCGAAGAGACCAAATGTTCAAGCGTTATGTTCTGAAGGTTTTCACTCATTATACCGACTTAAGGTCCGTCGTCATCATTGCAAACCGATGAGGGTATCTACCGACTGGGAGAGTCGGGTAAACAGGATAACACAGAAGATAGGCAAAAAACTCCACCCCCGGGGAGGATGAAGAAGGGGGAAGTCACGGATTGGGAGTCAGGGCAGTGGCGACAGAGTATGGAGGGAAAGGGGGCCAGCATAGAAAACGCTTAGTGTATGGGAGCAAGCGTAAGATAGAGAGGGAGGTAATCTAGGACAATACGTAGGAGAGCTCTCTTCTGTTCCGGCCAAGATTAGGTCACTGGAGACGAAACACAGGATGGCAAAGATCACAGGTGAAGAGGGGGGCTGTGGATTATATGGGGATCAAGTGGAGGATGTCAGACATGTGATACTGGCATGTCCAGCACTGGATCACTGCAGGAGGGAGCGCGTGGAGCGGCTGGAATGGGTGCGGAATGGGTGTGAATTGCAAAGGTGTTGCTAGGGTGCTGGTGGGGATCTAGTCATATGGGTCTATCATGAAAAATCTCACTAGCATGGTATCCGTCACAAAGGAATTATATAATATGAAGTATGTATCCCACTGTAGGTCCCGTTGCGGAATGTCATCAATCTGTTGAATTTAATTTTATGGTGCTGGCTGCCAACCAATAGATACAACTCCTATGCTTTATCGTTGATCTATTTTTCTTCAATGGGGCAGTTTTCCTCCAACGACACCAGCGAGGGAACACCTTAACCTGGAAATTTTCCCCAACTATACACCAATGCAGTAGCGTAGCCAGGATTTTCTGAAGGAGGAATATGACTGTCGATAGGGTGAACCAGGATTTTCTGAGGGGGGATATGACTCGATAAGATGTACAGCGCTTTGCTATATTCGAGGTCCAAGGGGGGTTTAACCCCCACCCCCCCTTGGCTACGCCACCGGACCAATGTAATAAGGGTTCTTTTCACGGCCTCCCTCTGTCGCTCTCTGTCCGTTGTCTCTCTCTGTCCGTCGTCTCTCTCTGTCCGTCGTCTCTCTCTGTC
>JAAFCE010009126.1:21624373-21730807 GCA_013389805.1 Trigoniulus corallinus | reverse complement strand
TGCTGTGGACGGGGCTCTAATGACCTTGTAGTTGAAGGGCCCTAAAACACCAACAAACAACAAAACAACAAATTGACGGTTAGTGATCAACAATTATGATTGTGAATGTCGAACAATCCGCAAGTTTCATTTGAACTGCATACAAGTACAGACATTGCAAAGTCTTCGGTCTGTGTGTGGTGACTTTCGTCTCGTTGGTGTTTTAGGGCCCTTTCACTACAGTGGTCATTGGAGCCCCGTCCACTGCATAGTTCCAATGCATTCTGCGCAAGCACTACTCTGTAACGTCGACAAGCGGCCGAGAACTGGTGTACCCAACGTAATACAACGTAATCCCCTTGTCACTGTGTAGTGACAAGGGGAGGCCGGGTGAAAAATCAGTGGCGGATCCAGGAGCGGATCAGGGGAGCATTTCTAAAAAGTGCACCTCAAATATTTTTAAATATTCAGGATCCCTCTAGCTAACAATTACAATAGGTCCTCTACTGCCCCTCAGACAATGTCCTATCTTCAGTGGTTTAGTAAGCTGCAGATTAGACAGACAGAATGGAAATGAGGATAGCATGCAAAAATGCCTCGTCGGTTGCAAACTTGAATCATACATCAATTGAAATATATTCCCCATTGAGTCACTAACAGTATCCAGTGCCCAAGGATCCACTCCGGTGAAGAACACATGTGTGGGCTGCCAATAACTGATAACATTGGTAATGAGTTGGTGGCAATTTGGGCTTGGGGAACATTGCAGTATGCGCATGTGGTTGGTTATGTAGTTATTGGAAACACCCAGGGTAGAGAAAGGTGTGAAATTGGTTTTGTTGAGAGAATGGGGATCTGGTGGGAGATAGGAGAGAGTGGAGAAGCAGAACTCGCAATCCCGACCCTGGACAGGGGTGTGATGATGATGATGACGACGATGAAGAAAGGAGAATGGAATATAATTAGCCGCCAACAGTCTATTGTGTACATTTTTAAACAAAATGCATTTATTGCTTACTCGGGGGAGAGTCCTGCTCGTGACAAAATTTTTATTACTAAATTTTATTACTAATCGTATAAACTTATATAATGTTGAATAAATTTGCTTTTCATTATTCAAACTAAACTGCTACTTTGTACAGCCCATTTCTATGTCCCCTCCAATTTCATTTAGTACATTCCTAGCTGCAAGGTGATGTATATCAAAAAAATGGTTCTGGTATCCCTCTACTAAATTTTACACCTAATTTATAGTTATTTTTGCCATTGTGCTAATTATTTTCATGAACTATGCAGAAAAGTAAATTTAATAGTCATTTTGGACTTGCGCTTGTGATTGTCGAAATATTGTTGAATTTCTGTAATAATTACATATCACAAATTAAAACAAATTGTTTTATTTTATTTCAGATTCAGTTCCAAGTTTTTTAGAAACGTTTCAACCCAGAATACTTCACCCTGGACCGTCGATTTCACTGAAATGTATTGGCTCTGCAACTCCAATTCCTGAAATATATTGGAAAGTAGATAATGTGGAACTTTCAAACGATAATCGATATCGTCTTAGCCAGTTTATGGATGCCACAGGCAATGTTATTAGTGTTCTAAATATATCATCTATAAAAGCTGAAGATGGAGGATTATATAAATGCATCGCTAGAAATCGTCTCGGTGAAGTGGAGCATTCAGCTTTACTTAGTATTTATGGTAAGTGCAGAACCATTGATGTGCGTCCTTTAAATGAAATGCAGGCAAAAAAGATTTCAATATTTGAAAGTTTTAACTGCTAAAATATTGATGACAATGTATTCCTCTTAGGAGACTTCAAATGAGATTAGTAGGCACATATGTGAAGGTATATGATTCACGCAGTGCGAAATCAAAAATTTAATTAATTTTCCCATAATTTCATCATCGCATGTTTATTTTAATCTGACGATGTCAGATTACTACCTTACTAAGCCATTTAAAAACCGACAGCGAAATTAATATTTTTTTAAGTAGAAGCAAAGAGAAAAATCTTTCAGATCTGACTGATTATTTGAATTATTTTTTTTCTACTTCCGGAAGACAGGACCACTTTTTTTCATAACGTAAGGTTAAGTGATATTCCTTAAGTAAAGCCCAAGACGACCTGCTCAGAGTGCTCTCCATCATTTCATTAATTTAAGGAATAAAACTAACGGTAAATTAACATCAATAAGCGATGTATTCCACTGTGTAATGAGTAGAGAGATCAGCTCAGCTATTTTATCTTGGCTATGGCGAATTCCTTTGTGCAATAAAACTCCAGGCATTACCAAAAAAACTGCACTTGACATTAAATCGTATGCAATACGTTACCTATAACATCATCTTTCTTATTTCTTCCTTGTCCTCCATCTGTTAGTACTAAATACCAACTCTGAGAGAGAGAGAGAGAGATGAAATTAGGAGTGCGATTTTGAGTGTAAGGGATGTTGGTGTATGAAATAAATATTCAAATTAATGATATGTCATTTAAACGAGTCCGCAGATCTCATGCGACTAATGGTGTAAGATTCTGCAAAACGACTGGCGAAATATAGTGGTATCATTGACAATAAAAAGGCATTGTATGGAAATCAACACCGGAATTTAGATTTCATGCCGCAATGATTTTTTTTCTTGCAGTGAAAAGGAGTAACAGGCAGTGATTACAGTAGCGTGATAGTAGGACGTATCATTTTTCTCAATTAGGCGAAATTTTAAATGTCGTACTTAAATACTACCAAATAGCTTTAAAAGTTTTATAAATAATCGTTGTCAAATGAACTCACACAAGTCATTAATTCATTCATGTTCACATCCTGTGATTATATCCATTACGAATGTTCAGGTTGTTGTGATCTGGCAGGTGACATGGCACCCTTTACTTTCTGCGCAGTTGAATGCACACTTTTCCTCTTCAGAACTACATGTCTCCCCTTCAAGTTCACAGCTCCTCCTTCAGATCCACAGGTCTCCTCTTCAAGTTCACTGGTCCTCCTTTATCGTTCAAACTCCTTTTTCCGCCTATGACAGGTTTGCATGCCCGTTCTTCCTGCTGGAACCGAGAACACATGGACCGAATTTTGGACGGTATGTTTACCTAGCCAACTGCCGACCTAATTTCTAAATTCCTTGTTTTTTTGAATGTCTTGTCTGCCTATTTCCGGAACGGGTGAAATTTCTGTCACTGGCTTCAGAGGGACGAGCACCTACACCTGGAACGTTTGCCGTTCTACCATTTCTTCATCATGTAGTGCTATAATAGGTTACATTTCCTACAGGTGACAACATGCTCACCTTGCGGGACCACTCTCGAAGTGCGCTAATAACTGAGTGACCAGGACATTTGAAATATCATCCCATACGTTGTGTTTCAGGATAAAATCTTCTAGAGGCCTAAAATACAAGCAGTGAATTGAACTTCCACTTCTCTTTCAGGACCTGGTTTCTCAGTTTCCCATCTCTAAGCACGACGATCACTTATACCTCGACAGAAGAATTAATCAGAATTTTTATTGGTAGCAATTAGATGTTGTGCAATTCGTTCCTGTAAGGTAACTAGGGCCCATTTTTCAAAATGTTATGCTGATGATGGGAAGACAACTTGAAATAACAACGACATGAACAAACAACCGAAAGCTAAAAGTCATTTAAAAAATATCGGAGGAAATAGAAAGAGAGGTTGCCGGAAGTAGACGTTGAGAACTCATAAACAGAGAATACTACGTGACTAATTGCTTGCCTGATGTCACAATCATTTAGTTACCTTTTTACGAACGTGTAGGGATAATAAGACTACACCATGTTATATAGAAATGAAAATCAATTTTTACCGTATAACACTGCTATTCATAGATATAATTGCCCCACTTCCGGATACAGTTTTCTATTGTTTTTAACTGCTGCTGCCCATCAGCTGACTATGAGCAAAGTGCCACCCAAGCATATTTCAAAGAACATGTTGGATGATCGACTACTGTATTTTGACAAACATCACGAACATTTTTTTCTTGCACGTTTGTTATTATTTATTAGACATGAGCCTGACTCCTGTTGCGTTATAGTTATTGTGCAATAGGTAAGACACCATGCAATATTATAACCGACAAAGCATTAATTTACCTGCCAAAATATAAATTTTGGCAGGTAATGTGGTGTATAATGCGGTGTTGGAACATTGGGGTAAGCCGGCATCCCCCCACAGACAACCAGCCAATATTCCTGCGGGTTCCAAACGCCTGACTAAGGTGTTCCCAGTCAGAGCATGTTCAATGGACCCGCGAACCCGACCCTGCCACAGGCGGGGTTTAGGGTATGATGATGATGTTTGTTATTATTTTATTAACATACAAGCCGTACAACATCAATACAAAAATTCGGAGGCAAGCGAAGAAACAGATCAACTCAGGGTGTTAGAAAAGTAAGTATAGTGCCTATACAGAAGCCGCTTAAAATGGCATCTGGTGCGTGCGTAAACAGAGGAACATATGGGGTAAGGAAGGGCGTTCCATTGACTAAAGCATTTCACAGGAAAGAAGCGCCTACGATAATCATGACACGACAAAGTTGATGCAAAGCGAAACCTGCGAGAGTTTGCTGTAGGTAAGGAGAGGACATAAAGATTTCGGAGATAAAGTGGCAAATGGTGACTTTGGTTTCTTAGGACGCCTGCAAGGATTACCATGTTGCAAAATTCAACATACTGGTTATATGAAAGTCCATTCCAGGGGGGATACGGAAGATGGAGCGGAACACATTATTGTAATTACATGGAGAATAGTGAGATGAGTGTTAGGGAGGCCAGCAAGAAATGGATTGGAAAAGGGATTAATGACAGGACTTTAGCCTTGAAAATGGTCACAAGTTTTGAGGTGGAAACAGCGGGCCTTAGACGGCTGAAAAGAAAGCATAGGGAATTTATTTTACCTATTTAGGCATCCCAATGGTCAAGAAACGAGAGAGATACCAGGAAGTTGTTTTTCGGTAAGTGGCCAACGTCACTTTGGCATACTACGGCTTGCAGACTCAATTTAAAATCTAACATGTAAAGTATACACATCCCATTTACAAACGAGTACTCCTTTACCATTTTTATATTCTTTTCTAAAGCAACTTAGAAAATCAACTTCAACAAAATTGAAAGTTAAACCCTGATTGCCTCAAAATAAAAACAAACGTTCAATGCAAAATCCGGCTAGAATTTGGACAATTCTATCCAAGAATTTAATTTTACCAATTGTCACCAGTATCGAATAGCAGTGTTTTTAAGACGTTCGTCCAAATAAACGTACTGTTGAATTTTTGAATTCACACCTGCTGTAAATTTTAATAGCAGTAGTGTAATCTATTATATCACCATATCCACCAAAAATAGGCTTTTTATGACCCTTCCCAGTAAGGAGAAAACGTTAATTCAATTCCCTAAAATAGAGAACAATTCTTTGTATGCAAATAATCATATATACCAAGTTGATGGTATCCCTTTACTAAGAGATATTAAATTGGGGCTCTTGAAAAAGAGTCGTTGAGGTCCTGGTGCCTTCTGTGCTGCCTGTTTGGCCAGGTTAAAACGCGTATGTCTGGAGGTTATGATACAATACAGCGTTTTAGATTATTTCAGTTTTTCCTTTGGATGAAGAAAAACCTTGATTCTAAAGCTTTGGCCCCATGTGATGCACACTACGACTTCTGCACGCAAAACAGCTGTTTAACATTCTGTACAATTCTCAAAATTCTCAGATACAGCGCCCTAGTTAGAAAATCTCTGCATTTATCGGGTCGATTTCTAGAATTTTAATTCTTCTTTTAGTGGTGAATTTGAAAATTTTATTACAGAATCGAGACCATTACAGAATTGCATGCAGTTTTCCAGGAACTGATTTTTTTTATTCTGTGTAGTTTTATTTTATATCTTAATTCTCTTTATGTAGTCCCGTTGTGTGTTTACCACTGCCAGGAAATATTCAAAATTCAATTATATGTGGAATTAACTATACATAGAAATTTTTTTTCCATTAGGCCTACATGTTAGTCTCGTTTGAGATATAAAATCCGTTTGAGAATCCTCTCGTACATCTGTAATTGAAGTGTTTCTGTGAATCCATTTGTTCGCTAATGACATGCGCGTAGCAGTTTTTTTTTGCACATTTAAGAGAGACGTGCTAATTCCCTCCTCTCCAATAATTTCAATTTTTGAGCCCAACATTAGTATTTAGTTAGTGAAGTTTGCATTTGGTGCATCATTGGACTTAATATTTGCCTTTCAAGCTCTTGAAATCCTCCACAATCCATTTATGATTTAGGTCTCCTTCAAAACGCCGGGATTACCTAGAATCCTTTCTTTTAACTGACAAAACAGATTTGTAGTAAAAAAAACGGGTCGGAATTTGACTGGCCTATAAAGAGTTGTTGTTGTTTGTTGGTGTTTTAGGGCCCTTCAACTACAAGGGCATTAGAGCCCCGTCCACAGTGTAGTTCTGATGCAGAGACTGCACAGACACTGCACTAATCGACGATTCTTGGATACTAGCGGTACCCAGTTTTCCCTAGCTGCCAACCATGTCAGTACTAGCTGGGGTTGCGTTGCTTAACTTGAGTGATCAGACGAGAACTGGTGTGTCCAACGCAATTGAACGCTCCCCCTATAAAGGGTACCGAGCTTTCGCGGATGTGTCATTGTCGTGAGAGAACACTGGTGATTATTAATAAATCTAAAACGAGGTCATTATCTCTATTAGCCCGTTTATCATCTAAAGCGAGAGAGAGGCCCTGAGTGTGCCTTCCGTCGGATGAGAAGAAAAACCATGGTCCCGTTTGGTGTAGGATGTCATTTTCAAATATAGCTGCTGGGCCGCTCGCCTGTTATTGCTGGTTCGCCTCCTTTCATCCCCTTAATTTTTCGCTGGACTGCCCAAATAAGTACGAAGTGGGAGAACCAGGGCAAGTACGAAATTGGACGGCCTTGGGCAAGTACAATTTGGGAAGCCCAGTCTTCCACCGGCCTGGGCATGGCACAGCATACTGTATCAAGGGTTGAAGTTCTGTCAGTATCTTATTACAAATTATATTCTGTGGGAGGCCCCGGGTAGATGCTCGTACTACTCACCCTGAAGACCGGCCCTGCACTTGCACGTAAGGAAACCCTCTCTACTACGCCACATGGAAGCGAGCCCACTGTATTGCGTTGGAAATACCAGTTCTCGTCTGATCACCAAAGTTAAGCAACGCAACCCCATCTATTATTAGCATGAGGGATCGCTGGATAACACTGGGTACTGCTAATGTCTAAAAATCGTCGTAACAGTGCAGTACGTGTGCAGACTCTGCATTATAACTACGCAATGGACAGGGCTCTAATGACCTTTGTAGTCGAATGACCCTAGACAGCCAGAGAAGCAAATACCGATACTATGCCACCCAGTAGCTCGCCCCCCCCCCTGCCGTCGGTGGAGTGGCCCAACGAACAATCGACCGACGGGTTCCAGCTTTGGTCGGCAGACAGCTGCATTATGTATTTCACCCTTGTGTCCATTTAGAGGGTTGTTGTTGTTTTTTGTAGGTGTTTTAGGGCCCTTCAACTACAAGGTCATTAGAGGCCCGTCCACAGCATAGTTCTTATGCAGACTGCACAGACACTACACCAATGCGACGATTTTTGGGTATTAGCAGTACCCAGGTTTCCCAAGCTGCCACCCATGTTAGTACTAGCTGGGGTTGCGCTGCTTAACTTCAGTGATCAGACGAGAACTGGTGTATCCAAAGCAATAAGCCGCTCCCCCATTCAGAGGGACAAGATAGGTATCCGACCCTGCCATGGGTGAGGCATTTCTTTGGTTGTTAGAAAGAACACGGCTCAATAGACCACAGCTTTACTTCCCATGCAAGGTGCACTTAGGGCTTCTCAGTGACTGATCCACCTTGACCTGAATTGCACCTGCTTCTCAGTGCTTCCATAACAAAACAGGCACTATTTATTAATACTGTAAATGAATTCTGTATGATTTTATAGATAAAAAATGCGCAGTTGTCGTTGGCTTGTTGATCTTTTAAGGGTCGCTGACCTGTTCTTGAATCTTACCAAAACTCTACCGACAGCAGTAATTCTCCTAGGAGTAGGTCAGGTTAGAAAAATAGCTACAAGTGAAATCGGGACTAGTTGCATGCTTGACTAGTGTGTCTATGGTTGCAATTTAAATTCCTATTGAGACAAAGAGCTTCTTTCAACTTAGAAATACCATCTGCGACTAGCAGTCCTCTTTCTTCCAATCTTTTGCAATTCATTCATTAATATATCAGTCTGAGTTTTTTTGGGTAGGTGAAAGGCGTTTACGCACTCTGCGACGGACTCAAAGAAAGAATTCCTATAATTACTAAAATACCTATAATTATCCCTTTGTGCCCTTAGGGTTTCACTAGTTATTAGCATTAGCCTGGATCGCTCCCATATCTATCTCTCCCTTCTTTTGCATTATATGCCTTCACCGTAGCGTCGCCCTGCATTTCTGAGGTTCTAGCTCCTCAGCATGGTGGCCACAACGTTTTGAGGGGCCAGACGGCCCCTACTTTACTTCCAGAACTCTTGGTTGGGTGGCCCATTTGTCACAGTAAAGAATGTGTATGGGGCATCGTCATCTAATCTTTTCACGTTACGTATTTGTCGGTTTTGTTGGTGTTCAGGGCCCTTCAAATACAATACAGTGGAACCCACTTATCTCGACCTCCGTTAACTCGACAACCCTTTTAAGTCGACGTTTTTGAATTGGAACCACCAAATTCCCTCTTTGTCCTATTAGTTTCTGATCGCTTGTGTCGATCCTTTTATGTCGATGACCCCTAATATCTCGAGCACAAAGAGGGTCAAATTTGCCACTCAACTTTGGTTATGTCGATCCCGGAATCCCCTTGACTGCTGGCTTTTGAATACAGTATTAACCTTCCGTCCACAAGGTGGGGGTCTCGGCAGATCCCAGACTTACAAAGTTGTGTCTACACAGGTACCACTTCCTCCAATCTTAACCAACCTTTGAGTACCTGTTCCTCGATGTTTTCTTTACCTATCTAGGGAAGTTGGCAGGTCTCCTAAGTAATTAGCATATTTTATTTCAGGTTAAGGAATGCAACCCAAGTTAGTACCAACATGGTTGGCTGGTCACAAACACTGGTTACTAAGGCAGAAATGGGAGCAGGATGTCCATAAGGATATGGTAGTATCTGGTGTGGATGGGGACCTGGTGGGAGATAGGCAGGAGGAGAGGACTAGACCCTGCAGATCCGACCCTGTCATAGGTGGGATAAGGGTATGGTGATGATGATGTCTTGTCTTCTTGGGGTAATATAGAATTTTTACAACATGTTTCCAAATTATTTTCATTTCTAAAGCTTTATATGGATGGTATTTAATTCAATATCCATAATAATGCCCTTAATCTGAACATTTAAGCCTTGAAAATCAAAGTCTTTTTGTGGTCATCACAGACCAAGCCTTGTAGTGTGTGCCAGAAATCGTCACCTTGTGGACGGAAGGTTAACCATTAACATCATTGCACCTATAATAGGGGGTGCGTGGGAGCAGGTGGTGGAAAGGGACATGGTGGCATGCAGGGTGGAGGGGGACTTGGTGGGAGATAGGCGGGAGTGGAGGACTAGAACCCGCAGACCCGACCCTGCCGCAGGCGGGAGAAGGGTGAGATGATGATGATGGCCTTCAATAGGGGGTGTAGTAGTTCACTGCAGATGTGTTGTATGTATAAACTCATGTGCATTGCACATTCTCCTTTATTTACCCACACCATTGCCGCCATATTGGTGTTTGGTTATCTCAATGCGTTTTAGCAAGCCCCTATGCCATCGACATAACAGGGTTCCACTGTAACCATTATGACGACTTGGACGTTAGCAGTACCCAGTATTCCCAAGGAGTCACACATGCCAGTACTATCTGGGATCCCGTTGCTTAACTTCAGTGATCAGGCGAGAACTGGTTTGCCTAATGCAATGCAGCCGCTCTCTCACCATGTGCAGGTAGGGGCAGAAGTCCATGCATTCTCTCAAGAATTGGGTGGTATAGTAAGGCCTACCCAATCTCTTTGTGCTTCCTCTCGGCTGGTTGGGGACACCCATTGGCGTATTGCGTTGGTTGCGTGTATGGCGTGTTGCGTTGGCGTATCACTGAAGTTAAGCAACGCAACCCCAGCTAATACTGACATGGGTGGCCGCTTGGGAAAACTGGGTACCGCTAGTATCCAAAAATCGTCGCATTAGTGTAGTGTCTGTGGAGTGCCTGCATCAGAACTACACAGTGGACGGGGCTCTAATGGCCTTGTAGTTGAAGGGCCCTAAAACACCAACGAAACAAAATCGACTAACTGCCTCACGTAACGGATGAGTCTTGACTTAGTCATTGTGATACTCTTTTTTTAAGCGGATGTTTCTTTAGCTTTCTGAAAAGACAACTTTGTCTTATTGAAAATGAAGAGATTGATGAGGCACAGCCACGTTTTCAATTTTTCATAATATACTTTCAATCCAAACCTCAAATCAAATTCAAGAGTTGTGTGATCCTAAAACGGTATTTTATTATTATTGTAGCCTATTTCCTATCTGTATTGATATAAAACCTCCAACATATATTTCTTTTTTTGGCTGTCGGAGGCGAATTTCAATCACTAGAAAAACATTCCTAAAAGTGAAAATGAAATTCATTCTTAGGTAGTAAAATAAATGTTGAGGGTTGAACTTCATTGAAGGATATTTTGCTACGGTTTTTTGATTGTCGACAAAAAATAATCGATGAAAGTGCGACCTCAGAATTAGTTCATTTTGTATACAGTAGGTTCTTAGTTTGTAACCTATGAGCATCGGTAAATTCAAATACAATGAAATATGTTCCCTTTTAGTCAGAGGTTCGTTAGAACTTCAGGGTGAAAAATTGAATTATTTTTTTCTGCTTGGTTATGGAGCAATTCAGTTTCTACGATATTAGATTTTTGTTGCCATTTATTATATGGTTTATATTAAGGTGTCTTATCGTTATGACGAACATTTTCCTAATCATTGGTTTTTCGCTGAGCCATTTTCGTCAAGCATTTTCTTATTTGAATGTATTATTAATTGTGGTTGACTAAGGTCGTTAATTTTATTTTATGACATTCCGCAAAGGAAAAAACATGGTTCGCGAATTAATGTTCATCTTTAGCAGCAATATTTTTTCCAGAAATTTTGAACAAGGCAGAATTTGATGGGCTACGATTATCTCAAATATAGTACGTAATTTTTCTAAGATATTTGAAAAGTTATCAAGTTGAATGAGAATTTGACAGGATGGCAATTCATAAATTATTGTCCTAATGGGTCTTTAATGCCCGTTACTTAGATGGGTACCTGATTGAAATATACCATAAACCAATGAAATTTCTATCACTATCCATAATGACCAAATAGCCTAAATAATTTTACTACTACTTTATGGTGCTCTTTATTAGAAATAATGGGCCGTTTCAAATTTCGGCGGAAGCTGTTCAATGATTTCGATACACGTTCAGTCAACTTCCAGCACCTCATTCCCTTTACTTGTTTATGACGATAACTGATATGATTTGGAATTTGTACTCTTATAGTTGAGTTGCGTGTACTAAATATACAAATTTGTAAATTATTTCTACATGCGTGTCAATATTTTTCGTGTTTTCAGTATCATTATCAAAGACTTGGGATTTTTTATTAGCAGTAATGAAACGTCCTACCTATAGTATAACGGCAGTCACGCTATTTAGATATGCCCTTTGGCGAATACTTAATGCAATTTGAATAGACCGAAAACGAGAAATCAATATTACTTTACGAACTACTAACAAGCTATAAAACGGTTCAAAATGTTACTCTTAAAACGTCAAATTGACAATGGTGTTGCTTAATTAATGAATGCGGTGTGGGTGGATAAACCCTCAATTCATTGTCAGAGGACCCTCATGCCTTGCAATACTTGACAAGAGAAATAAAAGAAGTTACCAGCTAATGCTGATCATTTCAAACAACGTCAGACATGCGTTAATTCTGTTGTATTATGACGGTTATTTGAACTTCATTTCTCGCGTTCCTTGTTAACCTACATTTCAAATTTTAAACGGCTATTCATTTCGCATTGATTTAGTTTGACCTGCGAAGCTCTAAGGCCATATACACGCAGAGCGACTCAAAAGACACTGATCACTGATGCCAATCACCCCATCAGTCCGCAATCAGTAGCTGTTTCAATCACAAGAATTCTACCTCAGTGGTGCCGGAAATAGCGTGCTCGATTGCTGCTCTGATCACTGAAGTTAAGCAACGCAAACCCGGTTAGTACTGACATGGGTGGCCGCTTGGGAAAACTGGGTACTGCTATTACCCAAAAATCGTCGCATTAGTGTAGTGTTTGTGCAGTCTCTGTATTAGAACTATGTAGTGGACGGGGTTCTAATGGCAACCAAAAAAAGTAGGTTGCATTCTTTCGTGAGAGAGAGAGGCCCCTAATGCGGTTTCCGTGGGAAAAGTGATTCGGACGTAAAAGAACCCTCTCTACTATGCAACGGGTAGCAAAAGCAACTCCTAACCCCTAACCCTTTTCCCGCCTATGGTAGGGTAGGGTACCCATTTTTTCTGCAGCCGGTTGCCGGCCAAAGCTGCACCCCTACGCTTATTTATCGTCGGTCTAGTGTTCGTTGGGGAATGCTACCGACGCCAGGGGGCGGGCTCCTACACCTGGAAATTTTGCCTCATCTACCCGTTGCGTAGTAGAGAGGGTTCTTTTACGTGCAAGTGCCATCGTGCACACACACGGCACCTCGGTTTTACTTCTCATCCGAAAGAAGGCACACTCGCGGCCTATCTCTCGCCCGAAAGAAGCCGACCCACCACGGTCCAGTATCGAACCTAGAACTACTGGCGTAGTTGCCTAGCGTGCGAACCACTACGAACCGCGGCTGCTATGCAACGAGTAGATGAGACAAAATTCCCACGTATAGGAGTGTGTCTCTGGCGTATGGAGAGTGCCCCAACGAACAGCAGACCAGTGATAAATAAGTATACGACTTGTAGTTTTGGTTGGCAGCCGGCTGCGTAAAAATACCGTTGAATGGTTCGCTCATGTGTCCATCCAGAGGGACAAAGATGGGTACCCTACTCTGCCATAAGCGGGAAAAGAGTTCGTAGTTCCTTTTTGCTATGTGTTCACGAGAGTAGCTCTGTGTGTATACGGCCTAACTTTTAACAGATACTTATTATTTGTAGTCATCATCATCCTCTTGTAACCCTTACCCCACCCATGCCGTGGTCAGGTCTGCGAGTTTCGTTCTTCCACTCACTTCTATATTGAACCAGATCCTCCTCACCCTACTCTAATCCTAGGTGCACCATGACTAATTAGTTACCGTCAACTGGGGCTGCTCAGAACGATTTTGTGATGTTCTTGTTCAAACTCTGTTACCCTTTCTTCAAATTTAGCCGAAATTGTATGATATTTTTATTAAACACTGAAGGTGTGCTGACTAACTTAATTTCTATTATAGTTTTTAAGAAAACTGGGAAAATTTATGATTAGAACCAGGGCCGGCTAGAAGTTCTGCTGGCTCTTGAAATAAGGAATACGTCATTGAAGAATCATTAGCAACTCCTAACCCTTTTCCAGACTATGGCAAGGTCGGGCGCCATCATGTCCCTCCGAATTGGCACAAAGGTGATATATTGGATGTTGTTGTTCTGCAGCCAGCTGCCGACCAAAGTTGGAACCCCTAGGCTGATTCATCGTCGGTCTACTCTTCGTTGGGGCAATCCACCGAGCTCTTTTGGGAATTTTGCCTCATCTATCCGTTGCATAGTAGAGAGAGTTCTTTTACTTGCAAATCCCATCGTACACCACACGGGGAACTTGGTTTTATTTCTCATCAGAAAGAATGCGCACTAGGGGCCTCTCTTTCGTACGAAAGAAGCCAAGAACCTAGAACCACTAACGCAGTTACCGCAGTATCTACTGCGCCACCGAGGCGAGTCTCTAACTGGATACGGAACATTACCTTAAATTGAGACCTTGAATGACGATTGCAAAGTGTCTTTAAAAATGTCATTTCTTCCTATAATCTTTACTAACGTGGAACTAGGCTACTAGAGTTAACGTCATATCCGTTCACTACTGCGATCCATATTCGTAGGATTTGGAATCCGTGTTATTTAATTATACCGAAAATGGCGATGTCAGAAGTCCTATAATTGAACTTAAGCGACTTGTGACATAAACGATGTAAACTGGATGATTCTTTCGTTGAAACATTCTTAATAACAGTGAGATTGTCTGCCATAATATTCATTGAACGTACAATTAATCTTGTAGTTTAGGACCTTTCACCAGCTTCATTTTTGACATAAGATGCCCTTTAACTCAGAAGGCTATAATGGCTTTTATTTTAACTTACAAATTATATTATTCTTAGGCGGCAATGGCCTTAATCCTTAGTAGAAATTATTCTTTACGCATAACGCATGTCCTAGTCTGTTGCCAAGTGTAGTTCACGTAAGAGGCAATTTCACGACGTCATTTCAGGTAACAACCTCCGAAACAAGCGGTATGTATGAAAATTACCCAGCAAAAGACGCACTGCGGTGAAATTCGGCGGTAAATTTCAAATTTCACATATTTAAATTGATGACAGCACTTCATTTTTTTTGTCGCAAACTGTCATCACCTTCTTGCTCAAAGTTCATTTAGTATTTTTTTCGGTTTCTGTGCACTAAAGGGGTAAGAAAGAAAAGCACGTATGCGGTTTTTCGAACACGATAAGCCAATAATCACCCTGATAAAGCCATTCCGGATATTTTAAAAGTCGAACGACTTTTCTCTCCTAGAGTTAACAAGGCCACTTCATTTATAACTCCGCTGCTGAGCTTGATTCTGTGAAGTCGTGAGGTGATAGTTCGAATCTCATCAAAGCTAATGATATTTATTTAGTCGAGTCTGGTATTGCTGTTAACAAAAAACCACTACCGTGTCAGGGATTTGACGGTTCTCACCTGATGCGAGTGATGTTCATAACATACAAAGCCGTCCGCAGTCTGAGGTGAACTTCCGTCTTTGTAATCAATAATAAACTAACCTACTGCTGAGCTTGTCTGGACATTTTATCCATTATTATTACGCTGGTTACTAGCGTTAAACTCGGGGTAAGTTGCCAAGACGTAACGACACTCCCACTCAGTCTGCTCCCACTACATGAGCCCTTTGATACAAATGTGATTCTGGACTTGTAAGTAATCCTTCTAGTCCAACAAATAGAGTCTCATGCAACTGCCGGACTAAGGAACTGTTATGAAAACTACATATTAAAATTTATCGCTTTCTTTCTTTTTAACCAATGCCTAAGTTTTCGACCCCCCCCCCCCCCCCTAGGTGGTGAGCAGATAGTCTACTGCACATAAGAGAGCCCTTACTGCATGAAGTCAACATCATCATCATCATCTAACCCTTATCCCGCCTGAGGCAGGGTCGGGTCTGTGGATTCTAATCCTCCACTTCCGCCTATCCCCACTAGGTCCCCCTCCACCCCGCATGCCTCCATGTCCCTTTGCACCACCTGCTCCCACGTTCGTTTTGGTCTTCCGCTACTCCTGGTGCTCCCAATCACCTAATAAGTTCCCCTGGACCTAATAAGTTCCTCCTCTCCCCTCTTCATAACATGCCCATACTACCTCAACCGACCCTCTCTCATCTTTCCCGCTATGTCTCCCAACCCCAATCTACCTCTAATGTAAGCATTTCCGATTCTGTCGACTCGTGACACCCCACTCATGTAGAGCAGCATTCGCATCTCAGCCACATGCATTTGCCATTCGTTGTTCTTCCTGGCTGCCCAAGACTCTGAGCCATACAGCATAGCGGGCCTAACTACAGTTTTGAAAACTTTCCCGTCAACTTTATTGGGACCCGTCGGTCGCACAAGACCCCACTTGCCTGTCTCCACTTCAGCCATCCTGCCTTAATCCTATGTGTCACGTCAGAATCTATCCCCCCATTACTCTGGAAAACTGATCCTAAATACCGAAATTCTTAGCGTGATCGATTTACTGCGCCGGTAGTTCCAGGTTCGGTACTGGATCGAGATGGATTACCTTCTTTCGGCCAAGACAAAAGCTCCAAGTGCTCTTACCTTCGGATGTACGATGGCAATAGGGATTTTGCAATTTCTCGTAACGTGGTCGTTTCGGGACGAAAGACGAGAAGTAAAAAGCCTTCTCGTCCTTCCCAGTCGACTTCAATACAATAAGGACGCGAAAATCATAAAAGTGAGAAAGGAGGACGATTATTTGTGATTTTCTCGTCCTTATTTTATTTTAGACGACTGAGAAGGTTGAGAAGGCTTTTTACTTCTCGTCTTTCGTCCCGAAATGCCGACGTTACAAGAAATCGCAAAATCCCTATTTATACGTAAAAGAACCCTCTTTACTGTACAACGGGTAGATTAGGCGAAATTTCCAGGTGTAGGAGCTCGCCCCTCTGGCGTCGGCGAAGTGCCGCAACGAACAGTAGACGGACAATAAATAAGCAAAGGGGTTGCAGCTGTGGTCGTCAGTCGGTTGCAGAAAACACCGTCCACCTTTGTGTCCATTCAGAGGGACAAGATGGGTACCCGACCCTGCCATAGGCAAGGAAAAGGGTTAGGTGTTGCTTTACTTGCATATATAATTCCTTTCAGAAAGGTCGCTTACGCGATCCGTCTCAGCAGCTTGGAGTTGGCGTGCTGAATTACTGTATCAGCGGTTCCAAGCTCGATTCAGGGCCGATGTAAGACTCCATTCGTGAGCCGGATGGCTTCTTTCTAGGACGAGAGCTATCTATGCACCTTCCCTCAGATCGGAAGTAATGGCTTGTAAGAAGTTAAGTCGTGATCTTTTGAGAGATATTTCAATTTCGCATTGAAGAACCAATAGTTTAGTTCCATAAAATTCCAGGGTTCGCCCTTTGCGTCGGTGGAGGAAAATGCTCCATCGATAGAAAAATAGGGCGAAGACAAAAACCATTGGAGATTGCAGCATGAGGTTGACAGCTGGCACTCGACTCTGTCGTTAGCGAGAGGCTTTTCATGAAATAGGTGTGTTAAACACCGCCCAGAATCAGGGCTTGCAGAGAGGGCCTTTTTTTTGAAGTCATGGTCATCCGACTTGTCATTCGGACTCCAACAAGTCGGATGGCCCAACTACACGTTGTTTGCATCTTGAATATTTTGTATGAAAAATCAGAATATCAGCCTTCTGAAGTTGTTCAATTATAAAGGCAAGTTGTCCAGACTTTTTCAATTACTAATATGTGATTTCTAAACACTTGACCAAATGTAACACGAAAATTTAAACTTCTATTTTGTGTGCGTGGCTGTCCTTATTCACCCACGTTTGAATGTCGATTTCCCCATCGTCATCATCATTCTAGAAGATTCTTAGATTGCAGAAGGGGATATCTAAGAAAAATCAGGTTGAAATTTTTGTGTATGGCCACTCATCCAAAATTACATTCAACGTCACTCTTTCATATACACTTGAATAACTTCACATCGTTGCCTGGCAACAATAGATGGTACAACAATGGCTGGCTGATTCTTTGCAGCTAAGCATTGGGGGTAGCGAGTCCCATATGACATTCTGGAATTCGCGGAGAACCCAAGAATCTAACCAGGTCGATTGAATTTAGGCTACCCATTGTCACTTTTTAGATTTTAGTTTGCATATTGCAATTCGGAAGAAGAAATGCTTGTCGAACAACTGTAATGAACTTGTGGTTTTCGACAGACGGCATGTCATTGTTCAAGTAAGATGGCGAGGAAGGCAAAAAAAGAAGGAAGGAAGGATGGATACATTGTCCAACAAAACTCCATTATTGGTTTTCAAGCCAACGAATAAATCAAAGTTAGACTTCGAGCATTTTATACTTTAAATTTTTTTCTATTACTTTTCAAAAATTCCGCAGTGCGAGAAATTTAATTATGAGAATCAACACAAATAACTGCCCAGTATGAGTTTACGCATAAAAAATTGCTTCCTGCAGCCTTTGACTACCGTCTAACGGCCCAAGGCCCAATTATAAGTTTCTTAAGCTATAAGCACTTTCATGGGCCATAGACCCTTGTCTATCTTCATCTATTTTCATCAATAACTTCTCTAATATACTGAATTTTTATTGCTTTTCTTCCAAACTATTATTCTTAACCCGCTTCCATGGCGCAGAGGTAGTATACTGATATACTGCCATGATAGTTCCAGGTTCGACCCTAGACCAACGTCATTTGGCTTACATCGAGTGAGAGACACACCCCTAGTCGATTGAAATGTAAAGCCGTGGCCTTGTGAAGCCTTAGATTCCAGTTACAAAAATGAAGAAAAATGGCATCCTTAGTGATAATCAACATGGGTTTAGGAAAGGGAGGTCATGTGACATTCAACTGGCTTGTCAAATTGAATACATTCAAAATGCTCTAGATAAGGGTAAGCAGGTTGATTTTATATTCCTGGATTTTGAACAGGCCTTTGTCATGGTACCTCATGACAAGCTTGTTTCAAAAATGTCCAAGTTAGGGATTCATAGTAAGGTTATTCAGTGGGTAAAGGCCTATCTGCAAAGCAGGCAGCAGAGAGTACTTTTTGATGGGGTAGCATCAAAATGGACACCTGTTTCATCAGGGGTACCTGAGGGAAGTGTATTAGGGCCGTTACTCTATATACTTTATGTTAATGATATAGGGCTTGATATAAAATTCTTTCTTGAGTTGTTTGCAGATTACCCATGCATGGCAAGGGTGGTGGAAAACAGGTTGTCTTCCTGCACAGAACTGCAGCAAGACCTAAACAAGATATATGATTGGAGTAGAAAGTGGGAGTTGCCATTGAACCTTCACAAATGTAGCTTTCTTAGAATAAGCAGGTCCAAAAAGCAGGTTGATTTTTCTTATAGCATAGGTGGTGTAAGGGTTGACACCCACAAGCACCTTGGAGTTGTCTTAAACACTCAGGGCACCTGGAAGGAGCACACTGACAAATTGATTTGGAAGGCTGGGCGTGCTCTCCAGTTGGTTAGCAGGGTGCTGGGGACAGCACAAAGGAAGTAAAAGAAATAGCTTACTTTTCACTGGTATGGCCAATTGTGAAATACTATAGTCTAATTTGGTTTCCGTTTAGGCAAGACCTATCTTAGGAAATTGAAATGGTCCAAAGGAGGGCAGCAAGAGTTGCGCTAAGTCGGTTCTCTCGCAGATTGAGTGTGTCAAGCATGATCAGAGAATTAGGGTGGGATTCACTCTGTCAGAGGCGAGCATCTGATAGCATTAAGATGTTTAGCAGTCTGTTGAAAATTGGTTATGAGGGTCCTTTAGATTGCAGGTTTTCCTTTGCAGACTATAGGGGGAGAAATGATCATCCGTTCAAACTGAAGGAGATAAGGGCCCGAACAGCTTCATATTACTGGTCCTTTATTGCAAGGGTCATTTGGCAATGGAATGCTCTTGATGAGGATAAGGTGAGGGCATATAGAGGGCAGGCGATACATGGCAGAATAGAAGCTATGCTTCAGGTTCCTTGGGGTTTTAAAATGAGTGAATTTTTAAGAATGAGAGATAATCTCTCCACTGCCAATTTGGCCTATCATGGCTGCTTGCAGTGTATTCAACTAGAACTAGAACAAAAGTCTATAGTCATTTACTTATCTATCTTTGGAACTGCCGCTAAGATATTACAAGATTTAAAATATGCTGAATTATAGGGCCTACATCTATTTGTACGCCCTTGCAATCCAAGGTTGATAATCGTCAAAGAAGATCTATCAATTTCTTACAAAGTGGTGTTCAACATTTTCAAGAGTGTTAAAGGTTTTAATATACAGGGTGTAATTTTTAAATTACCCGATTCTAATTCTAATTGAACACACTGCAAGCAGCCCTGATAGCCAAATTGGCAGTGGAGAGAATGATTCTCATTCATAATTTCGAACCCATTGAAAACCCCAAGGAACCTGAAGCGTAGCAACTATTCTGCCATATTGCCTACCTGCTATAATGGCACCTTCTTGCAGAAAGTTCCTCACATTATCCTCACTGAGAGCATTCCATTGCTGAATGACCCTTGGAAAAAAATGACCAGCAATACGAGTCTGTGCGAGCCCTGATCTCCTCCAATTTCAATGGATGAACATTTTCCCTCCTATACTCTGCAAGGGATAAGCTGCCATCTGGGGGACTCACGTACCTTATTTTCAACAGTCTGTTAAAAAGCGTAATGCTCTCAGATACCCGCCTCTGACATAGTTTGTCCCACTCTAAATCATTGAGGAAAAAGTTATAATTGATGAAAGAGAACATTCATTTCTGAAAACAGTTCTTTCAGGAAACATATCAGTAATTTTTTTCAGGAAAATGCTAGGTTACATTTTATAGAGGTATTTTTGACTATCGCATCGCATAGTGCTAGAGAAATGCAGTACAGTCCAACTTACTTATAAGAGACTTGGATAAAAGAGAATTTCGGTTATAAGAGAGCCATTTTGAATTCCCATCTGCATATAAGAGAAATGAGAGAAACCTGGATATAAGAGAAACTCGGATATAAGAGATTATTTTGGATTTCCCAAGGTGTCTCTTATATCCGAGTTGGACTGTATTGTGATATTCATATCCCTATACGACCCGCCTCGGTGGCAAAATAGGCGGGCATCGTGCCGATGATTCCAAGTCCGCTACTGGATCGAAGTGTTGACTTCTTTCGGGCGAGAGAGAAGCCCCCAGTGCGCATTCCTTTGGTTGATAAGGTAAAACCACGTAGGCATTTGCACCCAAAAGAACCTTCTCTACTATGCAACGGGTAGGTGAGACAAAAATTTCCAGGTGTAGGAGCTCGTCCGCTGGTTTCGGTGGAGTGCCCCAACGAACAGTAGACCGACGATAAATAAGCATCAGAGTGGCAGGTTTGATGCATGAGCCTGACTCCTGTTGCATTATAGCTATTGTGCAGTAGGTCAGACACCATGCAATATTATAACCGACAAAGCATCAATTTACCTGCCAAAAATTTCTATTTTGGTTGTGTAATGCGGTGGAGTAGGCCGGCATCCCCCACTGACAACTTAACCAATCTTTCCTGCGGGTTCTAGACGCCTGGCTGGAGTGCCCCCAGTCAGAGCAGGTTCAGTGGACCCGACCCTGCCACCGGTGGGTTAAGGGTATGATGATGAGTGGCAGGTTTGATGCAATTGGTAAAATTGCCCTTATTTATGTCAAAATAATGTAACTTTACATCATCCTGAAAAAGATAAAGTATTGAAAAATTTTCAGAACTACTTTCAGAAATTTTTTCCACAACCGGTTGCCGACCAAAGCTGCTGTTCATT
Organism: Trigoniulus corallinus; assembly: GCA_013389805.1. Lineage (NCBI taxonomy): Eukaryota > Metazoa > Arthropoda > Diplopoda > Spirobolida > Trigoniulidae > Trigoniulus > Trigoniulus corallinus. The sequence goes on along the minus strand of JAAFCE010009126.1, from coordinate 21,709,431 downwards.
TGTTGTTCATTGGTGTTTAAGGTCCCGTCAACTACAAGGTCATTAGAGACCCGTCCATCGCATAGTTCTAATGCATAGACTGCACAGACACTACACTAATGCGACGATTATTGGATATTAGCAGTACCCAGCTTTCCTGACCAAAGCTGCAACCCCTATGCTCCAATACCTGCGAATTTTGCCCATCTACAATTTGCATCTTAGAGAGAGTTCTTTTACGTGCAAATACCATCGTACACAACACGGGACCTCGGTTTTACTTGTCATCCGAAAGAAGACGCACTCGGGGCCTCTCTCTCTAAATAGATATCCCCCAACATCAACTTTAAATTTTTCCTAAACATCTTATGGTTTTTAAAATAAATGCATTGGTTACTTTAAAAATGACACCCTGTTTAATGTCTCTCGAAAATAAAGGTATTGATCTTGGAGGAGGTGCTATTTGTTCTACCATCGGTTGAATCAGACGGGTTTAATTTAGCATCTTAGTAACAACAACTTAAATTCAACAGAAACTGAATTACTATAATTTTTGTCATTTGATGGCCTTGTGTTTTAGTTGTCAATGACAATCTGAAAATGTGAAGCACAAATTACTGATTTTTTGGCACCAACTTTGATGCTTTTCTGATCTTGGCAGAAGAAGTTCACTCAATTCATTTAGTTTTTGACAGTGATCTAATGTTTTTTACACGATGAATCTCACGATGAAACTCTTGAAGATAGATTCACGAAAAGCGAGCCAAAAATTGTTAGATATGAAAATAGCAGAACTGTTATTATATATCTGTCTTTAGCAAGAAAGAAATGCCATTTCATTTAGATCCATAATAATAAGTGTAAAGCATCTATCCATCACGTACGTTATGCAAAAAATGTCAGCGATATGTTATCAATCAATAAACTATTCGTTGTGTTTTAGGGTTTCATACATTTTTATGCAATTTATTCAGTCAGTAAAACGACTTTTTAACATTTGTGCTTCCATTTCATTAACCAAATAATGAATAAAACGCAGTGCCTCAGAACTTGACCCCATAAGAATTAACAAACTTTCAATAGCCACATGGAACCACAAATGATTTTAATATTTTTCATACATTTCATTGAATATAAGAAGCTGATGTGTTCGGTTGCAACACAGGATGGGGCAAACTTAGGCTTGTGGACCACATTCTACCTGCTTAAGTCTATTTGTATAGTCCGTAGTCCGCGGGTATAGTCTTCTTGATCATTTCTTGTCAGAGATGAAAATCAGATTCGTTGTGCGGCATTCTGTTGTCGAATGTGGTTAAGCTCGCTAAAGAGCTTAACGATATTCATGTGGCTTACTAGAGACCTTAAGGGTGTTCTGTGGCCTGCTCGACGAAAAGTTCGCCCATCCTTGGACTTACAACGGAATCTAATTCGGATTATTATACTTCTTCAGTTTTCAGATTGAAATTAATAATTCAGTGTGTCGAACTCTTTCGATATTCATGCGAGTAGTTCTTCTATAACGCGAAATGAGTTCCATGTATCATCGCATTAAAGCGAATCGCGTGTAAGGATTCACCATCTAGTATTTCTCACATCCACTCTGCAACTCCTAACCATTTTCCCGCCTAGGGCAGGGTCGGGTATCAAAGAATCCAAAGGAGGGCAGCAAGAATTGTACTCCACAGGTTTTCACGCAGGGAAAGTGTGTCTGAAATGATTAGGGAATTAGGGTGGGACACACTCAGCCAGGGGCGTTTATCTCACAGCATTTTTCTTTTCACGAGACTGTTGCTGAGGGGGTGCAATGGACCTCTGACTGGAAGTGTGTCCCTGGCTGGGTATAATGGGAGAAAGGGTCATTCATATAAATTGAAGGAACTAAGGGCTCAGACAGATTCATACTACTGGTCTTTCCTGCCAAGGACCATTCGACAATGAAATAACCTTGGGGAAAATAGAGTGGAGGGCTTACTGGAAGGAAAGGCCACCTTTGCAAGTTCTGTAGGGGGACACAACAACTATAGCTTAGGGTCTTACACGTTTTCTGGGTTCTTATGTAGCAATGAGAGTTAGTCTCTCCACTGCCAAATTGGCCATAGAGGCTGCTTGTAGTGATCTAGAATTAGAATCTTGCCCCTCTGAGTGCACACAAGGGTTATAAATTGCACTGTGTTTTTCAACAGTCAGCTGCAACCCTTATGTTTATTTATCGTTGGTCTACTGTTCATTGGGGTACTCCACCGGAGCCAGAGAACGAGCTCCTACACCTAGAAATTTGTGCCTCATCTACCCGTTGCATAGTAGAGAAGGTTCTTTTACGTGCAAATGACATAGTACACTACACGGGACCGCGGATTTACTTCTCATCCGATCCGAAGGAAGGCGTACTCGGAGCCCCACACTCGACCGAAAGAAGCCAATCCATTGCGATCCAGTATCGAACGCAGAACCACTGCCGCGGTTACAGAGCACCCCACCAACTGGGCCACCAACTGGGCCGCGGTTACATGCACTCTCTCCCATTTTATTTCTCCATCATTTTGGCCTCAGTTTCCCTTGTACGCGATCAGTTTACACATAAGACTACTTATCAGTACGTAGAAAAATAAGACAAGTTTGTTTCTGTGGTGCAGGATTGCATTCATGACTTTTCATCTCCTTGCTTGAGATCAGTTTCGAGAAGGATGGCTTTCAAGTATACCTTCTGTCAGATGGGAACTACTGCACTATGTAATGTTCGCCGTTACACCTTCAGGTCAGTTTGGAAAGCTGGGCTTGACCTTCTTCTCATAGATAAAACGAATTTGCCATCACAAGAAGATATTAGGACAGTGGTGGCGAACCTTTTTTGGAAGACGGGTCACAATAACACGAAAAAAAAACCAAAAAGATTTTCGCGGGTCAAGTGCAAATACTATTTAATTTTATGAATAAAAAAATTATTATTAATAATGAATAAATTAGTTTATTAAAGTAGCAAATAGAGAACATCAGCATAATACCCTTATCTGGTGTGTGGCAGGGTCAGGTTTGCGGGTTCTAGCCCTTCAGGTCCCTGTCCACCACACACACTGAGACTATAAACTAGGTATGATTAACGCTTGGGTCACTTAAAATTGCACGGTGGGTCACAGGTTCGCCACCACTGTACTAGGACGTTAGTTACAAAAAGGTTGTGGCAACCGGTCGGTGTCAATCTACTCAGATATGGGCGGGAAATAGTTCAGGGATGATGACGAACAAGTAGGTGATCTGCCTCGGTGACGCAAAGAGCGGCGAATTGCGTTGGACACACCAGTTCTCGTCTGATCACTGAAGTTAAGCAGCGCAACCCCAGCTAGTACTGACATGGGTGGCCGCTTGAGAACACTGGGTACTGCTAATACCCAAAAATAGTCGCATTAGTGTCGTGTCTGTGAAGTCTCTGCATAAAAACTATGCTGTGGACGGGCCTCTAATGACCTTGGAGTTGAAGGGCCCTAAAGCACCAACAAACAAACAATCGGTGACACAAAAGATAGCGTTGCGTGCTCGACTACTGAGCCAGTGGTTCCAGATTCGATACTGGATCGAGGTGGGTTGGTTTCTTTCGGGCAAGAGAGAAGCCCAGAGTGTGCTTTCCTTCGGAAGAGAAGCAAAACCGAGGTCCCCTGTGGTGTGCGATGGCATTTGCACGTAAAATAACCCCTCTCTACTGTGAAACTGGTAGATTAGGCAAAACTTTCCAGGTGTAGGAGGTTGTTTCCTGTTATCGGTGGAGTGCCCCAAAGAACAGTAGACCGGCGATAAATAAGCATAGGGGTTTCAGCTTTGTTCGGCAACCAGACCCTGCCATGGGAGAGAAAGGGATTTAAGAGTTCGTTGTTGATGAACAAGCAAGTAGATATACGTTGTGGTGAAAGTTTCGAATAACAACGACATGAGAAATGTTTATATTATCACTGATAGTCAGACTTCACCGTTCTCCTTCTGTTATTGAGCGGTGCTACAACAATCCGACACTGTTTCGTGATGCAGCGGTTCATGGAACACACCTAAATCAAAACTTGTGCTTTGAATAGTAATAGAGACATGGCTGTCCATTTTACCTTTTGCAGTAGATACTGTAGGTATGTAAATTTAAAAGAACTCTAGCATAAAGTTCAATCACTTTCGTCTTCCTCTACGAATATATAAACCACTACATTCGGGATCATCAATGCAGCGATGCAGAGAGAAAGAACAACGTTATTGAGCTCGCATTCTTCACTAAACACAATCACACTTGTTCACTTGTGTAACAGAGATCGGCATAGTAGACATCTGTAAACGGTGCCTTTTGCTTTTCGCATGCTCCTCAGTGCCTACGAGCCTGCTTATTGAATTTTGGTCTCCGATCTACCTGCACTTTCTTGCTTTTAACTAAAGCAGTACTGATTTAAAGGGATGTCAGAGTCCTTTTGTAATTTTCGACAGTGTTGGTAGACCTCCTTCTGGCAGTTGTCAGTCACATTTGTGTTTTTTGAAGCACATATTCGAGCTCAGGTGAGGTGAATGATTTCTTTCAGACAAAATTGAGGTATTAAGTGCCCTTTCCGTGGAATAAAAATGACATCTTTAGTCAAACTGATGTGGCTTACTTTGGATTTCCGTATACGTGAAGAAACTTGCAGGACAATTTGAAGATTAGTGATATTTTTCTCCATTTGTGTTTCCTAGACTTTCCTGACACGATGGGAATTGCGTTTGAACTACGCAGTGGACGGGGCTCTAATGACCTTTGCAATTGAAGGGCCCTAAAACACCAACAGATCAATCAATTACAGTGTAGTGTCTATGCAGACTACATTACAAGTACACATTGGTAGTTGAAGGGCCGTAAAACACCAACAAACAGTCACAGGTAGTGTGGGAGCGGCTGTATTGCGTTGGACACAACAGTTCTCATCTGATCACTGAAGTTCAGCAATCGTCGCATCAGCGTAGCATCTGTGCAATCCCTGCATTAGAACTACGCAGTGGACGGGGCTCTAATGACATTTGCAATTGAAGGGCCCTAAAACTCCAACAGATCAATCAATTACAGTATAGTGTCTCTGTACTTCTAATGTAGTCTACATTAGAAGTACACATTGTAGTTGAAGGGCCCTAAACACCAATGAAAGAAACAAAATAAAATCACAAGCTGATTGGTTATCACTGGCCTTCTGAGCTGGAATGGAGTTTAGGAAGCGGCTGCTATCATATCCACTTACTGCTATCATACTAAGTTTATGCGAAAGACGTCTACTTATGCAAAATCTGATGCTCATGTTGCATTTCGTAAAACTTTTGAATGTGTGTTAAACATAAATTGTGGTCGATACAATTGCCGTATCCCTAGCGTTTGTAAAAGATTTATGGATATAATTATGTGTGACCCAACTGATCTCCAGTAGACCTCTCATGAAATCTGTCCGGTATCGTTCAACGACTTGTTTTTAGCCCCTTAGGGGAGAAGGTGGGAATATGGAACGGGGCTTGTTCATCGTAATAAAATGCATATTGAAGGTTAATTCCATGTATGTAACAGTGAAACATGTTTGCAAAACAATTCATTAGTAAAATCTTTATTGTTTTTTAGAGAAAAAATAAAAATTAACAGATATAAAAAGATTATCAACCCCATGCGCAAATCTGAGTAATTGAAACAGAATGGAAATAACGTAATACAAAGCAAAAACACGTATTAATGAACAAAATAGCACGAGCAGCGATTGAAATAATTAAAGAGCCAACGCAATACGATATAATAATATAGTATGAATTGAAAAAAAGTGTTGGCAATATGGAACAGTTCTCATCTTAGGGGTGCTAATATGAAACATTGTGTTCCATATTGCAACCAATAGCCATTTTGAATAAAACATGAGCCTGCTTGATTAGGATATTAAGTTAAAAAAAATGAATTATCACTAATTCAAGTTAAATACGTTTTCATTCCGTTTGTTCAAAGCATATGTTTATGTTAAAACAAAATCGTTATGAAAATTGAACTTGAAACTTACCCTGTTAAAAGTTGTAAATTGACAAAAACTACAAACAGTTAGAATAGCGCCACACTTCAGGTGATGATTTCATTGCACTGCGATGGCCTTCTAAGATTTTATAGCTACGAGATACATTGACTACTTACAGATAACTTCACTTATTCTGTGAATCATAGCCAGTTCCATATTACCACCCTGGTTCATATTCCCACCTTTTCCCCCTATCTGATTGATACTTTCCTGTTGTTCTGTATGTTATCACGTTGAATAGGGCCGTGCAGTGCCGCATTTAGATATTGAGACGCCCTAGGCTATTTCAATTTTGATACCTGTTTCAAACTCTTTTCTTAACTTTTGAAACCCGCTAAATGTTACTTAACCTAATGGTAAATCCGGCACTGGGGCCGTGTCAGAAGGTGAGACGGAGAGGCACTTGTGGTTGGGCGTCACGTTTAAAAGTTGATAATTTCAAGTGCCTAATGTACTGTTAAGAAAATTAGCCATTAATATGATTCTGAATTTGAGATTTTAAATGATGATTTTTACATTTCTTTTATAGGAGCACCTGTCATTCGCTCTTTACCACCAATTTTAGTGGTAGCTGGTCAGAACTTAACACTACGGTGTCCAGTCTCAAGTTATCCAGTAGATAGCATAACATGGCAAAAAGGTATTCACTAGTTGTTCACACAGTATTCACTATCAAATGGAATTGTGAAGAGTTGTTTATTTTAATATCTGATATGTTGCTTGCAGGTGGCAAGACTCTGCCCTTGAATAAGAGGCAGGTTTTATTTCAAAATGGAACATTGCACATTCGAGCTGTTCAACGTGACCCAGATGCGGGAAAATATACTTGCACAGTACGAAATAATGATGGGCAAGCTGCCCAAAGAGATTTTCAAATCAAAGTTCTCAGTAAGTAGGTTTCTAGTACTTTATTTTTTTTTCTAAATTTCATTTTAATGATGCGATTACTATTGTCTGTTGTGAAGTGACAGAGATAGATAATCTATTTATAGTGAGAAAGTTAATACATCTTCTCTTAATCAGTTATTTCGATTCAAACCCTAACTTGCTCAGAGATAAAGAAATAATTTAGCTTTGTTGACTTTACCTGTAGTTGGCACTTGCACTGTTATCAAGTATTAGGCAAATTAAGTCAAATTTTAAGAAAAGTGCTAGCGAGTGATTTGAGAGGAAACAATGGGCTACTCGTAGCCATTACTCGTAGCCAATGGGCTAGTAGTAGCTACCCCACGAGAAGAATTAACGATTATCCCAGTGCTGGCATACAATGGGACAAATCTGTTTGAAACAAAGGTGATCCGAGTTTCTATTGTTTGTAGTTCATCCAGGGGCGGATCTACATATGGACGGTAATAGGACTTAAGCTCTGGGCTCCCAAGTGTCAAGGGCCCAGAAAATTCGAATTATTATCGTTAATTTTTAATATTTTCTCATTAGCAATAAGAACTTATCCTATAATAAATATTGTTAATATTAATAGAATAATAATGATAAATTCTGCCATTAATTGTTTTATTTTAATCAATGTAACATTGTTGGACTTCAATAAGCCGCAGGCCCTAAAAAACCTAGATCCGCCCCTGAGTTCACCCGCACGTAATACAAAAGTCAAAAACGCCAGTATTATCTGATCTTGATCAGTGATATGGTAATATTGTGCTTTATTCTTATACATATTGGGAAAAATTTAAGATTATTAGTTGGCATTAATATTCATTGTTGAATATTTCTCTTTCATGACCCGAATGCATTTTTAAGTACCTCCAGTTTCACGTTTTTAGATAAGGCAATTTTAAATTATTATTATTAACAGATCAGGACTCTATACTCAGACTGGAGTGTATTTTACGGCTTATAAGCAAAAGCTATTTGTTCTTTCAGAAACACTTCTACAACTGAGCTTTTAGAAAGAAAATATGGTTGCTACATTTAAAAATTTTTTTCACGTGAATTGCATAGATACTGATCTGTTAACATGCCTTCAAAATCACTTCCGTTCTCCTAGCCTGTTTTTATTTCTAAATGAAAGTGCATTTCGATATATTTATATTGAAAATGTGTTGTTGACTTGCTATGAACACCATTGTATTAAACTTTAATTGTTTTCTACAAAGATTCAGCGATTGGAGCGCTCTATACAATATATTGATCAACCTATTGAGAAGTCAACTGCATTGTTATTACTTAGTTTTTAACAGTGCACATTTTCGAAATTCGAGGAAAAAGTTTAAAAACACCAATGTTATATATGTGAAGAGTGTCCTTAAAAATCACCTTCATTTAATTATGTGACGGGGAACAAATATAATAGAAATAATCACTCTCGCGTATAATTATACATTAATTAGAAATAGAGAAGATATAAATCCCAAAGAAGGTTTTGATAATAATATTTAATTATCAAGAAAGGGTTAGGTGAGCTTACAACTATGTTTTGATTTCTTTGTAACTGACTGGCAGCTGATATCCGATACCTTAAATTAAGTTCACTAGGATATACTGAAATGCCGTGAGGGTTTAACGGGCCTATTAATTCTGTTGCTAATACATTTGTTTACATCCAAACAGAATTTAGCATTGTGGCTTGTTAGCAGAATTCACCAATTTACAGATCGTAGACACTTTCGCAAACCCTAGGCCCAAGACACTAATGAAAACAATTACCATTTAAAATTTTGCCCATGAGGTTCTCCAAAATTCTTTTTTTCATGGGTGCCTGAAGTGTTTGATTTATATGAAAATTTAAAGAACGATTATATATCAAAATAGCTTTGGCAAGAAAAGAGTTTGACATCAGTATGGAATACTTTCCTGTTAAAGTTGATTTTGACAAATTTCTATTGCTAGCTATGGAGCAGTGGTTGCCAAACTTTTTATCTCGACTATCCCTTTGAGGATGCACTATAAATCCACAGATAATAAGTAAATTGTTTGATACTAAATACTTTTAAAATCCATTTTATGAGAGGCGTTTGAAAAAGAAATAGTAAGAAATAGAGTGTTTAAAACTACTATTGACATTTTAGCTTGTGTTGTTTTTCTTTAAATGTTAGAAATTCCAAACACTTTCTTAAGATCAATTCATGTCTCACCGACCTACCTATCGACCCACTGATAGTCGGTATTAATCTCTTTGGCAACCACTGATTTTGAATTTTAGCTGCCATAGCTAGGGATGTACCTATAACATATCTGGTTGTATATTAAATCGATGACTTTTCCCCCTTAAATTAGTGGAAAATTTCCTTCAAAAAATGAGCCATTTTCATTGGGAACCACTAAAGTAGGGGGTAGGCCTCTGAAATTGAATTTTATGGACACTCTGTCTGTATATCGTAAACATTACTTTAAGTACATTTTAAATTTTCAGCGAAAGTGCATCAATAACGAGAGTTTCAACAGTGTGTCATGATCAATAATGTTGCTTGCTTCATTTGCAGTTCCTCCAAAAATTACTCCATTTTCATTACAAGGCATCGTTTCCCACGAAGGCAAACGAGTACAACTATTTTGTTCCGTAATGGAAGGCGACCTTCCAATCACAATTGAATGGCTGAAAGATGACAAGGCTCTTCCACCATTTTTAAAAGTGACGACTAACGATTTAGATACTTATTCAAGTTCCCTGACAATATCTCACGTCACTTCCCAGCATAGTGGCAACTACACATGTGTGGCCAGTAATGCTGCCACCACGGTCACACACACTGCCCCACTCAACGTACACGGTAAAGTCGCCGTCAAAAATCCCAAATTAATCTTTTTTATATTTTGCAAAGACATCTGATTTCTTCGACAAAATGTTGCCACCAAAATTACTTTTTTCATTTTTTCACCTACCCACCGTAATTACATCACAGATCATTACAAACGATTTTTGAACCATGTCAAGTTTAAATGCAAATTGATGTTTAACTGAAAATCTTGCTCAATTTCTTTCCTAGGGATTATTTTTAATTTTTCTCGACTTTAAACAATGCTCTACTACCTGAATACAGTTTTAATACTGGGCACATCTTAATCTCAGAATTGTTATTTCCTTAGAAATGTTTTCATCCCTCTTGAAAACATTTAGAGGCAAGAACCGGGCACGTGCCTTGATTTAAAAAAAAATAGCTACTCCGTTGGATCAAGCCTGTGAGTTGCTCCGTGTATCTCATTTCCTGCATTCAAGAAGGAAGGTCAGCAGAAAAGCAATAAAGGATAGACCAAATGGTGACTCGTACAGCAGTTGGGAGGGATAGCAGTTTTTCGAAAATCAGAACTAAAACAAGGTAGCCTAAACAAGTAGATACTTGTACTGGTTCTTGAATCTTGAATCAAACAGATTTTTGCACGATTTAGAACAGTGGTTCTCAAACTTGTTTTAGGATTTATTGCGTGGCAGTCGCTTTCTAATGTCTTAGATGACTCCGGACCCATTTAAATTAACTGCAATTATTTATTCGGAACATGGTAAATCTTAATCTTGTTCGTGAGGATATGGTAGTGTTTGTGGTGGACGGGGACCTGGTGGGAGATAGGCGGGAGTGGAGGGCTAGAACCCACAGATCCGACCCTGCCACGGGCGGGATAAGTGAATTATGATGATGCTGAAAATGGTAAATCTTAGTCATCAAATGTACATTCATTGGGTTCGGGCCATGGCAATAATCGCAAATCGCCCAAAACTTTAAGTGGCCCCTTCACGGTCCCCATGAAACTGCTTTACGACCCCCTAGAGGACCTCTTGAGTACTACTGATTTACAAGAACAAGTATCTTTCACACCAGGGGCGGATCCAACGGGGGAGCAATGCAGCAAGTGCTCCCCCTCAGTGCCTCAATGAGGCGAGCTGATAAGGCATTTTTGTATTGCTATCCCCATTTCTATACTGACAGTCCAATCCAGTGGTTCCCAACGTAGGCGATATCGCCCCCTAGGGGGCAGTGGTTTAATCAAGGGAGGCGATAGTAGCCTCGGGTGCATTTGGGGGCTTTATGTCATAATTGAGGGTGGTAAAACATGAATAAAGAGAAAAAAAATCTATCCATACATGTTTCACCTGTAGAATATAATTTGTAATAAGACACTGATGGCTGCTATGCCATACCCAGGATGATGGACGACTGGGTTTCCTAAATTTTACTTACCCAGGGCCTCCTACTTCAGAAGGCTGGCTGATTTCTAGTGTCGTATTTACAAGAACACAAATGTTTTACTATATTTTTCTGCCTGTTCACTTGAAGTTAATTTCCATGGGAGGGGGGCGCTGAGTAACTTTTTTCCTGTAGAGGGGCGGTAGCACAAATAAGTTTGGGAATCTATGGTCCAATCTATAATTGGCTAAACCACTGAAGATAGGGCATTGTCTAAGGAGCAGTAGAGGATCTATTGTAATTGCTAGCTAAATTTATATTAAGGGATTCTCAATATTTAAAAATATCGGGAGCACTTTTTTTTTAAAGTGCTTCCCTTCCACATCCTGGATCCGCCACTGTTTCACACGACTTATTTTAGCATAGTTCCAATAGCACTTTTAGACAGAAAGTCTGAAGTTTTTTTGCACTAAGGTGCCCTTTACTTGGTATAAAGTGATAATAAAGTTCATTTCACATTTGGAGTTCACTGCACACGGATTTCTCGAGAGCCTATTGGGTGAACTCCGTTGAAGCAGTGTAGAGAGAACACCCCCCTTCACTTTGGGCATTTTTAGCTGTGGCAGTGTTTGTTTTCATAGTGAGGTGTGATTCTATCTTACACACAGGGCCGGTCCGTCCATAGGTTCAAAGTGTGCAAAGAACGCGGGCGGCTGCCTTGATGGGGCGGCCAATCAATGTTAACTTGCAGACATTAAGAAAATTATGCGAAAAAACTGAGGGGGACGGGGCGGCCTCGATATAACTGCACGCGGGCGGCCGAACTCATAGGACCGGCCCTGCTTACACACTGCAGCACACCTGTTCTGATCTGTTTTTAGTATTATTATTTCCTTCCAGTAATTTCGGTATAACCTTACCCAATGCTCACTCTACATTTTAACCTAAATATCCACTACCTCTAAGCTGACATTGGCGTGAAATCCTAAAGACATTCGTTCCTGTATTTCCGCTAATCTTCAAGCTTCTGCTGTTACCCTGAAGAAAAATTTTTAGCCAGGCCAAAAATATTTGCAAATAAGAATTCTAAAATAATCTTTTATTGAAAACTTGACTGTAGGCGCTTTTCAGAATCGTTTTGTGGGCCTTCCCTGCCCAGAAACTACACATTATTCAGAAACAGTTAAATTTTGCGATGAAATTTATATTGGAAAGTTAGTTGCGTTCTCGGAATAAACACCAGTACCTAATACTTAATAATGTTCTAAAACAAATAAAGGGCCCGTATTTAATGAAATAAACCCTTCCTGCAGTGGAAGATACAACCTGTTTCCGCAAGGCTATTAACTTTCCAGCCCCGAAGGAGTCAACAAGTGGCTCTCTGCTGTTTTTACTAGCCACATCTTGGCACTGTAACTACGAGGTACCTAAAAAATCGTCAGCATTGTTTCTTCTCGTTTGACCGGAAGTTTAGTAAAGCTACTAGAACGTCAATTTGCATTTGAACTTGTTAGTATTACGAAACACTACAAATTCGATGACACACCAGCACAGTTTTATTAAATATATTGAATTTTTCATGGCTTTTATTCGCATTCATAAACCAGAAAAAACTTGTTCCACGTCACTTTTAATGGATTCAACACCAACTTTTTTGATTCATGGTTGTTTCTAGTGTTACTTGGTGATGCTACGAATGAAATCTGAAAAGAAATTGAACATCGTCTTTTTATATGAGTCTCATGTGTCCAATGTTTCTCCTTCCTCCTCCAAATACGCCATGACATTTTTTTTTGCAAACCGCTTGTTTAATCCTATTCCATCTCTTTTCTAACCTTTTTTCTTCTCAGCTAAAGCTGACAAAACATCATATATATGTCCTTTTTCGATTCTTCGTTGCAACTGTGACTGGTGATACGAATGCATCTCACAAACCTTGTATTTCTCTACCTCTGGTTTTTTCTTTTCTTTTCAAGTTGATCCTCTTGTTTTCAGTTCCTCCAAAAATCAACCCATTCACATTACAAGAGATGCATTTGCATGAGGGCATGCTTGCGCGTTTAGTGTGTGGTGTCAACCAGGGAGACCTGCCCTTAACTTTCTTCTGGCTGAAGGATGGGCGAGCGATAGCAATCAACGAGCAAAATGTCGCCATCCACGAAATCGACGAATTTTCGAGTATACTACTCATCAAAAGTGTCACCCCTCGGCATTCTGGAAACTACACATGCATCGCCAAGAACCAAGCAGGGGTCGTCAATTATACATCCCATCTTACGGTGAACGGTAATTAATGTCTCCACCGATTTTAAATTCCCCCTCTTCCCTAAAAATACTATATTTTTGAAAGGGAATTAGGTCTGATATAGAAATGAAGAGGTGTGCTGATTACCTGTTGAATATGTCATACTGCAATGGATTCCTAGTGAAAAGAATCACTAAAAATATTCAGGACTAGTGTGTATAAAACTTGCTTGTGATGGGGAAAGCTGCATATCTTTCACATTGCTATCATGCAGCCTAACATAAAACTTTGTTGAATTTTTTGGGAAATGGTTTAGGAAATAAATCGGAGAAAATTTAATTCCTAATGAAGAGCATGCAAACCAAAATTTCTGACGGTGACTAATCCAATGTTCCTTAGGGTATATTAGTTGTTTTCTACTTATACGTCAACTGAGGTGGCGGAAAAAGACCAATTTCTATTAACGTCAGTGCAAACAGAAAGACTTTCAAAGAATGTAATCTCTGAATAAGCAATTTCTTCTAATACAAACGTTAAGCTAACATAAGTCAGCTTAAGCAAAAAGAGCACCACCTTATAGTAGTGAAATTCCCAATCTTATTGAATAGAAAGCAATAACTCATGAGAAAATTCTCAATTTCATTCACATGCCCTTAGGCAAACCCTTCCATAAATATATCTTGAATCTTCTTGAATAATCCAAGGCGATGTCAGACTCTGGAATGATCGCTGTTTTGATAAACAACTTCTTCGAGGTTGCTGTCAAACGCACAAAATGTTTCTCTTCTCACAAACGACCCCAAATGTTGACAAGTACTGCAATAGATACTTGATTTTGACCTAAGACACACGTCACCCTGATGTTAATAGATCTGACAGCAGCACTTTATTGAGTTATTGACTATCACCTCTCGGACTTTAATATGTTTTGATTGGCATCATAGGTTATACCATAAGTCATATAAGCGATTTGTAATCATATTCAAGGTCGGGTCAACATATTACTATCCAGAGACAATGTTAGTCTTTCTTGATTCAGGTAGTATCGACTCATTGGCATAATTTTTATACCTGTTTCCATCTTTGACAGGTTTGGATACCCATTTTTATCCCATTGGAGCACCTCAATATGTTGAATGACATTTTATGCAGCAGGCTGGCAACCCAACTAATACTGCAACCCCTATGCTCAGTTTTTGGCCTATTTTTCTTCAGTTAGGGCACATTTCCTTCACCCATGCCAAGGGGGAGCTCCAACACCTAGGATTATTACCGAACTTCGTATATTTTATTTTACTCCATATGATGAAGGTGAATGGGGCCACGGCTTTATTCTCCATTCAACAAAAGGCGCACTGGCGGCCTCTTTCTCGCCCGAAAGAACAAACCACCCCGACCCACTATCAAACGAGAAACTACTGACTCAGTAGTCGAACAAGGTACCTACCGGGTAGCGGCGAATTGCGTTGGACACACAAGTTCTCGTCCGATTACTGAATTTAAGCAGCGCAACCCCAGCTAGTACTGACAAGGGTGGTTGCTTGGGAATACTGGGTACTGCTAATACCCGAAAATCGTCGCATTAGTGTAGTGTCTGTGCAGTCTCTGCATAAGAACTATGCTGTGGACGGGGCTTTAATGAACTTGTAGTTGAAAGTCCCTAAAACATCAATAAACAAACAACAAACGAGCAAGGTACCTCAGCACCTTCGAAGCGGGATCTAGTCAGTAAGTCAATATTTTTTAATGAAAATGTAAAACGTGTTATTTTCCCCTCAAATATTATCATTAAGCATGTTAGTAAACTAATCATTGGAATTGAAGCAATACCCTGCAAATGCAAACTTGAATTGAATTCATAGTTTAGGCCAACAAACTTGTTTGGGTTTCGCCTTGAATGGAACACGTGACCTTCTTTGGTGTTCAAGTGGTATTTGGACTTCTTTCTCTTTTGGTTCCTACAGAATGAAATATTAGCGCAATTTACATGTGCTCGACGTTGACTGTGACGTTTAGTGGCAGTGCCATGAATTACTCACAGTACGGCTCTCACAGACCATTGATGTCACCTAAGAACTTGAGCAAATGCCCTGTAACGCCCTACCTATATAGGAGAAATAGGTTTTATGGAAGCATCTGAAATTGAAGTAGGTTGCACAGTTTGTCTTCTAGCAATCTAATAAACTTCACAAGGAGACAGCATTTCAATGCAGCTTCCAATTTGTCACGTGTTGAGAATGTACAGAAAGTGAAGTGCTAGTAATTTTTCTTCAAAATGAATGAAGGATGTCATTTACAGTTTTCTCTCATGATCTAGTTTTTAAACCAGAATTACGTGTTAATATTTTAATTTTCGTAATCAAATTTTGTCATCAGGCACTAAAGTTAAGCAATGCTAATCCCAGATATTACTAACATGAGTGGCCGCTTGGGAAAACTGGATACTGTTAATACCTAAAGATCGTCAGATTAGTGCAGACTGCATTAGAACTACGCAGTGGACGGGGCTCTAATAATTATTGTAGTTGAAGGGCTTTAAAACACCAGCAAAACGAAAAATCCATGTCATTTTTTTCTACCGGAAATAGAAGTAGAGTTAATGATAAAATACAGTAATGAAGTTTATTTTGTAGAACTAAGTTTTATGCATCAGGCACAAATGCAATATGCTGACTTCATCTACATGAAAACATTAGTACATCAGAAGAATTCCAGTAAGATGGAAGCTTTAATGAATACCGAAAAACTTTAAAGCACCAATGGTGCCTTATTTTTATTGTTTGGGTTTGGTTTTGCTGTTTAAAATATCAATTATTGTTATTTTAATAAGTGTTGTATATATCCCAACAGCAGTTTGTGGGGAGCGGCGAATTGCGTTGGACACACCAGTTCTCGTCGGATCACTGAAGTTAAGCAGCGCAAACCCAGCTAGTACTGACATGGGTGGCCGCTTGGGACTGCTAATACCCTAAAATCGTCGCATTAGTGTAGTGTCTGTGCAGTCTCTGCATAACAATTATGCTGTGGACGGGGCTGTAATGACCTTTGTAGTTGAAGGGCCATAAAACACCAACAAACAACAACAGCAGTTTGTCCGCTATTTTAAAAAGACAAAAATTTTTTTTGCCGAGTGTCTCCTACAAATTGTGACACTAGTTAAGCTGTGTTTAGCCCAGTGCCCTACAAAAGTGGAATATTCCACTGAAAAAGTGCTGCACATCTCAGTGAAATGTAGACATAATTTTTGAGTGAGCATATAACATTTCGAAATTGAGAAATATTTTCAATGATGCACGTTATCAAAGAATTCTATTGACATAGACATCCAGTTCGATATTTATTTTCC
Organism: Trigoniulus corallinus; assembly: GCA_013389805.1. Classification (NCBI taxonomy): domain Eukaryota; kingdom Metazoa; phylum Arthropoda; class Diplopoda; order Spirobolida; family Trigoniulidae; genus Trigoniulus; species Trigoniulus corallinus. The sequence goes on along the minus strand of JAAFCE010009126.1, from coordinate 21,692,745 downwards.
AAATCAAAAAAACAGAATAGCTTGACCACTGTTTTCTTCATCCACTGTCCAGTATCCGGCTGTTGTAACAGTTAAGAAATTGTAGACGTTTAACAGGTCAGGTGGAGCATCAACCAAATTATTACTTCGAAATTGTTAAGATTATTTATGATATTTTTCCTTAACAAAGTCTATCTTATATCGTCGATATTTTTAGTGGTTTCAGGTTTACAATGGTTTTAAGTAAACATTAAGTTCCTACCACATTAAAGTACGGTCTGACAGGCACTCGCCTGGGGCCCTAATTGTTTTAAGTGAAACGAAAGTTGCGAGGTGAAAATTTTGTTATTGTAAGTTATAACGATATATTTTTTTTTGTTTATATCATACACATGACGTTGATGTAATTTTAAATTCTCCCAGTATTCAGCTCGAGGTGTTGAAATTGTTTAACCCCGGACCCTGAAAATGGCTAGGCTTTTGACATATACTGATCATAAAATGTTTAGAGCAATCGATTATGTCGAATTATAGAAATTTACTATACACTAAAATCTCGGCGATATCATTGTTGCCGTTTAAGCATGTTAGACCGTTGTGGAGATCGGTGACTTCCTTCTTAGAAAGTAGTGACTGTACTGCGTTGGGCGCGCCAGTTCTCGTCTGATCACTGAAGTTAAGCAACGCAACCCCAGCTAGTACTAACATGGATGACCGCTTAAGAAAACTGGATACTGCTGATACCCAATAATCGTCGCATTAGGGTAGTGTCTCTACATGAGAACTATGCAGTGGACGGGGCTCTAATGACCTTGTAGTTGAAGGGCTCTTCTGAGAATCCTTCTGACAAATTCCAAGCCTCCAATACGCTTTCATATGATATAGAGCGCGCGAAAAAGAACTTTATTATAAGAGATAGGCGTTGATTGCCAAATTCCCAGATGCAAGGCTTGCTCCCTGGTTAGTGGCTGACCATCGAACCGGCTTACTAAGCCGGTGTTTAGAACATCTAAGACATCCATGATTTCGATTTGTTAAAGTGTCATGTAATGTCCGTTTTTGTTTGTTTGTGTTTTAGGGCCCTTTAACTACAAAGGTCATTAGAGCCCCGTCCACAGCATAGTTCTTATGCAGAGACTGCACAGACACTACACTAATGCGATGATTTTTGGGTATTAGCAGTGCTCAGTTTTCCCAAGCGGACACACATGTCAGTACTAGCTGGGGTTGCGCTGCTTAACTTCAGTGATCAGACGAGAACTGGTGTGTCTAACGCAATTCGCCGCTCCCATGTAATGACTGTGGTTTGGCAGTAATTGATTTAAATTCGCGCTATGCTCAATGATCGCAAACACCAATCCCTATATTCAAATGCCTTTAAAAGATCCACATTGCCATCTTTTCCATGCCTACAATACGTTGAACATTTTTGAAAACTGCTTCAGAGAGAAAAGTATCGAACCTCACAATTTGAGGTGAGGCTTTACGGACGTCTTTCAATGATGTCTTGCACCTGAAACTTCATTGTGTCCAATTTGCCCTAAAGTTGATTGTCTGCCTCTTAAAATTGATTGTAAATGACATCAAAATTCAACACAGTGTTCTTCAATTAACGATTTCAATTAGAAATCCATAAATTTCCTCATGCAGCAATTTCAATATGCCATTCCCTTAAGCTGTGGTGCCTATGTAATTCCCGGATTCGTCTTCCTATGTTTACTTACACCTCCGGTGTCTGCTGCTGCCAATAAGATTTACCGTAGCTTTCCTCAAATATTATGCAAAATATGGGAGTGTTTAATTTGGTGAGGCCAGAGAAGTTCTTGGCATTCCTACCTCCTTTTTTGTTTCAAAACGTTATGGCTCTTCTAAAATGTAGTACTTTTAGTTCCTGGTAATTACTTGACAAGGATGTGAAGAGTTAGGTTCATAAGGGCACTTGATCCATGATTTCTGCCCATATACTTGGTTTAATAGCCACCTAAGGCTTAGTGGTTACGAATGCCAAGCTTTAAGGACTTTAATCCACAACAAATTTTGAGAGTATCCACAAACGAGCACATTGTAGCAGCAATTATTTTCCATCTAATGCAATTTTTCCTGTTAACACTGAATTCTGTCACAGCCCTGGGTGTAATAAGACTGGTTAAATTATTCACTGTTGTAAATATGTTATATCCTTCACTCCTTACCCAAATTTTTCCGCCGGTTTATATACAGTGAAACCTCTAAAGTTGATCACCTGATATGTTGACCAACCTCACTATGCTGACCACGTTGATGGTAACCAAAATGTGTCATGTTGGTGGTGATGAAATGGTGACCATCCTTTCTATGTTGACCAAAACAATTTATCCCAAGATCCTCATAACCAAGTATCAACATTAACAGGTTTCACTGAATATATATTTTCTATCCTTTAGCGAACGAAACGTGTGGAACATTTTGACTCGCCTTTTTCCCTCTACTTGAAAAACTTGGAACCCACTGGTTTAGTGAAGCAGATGTGAATAGGGTGAGATAGTAAGGGCATATCATGAAGGGGGAAGTAAAAGCTGATACGGTTCATCTCAGAGGTCCATGTTATAGGTGGGCTTCAAACACCGTAGATATAAAAAATAATGAATGGATGAATGATACCTAGGGAGCGGCGAATTGCTTTTGACACATCGGTTCTCGTCTGATCACTGAAGTTAAGCAGCGCAACCCCAGCTAGTACTGACATGGATGGCCGCTTGGGAAAACTGGGCACTGCTATTGCCCAAAAATCGAAGCATTAGTGTAGTGTTTGTGCAGTCTCTGCATAAGAACTATGCTGTGGACGGGGCTCTAATGTCCTTGTAGTTGAAGGGCCCTAAAACACCAACAAACCAAACGCAAACATCAAACTACTACTGTATTGTTCTTGCAAGAGAATGCAGTGCTCCGATAACCAATGACAAATGTCAAGATCACTAACCAGCTAGTAGTTATTTTCCAGTCGAATGCCTTCTAGAAAGTTGATCATTGCTGATTTAGAAGTTCTTGAGTTGACTCATAGTTATCTGCAAGTCGTTACTTGAAGGTTAACGCACATTCAATTTTCTTTCACTTAGCCTATCCAATTAGGTTTTCAGAATAAATGCCCATACCAGCAATCTTATAACTAATATTAAACTCATGATAGATATGGGCAACGGCTGCAGGTAATAGGCAGTGACGATCAAATTCAGTGTTTCCAAGACCTAATGGAATTTTAATTAGGCCGATTTATAACATAAGAAGTACTGTAATGTTCATTACTTCGTGGGTACAGGGTAACCAGAAATATTTAGCATTTTCTTTTCATATCAGTGATGAATGACTAAAATTGGTTCTTTAGGGTTAGAATCTGTACGTCAAAATAGGTGGGACAAAGTGTTGGCAATTTTGTCAAAAATTTCATCCATTTCCTGCAGTACCTAAAATGTTATAAATCCGCCACACGGCAACAGCACCCATTAAACCAATTACTGGCAACGGTAGCGGGGAATTTTGATTACAGGCTGTGCATTTTGATTACGATACTCTAACACTGTTAGGACAATCCTAAAAATAGTCCGAGCTTATGCTAAACTGTATTAGACAAAAAGTAAGCAATTCTTTACCGTTTTGGGAGCGGCGAATTGCGTTGGACACACCAGTTCTCGTCTGATCACTGAAGTTAAGCAGCGCAACCCCAGCTAGTACTGACACGGGTGGCCGCTTGGGAAAACTGGGTACTGCTAATACCAAAGAATCGTCGCATTAGTGTAGTGTCTGTGCAGTTCTCTGCATAAGAACTATGCTGTGGACGGGGCTCTAATGACTCAACTCAACCTTACCGTTTTCCCGCCTTTTTCTGCAGCTCTACCCACTGCGCCACCGAGGCGGGCTTGCTAAACAGTATTAGACAGTGCTTAGCAACCTACAGTTAGTTAGGTGATCGAGGGGGTTGTGGAAGGCCAATTAACCATAACGGGAAGGGGAAAAGGAAGGGGTGCAAAACGTAGGACCTTTAACTGGGAGTTGGGCCGTTAAGTGGGTGAGGGCTTTTAACTGGGAGTGGAAGTTTTTCTGAAAAATTATTATTTCTCTATCAAATACCTTTGTTTTGAATCTTGCTGAAGCTTGGGAAAAATAAATTTCTTAATGGTTTCCAACTGGGGGGGGGGGGTCTTCAATAATCTACAACATTAACTAGTCGATTAAGGGCCGGCTCGTGAGTTTCAGGCGCCCTAGGCAAGTGGGTCCATCGCCGCCGCCTCCATTGAATCTAATACAGTTCTAAGTTGTCCAAGCGCCCTTCATGTGCTTGGCATTTGTCCCAATACCAACATTTAGAAAAAACCCAACCAATCAGAGGAATTTGGGAACCCCAGGACTATGAACATTTTAAATGACTGGTAGACTGCATGGCAAGGAAGTACCGCTGAAATCAGCCGCCCCATGAAATTTGCCGCCCTAGGCAGCCGCCTCTGAGTCGATTTTTGGTCATACTCCTGTGAAATCTATGAGTTGTACTTTTTCTCAGCCTAATGAAGTTTGTGGTCTTTCCAGTACCTCTTTTTGGGTTCACATATCCCGGAGAGCGGCAGCATTGTATTGGACACACCAGTTCTCGTCTGATCACTGAAGTTAAGCAATGCATCCCAAGCTAGTACTGACATACAGTAGGTGGTCACTTAGGAAAACTGGGTACTGCCAATACCCAAAAATCGTCGCATTAGTGTAGTGTCTGTGCAGTCTCTGCATAAGAACTATGCTGTGGACGGGGCTCTAATGACCTTGTAGTTGAAGGGCCCTAAAACACCAACAAACAAACCCACCTAGTACTAGCATGGATGACCGCTTGGGAACACTGGGTGCGGTGTCTGTGTAGACTCCGCATTAGAGCTATTCAGTGGACGGGACTCTATTGTCTATTGTAGTTGAAGGACCCTAAAACACCAACGGAACAAACGAAATAAGTATCTCAGGCAGCCCTTGCCATGTCGTCGTGCATAGAAACTTTGCAGCGCGACTTAGAGGACGGTATAATTGATGTGGAACAATTTCAACTGCACCTATTAAAAAATGTATCCTGTTTTTCTGGAAATTATTTTGATCGGCGTTAATTGGTCGTTAGCGCTTTTGTATCATTTTCCCGGGCCTCAGTTTCTTCCAGCCCGATTCTGCGAAAGGAATGGTTGCACAAACAATTAAATTTATTCAACAACCCAGACCAGGAGTTATGAGTAAATTTTATGATGCTCCTGTTACAGTAACCTTGTGACATGTAAATGAATTTAGCAAAATAGCACTCTTGTTTTCTCTTAGGTGGTCATCATGACGAACTGAGCTAGTGCAACCATGTTTCCAAATCGATTGCTAAATCTTCAAATGCTTTTTTCCCCGCATTTGGTGCATAATAAATTCTATTCTACAAGATAATGCAGACATGCCGGCTTTTGTAAAGAATATGAGGTACCATAGAGACCTTGCAATGTGGTGAATTTCACTGTTATTGATCATTCTTAAAAAAGCTTTCACTTTAAGCGATTTTACGGTCCATTTTAGTAGTGATACACTGCTATTTGTCCTCCTTTTCCTCTCTCACAAGCGAATTAGTTGGTTTTTAACACTGTGTGTGTGTAACTTTTGAAAGACGACATCTTTTTCTTGGAATCCATTGCATCTATGATATTTATTTTGAAATACGGCATCTTCGTAATTAGCAAATCTTGTATACGAAAGCTCTCCTTCAGAAACTTGACATTTTCATTGCGAGTAAATAGTCTGCCACCTAACTTAAGACTACTAAAGTGCGCCCCAACAAATTTTTTTATTTGGGATTTCCTTAGATTGTTGCTGCTGTAAATCACTGCATGGTGTAACGCTTTTAGAAGTTTATTTTAAAAAAAGACAATTAAAAAGGGGTAGATTAAAAAAATACAATCTTAATCCCACTAAATCGTATAAGCCCTTCAAAACATTTAATCATGTCTTTTGGACATTAATTAAGAAGAGTTGAATTCTTCGCGTAAATATCCGTTGATTAACTGAATTATGGTGACTAAAAATATGAAATGATTTAATTTAACTGTTGCAAAGTTGTAGTACATTACTATGAAAACTACACGTGTCATCTTGAAATTTTCATTTTTCATAACGCTTAGAAATTTCGTTGCAAAATGATTTCAAAACATTTGTCTATTTCTGCCTTATGAAAGTGAGTTTAATGAATTATTTAATGCAGCGCTACATTATTTATTTACTTGAAACGTACCAATGTACACTGTCACACAAAAAGGTACACTGGTTAATCAACAGTTCCACATAAAAAGAGAAAAAGCGCCCGTTTAAAATGGCGACAGTTTGAAATACACTTGGCCCTGGAGCACGCATAAACCTGTGACCGAATATGGTATGGTAAGGCATTCCAGGCTCCATAGCAGTATAGCGGGAAAAACCGGCGTTTCATGTCCTTTGGGGAGGGAGTGAGGGGGCAAATCAGAACCGGTGTGAAGACCTGAGGTCCATGGAGCACTGAAAGTCATGCGTCACAAAGTGGCAGGGATGGCAGGAGTTCTGCAATGCAGCACTCAGAATCATCAGGTTACAAAAAGCCAGATAAAGCTGGAAAGGGAGGACTCCCACCCCAATCATTGCCTTATAATCATGCCTTTGAGATTTTAACAGAAATGGAAATGAGATTATGTGGCAATTGGTCAAAATTGAAAACGTGAGCTTTGTGTCTAAATATGATTTGTTGGAAACTAAGAAAACTTCTCAACATCCTTACCACACAAAGTTCTGCCAAAGGAAAGGTCATGCAGATTGTTGATTAGCTGGCTCTGGTGGACACAAAGAATTTCAAAATGTTGACCTCATGAGGTGAAGTTTCTGGTATTGAAAATGAAATCAACAGCTTCGAGCATAATCTGGAGTTTCAGAAAATATTCATTCTCTCTTCTTTACTTTGACCCATGATGTTTTGACCTGTCACTGTGCCTCTAAATAACCTATTTGCCACATGTTCTTTGTAGTAAGATTTTCTGAATTCGACTTTACGTGGAAGCTGACTTGTGGCAACTAATTACGTTGATGGAAGTGTGAAATGATTTTCTAGATACGCTTTTCTAGCTTCGCGTTTAAACACAGCATCTGAAACTAATTTCTTTTCCGGAATCACAAAATATTTGGAAAGAAAAATAAAACTGTATTACAAATGGAACCACCTGCAGTGTAGAATAAGGCTTGTCAAAATAGTAGCCCGGGGTTCCCAAGCGTTTTATTATTTCTAAAAGACTGAGTGCTAAGGAGGAAAAGTGGCGCTTAAAAAAATTTGAAATGCGTTGCTTTAGAGAAACAAGCAGCACTTTATTAGACTTCAGAGGCTTGCAGTGAAATGAGAGAGACAGGAATCCGCAGACAGAGAGAGAGGGGATTCGCGCTCGACCAACCCTGTTTGCTGGTGTTAACTATCTATTAGGAACTCCCATTAAAGGAAGCAGTAATTCGCTTTCTTTCATGGGCTTCAGACCATTGTCAACTTCACGCCCTTACCGGAATGGCAGTACAGTTCATTTACTTTTTTATGACTATTTAGACAAATCGTTAATCTGCCAACATTTTTTCCTTTAAATTAAAGGCTTGGAAATTCAGCTAATTAAAATAACTTTCATATGGCTTGAAACTACTATTAGTACTCACAATTTTTTTTGAACGAAAGAAATTGTTAAAATCTGAAATTAGCGTTGAATGAAAATTTCTTGATGACACAACTAACTAAATTCATCTTCACAATAAATTAATCGTCGCCCATCCACGCCTTTATTTTTAATAAATTAAAAACCAAATCCGCTTAAGCCAATACGTTTTTTGCAACTGATGGGAATCATTTAATTATTTACATTGGATGTTATTTACATTTTAAAGGTTTATAGTTTGACTTGTAGCTAAGCTACAAAATATCACGCTTGTTGATAACATGCTATTAGTTGCACGTTAAATAATTTGCATGGTTTAGATCTTGATACCATCTTTGTAACGTACTTATAGTAGTAGGGGGCATAGATATATACATATAAAATTTTAAATTCACGTATAAATTCGTTGATTTCGTTCATAAATTTTTCCTTAAAACACGCAAAAACGTATTAGGAATGCTGTTGTCAAGCTTTGGTGAGCTTTAACTGTCTAAGCTCGCATTTCTCTCGACTTTTTGCACGAAAAGTGGAGAATACTTTAATGAAATTCCTTAAATTTGGATTGAGTAACATGAACACCCCTTTACATAGTTATTGTAGATATTAAAACTCCGTTTTAAAAATTCTTCATCGTTTGTCTTCAACTTTTTAATACACAAAATAAATGTGGGCATAGAAATAAAGCCTAAGGATGCAAAGTGCAGTCTACATCAGGGGCGGATCTACATAGGGACTAATAGGGCTTAAGCCCTGGGCCCCCAAGTGTCAAGGGGCCCCACAAAATTTGAATTATCATAAACTTTTAATACTTTTTGATTAACAGTGAGCACTTATCATATAGTAAATATTAATACTATAATAATAATGATTATTTATACCATTGTTCATTGAATTTTAATCAATGTGACATTATGCCCCGAGCACCCTAGATCCGCCACTGGTCTACATGTCTGTATATTGGCTTAGAAAGCAAAAATCTGAAATCTGGTCTGTGTCCTGTTATCCCACTTTATAACATTCAAGTACTTTTCTTTGTAATCTACGATCCAGGGCCGGGCGTATCCAAAGTAGCCACGGTGTTTCAAATTTCCAAAACTTTTCCATAAAAACGATGGTTTTTTGTAAACATTTTTGGACACTACTAGTAACTTTTCCCAAGACCCCATAAAATCTCCAATCTGCCCTAGCAAATCCTCATGATTCTACTAACAGGTGGTAGGGGCTGTATTGTGCTGGACACACCAGTTCACGAGTGATCACTGAAGTTCAGCAACACAACCCCAGTTAGTACTAACATGGGTGGCCGCTTGGAAAAATGGGTACTGTTAATACCCAAAAATCGTCGCATTAGCGTAGTGTCTGTGCAGTCTCTGCAAAAGAACTACACAGTGGACGGGGCTCTAATGACCTTTGAAGTTGAAGGGCCCTAAAACAACAATAAATCAAATACTAACAGGCACTTGGAGCTGGCCAAGAGTATATTGCAATGAAACGTTACAGGCTGCCACCCAATTTTCCACGGCAGTGTCTACCAAAATAGTTTAACACCTATCATATAATGCTATTTTGATTATAATTGTAATAAGTGCATTTTGAAAATTTGGTTAACTTCTTTTTTACTTTACGTTTAGTTATTTACAAATGCTCATAAACTGAGAGTTGTTTGTAGTGTACCTGGGCAAATCTTGGGGTCGAACTGCATGTTTCCCGGATGTGACAAATTCTGACACTCGTCCGATTGCACTTTGCATCTCGCTATACTGCAATTAAGTAAATAATGAATTAATTTTTTATTATAGCTTGCCATAGTTTGACACTTAATTGAATCTAACGATACCTTTTGAATATGTATGACTATTGCCATATCAGAACTGTTTCTCTTAAACCTATTTAAAATGATTGAATTCTCATCTAAAAATAAATAAAAAAATATTTAATAATGCATTAGAAAGACATTTTAAGAAACTACACATTAGAAATTTTAATCATTACAAAAAATGACATTTGAAATTATTGTTAACTCAAAAATATTTTCAAAGAACTGTCAAAACGTGAGTTTAAAGTTTTATTTTAGAAGATTCATAACCGCCGTTTGCAAAACCCTTTTCTAAGTCTGCTATTGACTCAATTTTCTGAAAATGAAGCATGCTGTTTATTAGTTGATGTTACCAAGTTCGTGGCATTATTTTTGCTTTGGATATCCACAGTTTTAAATGGCCTTGCTGACTAATGTGCTTTTGACGTATAAACTTGCATTTATTGTGCTAACTAAAATCTAATTAAAAGAAAAAGAACAGTACATCTTCACATCAAAACAAGAAATATCTTTTAAGACCAGTTTTCATAATATATCGTAAAATGTCACAACACTTCTCAAAATAACGGTCTCCTGCCATTTTTACATAAAATATTTCACTTAGGTACAAATTAGTTGGATGGCACATAAACCAAAAAAAGAAAAATTAAAATTAGATGGTATAATGATGAAAAACTCTGCATGTTAAAATGTATCGAAACGTTTTAAAATGTCCCAGAAAATGTTAACACTCAAAAAAGATTCATTTTAGTAGAGGCCTTTCGAGAGTATTTTCAAGTGGCCATGCTTAATTCATTGTCTTTATTTTACAGCTAAACTTCAGTAATCTGAAAAGCCTGCCGCATTGTTAAGAAAATCACTTTTAAGGTCCGATAAATTGTCTCAACATAAGGAGCTTTCACTTCAGATGCGGGTTGCACTATTATAGCCGCTACAAACCACGTTAAACTATAAAAAAATGATTTCTATGGGTGCTCATTTTAAAATCATAATTATGTTGTTCGTTAGGGATAGTAACAGGAACGCAATGGTGACATACTCTCTGGGATAGAGCTGGTGACAAAGATGCAAGTGGATTACTGGATTGGATTAGTTTCATGGGTTGGGGAGTAAGCCACGCAGCCATAACAGGACGATCCCGTAGGAGGCTGCTCGCGGGAGATGAGGAGTTAGGTGTAGAAGATGGAGAGGGGAAATTTGCAGCACCCAACGTTCTTTACCAACCACCCATGTTGGTATTGACGTGGCCTTGCGCTGCTTACTTAGGATCAGTGTTCCAGAACAATGGGGAGATAAACTCGGATGTGACCCATAGAATCATTGGGGTATTGTTGAAGTCGAGACAGGCAAGTAAGGGCAGTCCTGTGGGATAGGAGGGTCGCAATCGAGTTAAAGGTGAAGTATTACAGGGTAGTGGTTAGGCCAGCTACGCGATATGGATCAGAGTGTTGAGTAGTGACGAAGAGTCACGTAAGTAGAGCCGAGATGCAAATCCTGCAGTATACGAGTGAGTTGTCGAGAGCAATAGAATTAAGAATGAGTATATTTGGGGTAGCTTAGGGATTGGGGACATCGTGGAAAAAATGAGGGAGAATAGATTGAGGTGGTATGGGCATGTAATGAGAAGAGGGAAGGGGGAGCTCGTTAAGTTCATTACAGGAATACATGTGGTTGGAAGCACCGAGGGCAGGGGGAGACCGAAGCAGACGGCAGACTAGGTTGTCCGTAAGAATATGGTAAAAGTTAGAACCCGCAGACCCGACCCTGTCACAGCCGGGATAAGGGTATGATGATGATGATGTTAGGGATAGTAACATTTAAGCTAATGGGATATTTGCTTCATACGGTTCATAACTCCATCTAATTTTTATACAATTAGTGGCATATCATTAATGGAAATCATTTTAAAGACAGTGTAAAAATTAAATTTTTACATTATAATAACTGCAATACTTTCGATACTATATTGAGTTCTTAATGTCGAATTGAAAGGGTTAAAGGGTTAAAGTCAATTCAGTACTGGACTGAAATTTAGGTGCAGTGACTGAATATTAAGTAACCGATTCAGCATGAAAGTTTGTCGTCAAAAAAGGTGTAATGATTGCCTTATCATCAAATAGATTTTACTTTCCCTCACAAAGGAACATTATATGTTGGTGTTAAGGAGGCTCTCAAGCATTGTTCATATTGTCTAACCGTGCAATTTAAAGGCATCACAGTCTTGTGGACGTTTGCTTGCTAATCAACGGCCAGGTTTTACGCCCGAGATGTGTATATTTGCATTACATTATGTTTATGTTCCTGCGAATACTCGATGAAATTCCCTTTATTGGCCTCTTTAACCACGTCCAATAGTTGCTGCTAAGAATATTCACCATCATCAAAATTGGCTTTCTGTTTTTAAACAACTTACTGCTAGAAGCGTTTTCACTAAGGGAAGTCTTCTTTCGCATGCACTCTACTTGATACTTACTATATACTGTACATTATTGGATACTTATCCATTAAATGGAAAACGTAGTTGAGGGTTTTCAACTGCAAACCACATATAATTTGCAATTAGTGAGATTTAACTAACATTCAAACTGGTCCTTTATCAGCAAGCTAAACGTAGGGTGGTTATAAATATTATCAGTAGTTATTTTTTAGACTGTCATAGTATTGGGAGAACCTTAGGAATTGGTAGCACCCTTTAAAGAGTCATGCAATGGCACACAGGACAGCGCTGAGGTTTTCTTAGTGTCTAGCCCAGTCTCATAAGGCCCTATGTATTGTTATGCTCTAGGCACTTTTGTAGGCTCTAGACACTGTAGAACCTAGAAACTAAAATTCTAATCTCAATTTCTAAAAAGTCCATTTGCAATTTATGCTAATGAAAATCCTGTTTCAGTTGACCCCAGGCATTGTATCTAAGGGAATTATTGTTAGGTAAGATTTGTGGTAAAACAATATCATCATAAAAAGTCCACAGAGCAAAGGAAGTGTCTCAATAGTTAGGTAATTTGCTGCGTCCTATCCGTATACATGTATGGGAATGACAGTTTAAGACAATTCGAAGGCATAGGCAATAATGGCTCCATTTAACTATAGCCCAGTGACAGTGAGCATTATAATAATAATATGCCTCTAGTAGATTGTCCACGAATGGGATTTCGACATTGTTTTTGGCTGGTGGAATTTTGATTGCATTATATTTAATACATCTTCAAAGAACAACATAAGCATAATGCCATATACCTACATATTTTTAGGATCAGCACTGTCATGCCGATGGATGTCAGACTACTTCCTATTAACTCATAGATAGAATCTTCAAAAAATTCAAAATTTCCAACGCTTGTTAATGTTGAGATATGAAGTGATAGGAAATGGTATGGTACTGTTTGGAATGCTAAGTATTTCTGGTATGTGACAAACACCATAGCTTGCTACTGATACAAAATTACAACAAAAGGTGTATACACGATATTTTGCACGATGTGTACACGACATTGGCGTCGTGTACACATACTGTACCTAGATTTGGTGACACCTGCTGAGGTACAGTAAATCCTGGTGTAACCTCATCTGAGCCACTAAATTTCACAACTTCTTGGATTAAGCACGTTTCCGGTACATAGGGGCCTACGTATACTCTGTATGATATATCATCATCATACCCTTATTCTGCCTGTGGCAGAGTCGGGTCTGTGGGCTCCAGCCCTCCACTCCTATCTATACCTCACTAATTCCCATCCATCCTGCACTCGGTCAAGTCCCGCCGGAAAACCCGCTCTCATGTCTGCTTTGGACGTCCACTGCCTCGGTGTTTCCTAAAATCTGCATCCCCATAATTGTCCTAACTATCCCCTCTGCTCATCACACGTCCATACCATGCCAATCTGAATTCTCTCACCACCCTGGACTACTTCTAATGTATACGTTTCTAATTTTGTTTCGCATTTCAGCCACTTGCATTCTCTTTTTGTGGTTCTTCCCCCGTGCCTCCATTGTTCTGCAGCACCAATCCCAGATATTATTTAACCTCTTGTACCTTAAGAACCACCTCATCCCCGGATAAGACCTTGTCACTTTGCCACTGTCCGGGGCTCTAATGACCGTTGTAGTTGAAGGGCCCTAAAGGACCAACAAATCAATAAATGATGGAAAATAATACCGCTGTCAGCAAATTGAAAGGTTTACCATTATGCAACTTAGTGTTAGTTTTTTGATTGAGTGAATTTCCTTGAATACTTCAAAAATTTGTTATAACCTAAAGTATACTATATTTTAACTACTAACCTTTTGGTAATCCCCCCTACACTTAAATAGTTTATTCCTGAGGAAGATCTGTGACATTACATTAGATATATTGTTTACCGTAGTTTAGCTGCATTACTATTACATATAATAATGATATTCTTATTACCATTATTATTATAACAGTAATAGTATAATAATAATCTAAGGCTGTTGTCAGACTGAGATCCGTTAATGTCTGTTCCTTGAAAATTAACCTGAAATAATCTGGCTGTTAAGAACCGCCCTTCTAAAATGTAAAGAATGCTTTCACTCCGGTGAGAACCTTAACTTCCTTCCCATTTATGTTTATGTTCCAAATAATGACTCCAGTTTACTACACTACTCATTTTATAAAGTTGCATTTCCTGCTCCTTTCGTGTAAAATGCCTTATTTTTGCATAAAGAGAAAGTATTTCTACAGGTTTGTAAGAATAATGTCACTGTATGATGAACCTCCTGTTTGGAGCTATTCAGAATATGAATTTAGGCACGTGATAGTAAATCGAAAGCGTGATGAACCTCTGGGTTAGACTGAACCATAATGAACCTGCCCCAGTGCCGACGTCGTGAGAGAATCACCATTATTGCATTTCTTCTTTAATAAGTAGAAACTTTTCTTGAAACTTCCATCATTGTGAATGTGGGAGCATCAAAGACCCTTTGGAACGTTGATAGCTTCTAGTTAGTTTTGGGGTTAATTTAACCCTCTTTATTGTGTTGATGTCAGCAGTTTCAGCATCATAAAAAGCAAAAGCGAAAACCTAATTCGTTACAGACTAGTGTACAAGTTTTCTAATAAAATTTTGCAGTTGTTGGAGTGCACCACTCTGTCTCACCCTGGTGTCTTGAGCAACAAGCACTGTGTATGTAAAATTGAATTTTCTAATTTCTTTTTCTTCTGGTGCCGTTGGCGGCTAACATTTCAGATTACTGAAGTTCTGCTGAAGCTCTAACTCTACAAGTTTCCCTAATTTCCTCCCGCTCCAACTAAGTTGAGTTTCGCGTTTACGAGTCCCTAACTAATTATATTATCCTGAAAAATATCAGCAGGTCAGTAGAAGCCTACTCTTACCATTTTATGTAAATTAATTCTGTAATAAAATTGAAACGTTGCTAATAAATTAATTTTCCTTTATAACCGCAAACTCTTGTAGTGTTGGCCATATATTCGATCTAATCATGGCCTAAAAAATAATTTGGAGTTGATCGTTGAACTCTATTTGAGTAATTTACAGTCTTTGGCATTCAATCTACCATCTAGTTTTAATAGCATCTTGATTATATGTATATGTGTATTTTTTGTTTGGTAGTGCAATTGTAACTCCACATTTTTTTCTTTCTTTCCTTCTTTCTTGTAGTGAAATTTAATAGATCACATTCAACCACACCGATATTAAAGTTGAAGAACCAACCGAAATGATCACTCAAATTGTCTCAGTAATTCATAACGATAACTCGCATTTATGTATTAAATTTCCCCCCAAAGATTTCTACTGTATCATATAGCATATAAAAATAATGTAATTATTATAATTGACTAATTCTAATTGGAAAATTCCCTAAAATAAGTGCCAATCTAGTAATCCTATAATCCCATTGGTGATTGTACTAAAAGCATCATCCATTTAACTAAAAGTGAATTATAATAAATTGAATTATAATAATTAATAGAAAACGATTCCTAAATTGGCCAATGGCTTCTACAAGTTATAATGATAATTAGATCAAGATGTAGATCACTTTTTAATACTAGTTTCCTCTAGCAATTATGCATTGCCGCTAACTTAATATTCACTAGATAGACCATTCTCCGACCTTATTTTTTTGGCCTGTGCATATCGGTTGTTTCGAACTTTATGTTTATTTAATAAACACTAGTTTCGTTCTTGTTGTTGCTTTTATTGCTGTTGTTGATGGCGATATAAAAATGGTTTTCAAAAGTATCCATCCATTTACGTAATAATATTTTTTGGTGTCCAGTACCACCTCGTTGGATATTGGAGCCCAGAGACACTTCAGTGACCATTGGTCAAAGAATTACATTGGACTGTCAAGCCGATGGTTTTCCTCTACCAATCATAACATGGATGAAAGCAGTAGGTAAATCTGTGTTTCAATTCAAATTTGTGCAGTTCTACTGCAGTTAATGACATTCAGTGCTAATTGTGATTTGCATTATAGCGTCATCTTGGCTAAATTACCCTAACTATCATCTTCTAATTTAATAATGGCATTGCTTCCAACTTGAATTCAATCATAGAGTTCATCCACAATTCAATTTATAATATTAACAATGATTACCCCAATGTATTATTCGGCTACAAAAATTCAGAATCCTTGAATGTCAAACACTGGTATTAAAGTAGCATAGACACTGGGGTGAAAACATTGGTTACGGGTTATCCTATTGTTAGGTCTCTTATGGAGACATAAGTGACTCTAGAGAGGCTTTACACCTCCTTCCAGCTGTTGCTAACCTTATATGGTAAGCATTCCATCGTTTAGGGTGTGCACCAATTGCTCCTCTCACAATTTATAATCAGGGCAAGACACTAGTCTTCATACGAATCCTAGGGCACTATTACAATTTATTCATCAGATTTCCAAAATCAGTGACTTCGGTCCGAGGTTGGTAACTTTTCTTCCACTCATGAGCGAAAAGCAAAATCCGTGAGGTGATTGTGAATTATTATAATTCGGGGTGGGTATGTTTAATCCCAGCCTGATTATGATATCTGACGAGTTGGATTCCGTCCAGTAGTAGTAGGTCGCCAGCTTCTGGAAGAGCGGCGAATTGCGTTGGACATACCAGTTCTCGTCCGATCACTGAAGTTCAGCAGCGCAACCCCATCTAGTACTGAGAAGGGTGGCCGCTTGGGAAAACCGGGTACTGCTAATATCCAAAAATCATCGCATCATCGCATTAGTGCAGTGTCTGTGCAGTCTCTGCATAAGAACTATACTATGGACGGGGCCCTAAATCACCAACAAACAAACAACAACAAACACGCCTCTGGAATCGGGCGTTTAACGGCATTTTACAAGGACACAATGAAGGGACAACTGGACAAATCTCCTCTCATAGTAATCCCAATTTTCCACTTAGAAATTAATGTTTGTGCTAGTCGCCACTTCATCTGCTAGAGAACACTGATAGTTTTCATGACGTGCATCTTGTTGATAAAAATGTGATTTATAAAATGCCGCACATATTTTTCTCCATGTAACTAAATAAAACATTCCACTTTTAACCATACTTATTATTAATTCTTTCATTTTTGCCCAAAATCTGCTTCCCAATCCTTGTAGATAATTTACCTGGTGAATATAGAGAATTATCTGATATTTCATCTCGAATTTACCATTTTGATAATGGCACGCTTTTAATAAAGGATGCACACCAAAATGATGAAGGAAACTATCTATGTCAAGCTACAAATGGAATTGAAAATGGCCTCCTCAGCATTGTCGTATTTTTAGATGTACAAGGTAAAAACTCAGATAGTTTATACAATTTTGTTAGTTCCGTGTCGTTGTTGCATCATGTAAAGATATTTATAAATAGAATTTTAATTTTTAAGTGCCAGTCTATTTCCTTCAAAAGTCAATGAATGTGACTGCAAGAAGAGGAAGTTCTGCTAAATTGCAGTGCAATGCCACTGGTGACAGACCAGTTGAGATAACCTGGAAAGTGAATGGACGAAAGTTAAACACTGTTATAAACGCAAGGTAATAAAACTTAAAATATGAACAATTATTTATTTTCGCAGCACAAGAAAGCACTGTTTACGATGTTAATTTCCATTTTTCATAAAATGAAAATGTTTCTTTTGTCCGATGCATAAGCACACGTGGTTTAAATAGTATTTTGCTATCAACTGGCAACATTTTGCTGTCGGACTGAGTCACAGCATTCGTTAATTAGGGTGGATTCAATTCTTAGCTGTAGGGCAGAAGTTGTTTGTCTTGTCCTGCCTTTGGTAGTGAAAGACATTACTCTGTTGCTCTAAGTCTGAAAGAAAGTCACAGATGAGCACATAAATAACAAATGCAAGGCGAAACTCTACTGTATATTACTGTGTATGTTTATAGAAGCAATCCTGAATCCGTTTCAAGCGTGTTGTTACTCTGGCCATGGGCCTTTTGTCCGCCCTGCTCAGGCTACGGATCCAACTTCCTCTGTCGATTTGTTTATGATGCTCATTTTCAACGCATATTTTCGAAAAATTACGGAAGCTACTAAGAATTTTTAACGCACGATAAGTGTGATATCGGCCTTCTTGTCTTCACATATCCTAAACATGTTAACGTTCAACATTTTGGTTTAAAGCTCCCGTCGTCATATGATAAACGACTTTTAAATATCTTAAGTTTGTTCATGGTACTTTTAGTATTCATCGCCTTTGGCTACCCATTCACCAAGAAGATGTCATGTAATAGGGTCTATAAGTGATTCGTAAGGAGGACTTAGTTACAAAATATTTGGGTTTTTCGACCAATGGGAAACTTAAGACATTTATGTCTTCATATCGATCCTAATAATAAAATTTGTAATGTAAATTAAGCCTGTAATTTGAACCAACGTGCATTATCTAGAGTCATTTTTCAACCTAACAAGGTCATTCTGTAGCTTAATTATTTGAAAATAGTGCCTTTCAGCAGAAATATTCCTTTGACGCTGACTGTCGTAATGGTTTTATGGAGAGCGAATGTGATGCCAACTTCCACGTAGTGAAAAATATTTTAATATTTTAAATCAAACTTCTCTTTAAACGCCATGTTCATTTTAAAGAATGTGGTGCATTATAATAATAGATGATGCAATTCAAATAAGCAAATACTCAGTTAACTAGTTTTGGTGTTGTTGCTCATCACTATATGGTTTTGAGCATTAAAGTTAGGGCTCTTTATGTCAAGTCGCCCTAGGATTTGATTCATAAACTACTGGAGTATTCCTTTGAGAATAAAAATCGGTTTTGCCAAATATTCACCGACTGATTTTTTTTCTATGAACTGTGAACATCGATTTAAAACGTGGATAGTTATTTTGGTGCACCCTAAATATTGCCCTTTTGTGAGCACAGAATTAATGTGTCCCATTTTGGCGTCGAACTAATGGTACCAGTTCTATACTCCCATATGGCAGTAAATTCTCCACACAATTTCAGGAAGCCATCTCTCCTCTTCTTTACTAGTGCCTGATAGACTCACTGGTACTGTGATTGAGTCCATGGTTACAGTTTGAGGGCCACTTTTGGGAGGCGTCTCCCGTTGCATCGGAAAAACGCCATGGTACCCTGTGGTACGTACAGTTGCACTCCACGCAGACAAACCATATCTGTTGTGAATAAGATTAAACAACCAAATTAAGCAAATGAAATTTGTTGTCGTTGTGAATACTTATTCGTATTAACAGGCGTTGACTATGGTACGTGAGTTGTGAGAAAAGCCTAAGTTGCAGTTTTAAACGTACTGAATTACGTGGCGCTGTATTTGTTACGTGATAATAAGTGTAATTTACCGTGGTCTGAGTTTTCATGGACAGTTCTTACCCTAAATGATTTGGAAGTCCACAACCAATATGTTTCCTTGGGATGTACTAGCAATTTACCCCAAAAAGTTCTCTAGCATTGACAAATTATTAAAAGCGTGCGACATAAATCACAGTATTATAGAGCATTTCTCTCTAAAATATCGAATCTAGTTTTTGACAAACGTCTCAGAGAAAAATACTGAAATGGGGCTATAATTTAATGCCTTTTATTCTAATGTCACTGCATGATAGCTACGCGATCTAATTTCCACAAGATTTGACTTACATCTTTAATGGGTGCGATGGTCCTTAAGAAAACACATTTTTTGAAAATCATAATGATATTAAGTTTTAAAAGTTCTTAGAAAATATAACGGGCTTTACGAACATTTTATAAGGGGTTAAGCAGGTGGGTAGATTTGAATTACAATGAGTATCTATTTTAATAACATAATTGCAAATGTTTATTCACGAAAACTCTAATATATTTCTATTAGTTTTCTCAGAATTGTAGCATACGTTACATGGTCGAAGTGCTTTTTATGTCAAGACTGACGAAAATGAAATTAATCCTTAGAAATGCTAATTACAGTATCATTTACTACAACTGTGTGGATGTCATCTTGTGATTACGGAATTTATATTTTGTGAATCTTAAGTATCATTATAAATTTGCATTCAACAGAAACTCCTCCATTTGTTATTAAAGTAACTCCAAGGCGCATTATTTTGAATACTCGGTATACTAAAAAAAATTCAGCTAATAACAATTACAAGTTCATATATTAATTTCTTATTTATGCCAGTTGGAGTGCACAATATTAAATTGTTTAAGGGATAAAGTAATACTCATTATACTAAAATGATTTCCAACTAAATAATGCCCATCGTTATCTTTGTTAAATTCATTATCACTATAGAAGAAATAAAATTTTTAATAAGGAACCAAGTCTGAACGATGTCATAGAAGCTAAATTTTGTTTTCTTTTGAATTTCTCCCACAAATTCAATGAAAAATGCAGTATTTCAAGCTCTTTAATGTTTTGCACAAATTGAGGTTATTTTAAAATACAAAAATACCTGAAGTATCTTAAATTTCGCAAACAAATACATTGTCTTTCTTTTACTGTGTCTTCACATGCATTTGTAATGACAAATGCCAATTGGGAGTCCTATACAGTATATCGTCATAACTTGCTGCCCTTCAACGAAGGCATTCTGAAACGAATGGATTCTCTGAAACATTTATCTTGTCCGTTAAAATGGCTGGAAGGGTTTATTATGGATGACAAAAATTCATGATGCTTTACATTAATAACATCCAGTCATCCTTGCGAAAATGTTTATGACATTTCTTCCAAATACTTTCAGAAGTGGTCGTGTTATTAATAGAGCTTGAGATTGTAGAAAATATGTCCTTAACATGCAACTTGTCTGATTTCAAGTCGGCATCCCACTTCAATTCACCATCAATTGAAAAGCACATCTGACAACATTCAATTCACAGGGCATCGTTTCCAGTTGGTTGAAAGCCTTTAATAAGAATTTCTACCAAACAGACATTGGCATGTCTTTTCCAAGATTTAGTCCTGTTTTACTTTAGTGGTATTTGCAATTCGGTCCAATATTTGAGTCAAAACCTTCACTTTTCCTACCAGATTATGAAGAAAAACTACCTTAAAAGTGAACACCAGGTCACCAGGTGATCATCATGGATATTGTCTTCCATTTCTCCTCTTTTGGCCTCATATCATACAGAAAAGGCATCATCATGATCATCATACCCTTATCCCTCCTGCGGCAGGGTCGGATCTGCGGGTTCTAGCCCTCCACTCCCACCTAACTCCCAACAGATCCTCGTCCACCCCACACACTACTATATCCTTACTGACAACCTGCTCCTATGTCTGCTTCGGTCTTCTGAAATTGACCTAATGAGCCCCTCCTCCCTTCTTATTACTTGTCCATATCACCTCAATCTACTCTCCCTCATTTTTTTCTGCGATGTCCTAACTATCCGCTCTCGGCACCCCGCTCATAATCGCAGCATTCGCATCTTGGCTACTTGCATTCTGCTACAGAAGAGGCGAATCCTAAAAATGCACTTTGGAGTGCAGTTGACAGCTAATAAGCAATGCTACCAAGTTTTCCATTTCCCCTTCCTTCCCCCCCCCCCCCCCAAACTAAATCAAGAACATAGCAATTTGGCTAAGTGTCAGACAAGACAAAATGTGACATTTCCACTGAATTAGCCTCATGTAACAGTTGTAGTGATTATTAAGAGGATTATCTAGACCGCAGTTACCTTTGCTGTTGAGCTGTGATATAAAATTCCCAAGGCGTTGTCAACAACGTCGTTTCCATTCTGTCGCTACAGCAAAGCGTTTACTTCTCATTTGCTGATCATAGTTGTATTATCAATACTTATCAGTAAATTGTGAAAAAAAGGGGGCTACACTTGGCTATCGCAAATAATTTTTTAAACTTCAAAGCTTTATCCCCCATTACATTCAACATATAGAAGCAATTTTTATATACGCATTTGCATAATCGAATATTATAAAGAGTTTTCCAATGTATGAGGGAGGTTGTCGACTACAATTCTGGATATAAAGTTGTTGAGGTCCTAAGTTGCAAACTTGTAGCGTTCCCAAGTCCCTGGTGAGTGGAAAAATTGAATCGGTATACGTCTGGAGTGATGGCAGACTGAATTCAATTTCAGGCCGTGGAAACATCATGGCACTGCCACCGCTGTTCTTCTCACTATTTCACATTGGTAGTTTGGAGGACCTAATCTGTTGTACGTTATGTAATCACTAACATTTGGTTACCGATGCGTAGATTGATGACTGTGTGGAATAGGCAAAGTATAACTTTAAGTGATGTTTTAAACAAAGGCGAGAGACAATTTTATTATGTCCAAGAAAATATAATGTATAAGGTGGAGGAGGTTGAGGATTGCGACAGTAATATAGCACGGATATCAATTATTTTTGTCTGTGTTTAATGTGCATTTCTTACGCTAGAATTAGTCCTGTGCTTCAAGAGGTAGTAAAACTTTAATTATCCACCAGGGTACGAGAACGAGACTGTGACGAATGGTCTCAAAGGTAGACAATAGATTACGAGTATATTCAAAACTCTATTGCATGTCATCGAACAGTTTCTCCAAACCAATTTACCTACTTAATACGGAGAGATTCTCAACCTTGTTGATCCACTTTACCTACTCACCGATTTTAATTCTCAGCAGCACTGAAAATGTGGATTCATAAAGCTATGTTGGACCAGTTGCTGAAATACAGCAGTTCGTTTGCGAGAGTTTAACATATGAAATGAAAACAATACATCAGCTCTAAAGGTCTATCAACTTCCTTTAACATAACTGTCCCTGCCCAATATACCTGAGCACCTGGGAATTATGAATATATACCAAATAGTCACCACCAAGGTTTATTGTGATATTGTAATTGATCTCCAGATGTTTGCAATAATTTTCTTCATTTCTTAACTGTTTTGAAATGAAGTTGTTACGGTAGATATTATCTCAGATCATCAATGCCCCCTTTTTGAAATGTGACGTAGTGAAATCTAATTTATCAGGTTATCAAAAAAGTAAACCAAATAGATGACAACACATGGTACCATTATCATAACGCATAATGGCATAGAAACGTGTATGTTGTCAGAAGCTAATAAATAATCGAAGTTGTACTGAACTGTATAGAAAGCTCAAAATGTATTGTGACATCTGACTGCCAAGTAGTTACGTAAAAATCAAAACCAAGTAATTGTGGCGTCTCGTTCTTCATATCCGCCTACTAACTTATCCTTATAATTATGTCACTACTACACACAATGCGATGGTGCTTCTTATTTCTTAAGCTCAGCCATTGCGAGAATACATAGCATGAGAAAAAGCCATTACAGAAGTAAAATCAATAACTTATTATGTATTATACTGTTTTGATAGGTACCAAATTGAAGAATATCCAACATCAACTGGATATGTGTCTGAATTAACCATCATGCAAGTAGATAGAAAAGACAGTGCCATGTATTCATGTCATGCCAATAATCATTATGGCAATGATGACTTTCTCATTGCATTAGTAGTTCAGGGTAAGAAATTTCTATTGATATTGAATGATATATGTTTTGGCATCAAATCTGTACTTTAGCTTTGATTTTGAGACTAGTTGTACCTCTAATTATCTCTGGAAGCCTTGTTGTCATAGTGCGTGGAGATTCCAATTGCTCAATGAAATGTAACACCGCTGTTAATGTCTTTATAGTTGTTTCAGAAATGTTAGATTTTTATTGTGATAGTTTCAACAAGTAATTACATTGTTTTTATTATTGTGTTAAATAGAAAGACCTGAATTTCCCATGGGGCTTAAGATAACCGAGCAAAGTCGTCGTTCAGCTCAAGTTTCTTGGCTTAAACCATATGACGGCAATAGCGTCATTCTACGTTATGTGGTTCAATTTAAAAAAGTGTCAGGCAAGATGAATTCTTATATTTAACAAGAGAGTCAGCTTTTTCATAAAAACTTCACCTTGGACCCTTGTATTGATTTGAAGGGAATGTTCTCGTTGTTATTTAGGGGATTGGAGAGAAGTTTCTACTAATATTACTGTCCCTGGATCAGAAACTGGAGTTGCAATTCAAGGTCTTCAACCAGCAACGTCTTATCATGTTAGAATTTTTTCTGAAAATGAAGTTGGAAGTAGTGAACCGAGTGAAGCCATTGTCGCAAATACAACTGAAGAAGGTAATTTATTTGTGTTTTTTAAATAAAGTGTAGATATCATGTTTATACTTCAAAACCAAGTTAGCTCAAAGTGTTTCTAGCTGACAACGATTTTATTTTTGAAATATATAATTGGGTTGTTATTTCAGCTCCGTCAGGAAGTCCTCAAGAAATTCAAGTAAAAGAAATTGATTCACAAAGTGTGAAAATAACCTGGAAGGTCAGCACATTTATCTCTGTTCAAATCTCGATGTTTTCCCGTTTCGATTCAATTTTCTTCCTTTTCAACAGATTTGATCTAAGTCTTAGGGAAGAGAATTTCTATGTTGTTCTTCTACGGGTCGGAAACTATCTTTTCTGTCATAAACAGCAGCCCAAAACAGTAATATGACTTAGATAGCACCATTCGCTCAGGCATCCAGAATAAAAAAATATAAATAGATTTTTCATTGTCGTGAGAAATGTCAGAAATTATAGATATTGATTCAAAGTAGTACAGCTTCCACTTGTAAAGCATTTCGAAAAAATATTGAAAAAAAAATGGGATTAATGCCCGTACAAATACCAATCTCAAAGAAAAAAAGTTATAGATTCTCCTTCTAATTATAAATTCATTATTTTCATCTACACTACACTGGAGTTTATTTGTTTATGGCCATTTCAGGAGAGGGGGAAAATGTGAAATAGAGGGGATTCGGTCAATTTTGACGTTAAACTCGTTAACTAGCAATGCCCTTTGAGAAATCACGTATAGAAATTGATGCCAAATGTTAGGGTAGTAAAAATGAGATGAAAGAAAAATCTAACCTAACCCAAACATCATGCCCAGGGATTTAGGAACAGGAAATATCCAACGAGAACCTTGAAAATGAAAAATTTCGTGTTTTATGAATTGCTTTTATCAGATGATTTGGATGCTTGCATTAGTTGAAAAGTATTCCTAATCGTGACGTTTATTTTCGTGTTGTCTATTTTCTTCCTGAAAGCAACTCCTAACCTGGTGTCCCTCTGAATGGACACCAGGATGATATATTCGACAGTATTTTCCGAAGCCGGTTGCCGACCAATGTTGCAACCCCCTATGCTTATTTATCGTCGGTCTACTATTCGTTGGGGAATTCCACCTCGCCCAGGGGGACGACCTCCTACACCTGGAAAGTGTGTTTCATCTACCCGTTGCATTGTAGAGAGGGTTCTTTTACGTGCAAATGCCACCGTACACCACACTGGACATCGCTTCTGCTTCTCATCCGATGGATGGAGCACTCGGGGTGTCTCTCTAGCTCGAATGAAACCAATCCACCTAGGTCCAGTATCAACCCTAGGACCACTGATGCAATTTCCGAACACGCTACCCACTGTTGCATCAAGGCGGGGTTTTATTTTATCTCATAAAAAACATAATTTCATAGAAATGCAGTTAGCGTGGTTTTTGAGGAGTGAGAGGAAAGCCCTAAGTGCTCCTATGTCGCGTGTAAGGTCCACCTGCATGTTAAAATTTTCAGGCGTAGGAGCTTGCCCCTTACCTTAGAGGAAGAATGGCCAATTGTTGGCCTATGTGCTCACAGGTCCTACGAAACAGCTGGATACCAGATTCTGCTGTAGGCAGCAAACTTCTGAATAATGAGAATTGTCCATATTAAATATAAATTTTTGAGGACTCTGAAGAATTTAGTTCTTGAATAACGTCATCAACAGCATCCGGTAAACTATGCATAACTCCTGCGCATTAAAATACCATTTTTGGTCTCAATTACTATTTCATTATCCATAAAGATTACTTGGGTTACCCCCATCTTGCTTGAGACTAAAAGCTCATACTTCTCTAATTTGATGTTGGTATGGCACATCTGGTCCTTCAACGGTGCTGCGCTTGTCTTAAATCTGCTTGTAACTGCTGCATCGATCCTGATTGCAGCCCGTTTTTTTGAACGAACAAGAAATTCGTGTATGTCTTTCCTCAGATGACTTGTGGTTTAGCGTGACGTGTACCAGTTTCATTCACATAAAAGAACCATTTCTTCACAGAAAAAAGAGACACGTGAATCGTTAAATTTTGTACGCATAATTTCTAGCCTGGCGCCATAAACAATTCAGAGTAATTTTGAAGAGATGGCGTAAAAGTGCTAGGATGAAATGACGGGTAATAAAAATGACTTTTCAAAAGCATTGTCCCCTTCAAGAAAGTGATCATTGGTCGTCCTGCACTCAACATTCAAATAATGCTATTTGTTATGGGGCATATTTATTACTCTATTTAACGCCAGCTTCAATGTTTTATGAGCTCATTACCGATGTCAGCTGAGCGAGTTCTTCCAGTCTTGCCGACCCTACGAATTTTGCTTTTAAGAAACTGTGTCTTTCACCTGCAGACGAATTAAATCAAATATACTATATAGAGTCTGAGTCATCTACTCCGAGTCATCTTTCGATGACACCCAGAAATATCAGGCGTTGGCCTATTCAGAATTTCTTTCTGGATTGTAACTCAAAATCGAAATGATAATTGTCAGTGCCCACCATATATTATATTCGATAGGGGTTAGTGCAGTGTTTCCCAAACTTTTTTGTGCTATGCCCCAACTAAGCCTTTCTAAAATTCTTAGACCCTCTCCTAACATATACCCAATTTTTAATATTCAAAAATTGGAATGTTAACTAAAGAAACTTCAATGATAGGTTTTGTGAAGAAATCGCATGAAAATTATTGAGCAAACACTGTCAGTATGTTACATCAAGGCGTTGGGGAGTTGGCCAAAGGGCCATAATGGGCAGAACCTTGGGAAGACTGCTCACGGGTGAGAGGGAGGTAGGTGTGGATGATATAGGAGAGGCCACCCATGTTGATAGTGACGTGGACTGCATTGTTTAACTTCAGTTATCTGACGAGAACTGGTGTGTCCAATGCAGCTCAGTAAGTAAATCTTGAAATTCAAGTACAAAATAATGTTAATGAAAGATTTTTCTATATTATTTTAATTATTAGTAATTATTTATTATTTAAATTCAGTGAGATACTTGCACAAGACAACTTGCACACTACAAAGAGATTTTATGTCAGCTTCCAATATACAGTAGAATCTCGTTATATCGAACCTCAGGGGGCCGTGAAAAATACTTCGACATATCCGAGTTTCGATATATCCAATTCCGGAAATTATATAATCAAAATTTACGTTTTCGCAAATGTAAATGTCCCGCTATTATTATATCTACAATTTCAATTTTAGGATAAAATATTAAGATCACCATATCATCATCGTTATCAACATACTGCATACATACCTGTGGCAGGGTCGGGTCTGCGAGTTCTTGGTCCCCATCCACCCCCACACACACTACCTAAAATATTAAGATAAACAATGTTAAATAAACAATAAGATCACAACATAAAGAAGTTCTATTCTAATTCACTACACTGCAAACAGCCTTATTTGGCAGTGGAGAGACTAACTCTCATTCCTACAAATGATTCCGTAAAACTCCTAAAACCCTAAACTATAATTGATGTGTCCCCCTACAATACTTGCAATGGTGGCCTTTCCTTTCAGGAAGCCCGCCACTTTATCCTCTCGAAAGGTATTCCATTGCTAAATGGTCCTTGTCAAAAAAGACCAGTAGTATGAGTCTGTCTGTGCCCTTATCTCCCTCAATTTATATGTATGATTCTTTCTCACCTTATACTCAGCCAAGGACACACTTCCAACCAGATGGGTACATTTGTACATCAGAGGCCTTATGTGCGGGCTGCCAATCCGAACAATGATTTGTTTGCTGGTGTTTTAGGGCCCTTCAACTACAAGGTCATTAGAGCCCCGTCTAACAGCGTAGTTCTGATGCAGAGACTGCATAGACACTACACTAATGCGACGATTTTTTGGATACTATCGGTACCCAGGTTTTCCAAGCGGTTACCCATGTCAAAACTAACTGGGGTTGTGTTGCTTAACTTCAGTAATCAGATGAGAACTGGTGGTCTAGATGGAGTGAGACCTGCTCTATAGTCCTCTCTAGTCCCTGTCGACCAAAGTCAAATACTTTATAGGATACTATTTATGATACTTCGATATATCCCATAGGCTTCTGACCAGAGGGACTAAAAATCACCTTCGATATAACCGAGATTTCGAAATAAACGAGTTTCGATATATCAGGGCATCTTTCCTATTGATTAACATTGTGTCTGGCGGGACAGGCGCTTAAACTTCGATGTAGGCAGAATTTCGATATAAGCCAGTTCGATATACCGAAGTTCTACTGTAGTTAACTTCAGTCTCAAATCTCCCCATTCCAAACTATGAACGAGACCATTTTCAAATTCATCCCCCCTTAAAACTCGAATTTCCCCCGTGGGGCGTGGGCCCCACGTTGGGAATCACTGGTGTAGTGTGAAAACTTTGCGATTAGAAATAAGGTACGAAAGTTGAGGTCATGTTTCCTATGTGCCTATGACCATGCTCACGAACGTGTTGCAGCTATCCGCTTAAATATTTAAAAGTTCTTAATCTTCATTTTTAACGACAAATAAATAAGATTTATTAGTTCCAAATCAGACATTTATAGAGTTTTGTTTCATTTGCACCTAAAAGAAAGGGCCCTTTCCATCTACAGTAAAATGTGCGTGTAGATCGACGAAAAAATTTCATTTGTTTTTGGATGCTCACACACTGGAATCGATAGAGCGGCTGTATTACGTTAGACCCACCAGTTCTCGTCTGATCACTAAAGTTAAGCAACGCAAGTCCAGATAATACTAGCATGGGTGACTACTTGGGAACACTGGGTATTGCTAATACCCAAAACATCGTAACAGCGTAGTGCTAGTGCAACCATGCATTAGAACTACGCAGTGGATGGGGCTGTAATGGCTAATGTAATTGAAAGGCCCTAAAGCGCCAACAAAACAAAAACTGGAATCGGTAAAAGAAGTTGCCCACAGAAGGAAGTTAGCCTTGAGATTGACAAAACAAGATTTGTGACATTAACGTCCTTGTGTTCACGGTACCTTACTGCAGACTAAAAGAAGGCTAAGAGTAATGTAGATGAAGTCATGGGCGAGAACAAAGTCCATACCTGGATTTCTGTACATTTTCCGCCTCAAATATTTGATTCTCTGCCTACGGTAGGTTTACGGGTAAGACCTGGATCAAGGACAGAGAGTTTTGTTTGTTTTTGTTGGTGTTTTTGAGCCCTTCAACTACAGTGGTCATTAGAGCCCCGTCCACTGCGTAGTTTTAACCCATTTTTGTCCGAATAATTTTTTTTTGAAAATTTTGGAAAATTTGCATTTAACTGCATACATATAACACAAAGTAACACACCTAAGTATTTAATAAAGGCTGTTCCATAAATGGAACAATGGGCATTCAAGCATGAAATGTCCGAAAATTAAAAAAAAAATTTTTCTTTAATTTTCAGCTAAAGAAATAAGGTTATAACTACAAAATCATTACAAACTATTTAGTATCATCACCCTGCCTGTAGCAGGGTTGGGTCTGCAGGTTCCAGCCCTCCAAACCTATCTAATTCCCACCTGCTCCCCATCCACTTCACACGCTGCCATATCCTTATGGACAATGTGCTCCAAATTTTGCTTTGGTCTCCCCCTTCTCTGGGTGCTTCCAACCACCTGCCTTCCTGAAATTGACATAACGAACTCCTCCTCCCCTCTTCTCATTACTTGTCTGTACCACCTCAACCTATTCCCCCTGATTTTTTGATGATGTCCACCACTTCTCAGGGTACCTCTAATAAAATCATTCCTAATTTATCACCTCTCGACACCCTACTCGTGTACCAAAGCGTTCACATCTCAGTTACTTGCCTTGTGTTTGTGGCTATTCCTCACTGCCCAACACCCTGTTCCATATAGCATAGCTGGCCTAACCACTGTCCTGTAGAACTTCCCTTTCAACTTGATTGGGCTCTTCTATCACACAGGACTCTGCTGGCCTGTCTCCACTTCAGCCACCCTCATTGATTCTGTGAGTCACATAAGAGTATCTCCTCATTGCTTTGGAACTTTGATCCTAAGCACTTTACCTCTTGCACCTTTTTCACCCGTTTGTTGCTTGAATGTACGTCACCATTATTTTTCTGTCCTTCCCAATTGAAAGTTACATACTCTATCTTCTAAATGCTTATCTTTAACCTTCCCTTTTCCATTGCTCCTGGGAGCGGCGAGTTGCGTTGGACACACCACTTCTCGTCTGATCACTGAAGTTAAGCAACGCAAGCCCAGTTAGTACTGACATGGGTGGTCGCTCGGGAAAGCTGGGTACTGCTAATACCCAATAATCGTCGCATTAGTGTAGTGTCTGTGCAGTATATGCATTAGAACTATACAGTGGACGGGTCTCTAATGACCTCGTAGTTGACGGGACCTTAAACTCCAACAAACAACAACAACAAATCCATTGCTCCTCTAATGTCATTTAGTCACTTCTCTCTAAGTGTTCTGATATCGGCACTAAGGTGCCCATTCTCCTACTCCCATCAGCAGTTTGTCCATAATAGGGATGAAAAGGTATGGACTAATTGCTGAACCTTGGTGCACCCTGACTTTGGTGCACCTGGACTATTCCTCCAAAGAGCCCTTGCCCTAGCTATTGAGTCTTCATACATATCTTGAGCTATTCAAATAAACCCTTCTCCTTCTCCTTTTTCGTCACCCTGTTAGGGTGAGTTGATTCACTGGTTGGTTGTAGTGGCAAATCAAATCAAATACATCCCAAATTCCCATTGTTCCACATATGGAACAAAAATTTTATTTCTGTAGTAATTGTGTTTTAAAATACAATAGTGGATAACACACTACTGCCTCAGATATTGATTGCATTTAGCAATGCAAGTGCCAAAAATTTGAAAAAAAAAAATTATAAAGGAAGAAATTTTACATACTGATTAACTGACATTTTTTCAACCAAAAATTCAAACAAATAAACCCCTGTCACTGACAAACTTTTAAACATATTTTTTGTACATGGCTAACCTCTACTTAGGACCTTTAACAATTAGGGAAAATCCTTACATTACCTAGAGGAATTAAAAATTATAAAATGGCATGTTCCAATATTGGCACAATGGACAAAATGCAGAATCTGCAACACACTACTCTGTTATGACGATTTGGGTATTAGCAGTACCCTGTGCTTCTAAACGGTCACCCATGCCAGTACTATCAGGGGTTGCGTTGTTTAACTTAATCGTTCAGACGACAACTGGAGTGTCCAACGCCCCTTCCGCGCAATATTCCCTACTCAAGATTATAAATACAAAACATTTTAAATCGTTTTTCCATTCCCTGTGTGCCGATAGAGAATAGGCAATATATAACTGCTTAGAAATTCAGACAGGAGTAAAAGACAGATAAAAGGGACTTTATGCGTGACGTGATTGCCAAAACTAACGCCATAATCTTTTGAGTTGTCTCATAGAGACGTGCGCAGTGATGCCTTGCAACTATTTCACCTTTAATTCGCGCGAGATAATCTGATGGCTTTCCGTGCTAACTATTCAGTCCAGAGATTTGACCGGTGCGACAAAGCGTACCATTATCATTAGTCCCTGCTTTCCAAATTTGATTCCTACAAGGTATAACACTGTACCCCAGGGAGGGCAAGGAAGGGGCAGTAACGCTGCAAAGACTCGTACAGGACAAAGGGAAGGAATGGGGGTTAGGGCAGTGGCGACAGAGTATGGAGGGAAGGGCTGCAAAGAAAACGCTGAGGGTGTATGGGAACAAGCTTAACATAGACAGGGAGGTAATCTACGACAATACGTGGGAGAGCTCACTTCTGTTTCGGGCAAGAGCTGGGTCACTGGAGCCGAAACAGAGGATGGCAAAGATCACAGGTGGAGAGGAGGGCTGTGGATTGTGCAGGGATCAGGTGGAGGACGTCAGGCATGTGATACTGGTCTGCCCAGCACTGGATCACTGCAGAAGGGGTTGGGGAACCCCCACCTTGGAAGAGGTTCTGGGGGTGGTGGGTTCTGGGGTGGAGCGGCTGGAATGGGTGCGAAAGGCAAAGGTGTTGCTGGGGTGCTGGTGGAGATCTGGGCATATGGGTCTAGCATGAAAAGATCTCGCCAGCAAGGTATCCGTCACAAAGGATTACATATTCATATTCGTACAAGGCCATACTGTCAATACTTACTATATTTACCTTCAGTGCCGGATTTAGATATTGAGAGGCCCTAGGCTATTTCAATTTTGAGGCCCTTTTCAAGCCCTTTTGAACCCTTTTTCTTAAGTTTTGAAGCCCGCTAAATGTTGAGGCCCTAGGCTTCAGCCTAATTAGCCTATTGGTAAATCCTGGCACTACTCATCTTGTTGGCGCAGAGGTAGCGTGTTGGACTACTTCGTCGGTGATTTCGATACGTCCTCCATCGGATCGAAAGTTGCTCCATGTAGTGTGCACGATGTCAACTGCACATAAAGAGCCCTTCTGCATGTGTCAAAGAACCTTATACATGTAGTCAGCAGAAGTTCCAGGTATAGGAGCTAGCGCCCTGGTGGCTGAAGAGGAAAGGTGCCACAGTGAAGAAAAATAGGTCGACAAATGCAGCATTAGGTTGTTAACTTACTGCGTAAAACACAGTCCAATAGATGTCGTTGTTTTGTTGGTGTTTTAAGGCCTTTCAACTGCATTGGTCATTAGAGCCCCGTCCACTGCGTAATTCTGATGCAGAGTCTGCACAGACACTACGCTGTTACGTCGATTTGGGCAGTACCCACTGTTCCCAAGAGTCGCCCCTACTAGGTGTCGCCCCTACTAGGAGTCGCCTCTACTATGTGTCCGATGTGATACAGTCTCTCCCAACTGATGTTCTATGTGTCCCATCAGCACCTAACCCTACCATAGACCAAAAAGGGGGTGTTAGTGAAGAGAGATACTGTCACTAGTTACTATATGTAATTCCATGCAGATAAGCTCCTATTGAATAATAAATTAAGCATATAAAATCTTAAAAGATAGCAAAGCTGTTTTGCAAAAGAAATTGGTTAACGAAAAATCTAATGCTTTTAAAACATGAAAGTATTCTTTGATGTTAAGGTGTGTGCTTTTGTAGTGTAAACTACTATAAAATTGATTATTAGAATGATTAATAAGTTCAGTGTTTGATCAGTTAGCGACTGCAATAATAAACCACTTACAAAGGTAGAATCCAATGATAAGAAATAACGTACGGTATGTAAGAAATACAAGATATTCGTTTTAAAGATGGTGGATTATTATTACTACATTACAAAATATCTTAACTAGATTTTTACGACAGTGTTAGATTAGATTTGAACGGATGTAATAAAAAAAGATTGTTTAGTTTTTCTCCCACTCTCGTGGTGCACAAAACTGAAATTTCATCAACAAATACGAGTTTTTGCTAATTCAGACTCCTTCTTCTGCCGTATCAGTTATGTGCCAAATACTGTACTGAATTTGAAATTGGAGTTCGCACCATCTAAAATTAGACGTAAAATTTCATCACACGTATGCCATCAATAACATACGTGAGCATTTTTCCTATTGTGGAAGATATTGTATTTTTGAAATATCAAACCATCGCACTCACATACATTATTAATATTTATGGAATTCATTCCGATCTTCTACACATAGGATCTTTGAATTTGAACGATTTTTGCCGTTAGAGATAAGACAGCAAGATAGAGGAAAGATAATAAGGTTGTAACGTCCTAAACTACCTCTAAATTATGCATCGGAAGTGATAAGGGATCAACATCAACAGTTTATAAAACTACGTCCTTAACATAGGAATATGATTAGTATGTGCCTGAGTAAGATTTCTTTTGAGCCAAGACAGCAACGGAATCGGTATGTAAAAGATGTGGGAAATTTTCACATTCGCCACCATTTCTTTCAACAAAAAAGACGAAACGCATATTTTCTTCTCCGGTTTTGTCGTTTGTTAATAAAAAATTTCGGAAGATACAAGTGAAAAGCCCCATGTCTTTCACGTAGTTAGTGCACCCATACTATTGTACATCAGAGAGTCAGTGACATGTTCACCTAAACCTTTATCGTGATTCAGCATAGATAGTTTCATTAATATTGAGTTAGAATGTCAGAGTTGTTGGCACCAATGGTCAATTCAATCCGACTACAGACGGTTTGAAATTATTAGTTGCAGGCTGCTTCGCTACTTCTTTTCTTTAATCACATATACCAAAATTTGACGAGCGGCTGTGTTGCGTTCGAAACACTTGTTCGCCGAATGACCACCGAAGTTAACGCGTTATTTTGATTGGTTGATGTTATTAGCGCCGGTCAACTACAAGGTCATTAGAGCCCCGCACACACCTCGTAGTTTTAATCCACAGACTCCACAGACACCACACTAAGGCGACGAATTTTGGGTAATAGTGGTACACAGTTTTCCCAAGTGACCACCCATGTTAGTACCAGCTACTATTGTGTTGTTTAACTTCAGTGATCAGATGAGTACTTGTGTGTCCAACACAACAAGCCACTCTTGAAATTAACGCAACCCCAGCTATTACTAGCATAGGTGACCAATCGGGAACACTGGGTACTGCTAATTCCCAAAAATCGTCGTAACAGCGTAGTGTCTGTGCAGACTCTGCGTTGGAACGGGGCTCTAATGGCCTTTGTAGTGAATGGTCTCTAATGACTTTTGTAGTTAGAGGACCCTAGAATGCCAAGGAAACAAACAGGAATTTTACCAGCCGACGTTTTGTTAGATGCAAGTGGTCGTAGATCACACGGGCCCTGCTTTTTTCTAATTTCAGGTCCATTTAAGATTTCCCTCCAGCGATACAGAAACCAATATTGGCTTACCCTCAATAAAGTCGTTACTCTTCAAATTAAGCCGCAGAGGTCAAGTAGGTGCGGTTTGTGTTCGGTGAGACAGGTCCTGCATATGGCCTAGACTACATAGAATTAAATGAAATTACCCAATACTGTATTAATTGCCAGCGAGAAAAGTATTCAGTTAATATTTCGGGCAGTGATCCTTAAATGTGGGGGTACATCTGCTCGGGGCACGTTGGAAATACCAGTTCTTGTCTGATCACTTCGTTAAGTAAGTAAACGCAACCCCAGCTAATACTAGCATGGGTGACCGCTTGGGAACACTGGATACTGCGAATACCCAAAACCGTCGTAACAGCGTAGTGTTACCGTAGTGCAGACTCTGAATTAGAACTACGCAGTGACGGGGCTCTGATGACCGTCGTAGTTGAAGGGCCCTAAAGCATCAACGAAACGAAACATGCTCAGGGCATTAAAATATTTAATCAGACTCTGCCGACAGGAACACTTTTTCCGCCCTAAATCAAAAGTGGAGCAACATTGACTTTCATAACTGCTCTCAAATACATTATATTTGATATTTCTTACAGCCACCAAAAAGGGATACTTGGAATGGAATAATTAAAGGATATCACGTTGGATACAAAATTTTCGATTCCGATGAGCCTTATGTTTATAAGACGGTGGAAAACCACGCTACTCATTCTAACGTTCATAGTACTGAAATAATAAATTTGAAGAAGTTTACCAAATACAACATAATAGTACAAGCATTTAATCATGCTGGATCAGGACCAAAGTCATCTGAAATTACTATTATGACTGCTGAAGGTGGTAAGTACACCATCACTATTTATTACGCTGCCATATTTATTTGTGTATTAATTCGCTGAGTATTGATTCAGTGCCTACTCATCCACCTAATGATGTCAAATGTGCCCCATCGTCATCTCAAAGCGTGGAAGTGTCTTGGGAGCCACCTCCACCAATTACAGTTAATGGAATACCATCCGGCTTCAGAGTATTCTACAATCCTACGGAAGAATGGTATGGTGGGTAATGTATTTCTCAGTAGTTAACATGTAAATTGTAATTTGTTACTGCGCTAGACTGAAATTTTTCATAATACTCCTACTTTCTGGCTGCTAATCTTCTTAAAATGCTTCCTCGCCTGAAATATTAAACGTCAACGCTCAATTGTATCTTCCGTGCTTTCGGCCTAAATGTCGTCAGCAATAATGAGTTCAAGATATCTCGTGTTGTGCAGCTCGTGATATTAAAGTTAGGATAAAACTTGACAAGTGGAGGAATTAACTCATTATCTGCCTGGCGTGCAGGTGGACTGAGTTCAATTCCTAGCTGTGAAGTCATGATGGTACTTCTATCCTCTTCTTCACTGACACTTTGAATGGCGTCAGCCTATTATGTCCAGTGTAACTGGTACTATTATTAGAAAAACCAAGCCTGAGACAGACCGGAGTGCACCAGGAAACTTACATCGTTACACCATATGTCTACAACTGACTCTAAGAATACGTTACCCAAAGCTTAGCATATTGCTAGTCATCCGTCAGCTATAATATGTCCAGAGTATTATTACTGCCGGTTACCAAGACATCTAGAAGCGGCTGTATTGCGTTGGATACAACAGTTCTCGTCTGAAGTTAAGCGACGCAATCCCAGGTAGTACTAGCACGGGTGACCGCTTGGGAAAACTGGGTAGTGCCGATACTAAAAAGTCGTGACTGGGGGCTCTAATTATCGTTTTAGTTGAAGGGTCCTAAAAACAACCAACGGAACAAAACCAAGACATCTGATTTTACCGGCATTGTGATTCTACCTCCTGCTTATGTGACAATATCCCTTTCTACAACTTAAATCGCAAGAGATGCAAATACCGGTAACTGTCTTAACAAGATTTCATAACAAACCTGAGTCGTTTATTTACTGCTAGTGAAGTTGTGAATCGCGTGTCCACGTCGACTTTCAATTTACGTAGCAATTTCATGGAATCAGGTCTAAACTCCTCTCTTACAGAGTCGCATTGTGAGCCCTTGGGCAAACCAGTATGCTAAGGCCCCTACAACAATCACTCACAAGAAAAAATATAAATGGTCGATTACATTGAATCAATTTAAATGTCAAGTATATTAACTGTATAGCAGTATTTATTAATGGCATGCCACTTGACATACGCAGGCGTGAGCCCAGCGCAAGCTCCCAGCCGTTCCACGCATTATGATGGCTTGTCTGGGAAAAATAGTTTAGGCCCTACTTGTTGATTAACCAGGGCATTCATCAGCCACTTTTGACACAATTAAAATATTCCTGAATACTTTCATCCCCAATATTACACTAGATTGGTATAATTTGAAGATGTAGAGGTGTATATTGAAATATCTATCATGGTGGCGGTTGAGTGATTGCGTCTCAGTTGAGATCCTGTCCGAAACGGATGTCCTTTTCTGCATAAATAAAACTACTTATTAATCAGCAAATTTCTCAAGTGTAAAAGCTTGTCTCTTGACGTCACTTTGAGAAATTGTCTCTAAGAAGAAGGTAGATTGGATGTTAAAGAAGCAGTAATTGTGGCATTAAGTCAGCCAGTAGCTGCATAAAAATAAGGTCAAAAATTTGCCCATTGTGTTTCCGGTAGCAGAAGGACATTTTGGTACACAAACCTGCCCAAGGTGAGCAATGGATTAGGATGATAATAATGATGTTTGTCCTTGGCCAAAATCACGAAATTTTGTTAGGCCTTCATGTAATGCAGTTAAAAATTGCTGTGTAACAGACATTACCAATTCAGTTTGTCCCTAAGAATTCATTTCTGTAATGAGGACGGAGTGTCACAGAAATCTATTTCAGTGATACATTTCCTGGCAGGCGCGAGAGTTACTTCAATTGGGAGGTTGTATTGTCTTTCTTCGCAATCTTCTTTTTTGAATAATGGTAACAAAATGACTTTGAGTTATGAAGATCGAACGGAAATGAATGAATTATATGATTATTTAAACAGAGCCATTTTGGTCTAGATTCAGAATTGCGGTTATCATTTGTTTTCAGATGCTGCTCAATCTGAGACGAAAGCTACGCCTGCATCAAAAACAATTCTTCACGGTCTCCAGAAGAATACAAATTACACTATTCAAGTTGTGACTACAAATCGAGTTGGCGACAGCAATAAAAGCGAAGCCGTGTACTGCAAAACTCTTGAAGATGGTAAATGCCATTTATTTTATTTAATCCATATAATTTGTCAATTACTTTTTTTTGGCTTGCTACAATAATAGACAATTAAAATTGTTTACCGGAATGATTACATTATGTTGATAAATGCTCATATTTAGTTCCAGATGCTCCTGCAGACATCAAAGCAATAGTGTCTTCACGCGACTCCATATTGATAGCCTGGAAAGAACCTATAAATGCCAACGGAGAAGTATTAAAATACACAGTTTATATGCGTTCATCTGAACGTGGAAAAGAGGTTAGAGGAAACAGCGCTTTTATTTTCATGTTTTGTGTTACAAAAATCGATTTCTTTGAATCTTGAAAAGTAAGCAGATTGGCAGAGGGAGCCACGTATAACTCCATGGCGGTTATGTTAGGACTTTATAATTGTAATCTATTCTGGTTCTATGAAAATGAGCTCAGATACAATATTTTTAAAAACAAAAGTAATCGGGTCACTTCTCAGCAATGCAACAAAGCTTCCAGTGATTGCCGTCTTCCGGGGGCAGCTAATAATGTTTAGTTACAGCTTTCGACTCATCAAATACATTTTGTTATCTTCTTAGGACACAATCAAGCATTTAGTATTGGGAAAACAAACTCAATTTGAGGCAAAAGATCTCAAAAGAAACATCAAATATGAATTTTGGATTACAGCTTCTACATCAGTAGGGGAAGGCCAGAGCACTCGTGTGGTTGCTCAAACTTTGAAATCTACTTTAGGTATGTAAGCAGTCAAAGGCTTTATTTAAATTACAAGTATGTATTAAAATACGAATTTTTGCAAATTGTCATTTTTTAGTACCAGCTAAAGCTATATCTTTCGACTCTGAAATTCATATTCCCTTAAAGTCTTCCATTGAATTGACTTGTAAGGCTGTTGGAGAACCATTTCCAGAGCGAACATGGAGGGGCGAGTAAGTGCTTTTAATTATGTCCTCATGTAAGAAATATATGCTATATATACTGGAGTTCAAATGTGACGCATATTGGTTTAGTTGTAACATCTTTTACTTTCAGAGAGAAGGTTTTGGAAGGATCAGATAAATTAATGATGAGTGCTGATGGAACCTTGAGGATTTCCAGTATTGAAGTCGCAGATGCCGGAACATACACTTGCATTATTAAAAATGTTTATGGCAGTGATTCTGTGAAATACAGAGTAGTGGTTCAAGGTAAAGAATCATTATTACACTTACTTTCCAGTATTCATTTTCGAAATTGTCTAATAATTGATTTGTATTGAAAGTTCCTCCATCAGCTCCAAGTTTAGTAGTAGTTTCCACCACATATACCACTTTTGTTCTTACTTGGAAGCCTGGACAAAGTGTTGGCGAAAATATAAGAGGCAAGTACTTTCAAACACAAGTTTAAAATATGGCTTTCTAATAATACACCGTTAATATTAAATTTAAAGAAATTATTACGCCAGGATTTATAATTTCGGTTACTGTAAAATGTTGACATCATGATAACTTTAGGTGAAATTAATGCGCAGATTCATTTATGTAGGTTACATTATAAAGTATAAAAGAGATTTCGGCGAGTGGGAAGTTTTACATGCTAGGGCTGACCAGGAGAAGTTAACAATCAAAAATTTGGAATGTGGTACTCGATACCAGATATTCATGATGGCTTTTAACAAAATTGGAGTTGGAAGTCCAAGTAAAACTATGTTTATGAAAACTAAAGGATCTAGTAAGGCCTTAATTATAACTTACGATTTATAACTAACTTTCCAAAGTTAGATACGAGTTGTAATTTAGGTGACAATGACTGATTCTGTCTGAAATTAATCATTTTAGGACCTGAAGGCCCTCCAGCTTACAAATTAATTCAACAAAATTCAACTTTCGTTACTTTACGGTTAGAGGCATGGTCTGATGGTGGTTGTCCAATTCTCCATTTCGTTGTCGAATATAAGCTGAGGTCCGAAACACACTGGCGTTTAGTCGCTAATAATGTTCATCCAAGTCAAACGCAGTTCATTATTCCGGACCTTCTACCAGCAACTTGGTATAGTCTACGTGTCACTGCCCATAATAGTGCAGGTTCTACTTTGGTTAAAAATGATTTTGCTACTCACACAATGACTGGTGGTAAGTTGACATTAACTTATTTAATAAAGTTCTGATTTATATCATTATCGTCAATCGGGACTACTTGGAACGCATTAAACCATTTGTATGATTTGTTGGGGGGGGGGGTTAACAACGTTTGTACAAGAACATCAGAATACCTTTCCAAGTAGCTCCAATTTGCCGGTATTAATTTTCATAAACGGTCTACTGAGTGCACGCACCCTGGTTATGAACAATCCTGTGCGTATATAGTGTGGATTCACCAGACAGCTTCACTTGCAAGAATCCTATAACACTCATGACTATCAGACTGTCTACTGAAGTTGTCATTTTAATGCAAATTACAATGATTTGTATCTTGGATTCTAATTCTAAATGAATACACTGCAAGCAGCCCTGATAAGCCAAATTGCCAGTGGAGAGAATAACTCTCATTCCTAATTTCTACCTCATTGAAGACCCAAAGGAACCTGAAGCAGAGCTAGCATCTATTTTCCCATGCATGCCCTACCTGTAATAATGTCCCTTCTTTCAGAAAGTGCCAC
The DNA here is from genome assembly GCA_013389805.1 of Trigoniulus corallinus. Taxonomy (NCBI): domain Eukaryota; kingdom Metazoa; phylum Arthropoda; class Diplopoda; order Spirobolida; family Trigoniulidae; genus Trigoniulus; species Trigoniulus corallinus. Next base: position 21,652,041 of record JAAFCE010009126.1, on the reverse strand, counting down.
ACATTTATCCTCATGGATGATGTAAGGACTGGATGATGTGATGACATTATTCTCTTACCTTTTGCAATGCCGGAAATAGGCAACTAAGATTTTGGAGAAACCATGTAGAAATATAAAGGCATTGAACGGCCGAAAAGAAACTGTGAGGAACAGGACATGTGTAGGTAATGTGCAAACCATTAAGATTGCGGATTCTCGCAAAGAGAAGCAAAAGTAGCACTCAATGTAGGCATGACGAAGTCTTTATTTCATTTTGTGAATTCAACTGTTGAGTGCGACAGAGATAGAACTTGTGAATAATCAATAAATAAATAAGTCTAATTTTATGACCATACTTTCGTTTAACGAATTAATGCTTGAATTTCAATACCGGTATATTAGGTGGGTTTTTTAAGTTTGTGACGTAGGTAAGGATACTGTCTTCAAGAACTAAATCCTAGAACTTGATTGTGCACAACCTTGGAGTTATTTGATGATCCCCTGTTTGAGAAGGAAATGACTTCTCCAACTAGCATTGAAAAGCAAACACTGCACACATTCTTTAACGTTTCCATAACATTTGAAACATTGGTAAATGTTTTCATACATCGCTTATGCGCGTGTATAATGTCTATACCAAATACGTATCGAATTTTTAAACATATTTGGGTAGTCGGTGTAATCTTGGCTTTGATTTAATGAGAGAATCTCGACAAAGCAGGAGGAACTGAAATGTCTGTATCCGAAATATAATTAGGTAAAATATACAGCTAATAACATCCGTAATGATTATGGAGTAACGTGAGGTAAATTACACTTAAAATCAGTAGCTTATTAATTGAATATTTAGAATATGTGCTGCATATACGACCTTTCTTTTTGCCTAATACAGTACTGTATGTATATTTTATAATTAATTGGTAGCGTTTATTTTAAACCTTACTGGCTATGCAACTGACCATCAGTCCATCAAGTTACAAACCCTGGTGCTATTGCATGTCCTTCGCAGGATAATAGAACTTGGGGAACAAGTTAGGAGGGATCTCAGAGCTGTGCAGTCCCTGTAATAAAATTACGCAGTGGACGGGGCTCTAATGACCTTGTAGTTGAAGGGTCCTAAAACACCAACGAAGCAAACAAAATACGAGTTAGGACAGAATTCAAGATTCATGAAACAACCTTAGCTATCGCGTCTTTTGAAACAATCAAAGACAGTAAAATGAAAACGTTTTGTTTTTATTACTCAAGGAGTTAAATACTTTTGAAACCCACGAGGAAATTTTCTAAAGTGGACTATCCTTGACGTGAAGCGCGTGTAAACTCTTGGCCCCGAAAGAACATTTTGCAGTTATGATTAGATTTTAGGTGCCCTTGAAACTGAAGGGCTTTTAGAGAAATGTTGCAAGATTCTGTTAAACCCCCAGGAATACTATAATATGAATTCGTTTCTCCATTTTCCCGGGAAACATCACCTGACATCTCTAATCTCCAATTTAGTAATGATTTTCTATATATATTTTTCAAATTATCGTTGAGTTGTTGTTCCTTGAGAATATTAGATGACGGAAAGTTTTTCTATAGCTATGCTATTTGTAACCCTTTACCCTTCAGTAGCAACGATATATTCCAGGTGTGGGCAACCTTTCCTAGCTCGTTGGCCAAATTATCATTTTTTTCTCAGTTAAGGGCCAAACCATTAATATTAAGTGAATTAAAAAACAATTTGTTGAAATGAACTCCACATAATTTTTATTAGAACAGCAAAAGAAAAAGGAGACCTAAAGATAAACATGAAGAAGAAAGAGTATTTAACTTTCAATTGGGAAGGACAGGAAAATAATACTGACGTACTTCTCTGGAGGTGAGCTTGTGATAAAGATGCAAATGGTAAAGTACGTAGGATCAGTGTTCCAGAGCAATGGGGAGATAGACTCGGATGTGACCCAAAGAATCAATGGGGAATGGCTGAAGTGGAGAAAGGCAAGTGGAGTCCTGTGTGACAGTAGGTTTCTAATCAAGTTGAAAGGGAAGTTTTACAAGACAGTGACTAGGCCAGCTATGCTGTATGGATCAGAATGTTGAACGGTGAGGTAGAGGCACGTAAATAGAACGCAAGTAACCGAAATGCGAATGCTGCGGTATACGATTTAGTTGTGGACAGCTGATAGAATTAGGAACGAGTCGATTAGAGGTAGCTTGTGGGTGGAGGTCGCGAAAAATATGAGGGAGAACAGATTGAAGTGGTATGGGTATTTATTGAGTTAAGCGCATTACGGGAATGCAGGTGGTTGGCAGCACCCAGGGCAGTGAAAGACCAAAGCAGACGTGGGAGCAGGCTGTACTTAAGGGCATGGTAGTGTGGGGTGGACGGGGACCTGGTGAGAGATAGACGGGGGTGTAGGGCTAGAACCCACAGGCCCGGGTGACACTACATAAATTTTATAATATAATAAATAGAAAATTAAGGAAAAGATTGGCGTTGTTCTTGAACTACGAGACTTTGCTGAATTGCTGAAAGCGATCAGGGCCGGATCGAAAAAAGTAGAGGGCTGCGGGTTGCCTATATTTGATATACGGTATACTGTTATGACACAACAAGGGTCTATTTTAGAGAATGTTAAATAATTGTGTTGTCACTTAAAATGTGCATTCTAGGTCATGACCTGAAGATGACTAATAACCTGAATTGACTTTGGATCTCTACTTAAAGAGCAGGGGAGCGACGAGTTGCGTTGGACACACCAGTTCTCGTCTGATCACTGAAGTTAAGCAACGCAAGCCCAGTTAGTACTGGCATGGGTGGTCGCTCGGGAAAGCTGGGTACCGCTAATACCCAATAATCGTCGCATTTGTGTAGTGTCTGTGCACTCTATGCATAGAACTATGCTATGAACGGGTCTCTAAGGACCTTGCGGTTTAGTGACTCTGCTTAACTGTAATCAGCATGCGTAATAATCACCTGGCATGCAGGTGACCCCGAGTTCAACTTCACAGCTTTACTCTCAGGAACTATAAAGGACTGTTACTGGTATCTGTTGAGACCGAAGTAAAAATGAATTAATTAAATATTTGGAATTATATGCCTGCGCTTGTTCAAGTGCTTTTCTTAAGTCAATGGCTGACAAATCTTTGATGAATACTCTAATTTGTTTTCCCGGTGACAGCGTTTGATTTTAGCGATGTACCCAGTGATTAGTTTTCTTTTGGTGCATCTAATCCTTTTCACACATGATTTCATTAGTATTACAATTTCCATAGGTCCATTTTTCCGACCTAACGGAGGTAATGAATGGATTTCTCTTAGTACAGTGTAGTCATGACCTTTTCTCTCATAGAACAGAAAAAGGGCATTTGCGAAGACTTTAATTAAGATCATTTATATGTATGTTAAAATTTTCGTTAATTTCCGTGGTTTCGCGATTGAAACCCTGATGTCGAGTGTCAATTACAATTTACAATCACAGACTTTCTCAAAATATTTCTTTCATTAAAAGCTAGACATTATACAGTACTTCTTTAATGTTCGTTGGTTGAATGATGCATTTTTCTTGGTGTATTAAATGTTAAATCTTATTAATTTATTTCAAAGCTAGAAAAAGATTTTGTAATTTCCGGAGTTAAAGCGCATGTATTTGTTAACACCGTAAGGTCTAGGAAGTGGAATGACTCTGATACAAAAGATAAATATTTCGATAATTGTATTCCCTGTGCTGAAGCTGAATGTTGAAGCATCATCTCTATTGTAAATTAATATTTTGTAACCGAAGCTAATTTTCTAACATTATTGAATCCAGGGGCAGATGTAATAATTAAGAAAAACATGTTCGGGATATTTCAACAATTCTACACCCAATAATCGATAGAATTGAATGCGTACATAGAATAATATGACCTGGTTATACTCATTGTGTATACCAGCGGTTCTCAACCCGTTTGGAGTCGCAGAGCCCTCCCTTACCAGGCTTCCAGTTCGTCCACCGGAGCCCCTTTTTGATTCCAGTAATATTGAAAAATTAAACATGCGCAGAAATGACTGTAAGAAGATATATAATATGGAATGTTTTAGGAGCAGGCTCTTGTTCCAGAAATCCTTTCTGCTTTTAACTACTTGTCCATCGCTGGACAACGATATACTGGCGTTTGTGGTGCCCCAGGCATCCGCAGCGCTTTGTGGCCGCGGAGCTCCGAAAATCCTGCTACAGAGCCCCAGTTGAGAACCACTGGTGTACACTGACATTTTGGAAAAGACAACCAAGAAGGTTCCCTTTTCTGTTGTCTGAATAACATGGATTATTAGCCCGTTGGTATTAGCAACCTGCCGGAGAAAGCCTGGTATAACATCTATGGAAGATTAAATCCTGATTTGCTGGGATATAAGTTATATGAAATATAAACTCAGACCATAGGCGGCAGATGGCCGCTTATGTATCTCTCTCGCCTTTATTCGTTAATAATTATAATTTATTTGTATTCATAAAATTAAATAACCTGCCTCGGTAGCGCAGTGGGTAGCACGCTCATTAACTGTGCAAGTAGTTCTAGATTGGATTCTGGACAGAGGTGGGTTGACTTCTTTCGGGCGAGAGAGTAGCCCCGAGTGCACCTTCTTTCGGATGAGAAGTGAAACCGAGGTCCCCGTGTGATGTTCGATGGCATTTGCACATAAAAGAACCCTCTCCGCTATACAACGGGTAAATGAGGCAAAATTTCCAAGTGAAGGTGCTAGGCTCCTGGCATCGGTGGAAAAACGCTGTCCAATATATCCCCCTTGTGTCCTTTCAGAGGGACAAGATAGGTGCCCGACCCTGCTATAAGCGGGAAATGGCTAAGGAATTGCTATTTTTATAAAATTAAATAGTGCTTGCACGTGACCCACAGGAAGCTCTTTGTTGTGGTTTCTTCTTGGTGTGATTGTGACCCGTCTTCGAAAATGGTTTGCGGCCCCCTCCTATGCTATTACTGAAGTTAACTAACACGGATGGTCGCTTGGGAAAACTGGGTACCGTTAATACCCAAAAATCGTCGCATTATTGTTGTGTCTGTGCAGTCCCTCCATTAGAACTACGCAGTGGACGGGGCTCTAATGACTGTAATCGAAGGGCCCTAAAACGCCATCGAAAAAAAAATGACCTATGTTATTCTTCTGTCTCTCATTAACACCCTGAATGACATCAGTCTATTGTGCCTATTGCAAAATTGTGGTAATTATAACAATAACATCACTAGATAATGGGTTCTCGACTCTTACCTGAACATTTAAGAAATTTGTAATCATTTTTTAATTCTGTAATCAAAATCACATTAGTTTTCATGTGGCGAGGTTTTGGCCTAATTCAGTTATGGAAAACTTGTCTATAGAACTTATCCATAGTGCGTCATTCTTCGGAATGGTGTTAACGGCCCACTCTTTGTTTTCATGTCCTTGGAATACTAGTATGTGCATTTGACGTCAAGTGCTAGCGGACTGCCGTTCACCAGTCCAGTAAAGTTTAAAAAAAGTGGTTTAAGGATTAAAGCTATGGGAATTGATAGCCGCCAAAGTTTCTCCTCTACTGCCTCTGGAACGGGTTTAGACGTTTTCTTGGGCTTAGACATTTTGAATTTAGGTTAAGTTAGGTTAAGGACCCAGGTTAAATTTTGTTGGTGTACGGCAGCGGTCTTCAACCTGTGTTCCGCGGAACCCCAGGGTTCCGCAATACATCTCTGGGGGTTCCGCGAGTCAAAATGAAAATTCGTTAGCAGCAGTAAGATGTACTTTTCTGAAGGTGGGATGGGGTTCCCCCAAAACATCTTATAGCTCTAAGGGTTCCGTGAGTCGACGAAGTTTGAAGACCGTTGGTGTACGGTATGTTTGGCTGGATTTCATTGCCTCACGTTTTGTAAAAGAAAAATAATGTCATTTTTTTAATTCTGGGTCTTCTTGCCTTCGTGAGCGCCCTTGCAGTTTCAAATGCGGCGTATACTATTTTAAATTTAGTATACAAGGCCTATTTCACCAAACGCTTGTTAGACATATGCCATGTTGGTGTAAATCCATCGAAATCGATGGTCCACCGCATTAAAATTTCAGTATGATGAGGTGAGGACCTCAGGAATGTGTTGCAAGTCGCTGTTGACACGAATAGGAGGGGAGCGGCTGTATAGCGTTGGACACCTCAGTTTTCGGCTGATCGCTGAAGTTGAGCAACGCAACCCCAGCTAGTACTGGTGTGGGCGACCGCTTGGGAGCACTGGGTGATGCCGGTGTCCAAAAATCATCGTAACAGCGTAGTATCTGTGCAGAATCTGAATTAGAAGTACGCAGTAGAAGGCGCTTTAATGACCATTGTAGTTGAAGGGTCCTAAAACACCAACGAAGCAACTGATAGGAGGACGTTAGGTGGCAGTTAGCCAGCAGTTAGGTGGCAAACCTCAGGTGGTATTGGCATGGGCAACGTATGGGTGACACGGTGAGCGAACAATTCAGAAACCACCAGACATTCCTTTTTTTCCTCCATTAACATTTTATCACGAGAAGTTCGGAATTAGGTCCTTTATCATCAAAGTTTTAAACGATTCTCTGAAGATTTATCTTGAGAAACTTCATTTCTTAATACTGAATCTATAAAATAATTTTATAACGAGTTCATTAAACGTTAAATGTTACTCCATTGAGTATCTGCGTGAGTTTTACTGCTGCTTCTCTAATTCGAGAGTAATTTTATTGGAATCCATTTTTGATTTCCATTAACCTCACTGTCATTGTATAGATCATTTAATGCTATTAACAATGTTGTTATCAAATGGACCTACTTCATTTATTATCAACCCGTGACCTTACATTTAAACATTTTGGCAATTCAGCTTGATAAAGCCTACAACTGAATTTTATATTGTAGTGGAATAGTTTTCTAAATGTCGCTACCAACTGATGTCACTATTATTTCGGTTTGATTGGCTTGTTACCATTGAAATTGGCAATCACTTTCTGAATAGATAAAGGAGTTCGTCTTTTTTGTGAAATTGTTCGCCTGACTGCAAAATATTTTATTACAACAGTTTTATTTTGCTAGCTTTTAATGCCGGAATCTTTATAAACGATTATAGACTCTCTGATATGCGACATTCTCATAAATGAAAGCAATGAACTTGTTATCTTTCCACTGTTGTTCTACGTTGAGCGGAATGTCCTTTTCCTGACCCAGTATATCGCGGACACTCAACACGGTACCTCTGTATACGAATGTTTTTATAATAAGGATTTCATTCTCCATATTCCCTTACACAGCTCCTGATTCTGTTTCAACAACAGACTGGCTTCATTAATGTCTAAAATCCAATTTTTATGGTTCAGGTCTATCTCACAGAAATCTAGTTTCCTAGTGTCTCTGTATTTAGGTCACCATTTGTTTGCAAAACTGATCTCATTACCTGCCCCAGACGTGGAACACGCCCGTCGTATTTTGTCCCTCAATTGCATAGCTTGTTCCCCATTTTATCGTAATTTTATGTGCTCAACACGAGACTACATTGGTGGCTTGCGTCCGAGGTCTCAGTTTATTTGTTTGTGTTTTAGGGCCCTGCAACTACAACTCAGTAGAGCCCCGTCCACTATGTAGTTCTGATGCAGAGACTGCACAGACACTACACTAATTCGACGATTTTTGGATACTAGCGGTACCCAGTTTTCTCAAGCGACCACTCATGTCATTACTAACAGGGGTTGCGTTGCTTAACTTCAGTGATCAAACAAGAACTGGTGTATCCAACGCAATTTGCGGCTCCTCCGAGGTCTCAGGATAGATCCTGGCATCATTCAGGCGAGGTGGAAACCCAAAGTGCGTTTTCCATTAGATGGGATGTAAATCTATGAACTGTGCACGATGTCATCTTACACGTAAAACAACCCTTTTTATCGGGTAAAACATGTCTGTAGCTTGGTAAAATTTCCAGGTGTAGGAGCTAGCTTCGTGAGGTCGATTGAGGAAAATATACTGACGTTAAATTAGCAAAGGGTTGCAGCATTAAAATGCCGTCCAACAGCTTTCCCGTGTGCTTACGGTTCCATTAGGTTAAATCTGCTGTCCTGGTATCAGAAAATGAGAAAGTTTTCTACAGGAGGTACTGTGACGCAGAATGGAACAAGTAGAGGAGTTTCGAAAACTTAGGAGAACGTCGGTACTTTGAATTCAAGAAGCAAGTGCCTTAACCAACTGAGTTACCGAATTGTGTAGCAAATGGTCTAATATATCGTGTAACAAGTGCATCCTATCAAATGTTGCAAGCTTTGATTTTCTTCTTGATTTTTCGGTTCGTGGTGCACTGGTTTGATTCTGACGTAATAGTGAGCTGGAGAACGATAGGGAGATCTGAAGGCTGCCGTTAGGAACTAAAGTTATGGCACCATTGTTTTATCCACACAAAAGGAGCCTTTTAACCAGAAATGTTGCAGAATTTGAAAGGGTATGAGAACCTCAATAAGTCCACAAACAAGAAATATTAAAGTAATATACACAGTTCACTTGTGGTGGTATAAAAGGATGATGGAGATAATAATTAAATGAAGTGATAGCTATACTAAGAATTATTTAATACTGAATACGAATGTGCACTTACAAGATGTCGATATATAGCTCTCCTGGATATACTGTAGGACGATTTGAGGGAATGCAGCCCCTAAGCAGTAAATATCCTGAGTAGAAGTAATCGATAACGTTAACTTCTTGAATAACGGAAAAGAGACCTTCAAAATATGCAATATATCCCAATAATCCTCACTACAGACGTAGAAAAGTAATGATTTTGATATGAAAACATTTTGCCTTGGGTTTGTTTTTCAGCATGACTCTTCAAATGGCATAAAGACTTTAGATTTAAACTTACCATTAAGCTTTAAGTTGAAGAAAAAAAAATATTAGAAATTGAAATCACGTCGGATTGCAGCTGAAATATCTCTATTCCATTGCCTAGGTGGAATGTGATGTTGATATGATTTATTCATCAACATTATAATAATACAGCGGTTTATTGAAATGCACAAAAGAAATACATTGTTATTCGTATGGCATGCTTCGGAAGGAAAACTTTGCACATCCTAATATTTCATATTTAAATAATGTTTTTTTCATGTTTTATGCCTACAGAACTGACTATATATTCGAGGGATTTAATGAAACAACGGGGTTGGGTCCTGCTTTGAAAACTCTTCATTATGCCTCAAATTTAAATATTTTTGTGAAATTCTGGGGTTTAAATTGCTTAACATTTTAGCATATACTGCTTTTTTTCCGTGTGTGTGTGTGTGTATTCCCTAAGTCATATAACGCTTAGAGTACAGTAAAGCCTAATGAAATCTTTGTCTGAGAGACAACTAAAAGGGTTACGATTTCACTTTGGCAGCCAACCATTTGCAAATCATTATCAAACTTTCGTTCATTAAGAATTAACTGTCCTAGGACTTAAGGTAGTGGCTCCTGTTGCACATTATCACTGAACCTCATCTTTATAAATCCATATTTTTCCATCTTTCACCTTTGCCTATTCAATACCTTAATTCCGAGGCATCTTCCAAATCACTAATACTACATATTTAGAGCCATTCATACTAAATTTTCGCGAAAATTACTGATTGCTTGAAGTCTATTTTTTAAGCGTGTCACGTATTTATTTTATGATCATTGCTTTCAGAGTGTTCACATAGTTCAAGTTGTGAGTTTTAACACTAGCAAAAAAAATCTATTCTTGCATAGGTTGAGAGTAACGTGAATAATCAGAATATCACGTACCGCTATCAGAAAGCATTTGACGATATTTTTGATTATTTTTAAGTTATTCTTGGGAATACGTGCAGTATATAAAACTAAATAATATTTTGGGCTAAGGAAACTAGAGCTTTCGCTGTATACCATCCTTTCTATCCCTACGTGGTTCTCACTATTCTAAATCTAATTCACTACACTGCAAGCAGCCTTCTTTGGGTAATTTGGCAGTGGAGAGACTAACTCTCATTCTTACATATGATACCATAAAACTCCTAAAACCCTAATCTATAATTCTTGTGCATCCCCCACAATACTAGCAATGGTGGGCCTTCCTTTGAGGAAGCCCTCCACTTTATCCTCTCCAAGACTATTCCATTGTCGAATGGTCCTTGGTAAAAAAAAAATACCAGTAGTATCAATCTGTCTGTGCCCTAATGTCCTTAAATTCATTGCATCCCAGCAGCAGCAGTCTTTTAAAATGGCTAATGCTGTGAGATATACACCGCTGACTTAGGGTGCCCCACCGTAGTTCCCTAATCATGTCAGCCACGCTCTTCCTGTAAGAAAACCTGTGGAGGACAATTCTTGCTGCCCTCCTTTGGATCCTTTCAACCTCCCAAGATAAGTCCTGCCTGAAGGGAAACCAAATTGGACTACCATACTCCAAAATTGGGTGTACCATTGAAATATATGCTGTTTCTCTTACCTACTTTGTGTTGTCCCCAAGGACCCTGATCTCTATCAGATGCGCAGATAGTGCCAAAGGGGTTAGTGAGATATAAATTGATATTAGTGATCAAATCAATAGGAAATACTGTAACACAATCTAACATGTTGCCAGTAATTATTGCTAACAAAATAATTTTTTTTTCTTATTTTGCATTACCGATACCTCGGATTACCGAGGTGCAAAAAAGCTTTCATAAGATTAACTCAAAAATTATATAATATCAAATTTTTCTTTGGGGGTCTCTGGAAGTTTATGGCATCCTCAAAAGAGTCGTTGAGATAAAAGATCATCAACCGTTACATTATGTAACCATCATCATCCCACTCTTATCCCGCCTATAGTAGTCGGGTCCTCGACCCCTCAATTCCTTATATTTCTAATAAGGTCCCTGTCACTCCACATTGCATGTTTCATTATACGTCCTGCTTACATGCTTGTTGTAGCCTACTTTCAGCATATCTGCTGATGTTAAAGGTTGTCCCTGTGATACGCCTAACCAATTTCTCCCCTGTTTCTCGTGACGTTCCAATAACACAATTCTCTGTTCTTTTCCGACTTTCTGGAATGTCCATCAATCTTAAACTGTCTTTAGCGTAGTTATTTTTATTCTTATCTTATATTGGCGTTTAATTACCTTCGTATGCTTGTCTTAAACTGACATTTGACTTTCCTGATAATGGTTTGTAAACAATGAAAAACCTTTCTTTTGTAAAAAGAAAAATATAATAGGCCGAAACACGTAAGCACGGGGCCATAGTTCCAAACAGACCGCTGAGAGGATTATTAAGTGCCGGAAGAAGGCTAAAATGCCCCCCCCCCACCTAGCATTTACGCTATCAATTACATTCAAGCATACTTGTAAATATAATAAAAACAGGACAGTTGCTGTATTTCTGTAAAAGATAATTAAAGCAATAATACACATGAGCCCCGGGACTATGCACCGGCTGTCCCCCCTCGTCAGGCCTGGGTACAAACTGCAGTTCCAAAGAACTAAAATGTAAATCTGTGTCTGGAAGGAAACAGACATATGACCAGTAATGGATAAGATTTTGGTGTAAGAGAGGTTTAAAGTGTAGAAAGAGGGATTAAGTGGAATTGGTTCCAAGAATTGAAAGACATAAACCTGCCATAGTCAGGATTCTGGTGAGATAACCTGGATGGATTAAAAGTAAATTATTATCACCTGAACAATTTATTCATTTTAATTGAATTTCATCTTTTAAATAAATGTTATTACTTAATTTTCTCTGTCGTAGTGTTGATTAATAAAAACATTGCATTGCTCAATAGAATTTTAATTCTTTCATTTTTTGTAGATGCCATTGATATAAATTTTCCTTTAAATGAAGAACTGGGAGAAGGGAAAAACTTCTTAGTGAATTTATCCTTGTTAGCCCTTATAGGAGCAGCGATTGGAGTTGCAGTGCTAATTACGTTGTTAGCATGCTTATGTGCCAGACGACGACACGCAGCAAGAAAACCGTCAGGTAAGATAACTCATGGAATTTTTTTACAACTAAATCATACTTGAAAAGATGAACCTTATCATTTTATTTATCTCGGTGTTGGTTGGCTTTTAATATCATTATTGATTTAATCTGAAAGCTAAAAATATTGAGATTTGAGTTTGTAATGTAATATAGCGATCCAACCATTGCTAAAACATTATGACCCGCCAAATCTTATTGACAGTGAAAGAGAAAGGGGCCAGTGGGACCGTCTACGAACGCCAACGTTGGGTCCCATTTTTGACCCATTAGGACACATCTGTTGATCGTTATTTTATGCATGTGGCTGCCAGCCTAAGTGCCAGCCCAGTTCTATTCGTTGGGACACTTTTCCTTCACTGACTTCAGGTGGCGAGGTGGCAAGGGTTCTTTTACGTGCAGATACAAAACCACCTCGGTGAAGGGTCGAGTCTGGAATCTAGATACTTTTCCTCCCTCTAGATGCTGTCCTGCCATGTCTTCTCTCTTTCTTTAACAGTCCAATCTGTTGGTTCTCTTTCACTTGTTTACTTCCGCTGTGCCCTACCGAACACTGGGGGATAACCGACCCTGCCCATAGGTTGGGATGGTTGTTCTAAAAAAAATATACAATCGATTTCTTTTACATCCGCCTCTTAACTGACTACATATTATTTATTAGGGGCGAGTTGTGGTTTTATTATATTTTCTGATAAGATTCTGTTCCCCATAAATTAAATTTTCTTGTTAATAGCAGAAGCCGTAAAATTATCTGGAGTTGATCTTGCTTACAACGAAATAATTTAAATAGGAACAAGGTTCCCTTTTTAATTTTAATTTAGAACCACAACATGATTAAATTCAGTTGCACGGAATTGCAATGTTATAAAAAGTTTCTTGAATAAATTGATGCTTAATTAAAAAATATGGATTTTTATTTACTTATGAGTTATGTAAGTAGAATAACCAAATATGGCAGTGACATGCTCATGCCATCCCTGTCAGGACTGGCGGAAGGCTCTGATGCAAAGTTGTTCTATTGTTAAATTTTCTTTGAAATTGTAAAGAGGGAGAGTCCCTCTAAACGTGGAATCTCGGTGTGAGGCCCAAACAGCCCAAATGTGAGTCCGACCGCATCTCAGTGTCTCTCTCTCTCTCTCGGTTCTACCTCCCTATCTCTCTTCATGCTATTTCTCTCTTTTCGCCTCTCTTTCTTCTCTTCTCTCTTCTCCCTTTTCACTCCTCTCTCTCGGTTTCCCTACCTATCTCTCTTCACTTCGATCTCTCTCTTCTCCCTTTTTCCACTCCTCTCTCTCGCTTCCCTCTCTCCTCTTCTCTCTCTTTCTCCCTTTCTTCCCTCCTCCCCCGCAGTTCTCCCTCTTTGTCTCTCTTCCTGCTATTTTTTCTCTCCTTTCCCTTTTCTCCTCCCTCTGTTTTTCCATTTTTCACTCTCTCCTCCCTTTCTTAACTTGTCTCTTTCCTCCATCTCTCTCTCTCTCTCCTCCCTCTCCACTCTTCTCTCTCTCTCTCCTCCCTCTCCACTCTTCTCTCTCTCTCCTCCCTCTCCACTCTTCTCTCTCTCTCCTCCCTCTCCACTCTTCTCTCGCTATCTCTCTCCCTGTCTCTAAGGAGCGGCGAATTGCGTTGGACACACCAGTTCTCGTCTGATCACTGGGGTTAAGAAGCGCGGGATCCAGAACATTCGCCCCCGATATTTCGCCCCTGGGTACTTTTCGCCCCCGGAGCTTTCGCCCCCACACATTTCGCCCCTCGGACGTTTCGCCCCCGAACATTTCGCCCCTGGGATGTTTCGTCCCTGGGAGGCAAATGGCCGTTTTTTTGTTAATTTTTGTTATTCCGTTTTAGGTAAGGTAAAAATTAAGGGCTAGTGCCAACTGACTCTTGAGTCAATGTCAGCCCTTGATTTTTACCTTATTTTGGCCGTTTTTTTTTTTGTTGTTATTCTGTTTTTACCTAGAAAAACAGCATTGTTCGTTCGGACCTTTTTCTGAGTGTTTCAAGGAATAGGTAAGGTGAAAATTCAGCAATTTCGGCAAGAATGCTACGCATTGTGGAGGACATCAACGATAGAAATTTAATAGACTTTCTGAAAGGCATAGCCGAAATATCTGGAAATTCACTTTACCATCTAATAAAAAAATGATATTAATTTAAAAAACCACTAGTCCCTACAAATCGATGTGTTTTCGGCTATCTCTTTGCAGACTCCGCTTTTAAAATTCGGACATAAGGTAGCGACACGCGCATGCGCCAAATTTTACGTTGGTAGTTTTAAGCATCGACGCTGCCGCTATTTTTTTAAGTACAATTTAGCAGACGAACATCATTTAAAAGACTTTGACGACGTAAATTTTACGTTTGAAGTTTGCATTTACGTCGTTTACCGGCCATTTACCTTCCCAGGGGCGAAACATCCGAGGGGCGAAACGTCCGAGGGGGCGAAATGTGTGGGGGGAAAGCTCTGGGGGCGAAATGTACCCAGGGGCAAAATGTCGGGGGCAAAACTTCCGTAAACCAAGCAGCGCAACCCCAGCTAGTACTGACATGGGTGGCCGCTTGGGAAAACTGGGCTAATACCCAAAAATCTCGCATTAGTGTAGTGTTTGTGTAGTTTCTGCATAAGAACTATGCCGTCCTCCAGTCCTCCAGTCCTGGAGGACTGCAGTCCTCCAGTGGACCTAATAAGCTCCTCCTCTCCCCTCCTCATCACATGCCCATACCACCTCAACTCGCCCTCCTAACATACCTCCCAATTTGGCCCTCATGAGCCCCTTTCTTTCTCAAAACGCTCCACAGTACCTGTCTAGGGACACTATCATATGCCTTCTCCAGGTCAACAAATACTGCATGGAGGTCCTTCTTGGTGGTCCTTCTTTGGTTCCATGGTGGACCTACCAGGCATAAACCCAAATTGGCTTCCCCGGACGCTAGTTTGGTCTCTGAGGCGGCATTCTATGACTCACTAAATAAACACAAACATTGATATAAAAAAATTTTTTTGCTTTTCAGTTCAGTTTCTACCCCTATCGAATCCAGATATGTTCATTGTCATTTAGAAGTCGATTGTCTGGTGTGTTAATTTAATATAGTAGATATTAAAAATTCAACAAATATGCCGACCAAAATTTGACAGTTGTACCCTCATTCCAGCAAGACTTTTTTCATATCAACAACGCAGTGTAAAAGTACCGTCGAAGAGATCGATCAAACATTCTAGCGGGACAAAATGAACACCCGACCCTGCCTTAGTCAAGAAAATTACTGTGATTTCACCATTCACCAACGTCGAATTTTCATTATAACAGCTTTTTGTATTAATAATACTGTAGTTTTCGTAACACAAATTTCGTTGTTGACTGTCTGTGGCGGATCTTGGATTCCACCCTTACGAAATTTAATTTGATATTGGCTTCTTGTCATGATATCATTTATTCTTTGTCTCAAGTTGAATTAATAAACAATTAGCCATAAAAAAATCTGTTATTATATTTTAGTTCGAGTAAGAGCACCAAGGAAACCATAATTTTTCTTTACCAAAATGAGAATGAAACTCAGATGTTTCAATTGATTGTCTCAGTTTTATGATGATTAATTAAGTTGAACAAATACCGCCGAAAAAAATACATTTTATACATTTAAATCACTTTGAATTTAATAAAGTTAACATGCGTTAACATTGATTGGGATGTAATTGGATGCTAAACGGTGATTCAGCAAATTGGGGAAAATGGCATTGATCCTTAACATTTTAAAGTAAATTTTGGTTCTTAATATCTGCCTTATGAACGTACTAATTTTGGATAAATAATACTTCCTGATGTGACACTCCATCTTATGTGATCCTCTTTACCAGTGGCATAGACAGACCTCTATTAAGGCCCTTACAGAACTTCGATTTGGACCGCCCACTTCTTTAGCACAGTGCATTTGCCACATGATGCATTTCCTCCATGATGCATGTTACAGTAAATTACTGCTCAATGCGATGACACTCATTTCGATCCTGATTTCCACATAAAATTTGCCATCACCACTTCATTTTTAAGGGTCTATTTCAATCCTTGACCCATCTTTACACATCCTTCTTCATTACTAATTGTCTCTATACCTGACTAACTTATCTAATTACGTATTGCTGGCTTTAGCCAAATTAAAAGCTGCAAGCAGCCATATTTGACCAATTTGGCAGTGGAAAGATTAACTCTCATTCCTAAATATGAAACCATGAAGCCCCTAACAATCATTACTATCTATTGCGCCTCCTACCATATTTGCAATGCAGGGGCGGATCCAGAGGCGTAGAAAGGGGAACACTTCAAAAAAAGGTGCTCCCCCTTTTTATTTTTAAATATTCAGAATCCCTTAGTATAATTCTATTAAGCAATTACAATAGGTTTTCTACTACTTCTTAGACAATGCCCCATCTTCCGTGGTTTAGCCAACTGCAGATTGGACTGAAATTGTTGGACTGGCAGTATAGAAATGGGGATTGAAATGCAAAAGTGCCTCATTAGTTGCAAAGTTGAATGGTGCAACAGTTGAAATATGCGTCCCATAGAGGCACTGAGGGGCGGACTGTTGGGAGCAATGCAGCAATTGCTCCCTCCCCCGCTGGATCCGCCCGTTTTGCAATGGTGGCCTTTCCTTTC
Source organism: Trigoniulus corallinus (assembly GCA_013389805.1). Lineage (NCBI taxonomy): Eukaryota > Metazoa > Arthropoda > Diplopoda > Spirobolida > Trigoniulidae > Trigoniulus > Trigoniulus corallinus. Next base: position 21,635,453 of record JAAFCE010009126.1, on the reverse strand, counting down.
AGGAAGCCCTAAACTTTATCCTCTCCAAAAGCATTCCATTGCCGAATGACCCTTGGGAAGGAAGACCAGTAATGAGTCTGCCTGTATCCTAATTTCCTTCACTAAATGGAAGGTCCTTCCTCTCCCTATACTCAGGTCCATCGCATCTCATCAGCAACAGTCTGGTAAAAGGACTAATACTGTGAGATACCCATCTCCGGCTTAGTGTATCGAGCAAATTAAAATTCTGAAGCTGACACTCACAAAAAGCACTATAATTTTGGGAGTCTTCCATTAGAACGCCACTACCCCGATGACATAATTTGCTAACCAGGTGCACATTGCGCAGTCTCATTAATAGTATTGAGAGAGAGAGAGTGTGTGTGTATGTGTGCTGTTGCAGCTTGTACTGGTGGTAGGTCGACCGTAATATTCGATCACCATACTGTAATTGGTTCTAAATTAAAGTTTCGTCATTAGTAAGACTTTAATTAACATGCTCTTTAAATTAAAGTTATTATAAAAAAAAAAACATTTTCATTTGAGGTCTTTAAAATATTCAGCGATGTGCAAGAAAACGGTTCCTTAGAAAAAAATGCATTTAGAAGTCACGAACATCTTGGAATTAGGAAAAAAATTGTAAAATATTGATGTGAAAAGTTGCTTTATTAACATATAGCATGATGTAGTTTTTAATCATAAACATTTCGTAGCACATGTCATTTTGTATTTCAGTTTCTGAAGGTCTATCTCAGCCTAATACTCAAACTGTGGAATTAAAACCATTACACGGATCAAAATTTCACAAAAACCTCACAATGGGAAGTTTCACATGTTTGCTGAGAGGCGCAGATCACGGAAAGCAGCATTCCCATCATCCTCATTTGAATCAAATTGGTAATTACTGTATCTTTAACAATCTTATCGGAATTTCAAAACGAATTACTCATATAATTATGATTTTTGCATCAGATGGCAACAGGGATTTATTACCGGAAGAGGTCAGTCCATATGCAACTTCTCAGATTCCTGGTTGTAAAGGCGAGCATGGAAAATTACACGTATTTCATCACAGACATTTTGAACCTGAATTGCTACACACGAATGTAAGTTTATTTCATAATTTGTCGGTTCTAGTTAAATTTTTTCCATCGCGATCCCTTTTCCCCGCCAATGGCAGGGTCGGATCTGTCCCTCTTAAAGGGCCCAAGTGTGATGTATTGGACAGTGTTTTTCGGGAGCCGGTTGCCGAACAAAGTCGGTCTACTGTTCGTTGGAGAATTCCACCGACGCCAAGGGGCGAGCTCCTACACCTAGTGCCATCTTAGCAGCATTGCTGGCCCCTACGCAAAGCAGTGTTCTGGGACCTCTAGACAAATGAATGTGCTGGGGCCCCACAACACCCACTCGCAGAAATAAAATGTAAATGGTCGTTTACATAGAATTACTTTAAACATCAAATGTGTTTACTGTGTAGTAGTATTTAATTATGGCAAGCCAGTTGGCATAATACCCCGGGCAAGTGCCCCGCGGGTCCATGCGTTAAGACGGCACTGCCTACACCTAGAAATTTTGCCTTATCCACTCGTTGCATAGTAGAGAGAGGTTTTTTAGGCCCAAATTCCATGGTAAACCACATGGGACATTGGTTTTACTTCACATTCGAAGAAAGGCGCACTCGGGGCATCTCTCTCTCTCCCGAAGGAAGCCAGCCCACTTTGGTCCAGTATCGAACCTAGAATCATATAGGGGAGAGTAACTTCAAAAATTCATACTAGAACTCTATTTTTCTATTTGAAATCCTAGAATCGTGTGTGGTTCACACTCTTGTATGACCTACGCGAACTCCCACCCATAGAATGTGTCAACCTTGGTTAAGTCCTGGACAGTATTAAGAAGGTCCCGTCAGTATTAAGAAGGTCCCATCTCTGGCTTTGGATTAAGTTTGGTCTGGTAATAATAGTAATAAACGTTCGTAACATATGCATGCATTTGATTTTTCCCGTGCACCAGCTGGTCTATACATAGCCACAACATCTTGCCCCATCAAAATCCATTCATTTGCTGCTAAAAGTTCGACATCCTGCTATTATCGCACCACTTAACCAGTAAATGTGTGTCAAATAGTTGCCCATCACGCATTCAACCAGGGGAGGTTAAAGTGACTGTGATAGAAATTTAATCTTTCATGTGACAACTGCTGACACCCTCATGTTGTTTGCATAAAAATGCAACGTTTTTTGATGGAGCCTGTCAATGTCACTACATAGGGTGTATAATGTAAATCTGGCAGATGGGGATGATTACACCAGAGAAAGAATCATATTTTTGTCATATTTCTGGAGTTAAAGTAGCTTATTCTAATGGAAAACAAAACACAGATTCCGAATTTGCCATTGAAGTTATCCTATTGGGCTCAGTTCAAGACATATTGAAGAAAAACAAAAGAAAATTCTGCAATTTTTAATAGACAACATAGATGTAATTTGTATTTCTAAGTAAAATGGCAGGTGCTTATTAGTAAAATGGCAGGTGCTTATTAGTAAAATAACAGTATTAAACTATTTAAAATAGTAGCAATTGAAACAAAAATATCTTCAAATATCGTAAAGGAGTTTGTTATTTGGTGCCTTTCTCATATAGCCACTGCCATATGTCAAAGACCTTGATAACGTTTCTCCATGGTGGCTATGTCCTAATGAAAGTGCTTTCAGTGATTGTATTATCAAAAACCCTTCTGCCCCTGCCATAAAAGCAGCCCAGGCTGCCAGATCCCACATTTGTTAACTTGCATTCAAAAACTTTGTATTTTAAGCAATTCCTTATCTGCAGACCAACGAAAATTCCCCCCTTACCTTTGTAGTTGTTAAACTAGGAAATACTTCTTGCAGGTGATAAGAACCACTGCTCTCTCCATTCAATTCTTTAACAAACTATTCCATTAAACCAAATTTTGTGTGCAGAGGGGGCAGAAGAACATTTAAGGAATTCATAAGTGGGTATGCTTAACATTGCATTGCATTATAATTGTCCCACAAGCACATGAAGCAACAGAATTTGGTGTACCCTCACTGCATTCCTACAAGAAGTGGAATCACATTGTGGTCACAACATATTTTCCACAAATATAGCTTGTAATTACTTAAAATAAGGATCATGGCCATCGCTTTATAGGTTTATTTCAAGACTACTGCATGAACGGTCCAATGCAGTACAGCCGCTCGGGATGGGAGAGCATCTCTGAACACATTACCAATATTGGAAGGGAATATGCTTTTGTTACTAATAGATATTAAATAGGTCTAGAGCATACAATTAGTAGATGCCTGCCTAGAGGAACGTTTGCTTGAATGGGTTCCGCACTCTTAGTGAGTCGATTAACTTTTGTCATTTAAAGTGAATTTCAAAATTTGCCTAAAACTAATTTTACTCGCTCTCGGTGTTATGATGTACTTTGTGTCAAAATTGTTGGAGGCTTCTACACTGACACTGGAAGCGTTGAAGGCGAACATAGGTTCTCCTACGTTGGGACGAATGGTTTCCTATGGGACGCAAATAGGAGCTCATTATTCTGCTGAAGATGGCGAACATAAATAACGTCAATCGTTACGCAATAGTGGCTTTCTATTATCACTTGATGTGGAAAAGAGACCGTAAAATGGTAAAAATATAGAAGTAGATGGTCTGAAAGTTTTACAACTTCTTGTCTGGTAGAGATAAATAGCAGACATTACAGCTATATGCCCAATAAAGCAATTTGCAAATGTTGCTTCAATGTTTATAATTTCGGTTAGTTATTGCTGCCTACCACTCTCTTAATAGAAAATCCTTCATGTCCATTTATTATGACTTTCACTTGATGGTGACCTTTGCTCATATTCCACCAGAATTTGCATTGTTACCCAGTAAGCTGTACATGTAATTATTGTTATTAATTCTAAGCTAACATTTACAAATCCAGATATAATTAATAAAAGAGTCTAGTACTAAGTACTTTGGAATGACTGTTACCAGATGCGTGCAATTGGTATTTGAAAAAGACTTAGAGTGTTTGTAAACGAAATAACATCTTATTTTGTCAATGTGAGGGTTGATGATCAACTAATTATTTAGCCGTCCTATTAATAGCCGAGTAATTTAGTGGAAGAAACATTAATTTTTCGGAAGTTATAGTAAAAACTATAAACTTTCTTACTGCTCTTAGAAGTTGACTCATTAGGTCACGTCATCTTGCTCTCCAGCTCTAATTTTAATGAAGGTAATAGTAGTCATTAAAAATATTTCAAACTACAACATTTCGTTCGACTGCTATTCGAGAAATTTACCTCAGAATGGGTTTTTGGCAAGACCAGGCTGCCCCTGGCAAACGTCAGTGATTTACTTTCTAATATGAGAGAGAACTACAGTGCATCTTCCATAATATAAGTTGTAATAAGTGGTCGTTGAGTGGGTGAGCATAGTGCAACACCCGCTTACATTAATTGTTACAAGTTGGTTCTACCTGATCCAAAGGGTTAAGTTGGAGGGTAAAATTCCTCATTAGTAAAAAAATCGTCGTACATCGCCGAAAGTTAGCAGCTTCAGTGTGTAGCGGCAACATGCTAAAACAATATTTCTCGCTAAGGAAGCAATTGATTGAGTAATATAAATACCTTTGATAGCATCACGTAGAATTTAGTATAGGGATGCCACAAACTAGATTGAGCTTCAGGCCCTCGAAATGCTTCATCTACTCCTGGGCGTATTGGTAGAAAAAACTATTTTGATTTTCAAGGTTAATTGACGTAGAGCAGGAGGAAGTAGGAGCGCACTGACAGCATTTCTAGCAGGTGCAGAGCTTTTCATTTGGACTCTCCAGTTCTCGTCTGATCACTACTGAAGTTAAGCAACGCAACCCTGGCGAATACCCCAAAATCGTCATAACTGCGTAGTGTCTTGCAGACTCTGCATTATAACTGTGCAGTGAACGGGGCTCTAACGGCCTTTGTAGTTGAAGAGCCTAAAACACCATCAAATCAATTAAATCCTGCCTTGGTTGTGCAGAGGTACATAGCATGCTCGAATACTGTCATTGGTACTATGTTGGATATTGGTCGATTGGTTTGTTTCGTGCAAGAGAGCGCCTTCCGACGGATGGGAAGTAAATTCATGGCTCTATGTGGTGTGTGGATTGCCACTTGTACTCGAAAGACCCCTTTCTACAATACAACGAGTACATCGGCAAAACTCCCAGGTGTAGGAACTCTCTCCCTGGCGTCAGTGGAATACCCCAACGAACCGTAGAGCGACGATAAATAAGTCAACTGGGTACACTGGGTACTGCTAATCCCCGAGATCCTCGCAACAGCGTAGTGTCTGCGCAGGCTGTCCATTACAACAATGCAGTGGACGGTGCTCTAATGACAATTGCAGTTGATGTGCCCTAAAACACCAACGAAACAAAATATACAGTAAATAAATATAGGGAGTACGGTATTAGGTAGGCAGGCAGCTGTGCAAAAATGCCGTCTAACAGATCGCTCATGTGTCAGCCGGACAAACATGGGTACATCCAGTGGCGTCACTAGGGGGTGCGGGCCGCAAAGAGAGACACCACTCGTATCATAACAAATACGGGGCACCAAAACAAAAGAATTAAGGATCAGAGCAACGCCTTCTAAAATACTTTTAGGAGGCGTTGATCATAGCAGAATCAGAGCGACTTTTTTTTCGGGAGAGGGGGGGGGTGACACTATGGCGTCAACGCACCGGGTGACGCCAACCCTAGCGACGCCTCTGGGTACGTCACCCTGCCATATTCCGGAAAGGGATTAGTGTTTTTTTACACAAGAACCTTCCTAAGACTCTGAATCGGTGACATTTATTTGAGAACATCCCTACTGAAATTTATAACCCAATGTTTTCAAATGTTTTGATTGTTGAATGGTACCATGATTAAAAATAATTTTTTATTCCTTAGAGAAATCCAGAAATGATGAATTCTAAAGCGAGATTACAGACAATTCAATATTGTCAAAGACCGGAGTCATTAGCAATGGAAAAGCAAGGTAAGTTGCTGTTGCTAGATATTTTGATTTAAAATATATTTATTTTATTAAAGTACCACTACATGACTGCTTTGTTAGTATTTAAATTAATGGATGTTTTATTAGACGTTCAGATTTGACTTAAGCCCGCTTCACAATAACATCGGGAACGAGAACGGCAACGGCCGGGAAAGTTGAAAAAAATTAAACGCAAGCCGTTTGACCAATAGGAGCGCACCTCCACCACATGACGTACCCGTCGCCCCTCCCCTCTGCACAAAATACGTTTTACGTTCCCGTTCCCGTTGCTGTTGTGAAGCCTGCAGGCTTCGAAGCTGCTATAGATTAGACTCCCATTTGTGGAAGAGGAAATGTAATGTTAGTATTTAATTAGCCCATTCGGGGGGGGGGGGGCCATATTATGAATTCAAGCACATTATTACGTCACTGTATCAATGAGTCTATATTACGTCTATAGGAGTGCCAACTATGTAAATACCGAGTTCCGGTACTAAACAACTGCAACTGACAAATTGAATATTTCTGAAGTCGTTTTATGAATAATACCTAAACACATATGGAACTTATCAATATTGATGACTGATTGATTTATAAACTGTACGACATTTCAAGATTTAAGCACCGTAAGAATGAATTTCAAAATATTTGTACTAAAAGTGACATATTGCTATGCTGACGTGGTTTTCTTTCTGCAGCAGAAAAAAATATAGCAATTTACTTAAAACGTTTATTGGAAGAGTAAAAAGTAAAAACATGTTTTGCAGCCATTTTTAGGAGGTTTTTCATTTTTATTTGACGTTCGCTTTTATTTTTCATCCATTTCATCATCCTCCCAAGAGTAATTGCAAGAAATATCTATTCTATGAGAAACTGACATTGAGTATTTCAGTAAAGAAGTCCTTGGGGTCTGTTGAAATATATTATGTTGACAAAACACCTAAATTTTTTTCGTCTCCGATAGAAAGACAGACATCTTTTATTATCATCTAGAAAATATCATTTTTAGACGGAAGATGAACTTATTTTTGATTTAATCTTAACTAGGTTTATTTAGAAATAAGTTGGTTCAAAAGATATATATACATTTATAATGAAATTTTTGAGATCTGAAGTGAAATATAGAAATGTGCAAGATGGTTTCAAGGGGTTGGATACTAAATTTTAGCTTCTTTCGAATTAAATTCAATATTAGCTTGACATATCGTAAACTTAATATGGTTTTCGTTAACTAATTTAAAGCAGATTCTTGCAAAATATCGAATAAAATAAAACTCTGGTGAAGTATTCACTTCCTGTTCATGCTTGATAAAGGCAACTAGTAAACTGGATTCCTTAATATAGCAGCAGGAATAAAATTACACCAGAAAGTTCTTGGCAAAAGTCTACTTTATGCAACAAGACTTGTAGCGCACCCTCTTGAAAATTGAAATTCGTGTATAGTAGTCAACTTCTTTTCTCAACGATTACCTTGAGAATGAGGTAAAAATCCAGAGACCCCCTCCTCCTCCGTGAAAATTTTAATATCAAATACTTTTTAAATTTATTTATAAAAGGATTTTGAATCTCAGTCATTCAAAATATTCTTCCTATCAAGATATCAAAGAATAAGCAAGAAATCAACTTAAATCGAAATTTATTAGCGATATTTTATACTATTTCTGAAAATCCACCTTAATGTCAATTGTTTTCTCACCGATCCCCTAACGACCACTTTGGCAACCACTGGTAGCAGTAGCCCTCATTTATTCAGGCCATCCAACATGATGCTCACCCACACCACAACACCTCCACCACCATAATGGCTCGTTTCCCTGATGTTGGAGGTGTATAGAGGATTAAGATTCTACCTAGCCACAGATTCTAGACGACCCTTGATCTGGAGAGAACGTTCGACTCGCCATCAACCCTCCAACATCAGGGAAGATACCACATGGCGGTGATGTCATGGTGTGGAATGTCATAGTGTGGGACACCACTCCACGTGTGGAGTAGGAACCCTATAGAGAAGAGCTGTAAGAGCCTTGCAGTTGACTTTTCAGGGTCAGTCGGTTTTATAGGTGACGGTGCTCATTCACATAGTGCTCTAGTGGTGAATGAATATCTTCAAAGTGAGGACATTAAGCGGACTAATTGACCAACCAGATCGTCATTCTTGATTCCTATTGAATCAAGGAGGGAAATTCCAATTCGGCAACCCTCTCCGAGAACCATCGAGGATGTAAGATCTGCTTTGGCGCAACCTCTGTTGACAGAGACCATGCCCTTTGTTTCCGTCATTTTCAGCACCATATGATTACTCTCGAATTTTAAATGGTATTTCCTTCTTGTAGGTCATAAATTGGAGTTGTATGTTACTCTGTCTCCATACCAAATTTACTAAATCCCGTCGAGTAGCTTTTAAGAAATTTCATTAAACGCATTTATTTTCTTAATTTTGAACGTGAGCGCAGTAATAGTTGAAATTTACGACTTGCAGCACTTGTCAATAGCGTTCAGAATTGTCAGATATCTATTGAATAGCTTGGTGTCTAATGCCCTTCTCGGGGCCCGGCATGAAGCTTAGAAAACCGAGTGAGCTTTAAGAACAGTAGGGTATAAGGGCATTAAGAGCTCTCTGTATCTGGATATTCAATTCAGAGCACCTAAACAATGTCTGGATTATAGATTTTCACCATCATAATCATACTCGTATCCCGACTGAGACAGGGTCGGGCCTGTGGGTTCTGGCCTACCACTCCCGTCTGTCTATTACTCGGTCCTCAACCATCCCACCTACTGTCGAATTCCATCATACAACCTACTCCATCTTCCCATACCATCTCAACCTATTTTGATCCTATTTATAGACAGACCTTTGAAATTCTGGGCACCTATCAGTTCTTTTCGTTATCTTCTTGCCCCGCATGCTAAGATTGGCTCCTTGATCCATCTTACCCATTCGTTACACGCATTACACACGAAGTGACCTATAACATTATCGAATTATAGGTCTTCTTCCTAGTTACCCTTGTTATAAACTCCAAAATTCTGTCATTAAACCTCAACGGTATCAAATGACAACATGTTTGACCTTAAGTAGCACATCGAGGAATGTTTCTCTAAGATTTAGTTGTGTTTGATCTCCGGATATAGTGAACTCCAATATCTTATTCCCGTGCAATGACATGAATTTCTTTCAATAACTAAAATGTTATATATATACAGCAGTTCCATCATTAAATTCAATCGATAAATTCATAGTGAGTTGTGAAATATAGATTGGAAGAAATATGTCACATCCAGGAAATAAGTTTGTTGAAATAGTATATGAAAGTCGAAAATACCCCTTCCAGATTTAGTTATATTTTGTTGATTGCAGCGCGGAATTAAATTGGTGTAAAAGTGGTGAATTTCTTTTACAAGTCTCAACATTTTATCTACTTATGTTTAATCAACATCCTGTGCCACAATGTTGCCGGCATCGTCCTGAAAATTTGTCTGGAAACAGAAAAGTAATAAGAAAGTCTTTTTGAATTGGTTTCAACCCAAAGCATATTTTGATTCTGATAAACGGGTGTAAGAAATTCAACTTTTTGCATAATGAGTTTTATTTTTTTTCACTTATGTGCAGAAATAATATGAATCCTACGCTTTTACAATCACAAAGATATTTGAGTCTGTGAAAAATTACTGTGCAAACTTGAATTTGGTCGGCGCATATATTTCTAAAATTGACTTATTTATGTTTAACTAACACCCATTGCGTTGCGAGACATTTTCCCCCACTAATGTTCAAGTACTCTGAATGAGATTTGTGATCTACTGCTAAGCTGCAGCCCTATTTCACACTCCAGCGAGTCAATGTTGTTATTTCTTATTTGCACCAGTAATAAAAGAAAAGGATAACAAGCCACGAATTAAGTGCGAACTAAAAATTCCATTTCTTTAAACTGTATTTCCTTTTTTATTTGGTTCTGAATTTGGTAAGTACAACTTGTTGTAAAGATGGCTTTCTCACTGCAGAAATTCGTACAACTTTTATATGTTAAAGGTTGTGTATGAGAGCAGTGGTTTCTCAACCGTTTTCTTCAATCCCTGCCCTGTAATGTATTCCACATCATCGTCCCCATCATACCCTTATCCCGTCTGTGGTAGGGTCCGGGTCTGCGGGTTCTAGCTCTCCACTCCCGTCTATCTTCCACCAGGTCCCCGTCTACCCCACACACTACCATACCACAACTTGTTCCCACGTCTGCTTTGTTCTCCCCCTGCCCCGGGTGATTCTATCCAAAGGAGGGCAGCAAGAATTGTACTCCACAGGTTTTTTCGCAGGGAGAGTGTGTCTGACATGATTAGGGAATTAGAGTGGGACACACTAAGCCAGCGGCGTATATCTCACAGCATTAGTCTTTTTATCAGACTGCTGCTGCTGGGGTGCAGTTGACCTCTGGCTGTATGTCCCTGACTGAGTATAAGGGGAGAAAGGGTCAGCCATATAAATTGAAGGAAATTAGGGCACAGACAGACGTATAGTACTGGTCTTTCTTACCAAGGCCATTCGGCAATGGAATAGCATTGGATAGGATAAAGTGGAGGGCTTCTTCAAAGGAAAGCCCACCATTGCTAGCATTTTAGGGGGGGGGGGGGGCACAAGAATTATAGCTTTGGGTTTTAGGAGTTTTATGGTATCTATCATATGTAGGGAGTTGGTCTCTCCACTGCCAAATTGGCCAAATAAGGCTGCTTGCAGTGTAGTGAATTAGAATAAGAGTCATCTTCATTCCTGTAATGGAATGGACCTAACGAGCTCCTCCTTCTCCCTTCACTCTCTTCCTCACCTCATTTTTTCCGCTATGTTCCCCACTTCGAAGCTACTCCTAATATACTCGTTCCTAATTCCATCAGCTCTCGACACCCCTCTCTTACACCACAGCATTCGCATCTCGGCTTCTTTCCTTCTACATGAATACGTACAAGAAATGTATTCCACACATGGCTTATAAATTTAATGTGTTTAAGCTGATAAAGGCGGGTCAGGTGATTAAATCGCTTATGCCTAAATTTATAATTTTAGA
>JAAFCE010009126.1:21601315-21623973 GCA_013389805.1 Trigoniulus corallinus | reverse complement strand
TTCGAATATGAAAGAACCCTTTCTAGACGATGGCGTGTAGATCTGCAAAATTTCTAGGTATAGAGGCTCTCCCCATGCATTGGGGTAAGAAATCCGTAGGCAGACTAAAAAAGGGATCGTAACATTAGGTTGGCAACCTGCTAGCTTAAAGTACTGACCTTTTCTTTCTGGGGGAAATGTATACCTGAACCTTTGCGAAGAAACTTAGGAATGAGTATATTAGAGGTAGCTTGAGGATGGGGACATTGCGGAAAAAATGAGGGGGAGTAGATTGAGGTGGTATGGACATGTAATGAGAAGAGGGGAGGAGGAGCTCGTTAGGTCTATTTCGGAATACAGGTGGTTGGACGCACCCGGGCCCGGGGTAGGGGAAGACCAAAGCAGACGTGGGAGCAGGTTGTACGTAAGGATACTGGCGGGAAATAGGCGGGAGTGGAGAACTAAAACCCACAGATCCTACTCTGTCACAGGCGGGATAAGGGAATGATGATGATGAACGGTTCGCAATGTTTGGTAATGCAAGTATGAGCATTGTTGTTTGTTCATTCGCATATTCACCAACAACAATGTTTTAAAATGTATGGTAACTTATGATTGGTTGATTAAAGTAAGTGTTGGAGACGGACGCAATTTTTTATCGAAACATTGTTTTTTTCGGAAATCGTTGGCTCTATGGGCACGTAACATTCTTATCATTGGAAAGCAACGCTTTTATTATGATAGAAGATAGTTTTTGTTAGGTTTTCTGACCTGAAGTAACAATTTAAACGGCGAAAACTGCAATCAGTCAACAATAATAGGATAGCACGCAAGAACGGATGTAGGCAAGATGATACTCATGACTTTCTAGAGACCCATTTATCAGACCATGAGAGAGAGAAAGAGAAAAGAAGAGCCATAAGACTGAAGGAAGGTGGTCCATATATATATTTCCCCACAAGCAAATAAATTTACTAGGCATTTGGACTTGGTATGCTTTGGAAGTCTAATACAGTAGTGCATTTTCACTTTTGTGAAATACATGAATTTGACTTGAGGTTATGGCGAGTTGAATTGAAATTCTCCAGACAGCGCTATCTTGCATATATTGATCAATTGACTGAGTTCTTCTGAAGACATGGTAACTATATTGACTATGGACAAAGTTCTTATGTGAAGTTAAAGATTCTTCTGACGAATAAAGAGCGGCAGAAATATAAAAAAGAATTGAGAAGACAAAAATGACTGCTGTGGGATTTGCAGGCATAAAATATCCTAAAAATAAATACTTTTCAAGTGTGGCCACAACTTGAAATTTTTTTTCAACCTATAAGATTTTTTTTATCAGACCTGTAAAGGCTATTGATCTTAGAGAAGATTTTTACTGTCAAAATTGATCGGTTTCTGTCAAGAACCGTTCATTCCACAAGCGTAGGGAACTCAAAGCACTTCCTAAAGATGTTCTGTACTGACAAATCGGATTAATTTCTCATTAATACTGCTTTTTAAAATTTAGAAATAGATACGTGAAAGAAACTTAACGGCAACTACTAATTTTCCTCTTTTATACAGTTTTTATACGTCACTCTAATCTTAGAATATTAGAAATGTAGCAAGCAATCTTCAGGAAGAACTATGCACTTCCGCTCTAGTTTGCTACTTAAACACTGACAACAGATGGCCTGATGTCTTCAAAGGAACTCATAATTAGAGATTTTAACGTGATGGTTGACTGGATTTCTGTCCACATCTATAGAACATTCAATTACCCGCCTCGGTGGCTAAGTGGTTAGCATGCTCGACAACTGTGTCAATAGTTCTAGGTTCGATACTGGACCGAGGTGGGTTGGCTTCTTTCGGGCGAAGGCGATGCCGTGAGTGCGCATTGTTTCAGATGAGAAGTAAAACCGAGGTCCCTTGTTGGTTACAATGCCACTTGCACGTAAAAGAACGCTCTCTACTATGCACCGGATAGATGAGGCAAAAATTTCCAGGTTGAGGAGCTCGCCTCGGCCCCCACTGGCGTCGGTGGAATTCCCCAAAAAATGAACAGTAGCCCAATACTAAATAAGCATAGGGGTTGCAGCTTTGGTCGGCAACCGGCTGCAGAAAAACTATGAGTAATATATTGCCCTTGTGTCCATTCAGAGGGGCAAGATGGGTACCCGACCCTGCCATAGGCAGGAGAAGGGTTAAAGTTGTTTTTTTGCCGTAGAATATTCAATTAGGGTATTCATAACTATGGGTTTTCAGATCACATTTCACATCTAAAATAGGTAACTTGCTTCTCGAACCTGGTTACTTTCATCTCAGGAAGAAGGCTCTTTCTATCGACTCAATTTCCGATTTCGGCAAACATGAACTCTTAACATAATTGACAGATGTCTGTAGTTGGGTCACAGCTTGATTTTTGTTTGTTGGTGTTTTAGGGCCCTTCAACTACAAAGGTTGTTAGAGCCCATTCCACATCATAGTTCTTATGCAGAGACTACACAGACACTACACTAATGCGACGATTTTTGGGTATTAGCATACCTAGTTTTCCCAAGCGGCGACCCATGTCAGTACTAGCTGGCGTTGCGCTGCTTAACTTCAGTGATCAGACGAGAACTGATGTGTCCAACGCAATTCGCCGCTCCTTGGAGGCATAACGAGCCCCCAAACAAAATGTTTCCCAATTTTCCAACATCTACGGATGTTTTCTCTTTAGCGTTTCTGAGCGCTTTTGTTAAGGTCATCGTTTGTAACACAGGTCCTGGTAACGTTCATAGGAAGCAGTATGAGCCGAAAACATAAACTGTACTTACAAAACCAAAGGAAGCGTCTGTTTTGCGTTGACACACAAGCTCCCATCTAATCACTGAAGGTAGGCAACGCAATCCCAGCTAGTACTTGCTTGGGAACACTGGGTAGGGCTACTGCTAATGGTATCACGACAAAAGGAAGCGCCAAAAACGGCGCGCGACTTAACGGCGCACGACAGATGGGTGCTGTGATAAAACGGCGCCGCGACAAAACGGCGCTTTGACTAAACGGCGCTGCGGCAAAACGGCGCTGCGACAAAACGGCGCAGGGAATAAAGGGCGCAAGACAAAAAGGGGCGACCATGACAACAGGGCGCGTAAGAGTGTGGGTACTTACGTGATCGCCTTTATCTCTGTGTTAATATTTATGTCCCTTCGCCACATTTAAAATAGACAAAATCCACGTTTGACTTCAACCCCCCCCCCCCAGAATTGCTATTTTCGATCGGGTAGACCTCCAAAATTTTGGTGCTGCCCAACTATGGTCAGGATTATTATCATATTTAAGTGTTCTTAAAACTGCTGCATGGTTAATGCATGGCTTTGTCCTGCTAACAAATAATGTCAGCTCGTTTGCACCACCAGGAGGAGGCTGAAGCAGACGTGGGAACAGGTTGTCTGTAAGGATATGGCAGTGTGGGGGGGCCTGGTGGGAGATAGACGGGAGTGGAGGCCTAGAACCCGCAGACCCGACCCTGCCACTGGCGGGATAAGGGTTGATTTTATTTGTTTCGTTGGTGTTTTAGGGCCCTTCAACTACAAGGCCACTGGAGCCCCGTCCACCGTGTAGTTCTAGTGCAGAGACTGCACAGACACTAAACTAATGCAACGATTATTTAGGTATTAGTAGTTCCCAGTTTTGTCAAGCGGCCACCCATGTTAGTACTAACTGAGATTGCGTTGCTTAACTTCAGTGATCCGACGAGAACTGGTGTGTCCGACGCAATAAACCGCTCGATGATGACGCTGATGATATCCTTAGGCCTCCTTCACATGCAGCGATTAACGTTGCGTTTAGCGCTGCGTTACAACCTTTCACATGAAAGCGATTTTGAGGTGGACCGCCCTACGTGGTGGCTTCTCTGTAACGCTATTCCCTCTTTCAAAAAATGAAAACCTACAGTGAAAACGCGCGGTGATATGAAAAGGTCAATTGGGTTCCTTGTATTTCAAGGCGCACGCTAACGCTAGAAAATCGCCAAACTCTCGAATCGTGCGTTGCTACGCGCGTTAGCCAAAATCGCGCGGTAGCTAACGCTGCATGTGAAAGAGGCCTTATAGTGGGCAGAACTGAGCAGCAAAAGTGCGCCCTTTTTGGTGTACCTTTTTTTCGTTCGCCCTTTTGTCGCTCGCCTTTTTGTCATGTAATCCTGCTAATACCCTAATCACCGGGCCAACGATATATAAGCAAATTGGAGCTTGGTCTGCCAACTAGTTGCATAAGTATACTTTTTAACAGGTCGATCATTGTATGCTCACCAGATTCTGGCTAGGGAAAGTGCTTTCTAGGGCAGCACCAACTATTCCCTATGACAAATCAAGAGATCGCTTCATGTCCTCTCTACTATTTTGTAACTACATTTTCGATCTATCCGTGTGGCATCTGGGTTACCAAAAATGAGTGGTCAACGTTAAGAAATTCATTATGCAAAACATGTAAGCTATGTGCCCCAGAGGTGATAGTGATCTTTACGACAACTGAAGGCGTCAATAGGTGGAGCTAGTGCTCTAAGAATGCAATATGAAAATCAATCATGTGCAGGGAGTCACAAAAACGTTAAGGAGAGGTTATATATCACCGTTAGTTCCATTCTTGGTCAACTTATTGTCGTGTTATTGACTATTTATCACACCGAGTTACAATTTCAATTGGTTGATGAATAGGCTGACAGAAAAATAATGAAAGGAATGGCTCGTGGCACTACTACAGTAAATCCGTTGACTATTTTGCTTAATATTGCTGTGAACATTGAAATAGATATCCAGATCCTTGATGCATCAATCAAATGAATTTAAATTGACAATCATGGAGCTTCTAAACTCCATATACAGTATGTTACCATAGTAGCCACATCCTCAATACAGTACTCTCCAATCCTTACCTTTGGGCCCCTTTCTTAATATTGAATGGAATGATTTCTGCTTAAATCTTCAACTGTTTTTAGGATCCATTGTATACATTTCACATTCATTGTCTGGATTTCTGAGAACATTTATATTTGTTGCTCTAGAACATGGTATATTTTTGAAAGGCGAGTAAAAGATGTGTATATTTTTGTAAGAAAGCTCTCGCCTTCTAGTCATTGGTCACTCAAGAGTTTCAGATATCGGCCACACTTCCATTCCCTGTCATCTTAGCCACTTAGTATCTGTCCAAATGTATTCATTTATTTTCTCTGTTAGGAAGTGGCCTGATGGATACCAAGAAGTGGTGGATCATCCATTAGGTGCAAAAATCGAGAGCTTGGAGTATCCAATTGTCAGGGGCCTCCGAAAGTTATCAGTTTCCTATCCACGATTGCAATTGTCTAAAACTGAAGATTAATTTCAAGAGAAACGAGGGTTCTTCAAATGTCTGATCCGAGAATGGTATAAGGTCATGATAACAGTCGTAAATGAAACATTACCACCAAACCAACAACAGCTTTAGAGGACTACTGATTCCAGTGTCCCAAGTGTGGATGGTTCGCAACTATATAAATCTTTACGAAAAGGAATGATTGTGTCTGTTGACCATCTGAGGTCATCAGTACGCTCTAGATCAGGCAGGGGTGGCGAACCTTTTTCTGCTGGCTTGCCGAAAATTTAAATAGTTATAGTTTTGATTTACTAGCGTGCTATATACAGTAGTGTGTTAAAGGAATATATAGAAGGGTACCCTTACTTCCGGTTTGTTAATGGAAATGGAAATTTCACCAATTGATTGGTAATACGCTCGGCAACTGCGTCAGTAGTAGGCTCTATAGTGGACCGAGGTGGGTTGGCTTCTTTTGGGAGAGGGAGCATAGGCCTCGAGTGCGCCTCCTTTCGGATGACAAGTAAAACCGAGATCCCGTGTGGTGTAAGATGGCATTTCCACGTAAAACACCCCTTTATACTTTGCAATGGGTAGATGAGGCAAAAATTTCCAGGTGCAGGAGCATCGGTGGGTGGAATGCCCCAACGAACAGTAGACCGACGATAAATAACCGTAGTGGTTGCAGCTTTGGTCGGCAACCAGCAGACCAGTATCTCGCCCTTGTGTCCATTCAGCGGGACAAGATGGGTACCCGACCCTGCCATAGGCGGGAAAAGGGTTAGGAGTTGCTGATTGGTTTGACTTTATATACTGTGGAGTACCCTGTACATGTACCTGCCACGTGCCAACAAAATTGCTCTACGTGCCATAGGTTCGCCACCCCTGCTCTAGATTAAGAGCAGTACATCAAAATCCCTCATAAATTTTGGTGATATTTAGTTTCCCTGTCAAAACAGCAGAAAGGAGAAGCAAATGTAAATAGGGAGAAAATCAGTCGACCTTAGCAATTACAATAGAAACCGCATTTAGGAATAGCAACCTCAACTAGTGGGGACGTTTGAAGTCGTCTGATGAGGGCAACTCATAAAATATTAAAAGTTTGGTTTTTTAAGTTTTAACACTAGAATTTTTCTGTTCCTGAATATGGATTTGGCTAAGTTAAGCTTTCATTCGTGAGGTATCTAGCATTCTGCCAGCTTCTAATTGCATCTGAGAGGTTGCTGAATTGAAAAAAAAACATTTATTTTAATGTAAGGTGTGTTGCGTATTTCATGACCGGTCCTTTTTTGACTGACTCATAGGACCTCTCTAGTGGACGATTTTAACGTGACGGTTAGCTGAATTTCTGTCCATTTGCTTTTTACTCCTCTGCTTTGTAGCCCATAGAGTTGAACCTATTGCAGTACGAAAATAAGCTTACAACACTCCTCCATTGTTCAATTTGTGGCGTATACTCCTTAAGCACTAAGCAGGTGACCCGTTTAGGGAGCCCCCGTTCTACAGCATGGATGACATTATTATCAGTGTTCTGTTCGTTGCTATATACCGTAAAAACTCTTCATATTCTTTCATTTTTAATGACTGCTTTTGTCCAGTACCTCAAACTTCCAATCTCCCTAAAATACCCTTTTAGTTTATTTTTCCCTTCTGCAGTATCGGTTTTAAGGTTCGTAAGCCCTGGTGCAAAAGAGCAGCTTGCACACCTCTATAACCACCACTGGCCATCTCATGAAAATGGTCGTTGCTTTGCTCCCTTTCAAAGTGATTTGAAATTATTACACTTGTGGTATCTAGACTTTACCACAATAGCATTTGTCGTCTTTTACAGCACGTTGCAGGCATTGTACCAATTGCAGTTTGGGCCCAAAGGAGATATATTTCAGTTTCACTATACATAAATGTCCGCGTAATGTGACTCAACCCCAACGTTCCTGATCAAAGATCACTATTGTGGTCTGAAAGAAACAGCTGGATGCCAGTTAGACTTCCTTACTTAACCGAAGAATGCTTTTTTACTTAGGGAGGTGGGATGACCATGAGGTGTGTGTGTATGGTGTTATCTTATGTTTCACCTGTACACCTAAATTCTGTACCAAAACTACAGTCTGAAAAATGATGATCAATTGTATTATGTAACAGCAACTTCAATCATCTTCAAACAAAATTGTGGTTGTTCCTTTCAAGACTAACATCAAAAATACAGTCCTGAAATCTTTTATGGAAAATGCATTTTGCCGAATGAAAACTCTAAAAGTGTTCAGACAAGTGAAATTAATATCAGAAATACAAAGTGAAACCTTTTTGTCACTCTATTACATCGATGGATAATTTCACTCACACACGAAGTCAACGTTTTAGTTGTGGCGTCTCACAATATATCTCTAGTGACTAATACACTTTTTTTGAAAAAAAAATAATGCATCTTTCATGAAAATGAAATGTCTTTTTCATCCGTTTTTGGCGACGGTGTTATTAACAAACTTTTCCATTGATACTTTTACGTCAAAAGGAAGTCAAATAACATCTAATCAGTGTCCTAATCTTTGTTTCGATCGTCAACCGGTAAAAGTCAGTGAGATTGAAGTTATTCATTCGTGTCCATCCATGTGGATATTAAGCAGAAAATGGATGTGGATAGAGAACGTGAAGTTATATTCAACTTAAAGTTTCTATTGCAATGTGACATCCTGGGCAAGTTGTTTTTGAAGCAGAAAGCATGTAACTTCTTTTGACATCTACAAAAGTTGACCAACCATTTGGTTCATTGTACATTTGAAGTTGAAGCACATAATATATGCTACACCGATTCTTTTTTTTTTCGGTCTACTTTCCTAAATTCACGTCTTTTCAGACTTTCTATGAAGTGCAGGTCGAAAGTGATCTCTATGCTACACTGACCTCAACACTGTCTTTACTAACTCGATGGACTCTACTTTTAGATTTTTATTTTAAGAGTAGGTTTTTTTTATTTCAAACATCAAACTAAAATAAAATCCGTTCTGCATGACGTGACAACCAAAATGTTACCGCAGATGTTTAGATTTGTATAGATGGTGGGACTACATTTTACTCTTCATGGTCTACTATTTTGCATTTCAATCCTATAGATAAGAATCGAATTTTTGAATTCCCTTAAAAAGCTATTTTTTGAATTCTAGAGCAAGTTTTTTGGCTACCTACGGTTGTTATATTGAAATTTATGCTGGATTTTTTACAACAATACTGTTATGTATGTTATTCGTACCACTCTGAAATGCAAAGAATATAAACTAGTACTCGGATGAATCCCACAATGCGCTTGTAGAATTGAAGTTTAAGAATTTCAATCTTGATAAAATGCCCTTTTAGGTATTGTCTAGCGAACTTTAACGCGATTAGGAGAATATTATTTAAACCTTTAGCCATATCTTGCATATATTTATATAAGCAGTGAACCTGGAATTCAAATGTCAAAAGTGACCGAGTTCTGCTTTTCATATAAGGTTTTGCTATTAGTTTATAACGCGATTAAAGCTCTACTGTGAGGCCAGAGGAAATCTGACGTCAGAACAAACATAGAAGCAGGTTGTACGACGTGCAAAGTAACCAGAAAACGCAGACTCCAACCCTGGCTGAGGTCGACAGCACACTAACCTCCTATTCATATCGTATAATTCATAATTTACTTAATTTAGCCTATTTAAGTTTTATTGAATTTAAATTAGAATCTTAAGCTTTATTACTTTTGGCATGAGCCTGACTCCTGTTGCATTATAGTTATTGTGCAAAAGGTCAGACACCATGCAATATTATAACCAACAAGGCATTCATTTACCTGCCAAAAAATTTCTATTTTGCTTGTGTAATGCGATGTTGGAACAGTAGGGTAGGCCGGCATCCCACAGACAACTCAGCCAATATTTCCTGCGGGCTCCAGACACCCGGCTGGGGTGCACCCATTCAGAGCATGTTCAGTGGACCCGCAGACCCGACCCTGCCACAGGCGGGATAAGGGTATGATGATGATGAAGCTTTATTAGTCCGACTTCTATTTTTGCAGCGGTACATTCACTACTCCAACTTTGCGGTTAAGAATTGGCCTCAGTTATGTGTTCAATTACAAAAAGCTGAATAAAAACCCCACAGAAAAAATTTCGTTTTGTTAAAGCGCAATCTTTAAGTTTGCCAAAATGATTTTGGAGTTCCAACTTTAATTTAAACACTATATAAGATTTGCGCGTGTTTTTTTCCATTATATTCTTCATATCATGAAAATTTAAGATGTAAAACTGACAGTGTGCTAGCTATACTTAAAAAGTGATTCTTCAACAGTATCGGAGCACCGAACAGAATGCAATGTAACCTCTTTATTTTTTTGTGATGGACATTCTTTCCATTGCCTATCAATAAACAACAGATTTGTCATGTCAGCCGTTGATATAAAAGCAGAATACAGGCACATGAATATGATGGAAATGCAGCTGTGCGTAATGAGGTGGACATTATCTAGTCATTTATTTTCTTGACGTTTTCAGAGCATCAGAGATTTTCTGGCATTGTTTCTCAACGTTTTGTTATGCGCCAAAAGACGCATATGAATAATGCGATACCACTGTAATGAAAAATATAATATTTTAGCCGTAAAGGTGCTACTGCTCCTCATTTGTTTCTGATACCATATTCATTTATTGTAAGTCTTTTCAACTGCTGAGAACTTTCAAAAACACTGATAAACGCAGTCGTACCTTAATGACGTCGATAAAATGACGTGTTTTCATTCAAACGTATCTTAGAAAACTTCGTCATCACTACCCATTTTCCCATCTTTGCCAGGTTTGGGACACGCATGTGTTCTATATTCAAATGTTAACCTTGTGCTGTACCCTTCATGCTTTGTCTTTTTTAACGTCGGCGCACAGCGGTCGGAAATGCAAATTTAGTGGGACATTTAAGAAAAAACTCATGTCAGCAAATTACAAAATAATTGCCATTTTCTTGTGACTGAATCATCTCCTGTTTTAAATGAACAACAATCAATTAAATTTCTTTTCATTTAAAAGCACTAAAAACTTACAAAGTCCACATTTATGAAGATGTTGCATATTTCGCTTCATCCGTGATTCAGGTCATTGTATTTTGTTCTCTCATGCAGGCATTTTACAAAGTTTATTGGGAATTCTTTTTGCTGAATTATGGACACTGAAGCTTCAGGTTACTATAAGCATTCCAAATTGTCTTTCTAAGTTAACAGGGGTCAAGATATGATCACATGTAGTTTAGGAGGACAACAATTTTGACACCCATCCTAAAGTGCTCAAACCTGCGGAAGTTATTTATTTTTAACCTTCCATCGACAAGGTGACGATTTCTGGCACGCACTACAAGGTGGGGTCTGTGATGACCCCAAAAAGACTTTTTGATTTTCATGGCTTAAATATTCAGATTAAGGGCATTATTATGGAAATTAAATTAAATACCATCCATATAAAGCTTTAGCAATGAAAATAATTTGGAAACATTCTGTAAAAATTCTATATTACCCAAGAAGACAAGACATCATTATCACCATACCCTTATCCCACCTATGACAGGGTCGGATCTGCAGGGTCAAATCCTCCACTCCTGCTTATCTCCCACCAGGTCCCCATCCACCCCAGACACTACCAAATCCTTGTGGACATCCTGCTCCCATTTTGGCCTTAGTAACCAGTGTTTCTGACCAGCCAACCATGTTGGTGCTAACTTGGGTTGCATTGCTTAACCACAAATAAAATATGCTAATTACTTAGGAGACCTGCCAACTTCCCTAGATAGGTAAAGAAAACATCGGAGAACAGGTACTGAAAGGTTGGTTAAGATTGGAGAAAGTGGTACATGCGTAGAAAGAATTTTGTAGGTCTGGGGACTGCAGGTTAATTTTTATTACGATGAGGTATCAAGGAAGGTGTGACACGAAAGGAGTTATTTGATTTTCTCTTCACTGAACATCTCCTTTCTCGTGCTAATACTGTCTTTGCAAGAAATGAAATGAGACATAACATTGAATCCAGGGTACCAAATTTACCAGAAGATGATTTGAAAAATAAAATCTCCCTATTTTCCAACAAGGTTCTGACAGTAACAAAGAGTATGTGGATTCATCATGCAGTGAATCAGATCTTTGATGTTGTGTAAGGTTCCCCAACTTCAATGTACTAATTTGAAACTTGAAAAAAACATTGTATTCAGACTTATAAAATTATATTTTGTTCAAAAATTTACAACTACACTTCATGTTAAGCTTACCTCATTGCACCATTACACATGTCCCGCTAAAACATGATTTCAGACCACTGTGCGGCGTATTTCTTCTAGTTGGGGCAATTTTTTTCTCCATTGATGCCATAGGGCGAGCCCCTACACCTGGAAATATTGTAGAACTTCACGCATAATCTACACCGTGTAGTAAGGGTTCCTTTCCATGTACGAGTAGATGATATCATACACACTACACAGAACCATACGATATATACTCATTGCTAATAAACAATTAAAAGATCATATACAGAAGAAGTACCTCGGTAACGGCATTAGTAGTTCCAGGCTCGATACTGGGCCGAGATGAGTTAGCTTCTCTCAGCCGAGAGATGCCCCGAGTGCGCATTCTTAAGTAGAAGAGGGAAAATTTGCATGAGTAGCAGCTCGTCTTCCTGGTGTCAGTGGAATGCCCCAACGAACAGTAGAGTGAGTAGACCGACGATAAATAAGCATAGGGGTTACAGCTGTGGTCGGCAACCGGCTGTGGAAAAACACTGTCTAATATACCACCCTTGTGTCCATTCAGAGGGATGAGTATCCAACCCTGCCGTAGGCGGGAAATGGGCTAGGATTTGATATATAGAAGAGATAATGATCATACTTATAATTATTAATACACTTATAATCGATTGAATGGAATGAAACTTATTATTGAATTTTAAATGGTAGCCATCTATTTGGTTCATCAGAAACTTGCTGTCGTTTGTTTCCAAGTAACTTCTCGAGATTTTTAAGTAGGCCCTACATATGAAATAAATCCTTCAACATGGCGGGCAGCGAGTTTGACTCCTGTTTTTTTTTTGCATGATGAGTCCCACTCACTAATATTTACTTGTCTGCCATACTTGATATTAGCAGTTCAAAAACCAGCCATATTATTTTGAACTTCTCTGTAAAGTGAAGTATTCATCGATCAGCTTAAAAATAATACAAAACACGTGAAGTTTTTGTGCAGAATTTAAGAGTGGCCCTGAAGGTAGCATAATAATGTGTAAGGACTTACATGGATCAAAGATTTTGCGCCATAGTTTCTTGTTCTCTTCAGTTATCATCGTAGGTCCACAGCTAAAACTTCAAACTGTAATCCGCGGAAACCTGAAGTTCCATGCACCTCATTCACCATTCCATGCACCTTATTTCTCAAATTGATGTAAAAATCCGACAGACAGCATCTGACGTCAATACTTTTTGTACCCTATTACGCCTACCTGCAAAACTGTATTTCTGAGACTACATTGTAGGGATTTGGCAATAAGGTTCCGTGCGTCTCCTACGTTATTTTCTCGTTAAATTTGTAAAGAAGTGGCAATGTAAATGGTCAAAAAGGTAAACAAATTTTTATTTCTATGTTTTCATCATTCCCAGACATTTTTTGAAAAATTTTAAATGACACTACATGAATATCAAAATTCATTCTTGAACCGTAATATAGATTTTTTTGACATGCTCTATTATATTTATTGGTGAGTGGAGGAAGATTCATTTCACTTGAACTTGCATCAAACATGTGAGAAATCTGCTTCTTTCTATCATAGGATATACTACTACATTACAATATTTTTCCACCTGTCAATATTACTGAAATGTTAGAGACGTAACATTTTTTTCCCTTTACCAGCGACCTTCTTAAACTCAATCTAAAATCTGGATGTGTATTTATTTATCAAAAATATGATTTACTGAAGGTTAGACGCCTCTCCCTCTCTCTAAACGTGATCTTTTATAGAGCAAGCACGTGATAGGATAAGTTTATAGTAGTTTGAATAAAGATATGTAAGATTTAGCGTTATTTATAGACTATTTTTCTTGACGTCTCTGGGCATGAAAATGATTTTAACCATGTTAGAATGGAACCTTTAAAAGCCATAACTGTACACCGGTTGGTAGACGTACAATGGAGATAAAAAGTGTAACCTTTTTGTACTAGCTAGGCATGCAAATGATAAAAAAAATCCCTTGCAGAGTGAGAGAGAGAGAGAGAAGCAGTTGCATTTGAATCATGCAGTGTCAAATGTTATTTAAATCGCAACGTATGGAGTAAAATCTATATCTAACATTATTTGTGTGCATGAATGATTTCGACATAATGTGGTATGCCAGCTTGAAATGCTATTTTTACGTGACTTTTCTATGGATCGAGAGAGAAGAAAAAAAGACGACATGGGAAAAAATATTCCCTGAACGTTTGCTGTTGAGAATCTTTCAAATGTGTCACCATGCATGAACGCTATTAGACTTTGTTGAAGGAAAGCTACAAATATTTCCTCTCTTTTAAGTTTAGTTCACATCAATGGCAATTACATTATTTGAGTTCGTTTGCTAGGCAAATTTAATGAGTCATTTAAATGTAACATTGAGTGTTTCAAAAGAAATTGTGATCGATACTGACACAGAGAGTGATCCACCAAGTCGACCTCATTTTTTTCTTGTATTATCAGCAGAAGAAGAAGAATAAAAAATCATCCAACAATTTTTTTTTATTTTCCTTGTAAAAGAATTTGAAAGTGAAATTGAAATTTGATAAGTGTTACGGTGTGGAAAACGTAAAGGAGATTTAAACCTTGATTTATACAGATCTGACTATCAGCCAAAGATAAGAAAATACAAATTAAAGAAAGAGAGAGCGAGAGATTTTACTAATAAAAAAAGCATTTCAAAATATTTGAAATGGCAGATAAGATATTTTTCCTCAAGATGTTCTCTGCACCACCAACTGCAATGCTAGCATATTTGAATAGGACGTTTAAGTTTAATAGACATTCAACTAAGAAGTAGATTATGGAAAGCTCAATAATTAGAGCAATCTTAAGCTATTTGATGATTTAGGCTTCCAAGGTTATCCATTGTACAGTATTTTGCCACACAACTGATGACTGATGGTTACAAGATTGAAGATCAAAAACAGTCACCGATTGTCAGTTCAGAAATGCGTTTGATAGTTATTCCCCTCAGATTCTACCAGCTGCTAGTAGCAGTGTTTGTAGTTTTTAAGGACGCAGCTTTCTACTTCTACTTTCAAGTCTATTTCAGTGGCTGAGTGGTTGCGTGCCTGACTAATGAATCCGTGGCTCAAAGTTGGATTCTTTTCGCTAGGAAAGTCCCAGGTGTGGCTTCTATTACATGGCTCCGTTCGATGTGCACTGTGTCATCTGCACTTCAGAGAGGTTCTTTCCAACGTAAATCGGCAAATTTTTCAAGTGTAGGAGTTCTACCCTTCGTGCCGATTAAGGAAATGTGCCCCAACAAAGAAGACAGGCTGACGTTCAATAAGCAAGGGGATGCAGCATTTTTTGGCAGTTAGCTGCGAACAATACCGTCGAATCCAATTGATCGTTCACGTGCCCCTGATCCTGCCATAGGCGCAAAGAGGGTTAGTAATGATGATGTTGAAATCTGTAACGTTTAACTTCAGTACGTTTTTACAATCTTCAGACCTAAAAATACGATTGATTGCGTTATGAAGTTTTGCGCATTATATTAGGTTTCTTCAGCATAACTTCAAAATATATATTAATTTTTTGTTGTGATGAAGTGAAAACGTTTGGGCTCCTAAAATTTTAGCGCTGCTCGACTGACTGTGACAAACGTATTTCAATTGTAAGTGTTCCTTTGAAGACGTTTATCTGTTTCTTTACTATCTAACTCGAAGACACATGGATGTAATTTCCAATTTGAAGTGCCGTGCATTTTGAAAATATGTCATCGCAAGATGTTTCTGGTGAAATATAATGGTCAACAATTGCTCTTTTGACATAAATGTTCTGTAGAAGAGAGATAATCATTTACAAAAGGTTAATCCAAAAGCCATATATCGATAATTCATTAGATTCGTCGCAGCTTTCTCCTTCAGAAACCTTACTTCTCTATCTCAAGTTGCAACTGAAATAAGTCGTTGACGCACATCATTAGAAGTTATAATGTAATATTGCTTTTCTTGTGTATCTTGAGATTAATAGCTAAAATTAATAAAGCACAAGATGCGAACATCGTTATTTTAATTTTATAATTTGTTAAGAGAATTTCTCATAGTTGCAGTTTAAATTTTTCTAGCGTCGTGTGCGTGAAATCAAAGTTGCAGCTCAATTCATTTTCAAATAATTGTAGTAAATTAAGAACTGCTATGTTCAATTTCAGAAAAGTGCTTATTTTCATAAATGATATTTCCGTATAATGATAAATTTCAACGTGCCTTTCTCATATCTCATACTTATTCATTTAGCGAATTATTTAGATTCAATGAAGAAATATTTTTAATTAAATCCTTTAGCAGCTGAAGCTAACAAATTATTCAGATAGCAGTTACTGGATTTTCCTGCATAGCTCCTTAGAGTCCAAATAGTAGCACATTGATTTGACCTTCTTTTAAACAGAACTACAGACTTCTTTCTTCTTCTTTAACACCACGTTTCCTGTCAGCTGTAGGGTCGGGTACTGACAACATCGGCAGCACAAGAAGAGAATGAAGTAGGATAACGAAATTCAGAAAACAGTATAATAATGTAAGGTGAAGACCAAGACAGAGTTAGCTCACAAAGGATGAAGAGAGAACGGCAGCTTCTGGTCGAGCTGTTAAACGACATGAATGCATGGTCAATTATCGATTACCAAAAAAATTCATAGACAGGAAATGAATTTGAGAAAGAAGAACGAAAGAGTTTAGATACTGTATATGCGATCAGGAGATCGAATGTTGAAACCACTCATAATAAATCGATTTATTAGACCCCGTGTCCTAAAAGGCAAAGATTTAAAAAATTACCAGTGCATTGGATGGCTAAACCAAAAGCCTGGGTAACAACAACTGTTTTTACAGAATGGTTCAATAATTGCTTTCTACCAGAAGTGGAAGTCTATTTGAAAGAAAAATCTCTTGATTTTAAAGTCTTATTAATTATTGATAATGCACCAGGTCATTTACAGTTAGAACATCCAAATGTTCAAATAGTATTTCTTCCACCCAACACAACAAGCCTTCTTCAGCCATTAGATCAAGGCATAATTTCAACATTCAAAAAATCTTACATTAAGTGGAATTACAAATTCATATTGAATAAATTAAAAAATGAGTGCTTGACAGTAAAAGACGTGTGGAAACAATATTCTATATTTGATTGTATAATTCAAGTTGTATCTACTTCTGCTGAAATAAAACCAGCAACTCTAAATGCCTGTTGG
Organism: Trigoniulus corallinus; assembly: GCA_013389805.1. NCBI lineage: Eukaryota > Metazoa > Arthropoda > Diplopoda > Spirobolida > Trigoniulidae > Trigoniulus > Trigoniulus corallinus. The sequence goes on along the minus strand of JAAFCE010009126.1, from coordinate 21,607,221 downwards.
AAAAAGGTTTGACCAGGATGTATTACAAGCAATACAATCATTGAAACATCAACACTTTTGAAGGAAATTATAAGTTTGGCACATGCTATTGGCAGAGAATGTTTTAATAATTTCAACCATGATGATATAGAAGAACTTCTGGTGGATGATGTGTTAAATGATGATGAGATTGTTGCACTAGCTTTAGATGCAGCAAATTCAGAAAGTGAAAGTGATATTGAGGAAACCCCAACCCCTCTCACTTCAAAAATAATTTGAGGTGGTCTTCATCTATGCAGCAAATTAGAAAATTATTTTCTTCTTAATGACCCCAATTCTGAAAGGGCCTTTAAATTCAAACGTGAGCTGCAGAACTGTGTTTCTGGATATCGTCAATTGCATTAACAATTAGTTGAATCACCAATGCAAAGTTTTTAATTATGGATTAAATTGTTAAAAAAGGAAAATCAGCCTACAGTGAGAATGAAGGTTGCAAAAATGTATCACCTATACCAAAGAGATCAATTGCAGAAACAGTTATTTCTGATGATGAAAGTGATTTGGAACCTGTTCACAAATGGTGCATACTTTTATCAATTAGTGATAGTGATTAAAAACATGTAAATTTATATTACTTTCTTATAAAATGAAACGAGATGCATTTAAATGCAATTTTATTTAAGAATTTATATAAATGATTTTCAGCTTCTCAATGGAATTTATTAAGAGACCCATTTTTTAACGTCAACAAAATTTTTTATGCAGTTTTACATTAGTTTTAATTCATAATTTTGGAGTTATGCAAATTTTAAAATTATGGAACATATCCCTAATTTTTCCATAGACTTATAGTCTTTTTAATGCAAATTCTTTTCACGCGATTTTCTGAGGAACGTATCTCCATGTAAAAACAGACCTGACTGTATTTCAATACATTTGTTTCAAGCAAAAAGCAATTCCTAACCCATTTCCCACCTATGGCAGTGTCAGTTACCAATCTTGTCCCTCTGAATGGATACAAGGGGGATATATTGGACAGTGTTTTTCTGCAGCCAGTGGTTGACCAAAGCTGCAACCCCTGTGCTATTTATCAAATTACACCTGGAAATTGTGTCTCATCTATCCATTACATAGTAGAGAGGGTTCTTTTACTTTCAAATGCCAATGGGGTGTTTTTAATAGGATGTTGAAACACACAAAACCATGTTAATGCTTAAGACCCCCATACACGCTCAGTTTTATCTTCAGTTAAATATCTCTTTGCCACTCCAAAAGATCTTCAGCTCAAAAATTGGAAATTCGATAAGATTTCCCCACACACGTAGAGATCTAATTGTACAGTTCTAAGCAAAAATACAAAAGAGGGCAAGGACAAGACCAGTCTACAAACTAAGATAATAACTTCATAATGTCTTCTTGGCAAAAGACTTCTGAAAAAAAAATCTTTTGCCAAGAAGCCACAAAGGAGTGGACTGCAGCCTAGAAGACATCAAAAGCTAAGTTTTAAATTCGTTTTCCTTGTTTCTATCTGTAGTTATTATCTTAGTTTGTACAGTTCTAACTGTTCAATTCGAACTGGTCAGTTAGATCGCTATGTGTGTGGAGAAATTTCATCGAATTTTCAATTGAAATTTTTGAACTGAAGATCTTTTGGAGTGGCAAAGAGATTTAACTGAAGATAAAACTGATGATAAAACCGAACGTGTATGGGGGCCTTTAGTTAAAAATCAAACGTCAGTTCAATTTTATGCAAATACAATTATGAACTTCTAAAGGGGCACAGGTTTTTATGTTGTTTTGCTGATTTTTTTTTTAAATATTGAAATAAGGGTAATAAAATAATACTACAAAATTGTTTTTAACTGAAAATTTTATTCAGCCACAATTTAAAAATTTTATGGGTGTGCAAGTACTTTTTTTTGCTAACTTAGGTTAGCACTCAAAAGTGAAATTCCTAATGACCAATGTTGACTAGTGAGCAGAGTTTAGATGTACAGGTTGGAAATCTGCCCTACTGTGAGGAATTAGTACTTTACCTGTAGTATATTTAAAACCATTAATACCTCCAATTGGTAAAATTGCATATTCATGAAACAGACGTTTATACAGCATAAAGTATACTTTGGAACAATGACCAGATGAAGATATGGAATTGGACATCACCATATTGAATATTGAGAGATTGAATAGTTACTACTCTCAGGAATATATTGAAAAACATACTTGAAAATATATTCATGTGCTGTTCATTAAGCTTATTCAAAAATAATCGACATTTTATTTAGCTGTGAATTTCATAATCTTAATGGTTCATTAGTTGAATTCACTGGTGTAATATACTGTATGTTAGAATTATTTGCTTCACTTGTTTATACATGCTGACGTAGATTTTGTTTTGAAAATTACTGAGCAATCTGAACTTTATTTCTTTACAAATATCAACTTAACATTTCAGAATTTGGGTGTGATCAACAAACTGACGTCACCAATTATTTGGGAATCACCGAAGTTCCTGAGTCATTGCCAACTTTGTATGCCTTACTTCCAAGTGCTCCTGTCTATGGAGAGCAACATGGTATTCATATTTGCCAAATGATGGCATTTTTATCAATGGGGAAATTGACCTATATTCAATTTTCCGGGCTGTTAATTAATTAATTTCTGAGAATTCACTGTGAAACAGTTTTAATGTTCGCACGACCAACCTTTCTCCTCTCAGCTTTCCAAGCTGAAACATGCGATAGAATCTTGCAGTGTTCATTACTGAAAATATTTCCAACATTCAACATTTTTACATACTACAGAATTAGAAAGACATAACTATCCATGCAAATATATAATCTTTTATTTTAATACTTATTAAATACACACAGAGAGAGAGAGAGAGAGATGTAAAAAGGTGTTATAAAAACGTTAATTTTAATGCAATATTTATAACCTTCGCTATGGGATGCTCTTATTTATGTAGTAAGACCTAGATTAGATTGCAGTTTTTCTTCAGACTTAGTAGCAGAAAATTTGAAATATTTCAATTTTCTTCTGTGGCTACTACTTCCAGGTTTTCGCTGTATTGTTGATGAAGTCGTGAGCATGACTTTAGTGCAACTTACTGAGACAATATTACAATCGTTAGAGTTGACATCAAGTCGACTTTTTTGTCACAATTTTACAGAATTGACAGATCGCAAAGGCCCTCAGACAACTACTAAAATGACCTAGCATTTGTAAAATTTAGGGGCCGAAACTCACCAAGCTGTGTTTGTTTCAAAGTCGAGGAGGCCTGCCTCCTTAATAAATCTTGGGAAACGGGCATTATTGGAGATCCATTATATTTTACGTACAAGACAATCAAGCTGTTAATTAGTACTTAAAATCGAAAGCAGAGTATTTACGATCAGATTTTTGATGTGTGCAAAATGCTAGATAGAGCTCTGAGCGAGAACGGCAAGAATGTCAATCATTTTATCAAAAGGACTAGTCAGTGGTGTAACTTGTAGGGGCAATGGGGTCAAACTGCCCCGGGCGCCGGAGAAAGCACCACCCTGGGGGCGTCTTGTCAGTCTTGCTAAAAATGAGCCGCTGTGACACAATGCCTGTGTGAATACATTGTGACTATTGTGACATTATGAAGACATAAAATGTGCCTACAGTATGTGTACCATGTCTGCTCAGGACAAGCAAGATGGGAGGGGGCGCTTCGAATGCCACTTGCCCCGGGTGCAACTACTGAAGTTACGCCACTGGGACTAGTAATTTGTGTCTTCATCCCATAATCTTTCTACAGTGGATAGCAAACATAATCAATGATTTAACTGACGAATTTAGAAAGGTATTCCCCAACCCTATAATGCATCTCTGTTTCGGGAAAAACTTCATCTTCCGCGATCAGCTTAGAGATAAACTTTGGATATTGTCCAGCACCGAGTTTGACGTATTTCACATTTTCTATTGTGGGTGAATCTTAATGCAGATCACAAACCACCAAGACGTCATAATATACCCTATAGTTTGGGTCACATTTCGGAATCAACTTTATTTTTCTTATAGTGCCAGATCTCTTGGATCACGGACCCGATTCTAGCTCTCCAGAAACATCTCCAGAATCACGAAGAATGACTTATCCTCATTATGGGAGTCCTGGTAACCGATTATCCAACAGGCAATTACAGACTCCATCTACGTCTCATAATTTAAGGTATTTCTTCTATACGTTAGCTTTCCATTAAATATTCCATTAGTTATTCTGATTACTTTTGTGGATTTAATTTCTTCTTATTTCGATGGAACACATAATTTTCATCATAATACGCTTATCCGTGAAATAGGGGCCAACTGCAATTTATTGCTCTTCTATTCCTTTGTACTCTCAATAGGTCCTTATCCACCCTAAACTATCATATCCCCATATTCTCTGCCTGGTATCTAAGACCGAAATCCCTGCTACCTATGGCATGATTCTGTTACTACAACCTGATTTCTATCTACGTCATGAATGCCTGCAACATAAGACTTGACTACTATTCTACGACCTGAATCCCTGCTATCTGCCGCCCGAATTCGGCAATAGACTTAATAAGCTCCTCACCTCGCCTCCTCATGACACGCCCTTATTGCAAACTGATCTTTCCGTGTAACCTACAGAGTTCTTTTGCCACCCGATATTCGGATCCATGCCTTGCAGACCTTCCCCTTTGGGACCATGTATAAGAATCCCACTGCCCTCTCCCTGCTTCTTTCAACCCACACTGAGTCTTTGAGTCGCATCCTAAGTCTTTCTTGCCATTATCCAGAATTGGTGATTCCAGGTACTTGTATTGCTGCACCTTAACCTTTTTACTCCCTTTCGAGACCATGAGCACGCCGCTCTCATGTTCATGAAGCGTTGGAGCTGAATACTAATAGTTTATTTACATTTTTATATCCACTCTTTTGTAGTAAATGTAGTTTCAAAGTCTGTCTAGGTCTAGATTATTATTATACATCAATTTGTTATTTTCAGAGAGACTTGCCTTAAATAGAAATGCATTATATGGGTTCAGATAAGATTTCTTCGACATTGCGATGTATATAGGCTTTTTGTACCTAGAAATGATTGTTAGTATTGCTCCACCAAAAATATTGAAATAACGGTCGAGGTAAACGGAAATTTGATGGTAGCAATGGCTCTTGTACGAATTCTATTACTTTCCACTAACACGGAAAAGAAAGGTAGATTTTCAAGCTCATTGATGTCATTAACGACGCTTTTAAAAATTCCGTACAGAAAGTGTCATTTGAGACCCATTTTGCGCTTTATGTTCATGTCGTTTCTAAAATAAAACTAGATATCATCTGAAATTGCGGTAGCTAAGGGGAAATTTGTTTTTTCCACTAAAACTTCTCAATAAGTGACAACTTTCCCATATTTTATTGCCTACATATGTTTGTCGCTCTTTCGATTTATGAAATTAAAAGTATTCATGTAAAGGAATCTTTTTGTCTGTACGAAATTATCAACAAGAATTTTATTTAATGTGTTAAATATTTTCATTATTTCAATAATTTTCTGTATTCCCAGTTTGAATATTTATCTTGCATCAAAACTCCTTATCTTGTAGGTCAAATGCTTTTCTTAACGATCGTATAAAACATCCAAATTTAGTATAGGCTATACTGAGCCTTAATAATAGCAAATGTGTTCCAATAGATCCTTATTCCCCAGACTTAAAATTTTCCGATCCCTACGTTGACGCCTTTAAGTATTCAAATGCATTCTTTTCCTACTGGTCTTTCAACCTGAATTTCGACCGATGAATCTAGATGGAAGCTTGTCCTCCTCCTGATTTTTTGTTTAGTTGGAGTTATAGAGCCCTTCAACTCCAAGGAGTTATAGAGCCCTTCAACTCCAAGGAGTTATAGAGCCCTTCAACTCCAAGGAGTTATAGAGC
>JAAFCE010009126.1:21559256-21601305 GCA_013389805.1 Trigoniulus corallinus | reverse complement strand
AACTCCAAGGAGTTATAGAGCCCTTCAACTCCAAGGAGTTATAGAGCTCGTCCACTGCAAGGTTCTAATGCAGCGACTGCACAGACACTATGCTGTTACTGTACTACGATTTGGATAGCAGTACCCCGCGTTCTCAAGCTATCCCCCATGCTAGGGGGATGCCTGGGTTTCTTAACTACAGTGATCAGACGAGAACTGGTGTGTCCAACATAATACAGCCGTTGTGCTCCTCCTGAGATCCCCTCACCATCGATCTTACAAAGGCGCACCTTCAGTGCAAGACGTAGAGATGAAAACTCTACATGGCGAAACCTCTGTCCTTATGTTGTTGATTACAGTCCTGGGGCCGATGCATGTGGGATTCAGCTTACTCATCACATAAGGACGGTCGATCAATAAGTGCATTTTGAATGGATATTTTAACCACCTTCTAGAAAAGAGCGATTTAATGAGTTTGAGAATAAAACGGCTCATCTGTAAAAGTCCTTGAACATATGTTTAGTGCTATTCTGACTAAAAAATGGATCGAATTGATAATGCAAGGGTAGCTGCAAAGCCCAGCGTGACCTTAAATGTAAACCGTAATAATGTTCAAAGTCTTGTTTAGCAGCTACTGCATAGCAAAACGTGTGGCAGTTTAGTAATTAATTACGGTTGGCTGTATCATTTGTGCCAGAAGAGGGTCAAGTTCAACAATTTCTAATTCCATAATAGATGATTCCGTCTATGTTACTTCGAGACCAGATTTGAAAGACTTAATTCAAAAAAGCGCATCATGTACAATGACAATTTAACGCTTTCTAAGAACCGTTAACCAACTTTTAAAACTTTTAATTAATAACTTTTAAAAATATTTGTATATTTCACTTGAAAATGGTGCTTTTTGAATTTAGGCAAATACGCCAATATCTGTTAGATTACGTTTCTTTCCTTGGCGTTTAAGGGCCCTTCAACTACAGGGTCATTAGAGCCCTGTCCATTGCGTAGATCTAATGCAGCAACTACACAGACGCTACGCTAATGAGACGATTTTTGGGTATCATCAGCGGTACCCAATTTCCCCAGGCAGCCACGGATAAAGCTAAGCAAGTGACTAACAGTGTAGGACACACCAATTCTCGTCTGATCACTGAAGTTAAGCGACGCAACCTCAATCAGTACTGACGTGGGTGGCTGCTTGGGAAAACTGGGTACCGCTAGTATCAAAAAATCGTCACATTAGTGTAGTGTCTGCACAGCCTCTGCATCAGAGCTACACAGTGGACGGGGTTCTAATGACCTTGTAGTTGAAGGGCCCTAAAATACCAACAAACAAACAAAACTACCACCGTAGTGTATTAGAACTACGCAGTGGACGGGGCTGTAATTACCTTTTTAGTTGAAGAGCCATAAAACATCAACGAAACAAACAGGCCCTGGAAACAAAACGGCCATTCCTCGATTGACTGTCACATCGCTCTGCACTGACATGATGTGTGGCTTTTGACAAACTTCGCAGATATAATATGAACCCAGGGTGTGAAACATATTCAATATAAGAATTTCTACCATTGCGAATTGAAATCGTTTACATTGGCAGATGCTGATTCCGAAGCTGTGGAAATCTCATAAACCACCTCCAGTCTCCTTTGGAATGAAACTGACCCGTGTAAACGAGATTGGTGTGCATTTCAAGAGAACAACAGAGAAACCTCAGTCAGTTATTACTGTTTGCCAAGTTTGTCTACGTCAACCGGACGGCACAACCCTCCTGAGGGTTTTTAAACCTGTGCAGTGTTAGATACAAACATTTATCCATGGGCCTAACGAGGAATAAATTGAAGTTATTTGTATCCTAAGCCTCCTGTGACATTTTCCCTGAATTGAATGTAGCCTAACAGAAATTGCTCGACGAGCAAGAATCGATATTTTACCTAAATTTGAAATTATGTTGGTTGAAACGCACTACTTCTAACAAAGTCCTGTTTGTGATATAAGCTTTGGTGCTCTCTTTTAAGACCATTTGTTGATTGACCAACCGCTCTACGCCTGGTCTGATAATCTTGTCAGAAATTACAGTGACATTCAAGCTCTTAAGTATTCCCCAGATGCTTGTTAGTACTTAAGAGTTTGCAGTTGCATTGGTGAAATGAAATACGTCTTACTTTGGGTTACCTGTGTTTTGGGTGGTCATTTCGACAGCTCCAGTTATTTGGTTTATTATAAGTATAACGGTCGATGCATTACAAGAAAATGGTCATTTTAATTTCATTAATGCCTAATAGGTACATGATATTTGTCTGAGAGGTTAGAAAAGAAAAAATATATTTGAAATATGATACGCTTTGTGGGGTGTCTACTCTACTGCAAGACAATCGATAACTTTACATATGTAAAGTGCATTTCTCTTATACTCTCTGAATTCAATGGTTTTAAAACTCAGCTTCAAACGAGAAAAAAATCTATACAATAACTTGACCTTGTAGTTTGAATTGAGAGCATTATTTCGGCGTACGAATGGTAATTTCAAGCTAGATAGGACTCGAATTACAAAAATGGCAGTTTCTCTCTGCAAATTCTGGAATATCAAGATTAAATTCTTACTTTTCTTGGATACATTGCAGCTTTCGGTAGTTTATTTGTTGCAGTATGTCAGAGGCAGTCAGATTTTGAGAATGTAATCGCTCTAATGGCGTTTTAACGCCTCTTACGAATTGGCATTCGGTTTAAAAAAAAACCAACAAGTGAAGGAATGGAACCGGTCCGTAAAGTAGAACAAAAAAGTGCGATTTTTATTAAGAAAGTATGAATTAACTTTTAAATGTGAAACCTCGCTCCCTTTCCGGTCCTTTTTGAAAATCAAATCAGTAGCGACTCCAAGTATGAAAAATGTTTGAAAACTTTTGCGAATGCTTCAAACATTCTGGATCTTACATTTCGCACCTTTCATAAGTGAATAACACCGCTGCACACTGACGACTGTTCTCAGACATTCATAGGGTTGAATTGACCCGTGGGGTGTACCAAGAGCTATTCTGTGGTCCGTTATCAGGCTTCTGTTCTCAGACATACACAGGAATATACCAGGTGTGCCAGAACTTCTTCTGTGGCCCGTTATCATTCGAGGGTAAACAAACCACTAGATAGATGTTTGAAGTTAAATCATTTACATAGACATGCCGGTAATTCAGTATTCGTTTCTTGCCTAATGTTGCTCTTTTTGATGATGTGGCTTTTCCTGGACTAATTTTTTTATTCTAATGCGACCCTGGGCATTCAGTAATTTTTTTACGGCAAATTTCTTGTAGGGGTCCCGGACGTTCAAATAATCGCCAAGTAAGCCCGACAATGATTAGTGTATTTTGGCCTCACAAATTGCTTCCACTATCCTCCTTTTATGATCAATACATCTGTCTAGATTAATGTACCCCACTAACAACAGAGCATGAAATTATAAAGATTCTTCCAGGGAATCCCTTACCAGCATTCTGTAGTTTGTTTATTTCTTTGATGATTATCTATCACAAGGTCCCTCACTTTCGACAGTGAGCCCTAGAGCCTGCACTTTATGGGATCTCTTCTTTAAAATAACCATTTTTTTTTAATTTTTATTTTATTAGTGTAAAATTTACCAAAATTTAGGCATCTAGACATCAAAAATTTAGACATTTAGACATCATTTTTCTAAAATTGGGCCACAGTCCTGGTTAGCTCCCTCCCCGTATGAGGGGGCAATGATCTATCGCTTTTTTTTGACTGTCCACTCGTGGGTACGGCTGTATTGCGCTGGACACACCAGTTCTAGTCTGATCACTGAAGTTAAAGAACGCAACCTTACCTATTACTAGCACAGGTTACCACTTGGGAACACTGGGTACTGCTAATACCCAAAAACCGTCTTAACAATTGCGTTGGACAACACCAATTTGCGTTGGACACACCAGTTCCCGTGAGATCACTGAAGTTAAGTAGTGCAAGTCCACGTCAATACCAACATGGGTGGTTGGTAAAGAACGTTGGGTGCTGCAAATTACCCTCTACTTCGTCCTTTCCCATACCTCCTCATCTTCCGCGGGCAGCCTCCTAAGGGTTCGTCCTGTTATGGCTGCCTGGCTTACTCCCCAACCCACAAACTAATCCAGTAAATCCAGTAACAGCGTAGTGTCTGTGCAAAATGTGCATTAGAACTATGCAGTGGACAGGGCTCTAATGACCATTGTAGTTGAAGGGCCCTAAAACACCTAAGAAACAAAAATCTATCTACTTGCCATCAAATGAAAGGTGGTGCATTGAGGGTCATCTCTCGCTTGAAAATTCAACGACTGTAACATTCCTGACAAATATCATGACTATGGTTGACTACTCCTGTTGTTCAAAAGTTGTCATGCGATTAAGCTACTTGACTCGTAATACATGTACCTCGATCACAACGCACTGGAGAAATCACCTCTTTATGATAGTCAGATGCCTCCTAGTTGAAACCGGCAACAAGAATCGATTCAAAATGTGTCATACCCTTGATTAGCCGTCTTTGTGAGGTTCAAACCATGCACTCATGAATACAGAAGTTTTGGTCACAGCCACAATACCCACTGATTACTGTGATCAATGGTTGAACATGTTCATGGTTTCGACAGAATTCGACGAATTTCAGAAATTCAGCAAGGTTTCAGATCATCCTTTTATCGTATCCCTGAGGCCCACTTCGGTGGCAGAGATAGCGTACTCGACTACTGCGACAATAAGGAATCAAAACCATGGTCCCGTGTGGTGTATTTGTGAAGATAGCGTCCAACAGATCGCCCATGTGTCCCAATAGATCCCCCATGTGTCTCAATAGATCCCCCATGTGTCCCAACAGATCGCCCATGGGCGCCGAACTCTGAAAAACGCGGGAAAAGTAGTAGTTGCTATCATCAGTGTTTATTATTATCATGCCCCTTATGAATCACATGTGTATTAATTTGTTGGTGCCCATTAAATCTGACCATTTCATTTTTCCTGACTACAACTGTCCCTCATTTGATATTTATTTCATAACGTGGTGTTTCCAATGTTTTCTTTTCTATATCTTTAAATAATTTCTTTGAATTTGAAATTCTAAGGTTAAATTTATATTTATTAGACAATTAAATGGAGGAAAAGAATCATGTTTTTTGTCTCCTACTCATCCATATTGTGATATGGCTCCTACAATTATAACAAATGAAAGATGGGATCTCCTACCTAAATACTGTAGTGGTACTTGTTATCGGTTTTTTTATTTCTCATTTTCTAACCTACTATTAATGCATTTAGCGCAAGATTTCTAATGTAAATTTTATTTGACAATTTTAGATGCTGAAATTAAGGATTTTCATGACGCTCATATGGAGACAATACACAGGTGACATTCAAATCGCACGTTTGATTTTCAGGGTAAGAAATGCACTAATTCTATCTCTAAATTATTATGCTAGGTACCAAAATGAAAATTCAAGGAGTAATGAAGTGGATTTTACAATTCCAGTATAAATACGTGATACCACTTGTTTGATAATATATATAAGAGCATTTAGAATTTATCATAATTACTGTTATCATAATTAAATAAATCACATGTTTCATAAGGACTCATTTTTTAAAAAATAAAAGCACGAAATGATGCAATCCATTTTAATGATCAAAACTATAAGACTACCGTTTCAAAGGGACCCAAATATTTAATGGCAGCCGAATTTGAAAAAGAGAGAGTGAAGTTCAGTTATAATTTGAAACTTGTATTTTAAATAATTTGGTAATAAAGGCGGGAACAATTTGTTTTAAAATTTGTGTGCTTCCATTTTCTACCAAATTGACCATATCGATTACAGTCATTGTGAACTTGGCATTCGAGGCATGAACTAGTGATCATCACTACTACAGGCACATTATTAATGATCTCATGTTAAACTCTACAAATGGTGAGAGGTGAGATTCTAAAAATAAAAGAATTCCAAAAGAACTTCTAAAAAATGCTTTCATAGAGAACATTTCATAACAAGATGGGCAATAAAGCACAAACAGCAGAGAAATTTTAGAGTAGGAGTAGTCGGGGCAGGTTGTCTCAATTTTTGCATTTTAATTTTTAAAAAGGCAGAGTTTACAGTTTATCTTTCAGTCATTACAATATTATTGAGTGTGTATCCTTGGTAATATTTTCCTACAGTTTTCAGAACATAGCAATAAGGGGCTATTCAAAAATACTTTTCTGTCAGAGTAATTTTTAGGTGACAACCAACGCCGACACTGGAAATGTAGATGAGGAAAAAGAAAATTTTAAATGATTCAAAAAATTTTATTAAAAACAAAATAAAACCAAAATTTTCTATTTTGTCGAGTGTACTCTCACAATGTGGCACCCATCCCCAAGGTATTTGTAACAACAGCCCCACATGGACATTTCAAACCCATCACAATATGGCGGAAACAACTTAGAACTTAACCTTGATGTTGATACAGAATAACAGAAATCAAGTTGAGAGACTGTTAAGAGATTAATTATATCGTTCATTTAATGCTCACAGCAACCCAAAAGCACCAATGAAATCCATAGAATTGTCATGAGGGACTCAAAACTAAGTAGGCTATACGTACTGGGAATGAAAGGAGCAATGAGTGGTTCGAGACAATGCCACGAAGTGACAGTAGCAACTTTGAACCAGTGGTGGGCCAGTAGTGTTCGGCGCCTGTGTGCAAGAACTTAGTTGGTGCCCCTATCTCCCCCTCCCAAATGAAAAAAAGGTCTCAACAATAACTGGTATATGCCACACATTTGTCACAGCATCACTTAGGAATGGTGACTTCGTTCCTATCACTGGCTATGGCAGATCAGGGGGCCGGTTCTAAGAAGCAAGTGGAGTGCCGGGGTGCGTTTAATAGCCTGGCGCCTGTGTGCATTGCACACATTGCACACTGTGCTGGCACGCCTGTGCTTTGAACTGAGACTTGCGACAATCTGCCCTGATCTCCCCTACTACAGTCCCAAACCTTGAGAAAAACCGAATATATCTAACGGTTTAATTTGTTCTGCATAGCCCCGATAGACTGAATCTTAGTACAATTATATAACTTGCCCTTGTAAAAATGTGGTAACATTGTACTACTTCGAAAAAAATTATTGGCAACTGGAAATTCTTGCTTGTGGCTCTGGCTCATTGAAAAATGAGGTTCAATGTTCGTGCTACAACACTTGATTACCTGCTGTAAGGAGCATGTTTCAATCGGACTTGACATGCAGGTGTTAGCGCATATATGAGTAGGGCTGCAGCTGACGCCTTCTCAATTGTCTGCTTTCAGACAGGAGTAAGGTCTTTTACCCTTTCTTTTCTTTATAAAGCATTTCAGCAGTGTTTTCCATTAGAGCGACTCATGCTTCCACGCGTGGAATACCATCTTTACGTCGTAAGCTTCAACATTTCCTCTGAATTCATATTTACATTAAGGTACCAATGCACATGAATATGTTGTTATTACATACGTATGGTGTTACTAGACGCAACGTTATTGCAAAAATTGTGTGTGAAAGAAACGTAAGATAAATTACCAAAATATTCATAAGAACATTGCATGATAAAAATGGGAAATGGAAAGGGCTTTTTTAATATTTTGTAAGATTAGTGAAGTAAACTTGCTGAAAATAGTGTTCAGGTAAGTCTTTGAAACGTCAAGAAACAATGATGGATGATACAAGTTGGAGTTAGAGAGCAATTTATTATGTAAAGACCGCTAGTAGGGCGTTATTTTATGGACCCCCAATGGATACCTAAAATGAAAGCACTATATCTAGCAATGACTTTTTTTCTCCAATGTCGTCTACAATAGCACTTTACAATGCATCTAGAGTAGGACTATAGCATCAAAAGAAATTTCTACTTTTGTAAAATAAAAACTCTGTTCCACTGTCATAAAAGGCATCCTGTCAGGAGAGTGGGGATGAAACGTCTTAAATCTCCACGGTTTATGAACCATACAGTAATAGACCACACACCATACGACCATACTTAGGATCATCTCAACTCTTTATGATCAACTCTACCCTTGAAGTAAAAAAAAATGGAATAAGAAGACGACGGAGAGTAGATAACACTTTTAGTTGCTTGCGGAGTGAGTTTTAGCGGAGTTTCCTCACCTATATTGATAAAAAAGAATTAATAAAAGGCTCTTTGAAATTCGACAATAGAATTCAGCTTTATTATGAAACTACAATTGACTTCATTGCACTGCATTATGATAACCGTCAATTTCGCTCATCTTAAAGACGAAACTACTACACAGCAATATGGAATCCCCAAGGTCCTAAGAATTAACAGTTTCTGAAAAAGCACGCCAAATATCGCGACATTTTGCCAGCTTCGAAGGCTACAATGTCTGATAACATACGAGTACAGTACTTGAAATGCCATAGTTTGGTGCATAGGGGATGCATTGTTGTTAAATAACACTGTGGGTATGTTTAGGATCATACATGATGTCACTCACATGCGTATAAAAGACCTCTTCAGAAGTTAGGTAGTCTCCTTAAGTTAGGAAACCTTAAATGAGATTGTGATACAGTGCATCAACTGCAATTTGTATTAGAAGAACACATCTTCCGAATCAGGTATAACAAGTTTATTATATGTGTCGAGGTAATTGTCATATCAGTGCTATGCTACTGTCAAGAAACCAATCGCCAATTGGAAGTGGCAGATCAAGCACTTGGAAGTCCCGGACCGTAAAGGGCGATTTGGGACCCCTTTTTCCTTACACTAAGCATGCGGGGCTGGTCCTATAGGTTCCGCCGCCCTCATAATATTTTCACTTATTTTTCTTAATTAATGTCTATAAGTTAACACTGACTTGGTTGAGTAAAGAAATCGTTATGTTCATATGTTGTTTACATTTTCTTGTTTGCTAGTACATGGAAAGAATTATCTTTCTTTCCTGAAGCATCAAAGCAAAAGCAACTCCTGACCCTTTTCCCACGTATGGCAGTGTCGGGTACCCATCTTGTCCCTCAGAAATGGGCACAAAGGTGATATATTGGACAGTGGTTTTACACAGCCGGTTGCTGACAAAAGTGAGAACCCCTATGCTTATTTATCGTCGGTCTACTGCTCGTTGGGTCATTCTACCGGGCGCGACGCCAGGCGGCGAGCTCCTAAACCTGGAAATTTGCCTCATCTACCCCTTGCGTAGAAGAGAGGGTTCTTTTACGTGCCATGCCATCGTGCACAGCGCGGGACCTGGGTTTTATTTCGCATCCGAAGGAAGGCGCACTCGGGAATTTCTTTCGCCCGAAAGAAGCCAACCTACCTCGGTCTAGTATAGAATCTAGAACCATTGACGTAGGCGCCACTTAACGCCACCGAGGCGGATTCTTTCCTGAAGCATCAAAGCATTAAATGTTTCGTGTTACTTGTTACTTCCCGCGTTCTTTGCACACTTCGAACCTATGGACGGACCGGCCCGGCCCTGTAAGCATGCTATCAAATAATTTTACACTTAATAAAAAAACTACTGATCTGTTAATCGTCTCCTTAAAATAAGTCTCTATTTACCCTCTGCAGTCACAGATATGAAGCTAGGAATTTTCGGGGTCCCCCAAACGCGGACTCTTGCACCTGCTTGATTATCACATCAGACTACGTCCTTCAAGATGACCATGAGGAAGAGAAGTGGCGAAGGACAGTTGTCGCAGCACCAGCATGCTCCACAGCTGGGAATTTACTGTCAATCAATTTGCTACACATGCAACTATCAAGTAACTTCCTACACTCGCGACTTTATGCCCTATCCCAAAATTCTTTTGGACTAAAGCTGAATGCAGTAGATTGTAATTTAACTGCACGAAGCCGTGTTGAGCGGCTTATTGCGTTGGACACACCAGTTCTTGTCTGATCACTGAAATTAAGCAACGCAAGCCCAACTAGTACTAACATGGGTGGCCGCTTAGGAAACATGGGTACTGCTAATACCCAATTATCGTCGCATTCGTGTAGTGTCTGTGCAGTCTCTGTACTAGAACTATACAGTGGACGGGGCTATAGTGACCTTCTGGTTGCGGGGCCCTAAATCGCCAACGAAACGAAACCGTGCTCGTTCTATACTGCTGGAAGTGTAGGAGTATGCCTTTTCTGGGCCCTAAATACTCTAAACATCGTTAAAATAGTATTATGAAGTACAACCGAACTTAGAATATTAAGCTAGAAACTTAAGTTTCGGGCCGAAAGTTAACACCGCAATAATGACCAAACTTAAGTGATACCCGGATCCCTCAACGCTTAAAGCTAGGGTCTACTTCCCCTATAATTAAATTTAGCGCTACATACTGTACTACAGATATAGCACTTGCTATCCACAGAAGTCACTTTAGAATGACCCAAGGCCAAGGCCATGAGCTTTCTCAATGATTATTTGACTTTCCCGCCCACATTCTGCATATTTTCAATGTTTTCACTTGGTGTTTTGCAATAATGAAAATGTGCAGAATGGTTCAGTTTTGATTTTCTGATGTTAATTTGAAAGGCACTGTTAGAATGAAGTTCGTGTATGTGCGTGTATTTTGCATGAAATCTAAGAAAATGGAAGTTAAGAAGTCTGCAAAGGTAGGTAAACATGCGATTTCAAATTGTTTCATCAATGTCCATGATGTCCTGTGTCATGAATTCATCCTGTATTTACTGTATACTCGATTTGGATTTTGGCGAAATTGAAATACTGTATTTCTTAGACGGTGTGCAGTACGCGTTGTTAACGATATGTTTACAACAGCAGTGTTTTTTATATGGTGTAAAGTTTTCAAACTTCTATAAATATTCTTTGATGTTAAGACAAGTTGTTTTTAATAGAAGGAAAAATGGTTTGGCGTAAAAATGTCATAGATTCTTTTCGTATAATCTAGAAATATCTAAACATGAATCAAGATATCAATTTGTCATTGATAAGTCAGAATCGATTGCTCGTGAATCATCTTATTTTGCATAATTTTTCTTCTCTAAGCAATAAGATGTTTCACAGGCGGTGTTTTATGGCAGGCAATTATTGCCTGCCAGACATCGGAAACGAGCCAACAGTTCTTTTAAAGAGTTCATTTTCGTTTTCTAGGGCCATGATAACCTTATGTAGTTTATTACGAGAAAGGTTTTATTTTGAGAATGGCACTGTAGAGTGCCACTGGTGTGAGTGTCTATGCATTTTTGCAATATTTGAAATATGGACAATGCAAACTAAATCCTTACCAAACGACAAGAAAAAATTTCAAATCATTCTTGGCAAATTAAGAAACATAGAAATGCGTTGATATGAAAGATATAAGGAGTGCATATCTGTCATCTTCAGACATTGAAAATTGGTGAAAATTAATAACATTCTCCAAGGGAATTGCAGTAAAAAGCAAAATGCTGTACAACTCTTCATGAAATCTCCTTCCCTTTGTATAGTGGCACTCCATAACTGCCAACTTTAACAACGATACCCAACATTCATAGACAGGTGTATATGGTATATTTTGGACATCGAAATCGATGTCTTTAAATAGAGATTTGAAAGACAAGTTTCTAAGGATAACTCACTGACTTGTAACACTATTTACCTAAATTCACTGCGGTAGAATGACGCCTGAGATTAAAATAATTTTATCGCACATTCTATCAATGTGATTGTGACAAAATCAACATTAATTACTTTAAAGGTATTGCTAATTGAAAGCTGGAAAGACACCTTTCAGTTTTCGGTAATGAATTTGTGTCTTAATGCATCTATACAGTAGTTGCTTGTTCACTGTAAACACTCGTTTTCGTTGTTTCCTGTTGAATAACTTTCACCAGGAAACTTCTCTTAAGGCGACTCTGTCAGAAAAAAAAAGTAGTTGCATACCCTCAAAATTTCAACTGTGATCAAATAAAATAAAATTTCCAGTAGAAGTAATTTCATAGTTTTATTTTAATACGTAACAAAGACAAAAATAATCAATAAATTTCTTTAAATGAAAAATGCCAAACTTTTATGCAGCAAAAAAAAAATTCTCACCCTTTTCAAACTTTTCCTGAAGTCTTTAACAAGTTCAATAGTTCGATAATTAATTAATTAGTCTGGGAGGTATTAAGAAATATGGGTAGAGGAGTTCAGGATTCGAATAGTTCAGGATATGTAAGATGGTTCCATAGCCCGAGTTAAGGACACCTTGGGGAAATACTGGGGGCTCCCCAGTAAAGGTTGGGGTGCACCAAGGTTCAGCACTAAGTCGGGAGCGGCGAGTTGCGTTGGACACACCAGTTCTCGTCTGATCACTGAAGTTAAGCAACGCAAGCCCAGTTAGTACTGACATGGGTGGTCGCTCGGGAAAGCTGGGTACTGCTAATACCCAATAATCGTCGTATTAGTGTAGTGTCTGTGCAGTATATGCATTAGAACTATACAGTGGACGGGTCTCTAATGACCTCGTAGTTGACGGGACCTTAAACTCCAACAAACAAACAAACAAACTAAGTCCATACCTTTTCATTCAGGTTATGGACGAGCTGCCGACGGGAGTAGGAAAATGGGTCCCTCAGTGCATGATGTTTGCCGACGATATCGGAAAACTTAGTGACTGCGGAGAACAGGTAGAGAAGGGCCTAAACGTTACTAGAGGAGCGACAGAAAAGGAAGGGCTAAAGATGAACACGAAGAAGACAGAGTACTTAGCTTTCAATTGGAAAGGACAGAAAAATAACGGTTACGTAGCCCTACGTTCTAGGGGCGAACTGATGCATCCCATAGAATCAATGGGGGATGGCTGAAGTGGAGACAGGCAAGCGAAGTCCTATGTGATAGGAGGATCCCAATCAAGTTCAAAGGGAAGTTTTATAATGCAGTGGTTAGACCAGCTGTGCTATTTGCTATGTGCTATTTGCACATAGAATACAAGCAGCTGCGATGCGAATGCTGCAGTAAACGAAAGCTGATAGAATTAGGAAAGAGTACCAGAAGAGGGTATGGACACGCAATGAGAAGAGGGGAGGAAGAACTCGTTAGGTCCACTTCAGGAATGCAGGTGTATGGAAGCACCCGGGGCAAGGGGAGATCGAAGCAGTCGTGGGAGCAGGCTGTCCGTAAGGATATGGTAGTGTGAGGGGCGGACAGCGACCTAGTGGGCGACAGACAGAAGTGGAGAGCTAGAACCCGCAGACACGACCCTGCCACAGTGCCACATTGTGTCGCAGCAACTGATTTCCAGCAAAGCGGACGCAGCGCCCGATTTCCAGCAAGGCGGATGCGGCGCCCGATTTTCAGCAAGGCGGACGCGGCGCCCGATTTCCAGCAAGGCGGACGCGGCGCCCGATTTCCAGCAAGGCGGACGCGGCGCCCGATTTCCAGCAAGGCGGACGCGGCGCCCGATTTCCAGCAAGGCGGACGCAGCGCCCCCCAAGGTGGCGCTTTGTCCGGCGCCTGAGGCAATTTGTCTCCATTGCCCCTACAAGTTAAGCCACTGTTATTCCACACATCTTAGCTCGCCGTCAAAAGAACGACGCCTACATCTTTACCTTGGAGACGAGGAGCACCTTGTCATGCAACAACCAAAATGGGAAACAGTGGGTCCAAACTTCTGGCAATTTTTATCGTGCTAATTTTCACTACTGTATAGACACGAGCTATTATTGTGCATTATCGCGCCAAATATTCAAAAGTGGCCTAATATCCACGCATTCCCGCTTGAGTTACGCAGTTTTTTTTCTTCCTAGTTTATTGGAGATCGATATCCAGCTCGTTCTTCAGATTAACATTTTCGTTGGATTGCTTCCACTTGCATCAAGAAGACGTGGTTGTTTTAAGCTCACGTCAGTTTCTTTTCTTCCTTAACTGTTGGAGACTTTACTCATCAATTTCATATGTCTCAGTTGTTAAATCCTACACGCTTCAATAATTATGCAGCTGGAATGCGTTTTTTCCTGAAACGACATAAACTCTTAACTATTCTTTTTCAGTCTTCACTACACTGTTAGCCTGCTGCTACTTTCTTTCAAAAATATATTTATTTTCCATCTTTAGTGAATAATAACAATCAATGGCTGTTTGTGTGCAATAGCATTGCTTTGATCTCTGTACAATACCAATTTATACACTACGTAGGCCGTGTGTTAGAGGGTCTAGGGTCCTCGAATGGGCGTTATTTAATCTTCGACCCAAAACGCATGTTTTTTTTTTAATTTGTAGGCCCATATTTGAATTACATTCGTCATACGATCTCATGCTTTAAATAGCTAACTTATATCGAATGAAATCGCACCAAAATCTTAGGGAACCAATGTCTTAAACTCTCCCTCCAAGGACCCTTGATTTATTCCCCTTCTGTCTTGTTTCTTGTAGAAAACCTACACTAATTCTTCTACGCTTTAAAATATTGACTAATTCCCCTGTTTTCGCTGTTAGGATCCCCATGCTTCATGTGACTAATCTAATTATTATTTGGGTCTCTAATGACCTTGTAGTTGACGGGACCTTAAACACCAACAAACAACAACTAATTATTATTTCATGATTGGTTAGACTGCTCTGACTGGGGGCACTCCAGTCTGCCTATACCACAGAAGACGCTCTATGCATCATCTGCTATGCGAGCTAAGGTCGCCACCCCATGGCATTGTAAATGCATGAAGATGATGGCCGAGTGCCGGCTTACTCACCCCTGACGACCGCTGGACTGGCTGCCTGGCCTCCTGCAACGATGTGACACTTTTTTCATTGTTGGGTTTTAAGTCAGGGTACTCTCTCGGGAGTTTGGTTTGCAAAACCCATTTTACTTCGCTCCTCCCCTCAACCCATGCAAGACTAGTCGTTTCAGCAGCCAACCCCAGATTGTGTTGTAAGGACTCTGCTATCCCCAAATACCTCTCTATTATTCCATGGTAAAAAAAATCAGGATTTGGTGTCAGTTTCTTACCTAAGTTGAAGCCAAGTTGCGTTGGACACACCAGTTCTCGTGAGATCACTGAAGTTAAGCAGCGCAAGCCCACGTTAATACCAACATGGGTGATTGGTAGTGGCGTCGCTAGGGTTGGCGTCACTCGGTGCGGTATCACCCCGTCTCCCGAAAAAAAGCCGCTTGTTCTGCTTTAGTGTCACCCCCTCTTCTCATGGGGTGAGTGGTGTCACCCGGTGAGGCACGCACCCTACACCCACTACACCTACCTCCACATCTCCCGCGAGCAGCCTCCTAAGGGTTCGACCTGTTACGGCTGCTTGGCTTACTTCCCAACCCATACAATTAACCAATCAAATTAAATAAAAAATATAGTTCTTGTCTGATCACTGAAGTTAAGCAGCCCAACCCCAAACAGTGCTGGCATGGGTGACAACTTGGGAATCCCGAGTAGACCTACTGTTAATACCCAAAAAACAGCGTAGTGCCTGTGCAGACTCTGCATTAGAACTACGCAGTGGACGGGGTTCTAGTGATCGTTGTAGTTGAAGACCCCTTCTTATAACACCGCCAAAACCAAATCGAAGTTGCTCTCACGAGCAAAATAAGCCGACGTTGAATAAGCAAGTGTTTGAATCATGAGCGTCCGCTTCCAACGGCGCGAATTTATTTGATAGTATTTAGGGCCCTTCAACTACAAGGTCATTACAGCCTCGCCCATTGAGTAGTTCTAATGAAGAGACTGCACAGATCCTACACTAATGTGACGATTTTTGGGTATTAGCAGTGCCCAGTTTTCCCAAGCGGCAACCGGTGTTAGTACTAGCTTGGGGTGCGTTGCTAAACTTCAGTGATCCGACGAGAACTGGTGTATCCAACGCAACAAGCCATTCCCCTCCAATGGTGCGAAGTAGTACTCGCAGTAGCGTCACTAGGGGAGTGCGGGGGGTGCGGGCCGCACCGGGTGACACCACTCACAACCATTGCAAATGGGGTGACACCAAAGCAGAAGAAGCGGCTGTTTTCGGGAGAGGGGGTAACACCATGGTGTTGTCATCATGGTGTCACCGCACCGGGTGACGCCAACCCTAGCGATGCCACTGAGTACTCGACCCTGCCATACGAGGGGTGGGAAAAGGTTTGGAGTGTCAACAGACAATTTGAAACCATGCTTTCACGAGTTGGTGTTGTATCATAAGGTTTTAATCCAGTGCTGCGTTGAAAGATTTGAAATTGAACACTTCATGCCATTCTTGCAGTGAACGAAATTCTTGCAGTGTGACACACGAAGTCTTAAAAGACGTTGTAAAGCAAAACTGTCGCTCAACCTCTAACGTCTGAAGTGCCTAAAAATATTTTCCTTTAGTGGATTTGTATTAATGTTCAAAAATTTCTTTACTGTCGTCGTATTATGCAAATATTTCTAACGACTATTACGACATGAAGGGATTTATAATTGCTGTCGTAACCCGTTAGCAATTGATAGTATTAAGATGGGGGAAATGTATGCAAATGAAGTGACATGGAATTAAATCTCATTACACGTCTGTAAGAAATGAACTTGTCAATTTAGTTTGCAAATGCACGAAATTCTAGTTAATGAAAAGGAAAATTTTTACAAACTCGATCCTAATTTCCAATATGAAGTTTTGGTGGATTATCTCAGAGCTCTTGTTTGTGGTGATACTGCATGCAGAAAGTGCAACCCCTAATAAGTTGCAAAAGGATTCTGTGAAAACAAATTCATTAAAGAGGATGATTAGATTTTGGTATTTTGTTTGGTTGCCAAAGGTCACCCTGTTCAACCCAGGCTGCACTGGACAAAAAGTAGGGGGGAGCGGCGAATTGCGTTGGACACACCAGTTCTCGTCCGATCACTGAAGTTAAACAACGCAACCCCAGCTAGTACTGACATTGGTAGCCGCTTGGGAAAACTGGGTACTGCTAATACCCAAAAATGCCGCATTAGTGTAGTGTCTGTGCAGTCTGCATAAGAACTACACTGTGGACGGGGCTCTAATGACCTTCTAGTTGAAGGGCCTTAAAACACCAACAAACAACAACAAAAAGTAGGCCCAGGAAATGCCGGTATAATACAGGCTCACAGTCGCATAAGAGAGAAGCCCGCCTCGGTGACGTAGTGATTAGCACGCTCGGCAACTACGTCAGTAATTCTAGGTTCGATACTGGACGAAGGTGGGTTGGCTTCCTTCGGGCGAGAGAGGCCCCGAGTGCGCTTTCTTTCGGATGACTAGTAAAACCGAGGTACCGTGCTGGTGTACGATGTCACTTGCACGTAAAAGAACCCTACTACTACGCAACGGGTAGATGAGGCAAAATTTCGAGGTGTAGGAGCTCGCCCTCTGGTGTCGGTGGGATTCCCCAGACAATGAACAGCAGACCGGCGATAAATAGGAGAGCTGAGGCGTTACAGCTTTGGTCGACAACCGGCTGCGGAAATCAATAGCCAATATATCGCCCTTGTGTCCATTCTAAGAGACAAGTTGGGTACCCGACGCTGATAATTAAAATAGGAGCGACTGTGTTGCGTTGGACGCAGCAGTTCTGACCTGATCACTGAAGTCAGGTAACGCAACTCTAGTTAGTACTGGCATGGGTGATTGAGCACATTTGGCCCTAAACCGGCCATTGTAGTTGAAAGGCCCCTAAACACTAACGAAACAAAGATATTATATTTAAATTATTTATAATTTCACATACCATCGTATTTTGGCGATGCAATCGTTGTGCAAAACGTGACTTCTTTCCTCTTCTCCACAAGTAGCCCTGTAAATAAGGGGTCCTCCTAGTTCGCCGGGTCATCATAACGATTTTATACATATATATATGGATAATATTTACTAAATTATATTAGAATATGTCCATTTATCTGCCGAAATCATAGATGGTAAAGTGATAAAAAATTTAATGAATAAATAAATAATATGGAAGGGAATGGTAATCACATCATCTTAAATTCTTAAAGAACGTAATAAGATTCAAATTTTTCAATGGACATGCAATTTAGGTGTAAAATTAGGCAAATTCGAAAGCTAACTGATCGTTCTAGAAGTTCATGCGTTCGAGATGTTGCAATCCGCATAAAAATTTCATCTTAATATTTAGAATTACTGATCCACACAATTGGCCTTTAACAGGTCACATAAATATTTAAAAATTGACATATTCCACGAGCATCCGAAAATTCCACGTGATTTGATATAAATAGAATTCAGAGGTGGTTTAAGTATAGCCCCTAACAACATTTTTCACCTGCTCTTTTTAAGCGTTTGCGCTCAAAATAATTTGAACGGCAAATTATACGTGTGGTGTACGTCGATGGACCAAGGTGGGTTGACTTCCATCGAGCGAAAGAGGGGTTCCCACTACGCCTTTCGTCTGATAGGAGGTAAAACCATGGTCTGATGTAAAGGTCGCCTACACTTAGCCCTTACTGCGTGGAGTACAATATGGGCGTAGCTTGGCAAAACTTCCAGGTGGAAGAGCTAGCACCGGCCCTCTTTCTGCCCTGTAGAATAAGTACCCAGCGAAGAAAAGCAGGCGAATGATAAATAAGCATAATGGTTACAGCACTATGCTGGCACCCGGCTGCGTAAATAAATACCGTCCAGCTGATCGCTCATGTGTCCCAGTGGGACAACGATGCACACTCGGCCCTGTCATAGGCAGTAAAAGGATTGGAGATGGTGACGATGGCCATAATTTAAATTCTTTACTTAATTACACGTTACCTATTTAAAATAATTGAAATAGGTAACGTGTTCGATTTACTGCGCCAGTGATTTTAGGTTCGATACTGAATAGAGGTATGTTGGCTCCTTCCGTGGGAAGGTGGCCCCGAGTGCGCCTTCCTCCGGATGAAAAGTGAAATCGAGGTAGGTCCCGTGTGATGTACGATGACATTTTCAGGTGTAGGAGTTCGCTCCCCCCGGCGTCGGTGGATTACCTCAACGAGCAGTAGACCGCCAATGAATAAGCATAGCGGCTTGCAGCTTTGGCCGGCAGCCGCCTACGGAAAAGCACCGCCATTTATATCACCCTGTTCATTCAGAGGGACAAGGGTAACCAACCCTGCCATAGGCGGGAAAACGGTTTGGAGTTGCGTTACTATAGTAATATTCCCGCTATAGAAACATACGAAAGTTTCTGGCACATTATTAAGATAGGTTTATATCTGGGAGTCCTATGACCGATATGCAAATTTGACATCGATAGCGTGGTGTAAGTCACTCGGTTCCACGATATACTTCGCATTCGACGAACCATGCGCTTAGTGATTCTGTCTTACCTGAAAGATGCCATTCCTGTTGATAAGGATCGATCCTAAGTCCCTGCAGTAATACCACCCTACCTCTCGTTACCACCCTACTTCTCTGAATGGGTTTGGATTTGTCAATCTCTTGCCATCTTCGTTACCCTAACATGTTTCAGTTACGAAGATTGATTGCTTTGATTGCAATATCTAACGACAGTTTCTACTTGGGTGATTTCTTACAATCTCTCTCCATTCTATATAGAGCACTTCTACTGTAGAAATCCGCCTTTGAAAGTCGGGCACAGAAGGTCATTGTTCCTGTCATCCTTCTAATAGTCCCTAGGCGACCACTCGACAAATGCTCGCATTTAAAGGCGCTTTCTAAAATTACAACTGCTAATGTTGCGCGTACTAATCAAGGAAGAAACCAAAACGAATTTCAGTACATAGGAATTAAATTACTCAGGGCAGACTCAGACGTCGATATTTTCGGACATTAGACCGAGGTGTCCCATGCTCAAAGAGGTCTAATAGTATTTTCTTGAAGCCCCTCAAAACCTGTTAAGTTAGGTTTAAGGTCTCTCGTTGGTATAAATTTCAACTATTGAAGTCCGTGGTTCCTGGGCAATCCTTAGATTAAGGGAAGTAAAGCGATGGCTTCGTATGGTTTGTATATTGCCCTCTTCACGTAAAGAACCCTCCCTACAAGGCAACTCCTAACCGTTTTCTTGCCTATGGAAGGGTCGGTACTAGGGCTTATAGAAAAACCGACATTTTATTAAAAAAAACCGGTTTCCGGTTTTAGAGTCTTCGTTAACAAATGGGTGTTGAAAACCAGTTTCCAAAACCGACACACCCTAGTCGGTACCCATCTTATCCCTCTGAATGGGCACACTGATGATATATTGGATGGTATTTTTGTTCAGTCGGCTGCCGACCAAAACTGCAATCCCCATTCTTACCGCTCTACGGTTCGTTGGGGCGCACCACCGACGTCAAAGAGGTTAGCTCACACCTGGGAATTTTGCATCATCTGCCCATTGCGTGGTCGAGAGGGTTCTTTTACGTGACAATGCCATCGCACATCACATGGGACCTCGGTGTCACTTGTTGTTAGAAAGAAGGCGCCTTCGGGGCCTAACTCTTGCTGTAGCTCCCGCTGACTTCTTTTAATACCCTGATAAACTTTTTTTAGCCTGTACAGATGTTTTAGGGACATTTTTTGACATTTAACTACGGTCGGTACCCCAATAGACCGAGCAGTCTGTAAATTTTCCATTTATCATTTTCGCGTCACCGCTCTGAGATGGTGTCACCTGCTGCTGTCCTTACCTCCCGCTCCCTTTAGCGACGCCACCGAACCCACTTCGAACCTGGAACCACTGACACAGTAAACACGAGTACATTACCTTCCGCGCCACCGAGGCGGGTCAAAGAACCTTCTTTTACATGAAGTAAACTAAATTTGTAGATCACCAAAATCTCCCCTGGAGGAGCTGACTCTATGGCCTCTGTAGACAAAGATACCCCCTCCCTCAATACTTTCATTGATGTTGTTTTGTTGATCGAATTTTTCTGAAAGGACTCCGTAAGGGAAGGGGTGTCATTAGTATTGCTCGATGGCCCTGACTATAGCGTCTAAAGTGTCGCATACTCTTGGTACTCAATCTAAATTGATCTCTTGTCTTTCTCCAGCTTCAAGAACATTAGAAACATGCTCGTCGGAATTGCGCCCATGAGTATCAAGAGTCCTAATTCATTAATGACAAAAATTTCACAGTTGAGTATGCTGCTTGCCTCCTAATCTGTGATCTTCATATTGTCAATGTGGATCGATTGTACCATTCGAGATGGAAACCTTAAAATCCTCCTTTCATTGAATTGGATGTCGTTGTCCACGAGAAAGTATTCACCTTGTAGTTATCACCTAGGCCCTAACTCATGCTCGAAAGAACTCCCTCCCTAAAAATTGTTTGCAAAGGCCCCCTATTATTAGTAAGTTGTATCTTAAATGGAGTAATGCAAATTTCGGATTGACTTTTCAATTTAATGTTTCTTAAAGTTGACAGAAAAATTGTAATTTAACGTCAAAATCTCTTTATTCACATTTCTGTCAAATTTTTCTCATCGTTTACCCTTCTTTTTTACTCCTCTCCGTGTTGAAAAGAGTCTTTCCTTCAGGTGTCACCGTGCACAAACACAAGGTGTGGCACACAGGAATATACAAACAGGGGAATAAAAAGCAGGGAAGAAATAATTCCTTAACAGTACAAGTTCCTGGAGCAGTAGCAAGACTAAACTCCAATAGCATCCAAAGGTTTTCAATTGAATTAATTTCTGGTGATTGTGGTGGAGTAACAAGTTGCATTGGAGCTTTATACAATAACCATTCTCTGGTTATTTTAGCCTTATGTTTGGATCATTGTCTTGGTGGAAAACAAATGATCCCTGGAGTCCCAACTTGTTGGCACTGATGACTAAATTATGGCACTGTACATCAATATATCCTAGAGCTGTAATTCTAATATCAATGAATGCAAAGTTTCATACTCCATTATAAGCTATAAAGCCCCAGACCACCACATCACCTCCTCCATGTTTGACACTTGGGAGCACATTATTATTATTTTATTTTATGCCAATGCACTTGGTAGAATACAAAAAAGAAAAGAAAAAAAAATTGATACAGAAAACCATGGAAATAAAAGGCCACAGTAATATGCTATGTAAATTGGGATTCAATAGAGGCATGTTCTACCAATAGTGATTTAAACAAGGATTTCCAAAAGTGTTTACAGGAGGATTGATATTTGAGCATGGAGCAATTGAAAATGGAGGATGGCAAAGAATATGGTAGGCCGTTCCAAATATTGAAGTGATTAAAAGGAAAAAATTTGCTTAAGAAATTTGACAAGTGCCTGGAGGTTTCAAAAGTGCAGCATTGGGGTTTCCTGTACTCGATGGACGAAATGAAGAAGGGGATGGAAGGTGGAAAGAATGCATCGATGAGTGGAGGGCAGCTGCAAGTGTGCAGAGATTAAACCACTGTAAGGTTCCATTGAAGTTTAGCAGATTAAATTGAGAGCAGTATTGGGTTAGACTAGATAGAGGGGGAATGTTGAGTATTATGCATAGAATGTGATTGAAGACTGTGGACAGAGCTTGCAGGCTTGTTCTTGGGATGGAGGATAGAAAAACAGAGGAATAGGAAAGTACAGGTAGGACTTTGGCCTTGAACACAGTTAGTAAGATGTTCCTGGGAAGGAAGTGCTTGAGGCAAAGGAACAGGAAAACAAAGGAATTAAGTCTACTAATTAGGGAGTTGAGATGAGGGATGAAAGTCAGTTGTTGATCAAAGAGTATCCCCAGAATGGGAATTGGTGATGTGCTGGGATTTACAAGAGGAATACTGGAGAAGATTGTTGAGGTGATTTTATGGGGGTTGAGCCTCATATGGTTGTTTGAAAACCAGTCTTTGAGGACTTGAGTATCAATGGTTAGAAGGTCAAGTGACTCTGATATGTGAGATGGATGGCATGCTGTTCTGAAAAAATTGTCATCTGCATACATCCACACATGATGGTGCTTTAGCAGGTTGGTGACTGGTGAGGTTGCAAGATTATACAGGATGGGGCCAAGGACAGAGCCTGGTGGAACTCCCATCAAAACTTGCATGGAGCAAGGGGAGTTTTTTAGTTGGATCCTCCTGCTAGTAATCAAAGAGAAAATAGTGTCTGGGAATGGGTTATTCAGGAGAGATGCATTTAGCAGGTTGATAAGGTTGTTATGGTCGACAGTATCAAAAGCCTTTGAAACATCCGTCTTAACCAGGATGAAGCAGTCAAATGCATCAAGGGTTTGGAGGAGTTGCAGGTAGATGGAGAACAATGGAAAAAACATGGAGATGTGTGGACATGAGCTGAAATGCACAGATGATATGATTGTGTTGATCTGATACATGATGTTAGTATAGATCCACTCTCAAGTATTTTTTAGTAAAGGAGAGGCAATAGTAATGGGTCGATAGCTTGAAGGGATATCCAGCTGACCAGATTTGTAAATGGGTACAATAAATGAGATTTCCCAAGCATGAGGGTCTTTGGTGAGAATTAGAATTTGGTTAAGGAGGTGCAGTATTGGTGGGAGGTT
Source organism: Trigoniulus corallinus (assembly GCA_013389805.1). Classification (NCBI taxonomy): domain Eukaryota; kingdom Metazoa; phylum Arthropoda; class Diplopoda; order Spirobolida; family Trigoniulidae; genus Trigoniulus; species Trigoniulus corallinus. The sequence goes on along the minus strand of JAAFCE010009126.1, from coordinate 21,577,999 downwards.
ACTAGTATACAAGGCTTTGAGAAGGCATGGAGATAAGGAATCAGGAACATTATTGGGGTGAGGCTTTAATTGGTGGACGAGAATCATGAGATCAGAGCAGGAAAGAAGAGGTGGGTTTGAGTTTTTGCTTCATCGAAGTGGAGGAGACGGAAGAGATTCTTCGTTAAGTGGATTAGAAACAAAGAAAAGATATTCCTGGGATTGCTCTAATGGAAAGGAGGGGCTTTTGGAATGATGAGTATTAATAAGTGCCCAAATGTGATTCAGCAGGGTGGAAGGGGAGATGCTTTTATACTTGGCAATCCTGACTTGATTCTTGAAGCGCTTCTTGGGATCAAGGGCTGTTTTATTTTTCTGCCATACTTCCCTGCAACATGGTGGAGTAAAAATCTCAAATTTACTCTCATCAGAAAATATGGCTGTTTGACAAAACTGCATTGACTTATCACAATACTCCAATGCAAACTCCAGACGTTTTTTCAGGTTCACCCCACTAATAAAGGGCTTCTTTTGTGGTGTCTGCCCCTTTACACCAGCAGTACACCAGCATTATGAAGCACATTTCTAATGGTTTAAGGTGTTACTATTATGACGGGCATTGTTACAACATCCTATAAAAGTTTTGGAGCAGAACACATGGGATTCTTTAGAACTGCATTGCTCTTTGGCTCTAGTTGTCAACTTACTTGGGCCTCCTGGTCTAGTCTTATTTTCAACACTACCACTTTCTTGAAACTTTCTCACAATATACCCAACTGTTGTAAATGATACTTTCACCATTTTTACCAATATCATGATATGATTTCCCTTGTTTATGGAGCTCAATAATGTGGTTCCTCATTTCCATGGACACTTCCTTTCTTTATGATGCCATTGCAGTGCTTTGGAATGCACACCTTGAAAATGTTACTGCAATATGCACTAGTTTCACAGCAAAACCCCATTTTAGAGCCAAAATTAAAGTTATTATGAAAGTCAGCTAAGGGAACTTTGATGATCCACAGTGTACAAATACTCTTTTTGTAAATTGGTCAATTATTTTGCCATTTTTATTAAATGTATTATAGATTATGCATGAAATGAATGTATCCAAGCAGTTATTGTTCAAATATTTCATTTTACTTTTCTGTAGTTGAAAATATTTGAGGTGCATAAATACACATTTTGCTGATTGTATATGCAAAAGTAAAGCAAATGCAACCCCATTTCCCACCCATGTTAGGGTTCGATGCTCATCACGTTTCTGAATGGGGATGGGTTATATATTGGACGGCATTGTTCCACAGCTGGCTGCCAATAAAAGCTGCGACCCTTATGCTTATTTATCATTAGTCTATCATTCGTCGGACATTCCACCAACCCCGGGACGAGCTCCTATGCCTGGGAATTTTGCCTCGCCTACCCATTTCATAGAAGAGAGGGTTCTATTACGTGCAAACCTCTCTCACTTCCATCCACAAGCCATGGTGCATAGCACGGGACCTGGGTTTTACTTCTCATCTGAAGGAAGGCGCAATCAAGGTTTGTCTCTCACTCCAAAAATCCCAACTCACCTCCGTCCAATATCGAACCTGGACCACTGGCGCAGTTACCGAGCATACTACCTACTGCACCACTGAGAGGGGTTCTTTCCTATACGTGGCATCCACAGAATTCTGAGAAGGACATCACACTTCCTCTTATTTGGTTATAATTGAATGCAAAATGTGCAATTGGGAACGGAAAAAATTTTTCACCTAGGCCTGGTGCACACATGTGATTTTTACGCGTGCGGCCTAGTAATTGCGGCATGAGATACATTAGTTGCAATGCGGGAGTGCACACATACCTCTGGCGCAGCTGCGGTCCCGCAAATCGGAGTTGCGTCTAAATATGCCCGCAGATCCCTACTAAAACGCAACAGCTCCGCACCCGCACAACCGATCTCGTAGTCCCTCTTGGTCTATTGAGTGGTGTACACATCCGCGTGGTTTCTTAGTTTTGCGATTTGGTAGGCAAAAAGGGCACGCCTTCTGGGCAGTTTTCAAATTTACACTGGCGACATTTCACCGCATCTGTGCATTGAATTGCTGCGGCGTCGCTGCGGTGTCCCTAGTCCCCCCTAGGAAGGCAGAACTGATTAAACGACTTTTCTGACGTCACTTACGAATGACTATTCTCAGTAGCGGCACATTCCTTCAATCTCGCGGAACAGTGGTTGAGAATCGCTGCTCTATACTCGCCACTCCCTTTAATGAAATCACCCTATCACATGCAGGAAACAAAAACGGTTGTGCTCTTTGCCTTAGGGCTGTCGTAGGGCTTATTTTCGGGGAAGGGCTTATATTAAACGCATCTTGAAAAATCTTGGTAGGTCTTACTTTTTTGGTAGGTCTTATTTTCAGGGAAACACGGTAGTACTGACATGGGTGGCGGCTTCGGAAAATTGGGTACTGCTAAACCCAAAAATCGTCACATCAGTGTAGTGTCTGTGCAGTCTCTGCATTATAACTACGCATTGGACGGGGCTTTAGGACCGTGTAGTTGAAGAGCCCTAAAACACCAACAAGAAATCTATTTATCTGTTTTTTTGATTGAATTACTGTTTGGAAAGTAGATTTTAAGGAATAGTTAGTCACAAACTAGGTTATTCTTGAGGCACATGTTTCAAGTGTTGTATTGATTTGGCCGTTTATTTAAAGATACAGTACGTGCTAGTCAACGAAATGACTCAAGAACGTAATGAAAGTATGAACCCCACAAAGCATGAGTCTAGGTGCCTAAATGCAAGCAGTGCTTTTTATCTGACAATGAAGTACAACTTTAATTCAGCTTGAGTCATAAGTTTTGAAAGAAAACAGATTCCAGTTTTTGAATGGGGAGAGCAAATGAAGAGGTCTACAGAATAGCTGTGTACTGTGCTGTTTTCTTCTTGCCTTAAATAGTTAAAACACATAAAGTGAAATCGAAATTTCAAATGATGTTGGAGCTTGGATGATAGGAAATGAGAATGGAAATGTTGGAGAAAATGAATATAACAGTATCCATTCAATTTGGTCCACATGGATCTTAAGATTTGTTATTTTGTGTGGGACTAAAGTCTGTCTTGTAAAGGTTGAAAAATCATTGACCAAAAGCTAGGTTAGTTGACGACGTTTGAAATGTATTTAATTTTCGAAATGCGTTCTCATTTTAGAATAACATTTGCTTACCTGAGGCATCCCGCTTTTGGATTTTAGGAAGGGGATTACGGGACAACTTTTCAACTGCTAAAGCGCCTTACTCTCACCCACAGATTTGCCCATTTATCTAGTTTATTTAATATTTTATCTAGGCATGAGCAAAATCGTACACAAGTAAACATAAGCGGAGTCCTGTGTAATAGGAGGGTCCCAATCAAGTTGTAAGGGAAGTTTTACAGCGCAGTGGTTAGACCAGCTGTGCTATATGGATCAAAGTTTTGGGCAGTGAGGAAGAGTATTTTTTCCATTATTTCTTCCGATGATTTTTCCCAAATTAGAGAAACAATCGCTTAAATAAAACTTGTACAGTATTAGGCTGCATGGTCAACCTTATCTATAGTAACCTTACCCTAAATCGTCCTAACGGCATAGTGTCTGTGTAGACTCTGCATTAAACTACGCAGTGGACGGGGCTCTAATGACAGTTATAGTTTAAGGGCCCTAAAACACCACTGAAACAGGCACGTATTGGTGTGATATCCTTGTTTTATTTGAATTTCTTAGTACATTTCGTAGAGATGTAATTTGCTACATATCACCCAGCCAGTGATGGATCAAGCACTTGGAGGTCCTGCATTGCAATGTAGTTTTGAGGTCCGTGCACCCTAGTTGTGATGCCCTTTGCTCTGAATACTAAGTAACGCTACCAAATGTATTAATAAAAATGATGGTCAATCAATCGTATCCTTTTAAATCGGTCAGCTCTAATCCTTTTAGTAGTGCCGGTGTTATACCTGGTATCGGCAACGCTGCCTTTTGCTCGGGGCGTGCCGTGCCATATGCTTAACGGCGCCATCAAGGATCTGCCAAAAAAAGAGAAAGGGAAAATAATAAATAATGTGAATGAAATTAATAAATAATACAGTGAAAAATTTTATAATTATACTTAAAAAGGGCGCTGAAGTTCAGCTTGCCCAGGGCGCCAGTCACTATTAAGCCTGCCCTGTTTGGAGGTCAGAAATGAGGGCTTCTTGCACTAATGGATGAGCCACCGCCAGTTCCAATTATATTCGCTTGACGTATACCAGCTGGAGATGGTGAAAGTGCACAACTTTTAATGTGGATTGCATACATTTGGATGAACAAATATTTACTTTGCTCTTGTTTTAGTAGGTGCCCCTATTAGAGGTCCGAGTTTGGAAAATTGAATGTCAATCACGAAAACTTCAGTGGCGACCTGTTGGCTACCTGGTCTAATTTTTAAATTACTCGGCCATATTTCAATAATTTTAAAATATTTTAATTCCATAAACTCATCATATCGAGCAAAGTTGATTTGGAGAGATACACCAAACTACAAATTCATATCCTTCATCCCACGTCATTGTCTGTGTCGCTTTTTTTGATAATCGTTTCGGTATTATATCGGATTGGAGATAATTACATCCCTGTGTTTGTGTTATTATCCCTGTGCACATCAATACTTTTGTTTGGTTGGTGTTTTAGTACCCTTCAACTACAATGTCCATTAGATCCCCGCCTACTGCGTAGTTCTAATGCAGAGCCTGCACAAACTCTATGCTGTTATGGATATTAGCAGTACCCGGTGTTCCCAAGCTGCTGCCCATGTTATTACTAGCTGGCATTGCGTTGATTAACTTCCGTGATCATACGAGAACTGGTGTGCCCAACGCAATAAGCCGCACCCTGTCCTCAATCCAGCCAAGGTTCAATTGTGAGCCAAGCATCAGGAGATTTGGGGGGGGGAGCCGCGAATTGAGTTGGACATACCACTTCTCGTCTGATCACTGAAGATAAGCTGCGCAATCCTGACACCTGTATTCCTGAAATGGATCTAACGAGCTCCTCCTCCCCTTCTCATTACGTGTTCATACCACCTCAACCTACTCTTTCATTTTTTCCGCGAGGTTCCTCACCCCAGGGTAACTCTAATAGCTCTCGACACCCTTCTCATATACCACAGCATTCGCATCTTGGCTACTTGGATTCTACTTATGTGGCTCCTTTCACTGCCCACCAGTCTGATCGATATAGCATAGCGGGACTAACCACCGCCCTGTACTACTTCCCTTTCGACTTTAGACCCTCCTATCACACAGGACTCCGCTTGCCTGTCTCCTCTTCAACCATCCCTCATTTATTCTAAAGGGCCCCATTCACGATTGCTCCATTTGGATGAAAACCATTTCGATGGCGCCCGAATGGATGACGTCCAAAAAATCAGCACATACACCATCGCTCCATGCTGTTCATGCCATTTTGTCTTCAGTTTGGTTTATGTTCCGGTGGGAAAAGCATGGATGTAGAAGAACTGCTACTTTCGGTGGCCGAGTACTCATCTTGTCCCTCTGAATAGACACAATGGCGACATTTTGGTCATTGCTTTTCTGCAGCCGGTTGCTGACCAAATCTGTAACCCCTATGATTATTTATAGTCAGTCTACTTTTCGTCTTTTTGGGGAATTGCACCAACGCCATGAGGCGACGCCCATGGGTTATAGAAATTTCCAAAAGCATTAAATTGTAAAAAAAAAAAAGTCCCATAAACATGGCAAGTTCTATCAATAACTCCTGCCAGCCAATATGGTCCGCTCTCCAAAGCTGCCTGTTGCATACTGATCCCTATTTGGACCACGTTTTTAAAGGCCCCCATATACGATCGCTCCATCTATCCAAATGGCATGGTGTCAATCCAAAATCGCATTGTGTGTGGTGAAACTGAAGTGGATGACGTGGCGTGATGAGCTTGGTTGGATTTTTGGCCAAGCCAACATGCCAACTGACCATGTGTGGCAAAAACGTGGTGGAAGTATGCTGTAATTACTGTAAATAAGGGCTTAGTGTCGAAGGCAGTATAGGACATATTGTAACGTGACATCTGATCAGAAGTTTTTATTCATTTTTATACTGTCCAATTTTGATAAGAATAATTATTACTCATAATATTGCGAATTGTGAGTGGACATTGGTGATATGAGGTCATAATTTACTCCAACATAGTTGCAAATCTCCCATCTAGATAAAAGCGAATTCTACAATTAGAAAATATAGTCATAATTTACAAATTGCGCGAAAATATGTAATGGATGCAAGCGATATGATATCATCAAAGGTGCTTATTAAGTGTAATATTCTCTAGTGAATTTCTATCACAAATTATATGTGGAGTCAGAAAAATTTTGGTCTAATAACCGCTTTCGTCATTTTACTAGTATCGATAAAGTGATGAAATATTGGAGGTGGGTCACGCTCTTCAAATAATTATCAACGATATCATTTATCTTCTTTAAACGGTCTAAAGTGAAAAATCAATATATCTGCCATATTCTACTCAACTCCTTAGGATCACGTGGAATTTTATTTTTTAAAAATAATACAAAAGTTCAAATGCGGAAAATCTCATATCTATTGTGTTTGATGCTTTGAAAATCAATACCGGTGAAATCAACCATATTAATGATCGAATATCAAAATATTTTCAATCCTGTACGAATATTTTTCCCGGCTAGTGCTATTTGTGCGTACATTCATTTTGAACGTGCAAATAGTGACCTTTTTCCAGAATTTCAAAAGAAATTTGCATTACTGAATATGTTGATTTTTTTACTTACTAATCCCCGAAATTTTTTCACTCCCGCTTTTGCTTTTTCAGATGGGTATCATTATGGTTTTATCTATCGTATCTGTGTTTTCACAGGATTATAACACAATAATTTTGAAATTTTCCGAACCGTGAGCTGCTTGACGATGCGCATCGCCATGGCAATTGGCAGTATCCAATCACTAGGGATTAATTAGAAGCTATAGTTTACAAGGGGATGGGTTGTGGCTCCACGTGATGTGGCTACATCTCGAAAAGAAGCCCTCTTTTTTTTTCTCCTTCTTTCTCTCTTGTCCAAACTTAATTTTCACTAAAGATGCTTGGTATGGAGCTCACGATTTTTGTCGATGGAGAAGACAAGTCATTTGGGTATGGTGTAACAAGAAAAATTCTCTTTCCCTCATCCGAAAAGTTCTTCACTCAACTATCATATATTTTTTACTCTTTCAGTTGCCAATAGTAGGCAGGTTGAAATAGGTCCTGGATGAGATTAAAGGATTAAGAAAGTTCATATGGTCAACTGAACAATTCTTTCGGTTGTTATTTTTCCATTACCGTGTAATATAGTTAGGAACTAAGATCTATAGAGTTTTAGTCTTGAAAAAAAGGAGGCAGAAAAGAGAAAGAGAGGATCTAATGCAGGTCACTGAATAAATGCAACCGAAGGAATAAAAAAACATGGCACCGAAAATGATGCCCATGTCGACAGTTATCTGGATGCACTGCCGAAAATACTTTGCTTGACCATTATCTTGGCTTTTCATTTTGGTTTTTCGGATCTATGGTTTCTTTTAAATAATCTCTTAGGTGCCCCTTTGTGGACTCAGAATAGCGTTTCTTTGGCAACATTACAAGTATCCAGCTTTGCTTTTAGGGTCGCTGTTTCGTCTTTTTATATGAGGCAGGAAGACCTCAATGTACATATCAATATCAAATTATCGTTGCAGAACTCTGATATAATATAAGAAAATTAAAGTAGAACAGTGCATACAAGATAGAAACCAGGAATGTGTACACTAAATAAATCGATTATATCTTAAGCACAAATTATGCCATATTTCTTTTCCCCATTTCTAAAATGAATTAGAGGAATGAAGTTAGAGCAGCATAAAATTAACAATATTTCATGCTATGTCGTTAAAATATTATAATAATTATACAGAATAGTTATTATTTACTGTATTTGGCATTCTGGTTTGAGGGGAATTTTTTTATAGTCGTTTCTCCTCCGAAATGTTCTGTAAACAGCGTCAAACTCAATATCATGGAACATCATAATTTTAACGTTATTTAAATTCTTATTAGACCCTACTGTATAATTTGTTTGTAGACAGAATTAAATATCATTCGTAAATGGTATGGATCGAGCAAGAGATGAAGGAAGCTTGTTAAGTTCCCCAAATCAATGGGCTCTTTCATTGCGAGCTCATCGTTACGTCAGAAATTGTTACTTTCATTTCTATCCATAATGGGAACCTTTTCATGTCCACATCAATTTGAATGAATTCCTGAGGCTGAGAAATAGTTGAATAGTCTACCCACACTCTAGAATTATCGGGTGTATATTTGTCGCAAGGGGGCTGTGAACAGAGCCCCAGCAACACAGCAGTTGGACGGCATTTTCACGCAGTCGGCTGTGGACCTGGGCTGTGAACAGAGCCCCCAGCAACACAGCAGTTGGACGGCATTTTCACGCAGTCGGCTGTGGACCTAATGCTGCAACCATATCGTGATCTTAACGTCAACCTATATTTTTTTTTTTGGGGGGGGGGGGGGGGGTCAGTTTCACTCGCCCTACTGCCTACACCTGGGAATTGTGTCAATCTTCATGTAGGGACTATATGTGCGTGACATCATCGGCTTTACTTCCCTCCGAAAACGAAGGATACACTTGGAGCCTCTTGCCTGAGAAACAGCCCTTCGACTCGAATAGCGGATTGAACTTGCTACCACAAACGTACGAATCAAGTACTCTACTTCTGAGCCACAGACTTGAACAAAGCGACTGATTGTATTTAAACAGAGGGCTTGTGGATTTCTTTTTTCATTGGTGCTTTAGATCCCTTAGGGTTATTAGGAAATTGTAATGTATAGAGTGTGCACAGACACTACACTGATGCGACGATTTTTAGATATTATCAGTACCCATCAATACCCTTGAGACAAAATGGGTACCCGACCCTGCCGTAGGCGGGAAAATGGTTAGGGGTTGGAGTTGCTAGCAGTACCCAGTGTTCCCTAGCTGTCCACCCATGCTAGTACTAGCCGCGGTTGTGTTGCTTAACTTCATTGATCAGACGAGAACTGGTGTGTCTAACGATTTGACTCAGAATTTCTGTTGAATTTTTTTTTTCGTTTGGGGGCTGCAGAGGTTGGATGCTGGATTTGTCCGCAAGTGATTGCAGGTTCAATGCTGACAGTGGCTTTTTGTCGGATGAGGAGGTTAGCAGTGTGCATTCCTTCGAATGAGTTGCAAAACCGTTGCCCCGTGTGGTATGTAGAATGTCACCACTGCACATGAAGGCATTCTTTCTACACGAATACGGTTAGGCCGGTTCTCATATGCACAGAGTTGCGGGTTTGGTTGGCAGCTTGCTGCTTAAAAATATCATCCAATAAACAGCCTCAAATCGCCCGTGTGTTTCGATAATTGCAAATAACAACCGTGCTAGTGGTAAAATAACAAGTTAATTCATTTGGTTGTCCTTCAGTCCTTCGCATTACTTGAAAAAAAAGGTAGGGAGCCTCAAACGTCATATCAAAGCAATTGTCAAACAAATTACTTGTCTACTTTTCTGATATGTAATTCACTGTCGTCCAATATCGCATCTGCAACATCCATGTATTTTTACTTCGAAGTTGTTTTTTACCTATTGTAGTCAATCAATTTAAGTGTTTTCGTTTATATCTTTAGTAGCCGATCACAGTGGGGTTGAGCTATGGTCATGACAAGCCGCAGAATTCAGTTTTTGGATGGAAAAAAAGTAAGATGTCAGTACGGACAAGTGCGATTAGGCAGTATCACATCAGCCCAAAGTGCACTTTACCTTATCTTACTACCACAATTAATCTTAATGAACAGAATTTGTGAACACTCCGTAGGTTGTAGGTTCCTAGGAGCACCATAGGTTGCAGCTCCCCTAAGCACTACCTGGTTTTGAGGCTGTTTTTCAAGATGCTAATTAATACAGTATTACCAAAATCAATGTATTAATTAATAAGAATGTTCGTAATGCAATAGTTTCCTTAAAAGACATCTCTATTTTAGTCTTTGCACTATATAAAGCTGCTAGCTTTTTATGTCCCCTGACAATCGGAGGCCCCAATCGTGCTCCTAATCCATGATCGGGCTACTGAATATAACTTCCATTAAATGACTGACTCCAATAATCTACTAAGCAGATCTCCATTTCTATATTTTGAAAGTAGGACTCAAAATATGTTGCTAATTACTGTTGTACTGTATATTATTCTGTTTGAGGGGCTAAGGATCCTATTGGTCTCGCCCAGGGCCGACTCAGATGTCGTTTGTCGGATAGCAGGCTGAAACTCAGCTCTCACAGGAATCACTCCCTCTTTCATATTTTCGCTTAAAATGATTATTTTTGTAAATATTTTCGGACTGGTCTTACCACTTTGTTGGGGTCCCTTTAATAACTTTACCAGTTGTCCTTCAATATCTTCAGCCGGACTATTCTCGTCTTCACTGTAACGCCTATGGGCATGAAGTATGTGTGTTTAGAACATTTATTGGTAATTATTATCTAGGTCAGGTTACTTGAAATCATATACGAGGGATATTTTTTCTTCAACGTCCGATTGGTTGCAAAATGAAAACCGCAGTGAAAATCCAGTGTTTTATTTGCAACATGTAGGTACACATTCCATCTATTTCTCTAGATAGTCACCTCTCCGACTGAGACATTTGTCCTAGCGTGGTACCAACTTTCCTATGCCCTTGTCATTGAAGGTAGCCGCAAGTCTTTTCAGCCAACTCTGTACACTGGTCTGCAGCTCGTTTGAGTCAAACTTCTGTCCTCCTAGCCAGCGTTTCGTGTTAGCAAAGAGATGGAAGTCGGAGGTAGTCAAGCCCAGGCTGTATGGTGGACGCTGAAACACTAGCTAGGAGAACAGAAGTTTGCTAACATGAAACGCTGGCTAGGAGGACAGAAGTTTGCTAACATGAAACGCTGGCTAGGAGGACAGAAGTTTGCTAACATGAAACGCTGGCTAGGAGGACAGAAGTTTGACTCAGGCGAGCTGCAGACCAGTGTGCAGAGTTGGCTGAAAGGACTGGTGGCTACCTTCAATGACATGGGTATCGGAAAGTTGCTACTACGCTAGGACAAATGTCTCAGTCGGTGAGGTGACTATCTAGGGAAATAGCTGGAATGTGTACCTACATGTTCCAAGTAAAACACTTTGGATTTTCACTGTGATTTCCATCTTGCAACCAAACGGACCTTGAAAAAATAGCCCTCATAGTATTATACAAATATTATCATTTAAAATTCTAATTTCTGTTATTAAAAAGCTTTACATACGCCTGACAACATTGGAAATCAACTAAATGTCAGTTTCCTTAATTGGTTATGACTATAGGGTCACTTCTATTCATATTTCTGAGCTGCACAATAACTACTGTTGATTTTCACTGCTGGTCAAATGACATATAAGCACTTTGAAGTTCTTTGTCCTTTTAATGAAAGGTGATAGTCGATAAATGTTTTCTCTTTTAACGTCTCTTTTATACAGTTTTCAACCAATGGGAGCTCTCAGTAGGATATTCCACCCACATATTTAATACGATGCATCCAAAACTATGAATTTTAGCTATGGTTACTTTTTGTCGCTGACAGATTTTGTTATTTAAAAGGGAGAAGGGAAATTGTGAAAGGTTTGATAAATGCTACTGTTTTAAGGATGTTTGCTTGTATTTAATGCAACGTATCCAAGCATTTTAACATTGAAACCATTTTATTTTAACTGAGAAAAGGATTAATCATGAATACCATTGAATGTTGTACTGCTATTTAAACAAGTGTTTTTATACATTTTACCCATTCCAGAAAGGGGGAAGTAAAATCGAAATCTGTCAACTTTCATTGGTTCATTATTCTGTCGTGTGTTTGCTGTATGTTTGTCATGTATCATAACTTTGAAACTAGCATACAAACATGTATTTACTCCAATAAGTTCATAATTGCTAAATGTGACATGCAGTAGATAATGCAGAATAAACAAATGAAAGAAATATTCTAATGGGGAAATTTTCCATATAACGATGTTTATTGAGTTAAGTGAATCAACACCATCTATTCATTAATAATTTATTAAGGCATTTATTAAATTGGGGATAATACTGCTAGACTTTTCTTGCAACACAATCTGAATTTCAATTAATATAATTAAATACAAAAATGATAATTTACACAGTCTAATGCGTCTATATGAGATGCAGAAACCCACTGAGAGACATTGATCACAAAGTTCAAATCTGGTGTTTTTTCTCTTGTTATTCCTAAGGTACTTCTTGATTAACTTAAACCAATAACAAGTCAGGCAAACCTACTGTGAATTCATTCCTTTGCTGGCTGGACGTCTATGTATCGTGTATTTCTCTCTTCTCTCTCTTTTCCTCTCTAAATCACATTTTCTACCATTTTTCAACAGTTGTACAGTTCCCTTCCAATTTATTTTACCGATTACTTCTGGATGTTGGTGGATAATGCAATGAGATGTCATACGATATTGACCATTAGTTTTAAAAGAAACTTTTGTTAAAAAATGTGTGCGTAGAAATGCTACTTGAATTTCTGAAGATTATCTTGGATAGGGTGTACTTTTTTTTTCAATTTGTAAAATTCTAGGGAAATGCAGGTTTACATTCAAACTACCTCTGGGCGAATGATCGAAATACAATTTCATTTCTCAATATTCATTTTTCGTCATATTCAGACAAGCAAGGAACCCAGGGAGCCAACAGTTGGGGTTTTCAATCATTTATTTTTACTTCCTTCTGTAGATTTATATTAGAAGTGAATTTATATAGATAATTTCCTTGTCTCCATTCTTCAGTGGCTGCAGGATCAGGTCTGGTCGAGGCGAAGAAAGAACCCCAAAGTGAAATTCAACCATAGACAAAGTAAAAAGTTTTTTCGTCTAGCTTTTGTGTAAGAACTTGCTTTTTACCTAATATACTGTAAGTGCCTAATTTTTTGATTTAATATCATGTCAGGGAAGGGGCACATGCAAATAGAACGAAAATCAGTCAACCTTAACAGTTAAAATGGGTCTAACGTAGTTATCATCATACCTTTCTACTGCCTGTGCAGGGTCGGGTCTGCAGGTTCTGGCCCTCCACTGGTCTCCATTAACCCCATACTGCCTGCTTCCTCGTCTGTTTGGGTTTTCCTCTGCCCCCGGGTACTTTCAATCCTCTGAATCTCCATAACGATCTCCTCTCTTCTCACAATACGCCCATTCCACCTCTTATGTACTTGCCCTACTCTTTATGTTTCAGTCAGCACTGCATAGGGCAGAGATTTATTACTAGACTCCACACATTACCAGAGTACAGTAGAATCCCAGTCAGGTCATTAATTCGGTTTCAACAGTTTCCGTCATCCATGGTTTACCGTAACCTGAAATAAATTCCACAAATAAATAACGGATTCATAACATTCTCATATCTTTATTCCCTTATGGCAGGGGCGGGTCTGTAAACTCTTACTCTCCACTCGCTGCTATCCCGATGACACCTCATGAACTGCCTTGTCCAGATTTGGAGCCTGCTCTGGCGATTGACCCTCTTGTTGCCTATGCTCTGCATCCATCATTTCACTTAAACACTCCTAAAATTACCCTAATATATTAATATATAAATCCTACACTTTATTCAGAGCCATTATATATTCTGGGGCGATGTGTATTGTGAACCCCGGCGACGCGATTTTAGGGGACAACAAAGTTGAATTTGAACAATCCAACTTATTTTCACATGTAGAAAATATGCTAATATGTATTTTAATTTTTAAGAGCAGTGGGGAATACGCATTCCTTTTGCACATTTTCCCGGCCCGCAAGGGTGACACAAGCAATTCGTGACTGCGAGGCACAAACCCACGAAAGGACAGATTCTATTCTCATGACTTTTGCAGTGGCCAACTTCCCCAGGTGTAGGAAACTCCTCTATCCCTTGGCGACGGTAAATTACCTTCAGCAGTACAGAGATCGACGTTAAATAACCAAAAACAATGAACTATGTACTTTATTACTAATGTTGGCATTGTGTTCTTATGCGTAATTTATCAATTAAATTTTATGTATGTTTGTAACCGGAAAACGACATTTGTAGGGTTTGCTACCATCCGCAATTTCAAGCATCCGTTTTAGATGGTGGAACGTATCATCCACATATACGAGAGGGAGAGTGTTATACAAATAAATTTCTCTCGCTTGGCACACATATAAATAATTAAAAATGCAGATCACATTAATTTTAGTATTTCACGGACCACTTATTTACATCCTGCGAAACAATTTTCAAAAAAAGGTGGTCTAGACGCTCTATAGTGTACATCAATTTCATATGCAGTAATGGTTCTAGCTGGCACGGGTAGTTCTGGATAGAGGAGTTTATGGATGGGCAGCTGACATGGCATGCTCAACTATTCCCAGAACCCCAAATGTGTACGTGGAGCTCAAAGACGATGCGCCTCATGAATTCAGAAGCAATAATTTCTTAATAAGGCAGATAATGTTTCCGAATTTTCCGCATTATAAAAGGTTTCGGCAATTTCCAGGGATACACCATAACTTTTATTGTCACTGTACCCTTACTTTTTCCAGGGCCAGCTCAGTTCCTCACTCAGAGAGGTCTAACTTGTTCTCGTTATACATCAGCTGTACACGTTTGCTATCAACCACCTTTACCTATCAAATTTGGGGTGGCTTGTCGTGTACTAGAAGGAGTCTTCCTGTTGCTCCTGTTGGGAATACCGGTTACTCATTTGTCCCATAAGAGCTAGAAACACAAGGGTGATCAATTTTAGACGAAATTTTTATTCTGTCCAGTGCAGTCCATTGCATATTTAACAGCCTATTTTCGTAGCCGACGCCTAGAAGGAGAGGAAGGTGACGTCGTGCACCCAGACAGGGTGTGTCAGGCAGTGCCGTAATGGGGGTATTAAAACGCCTGAGGCAACTGTTTAACTTTCGCTTGCCCGTAACTCAAGAATGACAAAAAATTTAAACATTTTGCGCCCCAAACCCAGTTGCGCCCGTGGCGGCCGCCTTCTTCGCCACGCCCTCGTTTCCACCCTGGTGGCAGGCACAGACGTATAAAGAGGAGGATAAAAACGAAATGATTTCAAAATAGTGGGCCCTTTAATGGTGATTGTTGGTATTGTTGAACTGCAGGGAATAGTGCGTCCGATCTTCATACTCTTGAACCCCTGTGGCAGGGTCGGGTCTGCAGGTTCTGGTCCTCCATTTCCCCCTAAAATCTTCCAACCCCACACTATCATATCCCTTCGTACTACCTGCTTCCAGGCCTGCTTAGTTCATCTGCCCAGGTGTTTCCAATAACTTGCATCCTTGTGATGGACCTTACCAGCTCCTCTTCCCCGTTTAGTCGTCACATGCCTATGACATCTGAATATTCTCTCATCTATTCCGCGATGTCCCCCAACTAGCATACTCATTGTGCTCTCAACACACTGCCCATGTAGCGCAGCATTCGTATTTCTGCTACCCTCGGGGGCGACAAATTGCGTTGGACACAGCAGTTCTCGTCTGATCACTGAAGTTAATCACCGCTACCCGAGCTAGTACTGACATGGGTGGCAACTTGGGAAAACGGGATACTGCTAATGCCCAAAAATCGTCGCATTGTGTGGGGTCTGTGCAGTCTCTGCATCAGAACTAGGAAGTGGACGGGGCTCTAATGACCTTGCAGTTTAAGGGCCCTAAAAACAAAGGCTAGGCGCGCACTATGATTTGTAATCGTGCGATTGTTTAGCCGCGGAAATAAAACGCATTATTTTTTAATTAGAATCCGCGCATATGCAACTTAAAAATCACAGCGACGAGAAAAACGCAACCAGACCTAGTTTCCTGGCGACGAGATTGTCGCTATTTTGGAATGGGTCACACAGATTGGCATGGACCTGCACACACTAGCGCACTTCAGATCTGTCTTTGGCGTCACTTGCTTTCACACGGAGCAAAAGAGTGACCACTAATGCCGGAGTTACCACTAGGGTAAGTAGGCTGAAGCCTAGGGCTTCAACATTTAGCAGGCTTTAAAACTTAAGAGAAGGGCCTCAAAAGGGGCTTGAAAAGGGCTTCCAAAGTGAAATAGTCTAGAGCCTCTCAATATCTAGATCCGGCAC
Source organism: Trigoniulus corallinus (assembly GCA_013389805.1). Taxonomy (NCBI): domain Eukaryota; kingdom Metazoa; phylum Arthropoda; class Diplopoda; order Spirobolida; family Trigoniulidae; genus Trigoniulus; species Trigoniulus corallinus. The sequence continues at coordinate 21,561,821 of JAAFCE010009126.1, read as the reverse complement.
TGGTGACCACACTAGTGCAAAGCAACACCTAACCCCTTTTCACGCCTATGGCAGGGTCGGGTACGCATCTTGTCACTCGGCATGGATACAATGGCGGTACATTGGACATGGTTTTCACAGCTGGTTGCCGACCAAAGCTGCAGTCTTTGGGGTTGCACCTCCACCAACATAGGGGGCGAGTTCTACACGAGCTCCTTCCAACTAATTTGAACATCCCTCTTGTACACCACACGGGACCATAGTTTTACTTGTCATGAGAAGGAAGTCGCACTCGGGGCCTCTCTTGCCCAAAAGACGTCACCCCGCCTCGATCCCGTATCGATCCTAGAATTACTGATTCAGTAATCGAGCACGCTACTTCCTGCTTCACCGAGAAGGGTTTTCAATAAAACCCATTGCGAAAATAAGAGTCAGTGATTTATTAGTGGCAGTGCGCGCATCACATGAAATCTTTGCAACTACGATTTGTAAGTTGCAGCGACAAGAAAATCGCTAAGTGCGCGCCTAGCCTTACCCTCATTCTATTGTCATGGCTCTTTTGCCCGCCCAACACTCTGATCCATATAGCCTAGCTAGCCTAACCACTATCCTGTAAAATTTACTTTATTGGGATCCCCGCAATTACCCAACGTCTGTCCAATGAAGGAAGGGAGCGGCGAATTGCGTTGGACACACCAGTTCTCGTCTGATCACTGAAGTTAAGCAGCGCAACCCCAGCTAGTACTGAAATGGGTGGCCGCTTGGGAAATCTGGGTACTGCTAATACCCAAAAATCGCCGAATTATTGTAGTGTCTGTGCAGTCTCTGCATAAATACTATGCTGTGGACGACGTTCTAATGACCTTGTAGTTGAAGGGCCCTAAAACACCAACAAACAAACAACAACCAATGAAGGAAATATGCCCACTTTAATTACGCAAAGGGTTGTGGAATTAGGTCAATAGCCGGCTGCATATTAATTGCGTCCAACAGATCGCCCTTTTCTGGTTCATACGAGACCCTGCCATTGGCAGGAAAAGGTTTTGAAATAATGATAATTTTATATGTTTTGTAATGCTTCGTAAAGCTCACATTTGTTCAGAATAAATGCAATGAGTCGGGCAAGACGATGATGACGATTAGAGCAGTTTGAAATCAAACGACATTTTTGATTAATTTTTAAAAGCCTAATAGTGCCGTTTTACATTGCAGAAATTCCTAAGGACGAAACCTTCAGCGATCTCTTTTCATTGTAAATGCCGTTGGTGTATTTCAGAACATAAATTTTATTTAACGTTGGCTTTAAAAATTCAGATGTCGTTAAACTATGGTTAATAAAAATAAGCTACTGTTGTTAAAACAAAAAAAATTGATGGCAAGATATTTGAAGTAAAATTCATAATCCGGAAATAAATTAACGTTAGCTAATTTATTAACTGGTGAGGATGAGTGGATTTACTAGTAATCACAAAGTGAATTTTAAGTGGCTTAACTACGGAGTATCAAAGCCCAACAAAACGGGACTCCAACAGTCTCCTTGCAGGGATATCGTCCTACAAATAGCGTACTTTAATGGATAGAATGGACTAACACGGTTATACCTTTAAAGGGGTCTACGTCAATTTGGCGCATGGCAATTTGGCGCATGGCAATTTGGCGCATGGCAATTTGGCGTAGTCAATTTGGCGTACATACAAATTTGACGTATGACAATTTGGCGCATATATAATTTGGCGTACATACAAATTTGGCATACGTCAATTTGGCGTACATACCGATCTCTTGAGTGCCCAAATTTGTTCAAAATTGCAACGGTCATAACAACAACTTTTAACAGTCATTGCAAGGTAATAGAACAATGAATGCCTACCATAACTTTGTTATAGGGCCCTAATGACCTTTGAAGTCGATGGGCCCTAAAATACAAACAAACCCAACTGTGTTATACGGGACCGTTGCAATGACTTTTGCCCACGCGTGGATCTAGCATGGGGATTTTGGTGTTGCAACCCCTCCCATGCACATATAAACTTATATTTGCATAATATGCGGGGTTTAGCTCAACCCCCCCCCCTTCCGACGAAAATCCTGGATCTGCCACTGTTTATGACAGTTGCAATTTTGAACAAATGTGTGCACCCAAGAGATCGGTATGTACGCCAAATTGTCGTACGCCAAATTGTCATGCGCCAAATTGACGTGATCCTAGGGTCTACGTCAATTTGGCATACATACAAATTTGGTGTAGGACAATCTGGCGTACATACATATTTGGCGTACATAACGATCTCTTGGGTGCCCAAATTTGTTCAAAATTGCAACGGTCATAACAGTCATTGCAAGGTAATCGCACAATGAATGCCTACATAACTGTTATAGGGCCCTAATGACCTTTGAAATCGATGGGCCATAAAACACAAACAAACCCAACTGTGTTATACGGGACCGTTGCAATGACTGTTATGACCACGCGCAGATCTAGGATGGGGTTTTTGGAGTTGCAACCCCTCCCATGCACATATAAGCTTATTTGCATAATATGTGAGGTTTAGCTCAACCCCCTGTATTAGCTCAGTCCCCCCCCCC
>JAAFCE010009126.1:21537150-21559156 GCA_013389805.1 Trigoniulus corallinus | reverse complement strand
CCCCCCCCCCCCGACGAAAATCCTGGATCTGCCACTGGTTATGAAAGCTGCAATTTTGAACAAATGTGTGCACCCAAGAGATCGGTATGTACGCCAAATTGTCATACGCCAAACTTGTATGTACGCCAAATTGTCATACGCCAAACTTGTATGTACGCCAAATTGTCATACGCCAAACTTGTATGTACGCCAAATTGTCATACGCCGAATGTGTATGTACGCCAAATTGACTATACGCCAAATTGTCATGTGCCAAATTGACGTGATCCCATCTCCACCAGCACCCTAGCAACAGCTTTGCCTTTCCCACCCATTCTAGCCGCTCCGTCCTAACACCCCCAGGACCTCTTTCAATGTGGGGGTTCCCAACCCCTCCTGCAGTGCTCCAGCGTTGGACATGCCAGTTTCACATGCCTGATATCCACTGGCGTAGTCAGGATTTTCTAAAGAGGGATATGACCGGTGATAAGGTGTACAGCGCTTCGCTGTTGATAACTCATTTGTGATAACAAATTGGCAGCCAATGAACACGGGGGGGGCTAAACCCCACACCCTCTCTTGGCCACGCCACTGCTGACATCCTCCACTTGATCCCCACACAATCCACAGCCCTCCTCTCCACCTGTGATCATTGCCATCCTCTGTTTCGTCTCCAGTGACCCAGCTCTTGCCGGAAGCACAATGGCGTCATCATCAAACCTTTATCCCATTGTGGCAAAATTGACTCCGTTGGCTGGCCCTCCATTCACTCCCATCTTCCACTACTTCCCACTCACTATCGTGACCCTTTGTACAACTTACTCCCCCGTCTGCTTTTATCTTTGCCTGCCCTGAGTTCTTCCAATAGACCACATCCCTGCAATGAATTTAAGCAGCACCTTCTCCCTTCTTCTTATAGCATGCACATACCATTTCAGTCTATTATCTCTCATCTTTTCCCTGTTGTCCCCACCTCCAAACTACCCCTAATATACTCATTCTTAATTCTGTGTTCTCGTCATCACACCCATGTGCCGAAACATGCGCATTTTAACTTCTCTCATTCTGCTTTCATTGCCCTTTCGCATTGCCCAACATTCTGATCCATAACCACTGTCTTCTAGAACTTCCGCTGCAACTTAAATGGGACTCTCCGTTTGCGCAGGACTCCACTTGCCTATCTACACTTCAACCATCCTACACGCATTCTATGGGTTACGTCGGAATGTCTACTTCGGAGACTTTGAAACCTTAAGACATACGGCCTACACTGAATGTAGTAAAGGGGACCGATATGTCTACAGTCAGATCAGTAGGATGTCCCACGTGGTCTGCTTCGGTCTCCCCTTGCCCCGGATGCTTTCGACTACCTGCATTCCTAAAATGGACCTAACGAGCTCCTCCTCCCCTCTTCTTATTACGTGTCCATGCCACTTCAACCTATTCTCCCTCATTTTTTTGGAGATCTCCACCACCACCAGGCTACCTCTAATATACTCATTCCTAATTCTATCAGGTCTCGACAAGCCACTCATGTACCGCAACATTCGCGTCTCTGCTAATTGCATTCTATTGACGTGGCTCTTCCTCACTGCCCAATACTCTGATCCCTATAGTATTGTTGGCCTACTAACCACCGCCCTGTAAAACTTCCCTTTCAGCTTGATTGGGGCTCCCCTATCCCACAGGTCTCCACTTGTCTGTCTCCACTTCAACCATCACCCATTGATTCTGTGGGTCACATCAGAGTATCTCCAGATTGCTTTGGAACGTTGATCCTAAGTGCTTTACCTTTTGCGTCTTTTTCACCAGCCCGCCCCTAGAACGTACGTCACCGTTATTTTTCTGTCCTTCCCAATTGAAAGCAGAGTGCTATCTTCTGCATGTTAACCTTTAGCCCTTCCTTTTCTATCCCTCCTCTAATGTCGTTTAGACCCTTCTCCACCTGTTCTCTGCGGTCAATAAGTTTTCCGATATCGTCTGGAAATGTCATGCACTAAGGGGCCCATTCCCCTACTCCCGTCAGCATCTCGTCCATAACCAGACTGAAAACGTATGGACTTTAGCGCTCAACCTTGGTGCACCCCAACCTTCACTGGGAACCCCCCAGTATTTTCTCAACGTGTCCTTAGACGGGTTTACACGTTCAATCTGGCATCAGTGCAATCCAGATTCAATCCATTACATCAATCCGTTAATATAGCCATTACACGTTCAATCTTTTATCAATCTGGATCACAGAATTGGATTGAACTGATGCCAGATTGAACGTGTAAGGTCCGTCTTACCCTGGCTATGGAACCATTGTACACATCCTGAACTATTCGAATAAATCCCTCTTCTGCCCCCTTATTTCTTAATGCTATAATATTATAAAACGTTTGGAAACATTTGCCAAGAAGCATTGTTTATTTTACCTGCTTGGTGGATACCCGGCTTTACAAATACGGTGTAATTGAAGTCAACTAATTGCGTTAGGCATGACTGAATGGCATGTTAACGGCTGTATGCAAATTTCAGATCAATAATATCGCTTTCCGAATCACTAGAGGGGTAATTCATCACATCACCCCACTGCGTAGTGTTCTCTCCAGAATACAATAAAATATTTAATAAGAATTCACAGTATCATGCACTGAACTCTTTAAATTGCTACATATTACATGAAAATGAATGTTTTTTGGTTGCTTGATAACACTCTCTCGTTTTAGTTTGTGATTTATTAATTTTCACTATAGCAGTTTTTTAACAATGCATACGTCAGATAAAAAAGATTAAGAATAAATTTATTAATTTCGTAGTGCCATTGAGAAAGGGGTTTGAACAATTCTTTGCCATTTGCAAAGCGAAATCATAACTGTGATTAATATTTCTTTTTTTTTAGATATTTCTAGAGTCATTTCTCATTTTTTTCACCACATATTCATAAAGTTTACAAGTGAAATGTATGCTCCCAAACAGCTTCATATTAAAATTGTGAATATGATGAATGATACATTAAGTCATTGAGTTTCTTCGATCAAATATTTGAATGTTTCTACTGAAATATATTCAACACATTGTCATTTGATAGTTGCCCAAACACATTTGTCTTATTTTTGCAGTTGATATATGATTATGTACGCACTGAAAGAGAGAGAGAGAGAGAAAATGAAAGGAAATTAATCCAGAGATGATGGTAAATTTCTGCGTAAAGTTCGTATACAGTTGTGTGTTTGCCAAAAAAAAATAATTTCGACATGTCTGCCTTTTAATATCCTTAGTGAATTGGACTTTTCGACTCAACCATACTTTGGTAATTAACAACGTGCTTAAAATTGAGCGAACAGAAAGAGATTATGGTAATGAGGCATGTGCCATATTCACATCTAGACTTAATATTAACGACCGACCAGGACTTTTGGGGCCATAGAAAGGTCATACTGGAATTGACTTGTACTTCATGTTCAACATAAAAGTGAATTTATAATATACCACTCACTAAATAACTCCTCTACATATATGATACGAGAGGAATATTTGTGACTCACGATTAAATTTGCAGCTCTTGGCACAGTTTTCGCTGAATCTCTTTTTTCTTTCCTGTCCTCTTTTAATTTTCGTTGGCAACTGAAAAATAAGATCGTAAACATTTACCATGTTGCACAAAATGCAAGTGAATATACAAGCAGTTAGAATCTTGTAAACTAGATTTGTACATGCAATTCAACGACTCAATTCTGTTAATTAGCTGCAAAAGTTAATTCATTAACATTTTTTTCTTGAATTTAAAGAATCGCTACAAATAAACTCCAGCTTTCTTCTTGACAGAACATGTTTGGGGAAATGTTCGCCACTACGTAAGAATGTTCGTGACATACTCTGCAAACTGTCACAGTTGCTGAAGCCATTCAACGACTAAGAAAATATTTCTTAAAACTGGAAAATTATGTGACCAAAAATGTGCATTTTAAATCAGTTAACCTCTTATATAACTTTGCTATTCCAAGTCTTTTCCCTGCATTTTGTGGGAGAGCGGCTTATTGCGTGGGACACACCAGTTCTCGTCTGTACACCAGTTAGTACTGACATGGGTGGCCATTAGGGAAAATTGGGTACTGCTTGTTTGTTTCTTTGTTGGTGTTTTAGGGCTCTTCAACTACAAGGTCATTAGAGCCCCGTCAACACAGTGTAGTTCTCATACAGAGACTGCACCGAAACTACACTAATGCGTCGATTTTAGGGTATTACCAGTACCCAGTTTTCCCAAGCGGCCACCCATGTCAGTACTAACTGGGGTTGCGTTACTTAACTTCAGTAATCAGACGAGAACTGGTGTGTCCAACGCTATTACCCAAAAAATCGTCGCATTAGTGTTGTAGTGTCTGTGCAGTCTCCGCATTAGAACTACGCAGTGGACGGTGCTCTAATGACCTTGTAGTTGAAAGGCCCCAAAAACACCAAAAAAACCAAATTCTTCATATAGTAGAAACTCTAACACTTTAGTATATTTGCACATTCACAGTCGGGGTTCCTTAATTTAAGGTCCATTCTTTCTTTTCAGCATGGCGACGATCAAGCACTGACGAACAATGACACTCTTGGTCTCCATCTACTGTAATTCTACATCGGATGTCTATATTTCCTTTAAAGGGCTCTGTCTGGTTTAGTCATTTTCTAATTTAAAACTGAGTTCTCATTGATGCTATCTAACAATTTCTTCAATACAATGGTTTGACATATATTAGGTGAACAGTAATTTAAGAACTTCCGACAACTGTTGTAACTAAAATTCTTCCACAAATCATTCAACATCTGGCATCAAAAGACCTCATTTAGTTGCTCCGTGCAGCAGTTTGTAGCAAACAGCAAGTGTTCCCTAAATGAATTAAAAATACAAGTCCACCTACGTAGATTATTCCTCTATTAGAGGTCTGCAGGATCGGTAGTTTTTCCTCTCAGGGACATAATTAAAACTTACCTACAGTTTCCAACAAGTAAAGCTCAGATCTCTGATCACAGTGTCGGTATTTTAGGCATCGAGAATGGTAGGAATGTCCCCCTCCATCAACTATAACTTTTTCCTAAACAGTTTTTCCTTATCTTATAGTTTTTGAAATAAAGGAATTGGTTACTTCAAAAATTACACCCTGTATAGAAGGTTTTTTTTACGTGCAAATGACGTCATACACAGTGCCGGATTTAGGTATTGAAAGGCCATAGGCCCTTTCCTTACGTTTTGAAGTCCATTAAATGTTAGGCCCTAGGCTTCAGCCTACTTAGCCTATTGGTAAATCCGGCACTGGTCATACACCACAAGTGGGCACGGTTTTAGATCACATCTGTCGGAAGATACACTCGGGACATCTCGCGCTCGAAAGAAGCCAGCCCACCACGTTCCATTGTCGAACGTGGAACCACTGACACAGTAATCCACCACCACGCTCAATAAGACTTAAAAACTCGCTTTATTGGTGTGTAATTTAAAGGAGAATGACGGGTTCTTTTAATAAAGTGGCAGTGAAGTGCCAGTGTAGGACGGTGGTAATTTACAGCTTTAGGTAATTTTTGGGAGGAAGGGAGAAAAAGAAAATAGACAAAGATTCAGTCAGGAAATTTCAATGGGAATAAGAGTCACGTTTAAGAATACTCTCATAATATTTCGGGGTACCTGATTGCAATTTATAAAATATGAGATCTTCCGTTGTTGTTTTTCAAATTTTTCACTGGAGTTTTCCTGTTTCTAATTGCGTAGCCATGATAGAAAGCGTTTCCCTGGAATTTTCTTGCTTCGTTAGATCGACATTAACGCAACAGTTGGATGAATTTGTTTGCCCACCCATTAAAGCAGATTTAGTATGGTCCGCTGAAGGGTAGTGAAGAAAGAGGCAACTCCGATCAGTCATACCTTAGGCCTAGTGGCCATTTAATCGTTCTAGAGAACTCTAAGTTGCAATCACAGGGAAATGCTTTTTCCCGTAAAGCCATCAGTTATTCTTGGTAGCAATTGAAATTATCATTCGTTCAAATGTGGGTTTCGAGTTAAGCAACGCAACCCCAGTTAGTACTGACATGGGTGGCCACTTGGGAAAACTGGGTACTGATAGTATCCAAAAATCGCCGCGTTTGTGTAGTGTCTGTGCAGTCTCTGCATCATAACTACACAGTGGACGGGGTTCTAATGACCTTGTAGTTGAAGGGCCCTAAAACACCAACAAAAAACAACAATGGATATAGAGGCTCCAATTTTTAGAAGCCTCAAGCGCTTGTTTTATGAGCCAGGCTGAATGAGGGTGTTAGTTACATTAACTTCAGGTTCCATTTACAGAAAACAGTGTTCCAGCAAGTTAAGTGACTGTAGGGAGAGGAATATGGCAATAAAAAGGAAGACCATATTCAATACCTGGGTCAACATTGATAAAAATTAACATCTTAACAAAGAAATGATAATGCAGACATTATGGTCAGCTCAGGCCTTACGAAGTGGGGCGGCCTCGTGGGGGCTACCCATTGGTCTTTCTCTCTCTACTGAAAATAGTAGAAATAGACTGGTTTATCGAAACTCTGATTAGTAAAAAAAACATCACTGAGTAGTACATTAGTGGCTTCAGTCTGATCACTGGCTATGGCACAGGGGGGCGGATCTGAAGAAATAGAGGGCCAGCGGTTGTCCATATGTGGCATAGTGTATTAGGAGTTGAAATTCTGTCAGTAACTTATTACCGATTACGGGTCTACGTCAATTTGGCGCATGACAATTTGGCGTAGTCAATTTGGCGTACGACAATTTGGCGTATGACAATTTGGCGTAGTCAATTTGGCGTACGACAATTTGGCGTACATACAAATTTGGCGTATGACAATTTGGCGTACATATGAATTTGGCGTACGTCAATTTGGCGTATATACCGATCTCTTGGGTGCCCAAATTTGTTCAAAATTGCAACGGTCATAACAACATATTTCAACGGTCATTGCAAGGTAATAGAACAATGAATGCCTACCATAACTGTGTTATAGGGCCCTAATGACCTTTGAAGTCGATGGGCCCTAAAACACAAACAAACCCAACTGTGTTATACGGGACCGTTGCAATGACTTATGCCCACGCGTGGATCTAGGATGGGGTTTTTGGGGTTGCAACCCCTCCCATGCACATATAAACTTATATTTGCACAATATGTGAGGTTTAGCTCAACCCCCCTGTATTAGCTAACCCCCCCCTGCCACTGGTTATGACAGTTGCAATTTTGAACAAATGTGTGCACCCAAGAGATCGGTATGTACGCCAAATTGTCGTACGCCAAATTTGTATGTACGCCAAATTGTCATACGCCAAACTTTCCGTACGCCAAATTGTCATACGCCGAATGTGTATGTACGCCAAATTGTCGTACGCCAAATTGACTACGCCAAATTGCCATACGCCAAATCGTCATGCGCCAAATTGACGTGATCCCACCGATTACATACAGTATTACAGAATGATCGCAATATACCGTAGACTTATATTCGTGTATAACGTTGTATTGCTGTCATTTATTTGTGCATGTTACTAAGCAAGTGACTCCTAACCCTTTTCCTGCCTATTGACCAAAGCTGCAACCCCTATGCTTATTTATGGTCGGTGCAGTGGGCCTCGGGCGACTACCCGTATTTCCCGCCCCCAAGCCGCACTCTGAATATGGCTCTGTGGGGTTTGGACAGCATGTAGGCTACAGATGAAACGGTGTGATAGATGACATTAATTTGCCCTACTAAATGCATCATTTACAATTTCCCTTTTCTGAAAATTTTGTAATCCTCTTCTAGTTTTGTTTTTTTGTTTCTGCAAAGATTTTTTTTGATTTCTTATTTGTAGTGCTAATTAACGTTGAACCTGTTCAATCGTATCTTAGATAATTAGGTGTTGGCCAGTTTATTTTGTCACAATGTCCTAAGAGACTTTATGCCTGGACATAGCCAATTAAAGTATTTTGCCAACAAAAGCAGAAAGACAGAAGGACGTGCGTTGCAATTCGATCAATACTATCAAATAAGTGAAGATCATAGTGGCGATATTATTTGAGACTTCTGTTGTCTATCGGGACCTCGCTGTGGGTCTCTTTGTGACAACACTCCCCGTTTAGCAATTCTCAGAAATTTTTGAAAATTACAATATATCAGAATTATTGATCCATATTTCATCGTGGTAAAACTTTAAAGAAATTGTAGAATGGAGTAATATGATAAAAATTGTTCATGTGACTACTGTCATTTGTATCGAAATGGTCTTTGTCTCTTAAAACATATTGGATAGGTCTGAATGTTGATGAAATGCAGTTGTATTAAATTGTCATAATATTTCTCTGAAGTTTTACGCGCATTAGTCATTCATAAATAAAGTGTGGTAGCCATTTGAAGTTGCACTTTTGATAGGTCACTTGTTCACATTAATGAATATAGTGTCGTGTTGTTTATAAAATATGAGATGCTCATGTTTAATTTATCTAACTGGTCCCGTTTTCAGATCAGCGAGCTGTTGAAAGTTTAAGTGCATTTTTGATAAAGCAGTTGCTCATCTAGACAACATTAGACAACCGATAAACGTCAAAGTTGAGCCTAATCTGGGTCCTTAACTCATTTTAGCTTTTAAAGCTCGACCCATTTAACGGTTTTATCTCGGAGCATTTCTACACCCCTATATCCACCGTTATCCAAATCAAAAAGTAACTCCTAACCCTTTTCCCGCCTAAGGCAGGGTTGGGTACCCATCTTGTCCCTCTGAATGGACACAAGGGCGGTCTATTGGTCATTGTTTATCCACAGCCGGTTGCCGGCCAAAGCTGCATTTTTAGGGGAATTCCACCGACGCCAGGGGGCGGCTCATACACCTGAAAGTTTCGCTTCATCTACCCGTTGCTCAGTAGAGAGGGTTCTTTTACGTGCAAGTGACATCGTGCACCAAAACGGGACCTCGGTTTTACTTCTCATCCGAAAAAAAGGCCCACTCGCGGCCTCTCTCTCTACGTCACAACGGCGGGTCCCACCGCTATTCAAATCAAAAAGACAAAAACGGTTAAGGTACGATTTTGGACTTGCAAACATGAGCTGTGGACGCTCACTAAAGGCTGGTTCAGTGGCACGTGCAAGAGCGGCAGATACCCCGTGAGCAGACGAAGCAACACAGAAACGGATGACGCCGGCGAGCAATTACGTAGGGAGGGAGTTGACTAGTAGTCAACTGCTTTCAGAGCGCAGCACTCCCACGTGCTTATGATTGGCTGGTTGTACTGTAGACGACGCCAATTATGGAATTCTAATTCTAATTCATGACACTGCAAGCAGCCTTATTTGGCCAATATGGCAGTGGAGAGACCAACTCTCTTTATTACATATATTACTAAAAAGCTCCCAAAACCCTAGGCTTAAATTCCTGTGATGCCTCTACAACACTAGTAATGGTAGGGTGGCTTTTTATTAGGCCCTCCACCTTATCCTTTCCAAGGCTATTCCATTGTCGAATGGTCCTTGGTAAGAAAGACAAGTAATATTTGTCTGTCTGTGCCCTAATCTCCTTCAATTTATGTGAATGATCCTTTCTTCCTTTGTACTTAGCAGCGGACAAACATCCCACCAGAGGTCCATCACACCCCAGCAGCAGCAGTCTGATAAACAGACTTATGCTGTGAGATGTTTGCCACTGGCTTAGTGTTTCCCAACCTAATTCCCTGATCATGTCAGACACATTATCCCTGTGAGAAAACCTGTGGAATAAAATTCTTGCTGCCCTCCTCTGTATCCTTTCAATCTCCCAAGATAATTCCTGCCTGAAGGGAAACCAAATTGGACTACCATACTCCATAATTGGTCGCACCATTGAAATATATGCTGTTTCCCTCACCTCCCTTGTGCTGTCCCAAAGGACCCTACTAATCAGACGGTAGAATTGACCAGCCCTCCCAACCAATTTATTTATATGATCCTTCCAGGTACCTTGGTTATTTAAATTTATTCCAAGATGCTTATGGGTGCCAACTCCACCTACATAGTAATCAAAGTCAAGTAGCTCCCTAGATCTGGATATTGTAAGAATCCTATACTTTTTCAGATTCAATGGCAGTTCCCATTTTACACATCAATTGTATATCTTATTGAGATCCTGTTGTAATTGTGTACAGGATGATAACCCCTCATCTAACACCCAGGCAGTGCATGTGTCATCTGCAAATAGTTCAAGGAAGGAACTAATGTCAAATCTTATGTCATTCACATAGAGAATGTACAACAAAGGACCCAAAACACTTCCCTGAGGTACCCCTGATGTGGCTGGTTTCCATTCAGATGCACTACCCTTGTACATTATCCTCTGTTGTCTATCAAGCAGATATGACATTTTTGAAATCGGCTTATCATGGGGCACCATGACAAAAGCCTGTTCAAAGTCTAAGAATACAACATCAACCTGCTTTCTGTTGTCTAAGGCCCTTTGAATATAATCCATCAAGCAAGCCATTTGGGTGTTGCATGACCTCCCTTTCCTAAATCCATGCTGATTGTTGCTAAGGATGCCATTCTTTTCCAGATATCCCATAATAGAGGAGAATAGGATGTGTTCAAAAACCTTGGATACAGCACTCATTAATGAAACTGGTCTATAGCACTTAGGGTCTGCTGTGTCTCCTGACTTGAAAATTGGTACCACATTAGCCAGTTTCCATGATGATGGAACAATACCCATGTCTAATGACTTTCTAAATATTTCCACCAGGTAATAGCTAAGTATCCCTGAAAGTCGCTGCATAATATATGGAGAAATGCCATCAGGACCTGCAGCCTTATGAACCACTGATTTGTGTAGTAGTTGCTCAATTCCCACCCTAGTTATAGTAACCTCATCCATTCCCCCTGGAGAATCACTATCAAGTACCAGCTGGAAGTTCCTCCTACTGGTTGCAAAGCTTTTTGCAAATGCATCATTGAAAACATTTGCAATCATAAGACTATCCTTAATTACATTTCCTGAACTATCTTTAACCACTGTATCCCTATAACCCTCTTTCCTACACCTCTTCAGATACCCCCAGAAAGCTTTTGGATTTTTCTTAAGCCTGTCTCCCAAAATGTTTTCAGAAAATTCTTGTAAGCCTTCTTCATATACACTTTAACCATTTTCCATGCCTTCTTATAAACTAACTCAGTATTGGCATCCGTCACTCTCCTAAGTGCACTCCTAGCCTTTCGCTGGTTCTGCAAAGCTACCTTCACCTCTTTTGTATACCACTCAGGAAAAGTATTATTTCTTATAATCTTAGTGGGGACAGCTAGCTGTTTGCCCTTATCTAAGAGGGCTAGGAATCATTGCCAAGATTCCTCAACACCACAGGTATTAACAATGGTATAGAAATCATTTAACTCATATTCTAGATATGATTTAAAATATTCCCAATTTGCCTTATTGTATTGGTATGCCACCCTGTCTGGTGCCACCTGTCTAGGTAACCTTTTAGCTATCTCCACCCTTACCCTGCATGGTCACTAATTCCTTCAATACACTCTACAGTGTTGATAGAGCTGGGCACATTTGTAAATACTAAATCTAAAATTCCTCCTTCATTATGTGTAGGCATTGTCACAATCTGTTCCAATGTTTGGTCATTATGCCGCCTAGCGGACATTATCAAAATCAACTGGCACGCATCATATCTGCTGCTTACCACTGAATGAGTACATGCACAGTTCGTCTTGGTGACGGTACTCTGTCACCATTTTGTTGGTTGTGTGCATGCTCTTTTCACTGGTAGCACTTGCCACTGAACCAGCCTTAAAGTTTGGTTCAATGGCACGTGCAACAGTGGCAGATACTGCATGAGCAGACGAAGCAATGCAGAAATGGATGACGTCGGTGCACAATTATGTAGGGAGGGAGTTGACTAGTAGTCAGCTGCTTTCAGAGCACAGCACTCCTGCACACTTATGATTGGCTGTTTGTACTGTAAACAACGCCCATTATGCCATTACACCAATGTTTGCTCATTACGCCACCAAGCGGACATTGTCAAAATCAACTGGTGCACGTCCTATCTTCTGCCTACCAGTGAACGAGTATACGTGCAGTTCGGCTTGGTGACAGTGCTCTAAGTCACCATTTCGTTGGTTGCATGCATGCTTTTTTCACTGGTAGCGCTTGCCACTGAACCATCCTTAAGGGAGTAGCTTTTTGCATTGGAGTCTTGACTCCTTGGACACTCCACTTCTTGCCTGATCGATGAAGTTAAGCAATACAACCCCTGCTAGTACTGACATGGGTGGCCACTTGACAAAACTGGGTGCTGCTGTTACCCAAAAATCGTCACATTAGTGTAGTGTCTATGCAGTCTCAGCAAAGCTCTAAAAACCAACACACCAAAATCAATCGATGGTCAGTTCATCATGTGAACATAACAGGTAGCTACTTGAAACACTTGTAAACGTTTTTCGTTCATTCCTGCGTGAAATATCAAATCTGCGTGCACTCTCAAATACGTTACCGTTTCAAATCTGCTTTGCGTTTAGAGTTGACCCACTTCGAAGGTGCAGAGGTAGCGTGGTGGACTACAGCATAAGTGCTCCAGAGCTCACCCTTAACCAAGATTGTGTTTTCTTTCCAGAGAAAGCGAGACCCCCAATGTGGCGAACCGTAACAATGCATTGGCAAAGGGACAAATGCTAAGGGCAGTCATACGAAATATTACAAGCAAAGCAAAAACAACTCCTAACCCTCTTCTCATCTATGGCAGCGTCGCAGTGGCCTAAGTTGTAGGGGCAATGGGGTCAAATTGCCCTGGGGGCCAGAGAATGGACAACAATGGGGTGCCTTGTCTGCCTGGCTGAAAATCAGCTGCTGTGACACAATGTCGGTTTGACGACTTTAGGACACAAAAGTGCCTACAGAGGTGTACCACAGTATATACAGTATGCACACTCCCATGTTAATCGTACTAAAGTTTTTATACACTAGCACATGTAGCGGCAAGGAAGTAAAAACTATACATATTATATATATTTCAATAGAGTATGCCCAACTCCTGCATTATTATTACATGAAATTAAATTAAAAAAATAAATTCAATCTAACATAAAATGCCATTGTGCAGTAAATTTAATGTATACAAAGTAATAACAACAAGTGACAATATGAAATTTTTCTATAAACTCCTTAAACTTGACGATTTTTACTTACATGTGAAACACTTAAAGTTATACTCAAACCATTTAAACTTGTAACTTTTTGATAATTTTTTTTTGCTTTCACATGTGATGTACAGTCAAATATTTTGTATTTCTCTTATCTTTATTTGGATACATAAGCCTTTTGTTAAAGTCTTTGATGGTATAAACCATCCTAAAATACCATGTTCTAAAGAACATGATTCATTAATGATATCCTAAATGTATTTAATTTAATGTCCAGTAAATGAGATAGCCTTTGAAAGTCATGTATCTGAGGTGGGCATGCCAAACTAGGGGTACCCCAAGGGTCACATCAGTAACATTGCATTGTCATGAGGGGGCAACTGTCCCCCTCTCATTACACCTGAGTAGCAGACTGCATATGTAGACTATATGACATTGATTGTGAGGGTTGTAACTCTAGGATTCTATGGCTGCATGTTTGATACCCATGATCTAAGGGAACATGCATCATCATCATACCCTTATCCTACCTATGGCAGGGTCGGTTCTGCAGGTTCTAGTCCTCCACCCCTGCCTATCTCCCACCAGGTTCCCATTCACCCCACACACTTCCATATCCCTACAGACACTTCCCTGCTCCCACGTTTGCTTCAGTCTGCCCCTGTCTCAGGTGCTTCCAACCACCTGAATTCCTGAAATGGACCTAATAAGCTTCTCTTTCCCTCTCCATCTCCTCTCCTTCCCACCCCAATGTCCACCACCCCCAGGCCACCTCTAATATACTCATTCCTTATTCTATCAGCTCTGGATACCCCACTCATATACTGCAGCATTTGCATCTCAGTTACTTGCATTCTATTGTGGAGTTGAAAAATAAAATCCAAACACAGAGTGTGGAGTTCAAAAACTAAGTAATTAGCTGTAGAGATGGCATAGGCGGCAGTTCCAGGCTAGGTGAAGCGGGCGAGTCTCAGCTCATCAAGCTTGCCAAGCAAGCATTACAGAACGGCCAAAGAGTTCTTCTAGGCACTTTACCGTCGACACACAGCACACACTGGCTCGTCTAGTCCAGTGTTGGTGCTAAATCAACTGAAGAAATACACCTCACTATCATTACCACACACATTGGCTCGTCTATTCCAATGTGTACGACTGTATAAGCCTATTAAACTATAACATGTAGAGTAAATGCTAGAGTTCTTTGTTTGGGCGCTTGCCCACCGTTAACCGCAGCTTCACACTGCACAGCTAAGAGAGAGACTACTCTTTACCGCCTTATCCGTTGTTTTTATAGCACGCATCCCATTTCCCGCCTAAAACTAACTAAAGCAGACTGCACGCCACCAAGCGGGAGCGTCAGCCTACTAACTGGGTAGTTTGCCCAGCATGTGGTGCCATCTACTGTTAAATAGGGAAAGTGGCCTGAGTGTGGCTGCACAGTGATGCCACCTGGCGGGGGCGTCGATACATCGCAACCCTACACTCGGCCATCCTGACCCTGTGTCGTCCCGACACAGGCCGAAAGGGAAAGAAAAAAAAATGTACAAATGGACCTAACTACAAAAGTACAACTAGTAAAAGGACAAGTAGCAAAGTACAAACAGCACAAGCATCAATACATGGGATGCAAGAACGAAACTACAGAATCAAAATACAAAATCGAAATGTGAGAATCAACAGATTCGATGATCGAACAAAATACAAAATCTAAATGTCAGAATCAACAGCTTCGATGATTGACGGCCAAGGCTTCATGCAGTCAGCAGAGGAAGTGGTACATCGAGGACCTTCATGTTCACCAACTTTCTGGAGGTGGTAGCGGTTATTTCACATAACCCGAATAACTTCGTATGGTCCAAGGAACTTCTGGTGGAACTTTATCCCTGGTTGGATTTGCACGCGCTTGATGGCAACAAGTTCACCGTCGGTATACACTCGGGCAGGAACACGGCGTCGGTCGAAGGTGTGGCGATTTTCATCTTGAATCCTGGTAATCTGGACTTTAGCTTGTCGTCGTAAAGCATCACGGGAATCTGCAAACGCTGTGGCATATTCACTGTCAATGAGCACTCGGATGTCATCGTCGCAGTGTAATCGCATCTCAGTTCCTATCAAGAGCTGGAATGGCGTCATACCAGTGCTTCTATGATGAGTCGAGTTGATGAGTTGCTGAGCAACACGAACGTGATGATGCCACTCATGCGGTGTTGGTGCAGACATCTTAGTTAAGAGGGGAATCAGCAATCGGTTAAGTCGCTCAACCTGTCCGTTTCCATGTGGTAAGCCCGTCGTAATGAGAACATGGAGGATATGTTCGTGCTCACAATATTCACTGAAGTCGTTGGATGTAAAAGCTGTGCCTCTATCGCTGATGATTCTCCTAGGGTTCCCAAAAGCAGTGGCTTGTATCTCCAAGCATGCAATAACCTCTTTGGAAGTGGTACTTTTAGTAGGGTGCAGCCAGACGAATTTGGTGAATGCATCAACAACAACCAATATATGGTGATACAGCTTCTTCGTGGAAGGTAGAGGACCAATGTGATCGATGTGATAGGTGTCTAAAGGTGTGTCGCCCTTATCAAAGGGTTGGAGAAATCCCTCCTGCTTGCCGTGTTTTCGCTCAGCCAAAATACAGTCAATACAGTTACGTATAACTTGTTCAATCTTCAGACGCATCTTTGTAAAAATGTAATCTCTCCTGATGAGTGACTCGGTTTTGGCGACGGAAAAATGGCCTCTACTATGTGCTTTCTTAATAACATCTGTTTGTAACTGTTGTGGCACCACTAGAAGTAATTCGTCATCGACATCACGGTAGAGTAAACCCTTGGCAACTCGATAGCCGAGCTTGTGACTTGCAGCCATATTCTTCATTATCGCTTGAAGGTCGTCATCCTCCTGCTGAGCACGTTGAAACCTGCTGATGAAACTGCCATCTTGCACCTCAGTCACCAATACATTCGGCAAGGAGTGCCTACTCAAGGCATCGACATGACGCATGCTACATCCTGGGCGATGAACAACTTCAAATCGAAATTCCTCTAACATCAAAGCCCATCTTGCGACACGGACTGAGAGATCTTTCTTTTTCATCGTCATCTGGAATGCTTGACAGTCGGTGACGATCTTGAAGGGTATCCCCAGCAGATAAACCCGAAACTTCTTAAGGGATTTAATAATTGCTAGTACTTCTAATTCGTAGCTGATGTACTTCTCCTCGGCTGGTGAAGTCTTTCCACTTGCGTAGTAGACAGGGTGGAACAAACCATCGTCATTATCACGTTGCAGCATAATTGCACCGTACCCATACTTTGATGCATCAGTGTGAAGTTCAGTCTCGGCTCCTGTACGATACAGCTTCAATACTCGGTCCCCGGCGAGAATCTCTTTGAGGCTCAGGAATGCACTCTGTTGTTGCTCATCAAATTTGAAGTCGGCATTATCATGAAGAAGATCCGATAGTGGTCTAGCAATAGCAGCATAATTTTGAATGAACTTTCGGAAATAGCCAGTGAGTCCTAGGAAACTCTGTACAGCTTTAACTGTTTTCGGCTCGGGATATTTGAGAACTGCATCAACCTTGTGCTGGGCAGGTCTTGCCATACCATCTTCAATGAGGAGTCCAAGATATTCAATTCTTGTTTGCAGGAACTGGCATTTGGCCCAATTAATTTCTAATCCAAACCTTGCTGCTTTTTGAAGCACGAGTTGTAATCTTTCAAAAGCCTCTGCTTCATTTAGTGCGGGGACGACTAAATCATCAAGGTAAGTGAGCACGACACCGTCAGCAATTAGGGTACTAAAAACAGCATTGAGGTATCTTTGGAAAACTGCTGGAGAGTTACAGAATCCAAACGGCATGCGCAGGAACTCATACTGTCCACCCGGTACTACAAAGGAGGTGTATTTCCGGCTATCGACATGTACAGGCACATGAAAGAAGCCATTGCGGAGGTCAAGAACACTAAAGACCTTGGCACCTTGAAGCTGATCGATTTGATCCTCAATTAAGGGTAAAGGATATCGTTCCTTAATCACCTTTCGGTTTAACTGTCGATAGTCGACACAAATTCGAGGTTCACCATTCTTCTTCCGGACTAGCACAATGGGGCTTGCAAAATCCGATGTACTAGGACAGATGACATCTTGTTCGAGCCAATCACCAATCTGTTGCTCGACAGCAGTTCTATCGTCTACAGGCAGTCGTCGAGGTCGCTGATACACTGGAACTTCGTCGGTGAAAATAATCTTCATCTGTACTCCAACTTCTTCGGTCTTAACGGGCTTGTAGTCATCTATCATCCTCTGTATTTGTGGGTGTTGTGGACTAGGTGTAGCGTCTAGTGTAAGAACATCGATGTGTAACAAATCGGCAACAGCATCAGGAAGAGCAACTTCGGTGGAGGTTGTAGGAATGCATTTGCGCATATTCGTGACATGACCTCTGTCTAACGTGAGGATGGATTGCCGTAGGAAATTAGCACCGAGAAGAATACTACATGACATGAATGTATCAGGCACCACATGTACGGTGAGTTCGAAGTTCTCGTAGTCTACCAACAAAGATGACCGGAAACATCCCAGAGTGTGTGTCTTGGTGGAGCCTACTCCAGTGAAGAATATGCCTGGCTGTAGTTTTGGTGCGCCCATCTCGATATAACTCTGCACACGTAGCAAGGATAGATCACTGCCAGATTCGATTAATGCGCGCAGACTAAGGCCGCATAACGTGACAGCTTTAAACGGTCGAACCGGAACCTCACCAGTTACCACTTGGCAACTCTGGTTTTGGCTGGATGGGCAGGCAGAAGCAAGAGGACCAAATGGCTGACAGCGGAAGCATCTCTTTCCCCTATGTTTGTGTGGGCAGCTGGAACTGATGTGATCTCTTTCACCACAGTTGAAACATCGAATATTCGGTGGAGTCTTCACGGGGCTGGGCCGTGCTGGCCGTTCGTAACTGTTATGTGAGAATTTGGTATTCCGCTTCATATTGTCGTAGGACATCAACTTCGCACGGAAACTAGCAACATCATGTGCACCATATAAAATGACCTTGTTTGAGTCCACATCGTCGATCCCATCAATGATGTATTGGATGACAGACTCTATTTCTACGTTGGCTTGGGATGCAATATCTAACATCTTGTACATGTACTCATGACATGATTCAGTCGGCAACTTCCGTCGACGAGATAACTGCTGATGAACTGCCCTGCTGCTAGCGGGTGTTGAAAATTCTCGAAGTAGCTCACGCTTCAGGTTAACCCATGTGTCCCCACACTTCTGGTAACGGACAAACAACTTAGCTGATCCCTTTAACAACCGACGAGCATACACAACTTTATGAACGTCAGACCAGTTACTAAGTGAGCACAAATCTTCAAATTCTCGTATCCAACTAGAAATACGCTGGGCAGGATCATCCCCACTGAATGAGGCAATAGATTCCTCAACATCTCTAAAAGAAAGGCACTCTTGTCTGGTCCTCCTCTCCAGAGTGTCAGACCCACTATCAACATCTTCATCTATGGCATTATCAGGAGCAACTACAATATTAGATGACTCTTTTTCCTTCTCCATGGCAATGACGAGCTTAAGCCTATTCTTTAATTCTAATTTAGTTCCGGACTTCTTCAGGCCATAAGTGCCAAGAGCATCTCTCAGTTCAGTCATCTTGAGGGAGTCTAATGAGGACGCCAGCCACGTGACATCAATGGCAGGTTGGGTCCTTCCCTCGGCTAAGGTTTCATCTTCGGCAGTTGCCATATTGAATTGAAGGATGCCCCAAAATAAAAAAAAAATTTGTTCAAAAACTTACGTGCTTCACCTGTCACCAGTGAAGCGCCTGATGAACTGGAGCGCCTAACCCAGACAGGCCCCCAAAATTTGTGGAGTTGAAAAATAAAATCCAAACACAGAGTGTGGAGTTCAAAAACTAAGTAATTAGCTGTAGAGATGGCATAGGCGGCAGTTCCAGGCTAGGTGAAGCGGGCGAGTCTCAGCTCATCAAGCTTGCCAAGCAAGCATCACAGAACGGCCAAAGAGTTCTTCTAGGCACTTTACCGTCGACACACAGCACACACTGGCTCGTCTAGTCCAGTGTTGGTGCTAAATCAACTGAAGAAATACACCTCACTATCATTACCACACACATTGGCTCATCTATTCCAATGTGTACGACTGTATAAGCCTATTAAACTATAACATGTAGAGTAAATGCTAGAGTTCTTTGTTTGGGCGCTTGCCCACCGTTAACCGCAGCTTCACACTGCACAGCTAAGAGAGAGACTACTCTTTCCCGCCTTTTCCGTTGTTTTTATAGGACGCGTCCCATTTCCCGCCTAAAACTAACTAAAGCAGACTGCACGCCACCAAGCGGGAGCGTCAGTCTACTAACTGGGTAGTTTGCCCAGTACGTGGTGCCATCTACTGTTAAATAGGGAAAGTGGCCTGAGTGTGGCTGCACAGTGACGCCACCTGGCGGGGGCGTCGGTACATCGCAACCCTACACTATTGATGTTGCTCTTTCTCACTCCTGTATGACCCTCTTATCACACAGGACTCCACTTGCCTGTCTTTACTTCAACTATCACCCATTGATTCTATGAGTCACGTCTGAGTCTATCTCCCCATTTCTTTAGAACGTTGATGCTAAAGTCACCCATATAATATTGTTTAGGCCCTTCTCTACTTTTTCTTTGGAGTCATACTATAAGTTTTCCAATTGTTGATGCAAATTATTGAATTCTTTTAAGTTGCCACTAGCAGATGGATTGTGTTCATAATTTTTAAAATACAGTATGTTTACTCCCAGAATTGTTGCTGCTATTAATTGCTGAAATATAACACTCCTTATGAACTCGCATCTTGAATTTTAATCATCAGTGAATGCACGTAAATGCAGCTTTTACTTCCTTGCCGCCAGGTGGCGCCATTTTTCCACTTTAGTAATTTTGCTATTCAGTGTGATACTGTATATTCTTTATACTGTGGGTGTACCATATGTGCATAGGACGAGCAACAGGGGAGGGGGCCCGCTTCAAATGCCTCTTGCCTGGCCGCCACAACTGAAGTTACGCCGCTGCAGCCACGGGACATAGGACCGGGTGTGGTTGTGCACTTTGCATAATCATTGAAATAACCTTAAATTACTGTACTTTCAAATTGTCCTTATGTCAGTTTTCATGGTAATATTTGGGTTGGTACCAAATCCACCTTCTTGGATAATTTAATGGTTTTAAATCTCAAATGGGCTAAGCACCAGAATTTCTATTTATTTCAGAAATTGAACTCTTTTGTGTTACCTAAGTGATAGAAGTAGAGTAAAAATCAATTTAATTATTGTCTGCCGAGGGAAAGGGCACCCAAGCTGGCTACACGCACGAGTCGATACATTGATTTTAGGTTTAATGCGTCCAACAAATTAGTTGAGCAGATTTTCCTTTCTTAAAAAGTTTGAAATTTTCTTGACGAAAATCAATATCACTTCAGAAATCTTATTCTGTACTGAAATTTGAAACTCCTACAAAAATCTTGAAGTTGATCGGAATTGTACATTTTAAACTTATAGGTGATACAACAGATTTCAGCAAAGAACCGTGTAATCTAAAACTAGAGGAAACGCTGAGGATTAGTTTTACAAATCATAGCAAATCGAAATTAATAGTAATTCATGTCTTTACTCAATAGGTAGAATTTCAACCGTTTTAATACCCGTGAGGTTTGAATACACACCCCCTTATTTACCTATTTAGAAGAAACTTTAATCTTAACTCGAAACGTAATTAAAATGCAAAAATAGTATTCCAGACAGAAAGAAATCTCAAAAACCTTTTGGGAGAAATCGTTGGCTGCATTAATGAAGTTGTAGATGGCCTGCAACATTATCCCAAGAGTCCATCAAAGTTTGAGACTGTCTAATTCAAACAGAGCATTGATAGAGGCGGTTAATCTACTCGTCCAGAGAAGTGTTGCTAATATAAATCTTTTGCTGAAACTACTTCTACTGTGTTAGCATTATTAACTACCAGTAGAATTTAGTATATAGCAGGGCCGTCTTGGTGGAGCAGTGGGTAGCACGCTTGGTAACTACATCAGTGGTTCTAGGTCCCATACTGGACTGAGGTGGGTTGGTTTATATCTGGCAAGACAGAGATCATGTGTGCCTACTTTTGGATGAGAACCGAGGTCCCGTGTGGTGTATGATGGCATTTTCATGTAAAAGAACCCTCTCTACTATGCAATAAGGAGATTAGGCAGAATTTCCAGGTTCAGGAGCATGCCCCCTGGCGTCGATAGAATGCCCCAAATGAACAGTAAATGATGGAAAATCATCAAAAGGGGTTGCAGCTTTGATCAGCAACTGGCTGTGGAAAAAGTCTAATACAGTCATCTGCAATAAAATAGTAGTGGTGTTAAAATGAACAGTTTGTTGAAAACTACTGAAAGGTGCTTATTCAAATCAAATGTGTTATAATTTAGAAACAAAATTGGACATGTTATTAATATCTACACCATTTCAGATATACAAACATTCATTGATGTGTAAACCCTATTGAAATAAATGAACTTTACTGTAATTATTCTCAAAATTTGCAATTAATTCAGTAAAATTATTCACAAAATTAAAATAACTGTGCAAGTAAGTATGCAATTAATCACTTAATAGTGCAATTCAATAAATTTAAGTGTTAATTGTTGAAAGAATAGGTCATGGAAAACATTGCACATCTTAGACACTAAATTTAATTAAAAGGTAAATTGCCAATGGAAAACCCTACAAAAGAAGTTCAAGAAATTATTGGTTGTTCAGCCAAAATGATTGCTAATGCAATTCAGAGGAAAAACATCTGAAAAACGTGGGAGAGAAGACAAACATCTGAAAAACGTG
>JAAFCE010009126.1:21519798-21537140 GCA_013389805.1 Trigoniulus corallinus | reverse complement strand
GAAGACAAACATCTGAAAAACGTGGGAGAGAAGACAAACATCTGAAAGACGTGGGAGAGAAGACAAACATCTGAAAGACGTGGGAGAGAAGACAAACATCTGAAAGACGTGGGAGAGAAGACAAACATCTGAGAGACGTGGGAGAGAAGACAAACATCTGAGAGACGTGGGAGAGAAGACAAACATCTGACAGACGTGGGAGAGAAGACAAACATCTGACAGACGTGGGAGAGAAGACAAACATCAGCATGCACTGATAGCCATTACTATTACTTCTAAAAAATATGCTTTTAAATTATCAATTCAAACAAGAGCTTTGTCTTTTTTTAATTAACACTTCAACTGTTAAAAAGCAACTTTTGGAAGCTGGTTTAAAAGGTAGACGTCCAAGAAAGGTACCTAAATTAGCCCAAAGACACATTAAGAACAGACTTCAGTTTGCAAAAGATCATGTTGAGTGGTCAACAACAAAATGGCAAATGTTTTATGGTCTGAAGAATCAAAGATGATGGTGATTAACTGTAATGCTTCCCAAAAGTTTGTAAGACCTAGATATTGCACCTTTTGTCCTCAGTAGACATCAAAGAATGTAAAATTTGGTTGTGGCAGCATTATGGTTTGAGCCTGTGTTTCATGGTATGGTGTTGGCCCAATTGTTTGGATTACAGAAAAGATGACATCTGATTTTTACATTACCATACTGCAAAATACTGTGCTGCTATTTGCTGAAGTAGGAATGACTTTAAGATGGGTGTATCAGCAGGACAATTATCTGAAACATCCCTAAAAAGTAAATGCATGGTTCCAGGAGCATGGAGTGGTAGTAATGGCTTGGCCTGCCCAATCCTCTGACCTCAACCCAATTGAGCACTTGTGGATTGATATGAAAAAAGTCAGTTCATGATGGTAATCCTAAAAATCCTCAAATCCTAAAACAGTGTGGAAAGCAATTCCAACTTAAAGATGCCAAAATTAATTAATTCAATGCCATGCAGGTGTACTTTTTTCCTGAAAAATAAAGGTAGCTTCATGAAATACTGAACAAGAACATGAACATTGCAGTAAAAATTGTCCAAATTTAATATACTGCTATTTTAATGCATAACTTAATATTACTGTGAAGTTCATGTGTTTTTTCAGTATTACACATAAATTAATGTTTGTATATTTAAAAATTGGCATAGACATTAATAATATGTTGTATTTTTGTTTCCACATCATAACACATTTGATTTGAATACAAACGTTTTTGTAGTTTTCAACAAACTGTTCATTTTAATACCCACTGTATTTTACTGGACATTCAGAGGGACAAGGTGGGTACCCGACCCTGCCAGCCTTTTGCTGCAGCTGCTTTTGGCAGTCTATAGGAGGGCTGTAACTCTTACACCCTTAATGCATTATATGAACTCAAAGAAGAAAGTAAATCACGAGAAAGTGAACTGTGTACAATTGAAATGTGACTGGGATTGAGAAAAGGAGGGATTTTTTGTTGTTGCTTTAGGCCCCTTCCTGTGGGGTAGGACGGCACCCCCATAGGTAGCCCTGTTGCTGTTGCTGCAGGTTCTAGGCGTCTCACTGGGGAGCCCCCAGGCAGAGCTGTCCCACTAGGAAAGGGGACCAGGCTATGGTTAGGGACATGGAATATGGGGACCCTTACAGGAAAAGCAGGGGGATTAGTGAATACCCTGAAGCATAGAAAGGTTATTGTCGCCTTCCTCCAAGAAACGTGATGGAAGGGAAACAGATCACAGGCTCTGGGTGAGGGATACAAATTAATGTATACAGGTAGTGAGGAGGGGCAAATTGGGGTGAGTATTGTATTGAGTAGGGAATTACAGCAGGGGATCACAGCTGTCCATAGAATTAACAGTAGGATTATGTTAGTCACTTTAGTATGGCAGGGTATTGGGGCTCCACCTCATCAGTGTGTATACTCCCCAAGCAGGCTGTGATGAGGCTACCAAATGGGATTTTTGGAGGGAGTTTGATGAGGTTATACAGTCAGTAGATAACCAAATAAGATGGGGAAATGGATCTCATCATCTGATTATGGGGGGGGGGACTTTAATGGCCATGTGGGCAAGGAGGGACAAGGATACAGGGCTGTCCATGGTGGATGGGTGTATGGCCAACTCTCAGCAGAGGGGCAAAAAGTCCTTGATGTGGCACAAGCACATGGCCTTGCATTGGCCAATACATGGTTTCAGAAGAGGGAAAAGCACCTCATCACCTTTGTCACCCCAGGGGAGGTCTCAGATTGATTTCTTTATGGTCAAGATGCAGCATAGGCCTGAGATTTGTGATTGCTGGGTGCTCCCCAGTGAGGATTTCCAGAAGGAAAGTGGGCATAAGTTACTCATGATGGAGGTACTGGTGAGGGGTGCAGTTAGGAACCGCCCTTGGAAAGGTGAACTAGTCATTAGGTGGTGGAAGTTACCATCAAATGCACATCAATTCCAGCAGGAGATTATTAGCCAGGTGGACAGGGATTGGGAATGGTCAGCTGATGCCATGTGGAACAGGGTGGCCAGGAAGATTACACAATGTGGAAAGGCAATGTTTGGCACAGCTAGAATAGGAGGCTTGTATCAGGGTAGAAAGACTTGGTGGTGGAATGAGGAGGTGGAAGCAGCTATCCATCAGAAGAAGGCAACATTTAATAGGTGGAAGGAGATAGGGGACCAGGGTTCAAAACCAGAGTATATTCAGGCAAGGAAACATGCTAGGAGGACCATCACCCAGGCCAAACACCAAAAGAATGAGGCTTTATATGAGAGCTTAGGGACTAAGGAGGGTGAGTGGGAAGTTTTTCGACTAGCCAAAACCCGAGATAGGAGTAGTAAGGATATCGCCAGGGCCATAACAATCAAGGATAGGAATGGTGGGGTTCTATTCCAGCCAGAAGAGGTATTGAAGATGTGGGAGGAATATTACAATAATGTCTTAAACACAGATACCAGCAAAAGGGTCAGGAACAACACTCCTGCCACCTCAGTAGCTGTGGACTTGGTGAGTGGGGTGGAAATAGTCAGGGCTCTCTGCAAGATGAAAGGCCACAAAGCTGTAGGTCCTGATAAGATCCCCATTGATGTTTGGCATAACTTGGGGACCACAGGAATTACATGGCTGGGGAAGCTTTTCAATAAGATAGCCAGTGGGGACCGAATGCCATCTGCATGGAGGGAGAGTTGGATTGTCCCACTGTTCAAGGGCAAGGGTGACGCCCAGGACTGTTGGAACTATAGAGGCATTAAGCTAATAAGCCATTCTATGAAACTGTGGGAGAGGGTCATAGAATGTCTCCTCAGAAATTGTACTAGTGTTTGGGGAAACCCAATGGAACCCATTTTTATTCTACAGCAGATGGTTGAGAAACATAGAGCAGTAAAAAAGGACCTGCATGCGATCTTTGTTGACCTAGAGAAGGCCTATGATAGTGTCCCACGACAGGTTGTATGGGATGTTCTAAGAAAAAAGGGAGTGGATGAAGGGCGTATCAGAATAATACAGGATATGTATGATGGTTCCACCACTAGGGTAAGGACGGCATGGGGAAGACCAGTGGCTTCAAGGTGGAGGTAGGGCTTCATCAAGGATCAGCTCTCAGCCCATATCTATTTGCTTTGGCAATGGATGACCTGCTGACAGGAGTAGGGGAATGGTCCCCTAGTGCTTGGTATTTGCTGATGATGTAGGAAGGTTAGAGGAGTCCCAAGAGGAGGCTCAACGGGGCTTACAGGACATTACAACAGCAATGGCAAAGGGGGCCTGAAGGTAAACACGAAGAAAACAGAGTACTTAGCTTTCAGTTGGAGCGGCCAGGACCAAGGGGGTGTAGTTCGTTGTGGAAATGAGGTGCTACCAGCAGTGAAAGAGTTTAGGTATCTAGGATCAGTGATACAGAGCAACGGGGAAATCGACTCTGATGTTACTCACACAATCAATGCAGGATGGCTAAAGTGGAGACAGGCAAGCGGTGTGCTGTGTAACCACAGAGTCCCAATAAAGTTGAAAGGCAAGGTTTACAAAACTGTAGTTAGGCCCGCTATGCTATATGGATCAGAGTGCTGGGCAGTGAGGAAGAACCACGAGAGGAGAGTGCAAGTTGCTGAGATGTGAATGCTGCGTTACATGAGTGGGGTGTCGTGTGCTGACAGAGTCCGCAACGAGCATGTCAGAGGCAGCTAGGGGTGGGAGACATTGCAAAGGGGGAGGAGGAGCTCATGAGGTGTATTATGGGGCAACAGGTGGTGGGTGGCATCAGGAGCAGGGGGAGACCCAAACAGACGTGGGAGCAGGTTATACAAAGGGACATGATTGCATGTTGGGTGGATGAAAGCCTGGTTGGGGATAGACGGGAGTGGAGGATTAGAACCCGCAGACCCGACCCTGCCATAGGGGGGATAAAGGTGTGATGATGATGATTAGGCCCCTTCAACTGCAAAGGTACTCCCCCTTCAACTGCAAAGGTACCCCATTAGAGCTCCGTCCAATGCATAGTTCTAATGCAGAGTCTGCACAGACACTACGCTGTTACAACGATTGTCGGTATTAGCAGTACCCAGTGTTCCCAATCGATTACCCATGCTAGTGCTAGCTGGGGTTGTGTTTCTCAACTTCAGTGATCAGACGAGAACTGGCGTGTCCAACGCTATCCTGCTTCTCCCAGAAAAGGAGGGAGAACGCGGAGGATGGACATTGGAGAGTCATGATCCAATAAATATGCCACTTGTTATGTGTCACTTAGAAATGAAGCCCTCAGCAGTGAGCGATTGACCTGCCTTGGTGGATCAGAGATACGTGCTCGCATAATGATAAAGACTGTAGAAGATCGTCTCAGCAGCAATTTTTGGGGTAGGGTAGGTAAATTGGTTTTGCACACTGAGTTTAGGATCCCATTGGCAGACTGCCGCCCAAAACACCTACCTTTATCTTCTGGACGCTAGACTGGAGGCTTCAGGATGGACCTTTCGTTGTGCCCTGAAAGCTTCATTGGTTAATAGTGTGAGATTGGGACGCTTCTAAGTCTGCCTCATTCTTCTTTTCATGTAGCATATTCTATGTCCTCATAACCAATTTATGCCACGGAATGACCTACCTTATACGTTCAGGTCCACTGTGTTTGAACATAAGTGTAAACTTTCTTGTCGCCACCTGAGTTTATCCTTATTTATAACTCTGCTGCAAAAAGAATAATCAGAAAGTTCCGGAAACTTTCGGCCTTGTATTTCCCGTGACCTGTGATTTTCCAGGTAATATTTGACTTGCTGTCAAGGCTTTTAGCCCGTGTTCTTGTTCTTACCAAATGTATTGGTGTAATTAAAATAATAAGAATAGTGGGAGACCATGCTCCTGACTTGCCTTCCCCCAACATTCAGCAGTACAACGGCTGACGTCAATAGACTCCTACTCGAGATAGTACCGTTGCCATTACTTATAAATCACGCCTCGCATGTCACGCCAGTGAAGATCAACCTAGCAAAAAAAATGTCAGCAATAAAGCAGTCACTTATGCTTAAAAGCAATCACTAGTTTTCAGGGATTAACCACGCAAGTTAATTCCTAATTTAGACTTAGAAGACTTAATGGATGTGGTGTCTCACTCGTATTGACGAAAATCCAATAATGTCAGTCAGTTAGAGAAACAGAATATGATAAAGAAATCTCCTTAATGTACAATTCGTATTCAACGTTGATGTACAATTAGTTACGGGCAAATCTAAAGCTGTGTCTTAAATAGCTGCGCAAAACGTTTTCATATGTTAAGACACACACCAACTGAATGCTCTTCTGATTATATATCACGGGAGAACGAATAAAAAGCTTTCGACGAAGTCGTTGGGGAAATATCAAAGAATACTTGTGGTTTATGAGTTTCTGAAGGAGTTTATTTACAGATCCTAGTCATGACACAGGCTCCAATATGGGTATCCGCCGAAAATTCTCCAGGTGCAGCCAAGTTGCGTTGGATACACCAGTTCTTGTAAGTTCACTGAAGTTAAGCAGCGCAAGCCTACGTTAGTACCAACGTGGGTGGTTGGTAATGAACGTTGGGTGCTGCAAATTTCCTCTCTCCTAAGTCATCTATACTTCCTCCTAAGGGTTCGTCTTGTTATGGCTGCTTGGCTTACTCCCCAACCCATGAAATCAATCCAGCAAAGCTTGAAGCCAATGTTTGAGGATGGGAGTAACAGTTGAAGACCATTTTCCAGGTTCAGGGCCCTTCAAGGTAGTTCTAATGCAGTCTTCACAGACACTACGTTGTTATGACTATTTGGGTATTAGCAGTGGCCAGGGTCTGGTCTGTGCAGGTTCAGCCCCCAATCTGCAGTTGTGTTGCGTTGCTGATCACTGAAGTTGAGCAACGCAACACCAGATAGTACTACCATGGGTGACCGCTTGGAACAGCGATTCTGAACCTTTTTTTCGTCACGGCACACTTTTAATAATTTAAAATTTTGGCGGCACACTAACAACGACATATTTCGGGGCACACAACCGCCAAAGAAAATGTATACCGGTAAGTTGTAACCTAACCCTATGCAAAAGCTCGCCTAGGTAATTCAGTGGGTAGCACGCTCGGTAACTGCTTCAGCAGATTTTGGTTTCATAATGGACCAAGTTGAGTTGGCTTTTCCGGGCGAGGGAGAACCACTGAGTGCACTTTCTTTCCCATGAGAAGTAAAACCGAGGTCCCGTGTGGTGTACGACGGCATCTGCACGTGAAGGAACCCTCTCTATTATGGGACAAGTAGAGAAAGCAAAATTCCCGGTGTAGGTGCTCGCCACCCCCGGCTTCGGTGGAATGTTCCAACGAACAGCACAAAGACGATACATAACATAGGGGTTGCAGCTTTGGTCGGCAACCGTAAGAAAACGCTGTGCAATATACTGTATCGCTCGTGTGTCCACTCAGAGGGACGAGATGGTACCCGACCCTACCATAGGCGGGAAGAGGGTTAGAAGTTACTTGTAACCTAGCCCTATGCACACAGGCGGCTCGTGGAGCAGGCAAACCTAGGCGGCTGCCTAGGGCGGCAAATTTCGAAGGGGCGGCTAATTTCAGAGGTACTTCCTTGCCATGCAGTCTATTGGTCATTTAAAATGTTCATAGTCCTGGGGTTTCCAAACTTCTCTGATTGATTGATGGAGCCTTTTCTAAATGTTGGCTTTCTCGACGCGCCCCGTTGCAGAGTCATAGCAATGCATTGGCAATGGGACAAACACCAAGGGCGTGAGGGACGCTTGAACAATTTAAACTGCATTAAATTTAATGGGAGGCGGCAGCGATGGACCCACTTGCCTAGGGCGCCTGAAACTCACGAGCCGGGCCTGCCTATGCACACACCAAGTGGGTGATTAGTATACTAAATACTGCATTGTAGCTTTTTTAGCCAGTAGTCAGAATTGTAATATTCATGCCCATGGGTTCAACCAGTCCCTCCTAGGAAGGCAGAACCGATTGAACTACCTGTCTGACGTCACTGATGTATGGGTATTTGCTGTGGCGGCACATTTCATGAATCTCGCGTCACACTAAAGTGCCGCGGCACAATGGTTGAGAATCGCTGGCTTGGAAGCACTGGGTACTGCTAATACCCAAAAATCTCTCCAACTCCCTCTCTCTTTCTCTGTCTCTCCCCATTATTCTCTCTCTCTCTCTTTCTGTGTCTCTCCATTTCTCTCATTAAAATGACCTTAATCCAATTTCAATTATAATTTTAAAGAGCAGAGCTGAATTCTGCCAATAACAATATCAAATAACACTCTGATATCACAACATAAGTTTAGGTTCTCAAGATTCGTATAAAGAAAATATTACTCATCTCTGTATTATAATATTGCCCAAGTAGAAGTGATTTATCAAGCCGCGATAAATTAAATGCTCGATTTTCAAAGAAAAAATCAGGTGATGATTACCTTTCTTCAAACTATGTAAATGTTACTTCTTCAACTATGTGCTTTGCTGAAAATATATTTGCTTTGATGATGCTAAATTAAATAGCAGTAAGGAGCACGGCCGTGAAATTGAGATGAAAATCAATTTTCCGTTCAATTCCGATGCTAAATTTGTAGAAAAGAAACGATATCCTGATTGATCTTATGCATAAATTTCTTCAACATTTAAGAAGCAATTGAGTTTGTTAGCTTTTATAGGGCTTGAAGTAACTTTGCGTTTCTTTGTAATTTTGCTGCGTGTGAAGATATTTTTTTCTTTCTCTCTCTCCTTTCCATTCAATTTCCGCATCGTTAAAGATGCTGTTGTTTGAATTAACTTAAGAAACGAGAAAATCATTCAAGGCGTGAAGACTGTTATATCACTAGAAATAATTTAATTCACAATCTGTATCAGGTAATGGGAATCTTCAGGGAATTTTTGGAGGGAGGGAGAGGGGAAACACCAGCATAATCACCCCTACTTCTTCCCAAAAGAAACACACACCCATGTATTCCCTCTTTTCATTATTATTTTATCTTCATTCACTCTTCCACTCAGAGTATCAGAAAAAGATCTCGACAGATCAGACTTAAATATAAATCTTAGAAAATGGCAAATTTACTAATGTTTCCCTATTCTTTAGTTTCCTGTTGTACGATATCTAAAGTGGACCAATCATTAATGATGTACTCTAAATAAGGAGACACAAGGCAAACTGATTTCCTTTTTTGAATAAATAGAAAATGATTGAATTGAATGAAGGATTGATGTTCTGCGATACTTTTCTGTGACGACTATATCGACCTATTGCGTTGTCTCGTCAAGTTTGTTTAAAATTCAGGTACTGCATGTGTCATAATTCAAATTTCCAACAGGTTTTTTTGCCTTTCTTTAAATAAAAAAGAAATGCGTGTACCATCTTTCTTTAATACGAAATATAAATCTGTTTATTCAACGTTAATGACATGATATGGCTAGTCATGTGAATAACGATGTCGAATCAAATGCTTTAAAGGATGCACTCTTTAAATAACGGAAGTCGTTCCTATTTTTAAACTAAAGTTCATGCCCATTAAAGTAGATGTGTCATTAAGATCCTACTTGTACTGGGTGATATTGCTGTTTTGATGGAAATTTTTCCAATTTCTGCACTTCCTTATTTTTCTAACGTCATTATTAATGTCAGGGCAAAATGACTCTCCGATACAAGACTTTGGGCGGTAGTTTAGCTTACGCGGCGTCATTAAAATGGAATCAAACTTTTAAGCTGCTGTTGTAACTTTTAGACTTCAGTTTTTATCTGCATCTTGAAGCTACAAGAACGAGTAATGAATTGCGTGGGACTTCACTACTGCATATTCCCCTAAAATGAGGTGCAAGTGGTCATCCCAACTTGTTCGTTAGCCTTAATTTTTATAACGATTTATGGACACTCATGATACCCGTTTGTTTGTGTTTTAGGGCCCTTCAACTACAATGGTCACTAGAACCTTGCCCACTGCATAGTTCTAATGCAGAAACTGCACAGACACTATGCTGTACAAGGATTTTTCGGTTTAGCGGTATCAGTATTTCCAAGCGGCCACCCAAAGCAGTACTTAACTGGGGGTAACGTTGCTTAACTTCAGTGATCAGACAAGAACTGGTGTGTCAAACGAAATACAGCCGCTCCTGAGAAAAATCTGACGGCTTCTGCTCTCTATCTTACGACAAATATTCCAGCTCAAAAGTTGAATTAATGACTTTCAGAAGACTATATATTGAAAGGACCTAACTATACTATTCTAGTTCTATTTCTAGATGAACAGACTGCAAGCAGCCATGATAGGCCAAATTGGCAGTGGAGAGATTACCTCTCATTCTTAAAAATTCACTCATTTTAAAACCCCAAGGAACCTGAAGCATAGCTTCTATTCTGCCATATATCGCCTGCCCTCTATAATGGCGCCCTCTTCCAGAAAGTTCTTCACCTTATCCTCATCAAGGGCATTCCATTGCCAAATGACCATTGGAAAAAAGGACCAGTAATATGAGTCGGGTCCTGATCCATTTCAGTTTGAACAGATGATCATTTCTCCCCCTATAGTCTGCAAAGGAAAACCTGCAATCTAAAGGACCCTCATAACCTATTTTCAACAGTCTGCTAAACAGCTTAATGCTATCAGATGCTCTTCTCTGACAGAGTGAATCCCACCCTAATTCTCTGATCATGCTTGACACACTCAATCTGCGAGAGAACCGACTTAGCACAACTCTTGCTGCCCTCCTTTTGACCACTTCAATTTCCCAAGATAGGTCTTGCCTAAACGGAAACCAAGTTGGACTACAGTATTCCACAATTGGCCATACCAGTGAAAAATATGCTATTTGTTTTACTTCCTTTGTGCTGTCCCCCAGCACCCTGCTAACCAACCAGAGAGTACGCCCAGCCTTCTCAATCAATTTGTCAGTGTGCTCCTTCCAGTTGCCCCGAGTGTTTAAGACAACTCCAAGGTGCTTGTGGGTGTCAACCCTTTCAACCCTTACACCACCTATGCTATACACCACCTATGCGTATTGTAAGAAGGCTACATTTGTGAAGGTTCAATGGCAACTCCCACTTTCTACACCAATCATATATCTTGTTTAGGTCTTGCTGTAGTTCTGTGCAGGAAGACAACCCGTTTCCCACCACCTTTGCCATGCATGTGTCATCTGAAAACAACTCAAGAAAGGATCAAACCCTATATCATTAACATAAAGTATATAGAGTAACGGCCCTAATACACTTCCCTGGGGTACCCCTGATGAAACAGGTGTCCATTTTGATGCTACCCCATCAAAAAGTACTCTCTGCTGCCTGCCTTGCAGATAGGCTTTTACCCACTGAATAGCCTAACTATGAATCCCTAACTTGGACATTTTTGAAACAAGCTTGTCATGGAGTACCAAGACAAAGGCCTGTTCAAAATCCAGGAATATAACATCAACCTGCTTACAATTATCTAGAGCATTTTGAATGTATTCAATTAGACAAGCCAATTGAGTGTCACATGACCTCCCTTTCCTAAACCCATGCTGATTATCACTAAGGATGCCATTTTTCTCCAAATATCCCATAATATGTGAGAATAATATATGCTCAAATGTTGCATACCACACTCGTTAAAGGAACTGGCCTGTAGCACCTGGCCTGGCCTGTAACCCTGTATCCCCTGATTTGAAAACTGGCACAACGTTTGCCAGCTTCCAGTTAGATGGAACAATGGCACTGTCTAATAATTTTCTAAAAATTTCCACCACATATTAGCTTACAAACCCAGAAAGTCTTTGAAGAATAAATGGAGAAATGTTATCAGGGCCTCCTGCCTTATGACACACAATGGTGAACTTTAGGGAAGTCGGAGTGATCCCCAAATAATGTGGGGAATGTCAGGCATGTGATACTGGCATGTCCAGCACTAGATCACTGCAGGACAGGTTGGGCATCCCCACATTGGAAGAGGGTCTGGGGGTGGAGCGGCTGGAATGGGGGTGAAAGGCGAAGGTGTTGCTAGGGTGCTGATGATCTAGGCTGGTGATCTAGGCATATGGGTCTAGCAGGAAAAATCTCCCTAGCAAGATATCCATTACAAAGGATTATGGAGTATTGTAGATTATGGAGTTTGGAATATGGTAATCCAATTTGGTTTCCCTTCAGGCAAGATTTACCTTGGGAGATTGAAAAAGTCCAAAGGAGGGCAGCAAGAGTTGTACTCCACAGGTTTTCTTGCAGGGAGAGTGTGTGTGACGTGATTAGGGAATTAGGGTGGGACACACTAAGCCAGCTGCATATATCTCCCAGCATTAGCCTTTTTATCAGACTGCTGCTGCTGTTGGGATGCAATGGACCTCTGGCTGGAAGTGCGTCCCTGGCTGAATATAAGGGGAGAAAGGATCACTCATATAAGTTGAAGGAGATTAGGGTTCAGAGATACTCGTACTACTGGTCTTTCTTACCAAGAACCATTTGCCAGTGGAATTGCCTTGCAGAGGCTAAAGTGGAGGGCTTCCTCAAAGGAAAGCTCACCATTGCTAGTATTGCAAGGGGGGGGGGGGAACTAGAATTATATCTTAGGGTTTTAGGAGTTTTATGATATATGTAGGAATGAGAGTTGGTCTCTCCACTGCCATGTTGGCCAAATAAAGGTTGCTTGCAGTGTAAGGAATTAGAATTAGAAGGATTATATATTCATATAGGAGCAGTAGACTGGTTTTGAAGAGGTGACTTGCTGGAAGTATTGCGTTTGTGGTTCCAGGTTTACGTTTGGACCTCGTATGGGGGTAAAGCCTCGGCCCAGTGACGGATTTAATATTGAGAGGCCCTAGGCTATTTCATTTTTGAGGCCCTTTTATTAAGTTTTTAACCCCGCTGTCTGTTGAGGCCCTAGGCTTCAGTCTACTTAGCCTAGTGGTAAATCCGTCGGGATCACGTCAATTTGGCGCAATTTGGCGTACATACACATTCGGCGTATGACAAGTTGGCATACATACCGATCTCTTGGGTGCACACATGTGTTAAAAATTGCAACTGTCATAACCAGTGGCAGATCCAGGATTTTCGTCGGGGAAGGGTTTAGCTAATACAGGGGGGGGGATTGAGCTAAACCTCACTTATTATGCAAATATAAGTTTATATGTGCATGGGAGGGGTTGCAACCCCAAAACCCCATCTTAGATCCACGCGTGGTCATAAGTCATTGCAACGGTCCCGTATAACACAGTTGGGTTTGTTTGTGTTCTAGGGCCCATCGACTTCAAAGGTCATTAGGGCCCTATAACACAGTTATGGTAGGCATTCATTGTTCTATTACCTTGCAATGACTGTTGAAATATGTTGTTATGACCGGCACCCAAGAGATCGGTATGTACGCCAAATTTGTATGTACGCCGAATTGTCGTACGCCAAATTGCCATACGCCAAATTGCCATACGCCAAATTGCCATGCGCCAAATTGTCATGCGCCAAATTGACGTAGACCCAAATCCGTCACTGCCTTGCCCCCGGCTAGATGAACAACAACCCTTATTTCATGGAGTGAAACGTACTTGTAATTACGTTTCCCAAATTCAAATTCCAGTTGTTGTCGAAAATCGCCTTTAGAATATGCTTTTTCAAGCGATGGTTTAGGAGTCGTAGACCAGCCCGCTTTTATTGCCAAATATTGTATTTGAATTTGTCATCATTTTCCCTCTCTCTTATAGAAAGCATGTACCATTTTTAGTGAGATATTTCGTGAGTGATTACTGTGGAAAGTTATGTCGACTGTCAATTGTGAAGATGTACTCCTCTCTAATCAATCCTCTGCACCTACTTGGGGTACGTCACAGCAAAGTTTTATCCATTATCGAATATCTTTAACAAACAAAAAATGTATTTTTTTTCAACTAACCTACATTCCACTTTTTCTGAAGGTCATTTTGACGAAGTATACAATTAAAGTATGGCCATTTGTCCATCCTTTTCTTAATTATTAGTTCGCTGTATTCTCTTGTAGAAATTATGAATAATTATTACGATTATTAGCTCTATTTTACTTTGAGTATCAGAAAGAAATGTCCTTCAAGGCACGAGAGGGGGAGGAGAATGATACCACAATTGAAGATTAATCTGTCTGCCTGCACACAAGGCAGTTTGAACCATGATGGGACATGAGAAGGGGGGGTCACAGGCAAGAAAGGTTCAGTACCACTGAACTAGGCACGATATGCACTGACAAGTATTTGCTTAATGCAATTATGAGGCACTTACAGAAAAGCTTAGCGCATTAAAATACCGTTTAACAATTACCAACGTGTTGCAGTGGGACAAAAATTGGTGTACCGGACCCTGCGATAGGTGGGAAACTGATTAGTAGCTGCTTTGCTTTGATATAGCTTTTAAAGGAAAACATACCGGGTAGTTGGGTGGAACACCCTGTGTTTTAACAAGTATCGCATACTTTCCAGGTAAATTATTGCAATAAGATATACAGCATAAAGTTTTAACAAATATTTACTACAGCCGTTAACACTTGGTGAAAGCATAAATAGAGAACGCTTATCACTGTCATTAAAAAGTCCAAAAATAAATAAAACCCAATGTTCATTTTTCTGAACGAAATTGCACATTATGGTAACATTGCACTATCAATAATAATGTCATTCTCAAAAGGTAATAACATAAACAATCACAGTGAAAGGTACAATGAAAATGGAACAATAGTCAGTAATGCCAAGATTCCAGATTTTCATCATTGCTGGCACAGTAATGATAGAAGTGATGACATCATATGCCATGAAATTATTATTGACCATGTGAGATCTGCATTGCATTGAATACGCACCGAAGGGAGTCTTTAGACCAAAACCTTTTTGAACCTCAATAGCCTGTCATTGAGTGAGACATTTGGAAATATAACCCAACAAGTCTTTTCCTTTTTCTCAACATTACGTACTTTTCACCTATCTCTGACCTAAAAGTCCTAAAGAAACGTGGCCCCTCTAATAGAACAGTTTTACCCTTTATGTTTACTATTCTTTAGCCTAGATCTAAACTTTTGTCTTACGTATCATTGCTGAAGGTTACAAGTTAAGATGAGTGTATTAAACGCAAGATAATAAAGCATTTTGAGAGTACAGCAATTACTACCCCCTAGCTAGATCACTGCAACTTGGACCTCTCTTGTCAAACCGAAGTACAGACAAGCCTCTCATTTACGGACCCCCCCCCCCCCATGAACTGCCTTAGGATGCAACGGACTCGGAGGAAGAGGTGGTAGTGAAACCAAAAATGTCTCGTGCATGAGATTCCACTGACACTGTTATAATTCGTTGACACAAGAGATAATCATTCCATTCATTTTTTACCCCAAACCTACCTCAACAGCGCAGGCCCTAGAGTTTACGGGCCCAAGGCAGCAGGTGATAGCGG
Source organism: Trigoniulus corallinus (assembly GCA_013389805.1). Classification (NCBI taxonomy): domain Eukaryota; kingdom Metazoa; phylum Arthropoda; class Diplopoda; order Spirobolida; family Trigoniulidae; genus Trigoniulus; species Trigoniulus corallinus. The sequence goes on along the minus strand of JAAFCE010009126.1, from coordinate 21,522,267 downwards.
GGCCCCAGTGCCAAGATTAATGAAGTTGGTTGCTTACTAATGCAGTACTTTGATGTCTTTAAATTCACATGAAATCAAAATACTGTAATGCCGTAGCCCGACGTAAATTTAGCAAAATAAATATTTTATTTTTTATTCGATACACCAGCGCGGGGCCCAAGGCGGTTGCCTCGGTCGCCTTGCCCTAAGGCCGGCCCTGTACCTCAACCTTCTCCCCAACACCTGGCCACAACATCTCAAGCACCAGCCCTGAAGAAATACTTGAAGTAGCCACCGGCAGTGTTTAGCTACTAGTACATAACTACTGATAATTACTACAGTAGTTTGATAACTCCAAAAACCCGCCGCGGTGGCGTAGTGGTTAGCACGCTCGGCAACTGCGTCAGTAGTTCTAGGTTCGATACTGGACCGAGGTTGGTCGGCTTCTTTCGGGCGAGAGAGAGAGAGAGACCGCGCGAGTGGGCCTTCTTTCGGATGAGAAGTAAAACCGAGGTCCGTGTGGGTGTACGATGACACTTGCACGTAAAAGAACCCTCTCTACTAAGCAACAGGTAGATGAGGCAAAATTTCCAGGATTAGGAGCTCGCCCCCCCCCCTGGCGTTGGTAGCATTCCCCAACCAACACTAGACCGACGATAAATAAGCGTAGGGGTGCAGCTTTGGCCGACAACCGGCTGCAGAAAAAACTATGATCAATATATCGCCCTATGTCCATTCTGAGGGACAAGATGGGTACCCGACCCTGCCATAGGCGGGAAAAGGGTTAGGAGTTGCTTTTTTTGTTTGATAACTCCAAAAAATTGCTTCCCATCTGTGGAGAATCGGCTTTAACGGACTACCCATCTCCCTATTAGTTCGTAGATTAGAGGTTTGTCTGTACTCTTTTCAGAATGGAATCTGGAACTACTGAGTCAGTGGTTCAGTACGCTTCCTGTGAACCACCAACGGTGTTCTCATCTCAAAACAGTTAATAACTGAATTCAGTGGCAACTAGAATTTCTACTGTAAATCTGTTTTCACTGTGCTACGTCTACAAAAGGGGCAATCAATTTTTAGTTCTACTTCAGTGACTGCGACATTGTATCTTGCCATTATAAGAAAGGAAATTTTGGAAAATTGACAGTGAGTGGGGAGGAGTGTGTGCCTGGCCCCTCACTAGTAAACTTTCATTGATTTATATATCATGCTGTGGTGAAAATCGTACATCGCTGTAGGAGCTATACGAGTGCCCATATAGTATTTTAGTACCCCGAAAACATGGTGAGAGAGTAGTAATTTATCATGTTAGATTTTTCCATTAGTCTTGTATGGTTGTTGCTAACTACTGATTGTATTAGCTACTTAATTTCTCCGTCTTCATCCTTCAAGGCTATCATTATACTTGTCTTAAAATCGTGTATGGTAATTTTAAGATTTGAGTGGCAGGTCCCTATGACATTTGCTTGTGCTGTTCCATTGGATTTATATCCGCCTAAACTGTCTTATTAATTGAAATAAATCTGACACTTTCAGCACCAGGATACAGAATGAATTTAGAGATGTACATTTTGTTGATGACCCTAATCGGATCCTCCTCTTCCTCACGTACTCGTAACCTGCCCATAACACCTAAATCTAAAATGTCTCCTCCTTTTCTTACTCCCATCTGTCCTTGCCCCCAAAATTATATTGTTGCATGCGCAGTATGATGTTAGCCTACACACAATTGCTGGTCTGACTACCTTGTAATAGCCTTTTGCAGTGTTTCTCAAACTTTGAGATGTGGTGTCATGAACTTGAATAGAGAAACTCTAGTAAGGAGCATGACAGTGTATTTATAAAAAGTTCCTGAAGTTCCCGTAGTTTGAAGAATATTTTAAAAATAACCTTTATAATGTTCGTCATTATAAAATTAATGAAATAATCTGATTCTAGAATAATATTGTCCAATGTCTGTATTGGCATTTCTTAGAGGTTGGTGTCATGATCTTCAAAAGTCGATGTGAAAAAAAACTTTAAGCCTTTCAGAGTAGAGTAACGATAAACAGTTGGAGTAACAGACATTAATTAAATTCATTGAACAAATATTCATTTTAAAGGACAGAGAAGGAATTGGCTCTGCATATCCCTGGCGTGCAGACGGATGAAGTTGGAATCCCGGCAGTGGAGACATGTTGGGGCTAATATTGTTGTCCTACCTCTTCTCTTCTCTACAGAATTGAATCCTTGGAGGTCGTTTTTTCTGAGTGGTTTTCAGAGATTTTTTTCAGTTGTCAAAGTGGTCGACAACGACTGTTAGCGGGTAATTGAGAGTTAAAGGACCCTTAGGGGTCGGTGAGAAATAAAATGATCTTTCCTCGTAATAGTGGTGCTTGGCCTACAGGTGACACGGAGTTCAAATCTACAGCTGTGGAGCTCTCTCCTAGCTCTCTCTCTCTCTCCTAGCTCTCTCTCTCTCTCCTAGCTCTCTCTCTCTCCTAGCTCTCTCTC
>JAAFCE010009126.1:21476705-21514798 GCA_013389805.1 Trigoniulus corallinus | reverse complement strand
TTTTTTTATTTCGTGTCTGAAAATATGACACCCATCATTAACAATAAAGATTATGAAGCATTAATTTTATATTACCGTGTAGTGAGCGAGAACCATTTCAATGCTGCGAAAATGCAAATTAGAATTAATTGTGAGCAGTTTGTTTGCATTGCAAACATAAGTCCTCGCTTTCTGGAAAATGGTAAATGACTTCATCATTTATATATATGATGTGCATTTACAACTCAGTAATAATCATGCATCATGAGATTTAATAGCCAAGCCCGAACTATAAGAGAAAGAGATTCATTTTATATTCCTAATATTTGAACAACTCTTCCCTCTCTTAAGTGTGCAGCTAAAAATGTGGTCTTTACTTTGCACTTCAATAAGATATCATCTGTGGTTTTTGGTAAATTACGGTAGTGTTTTAGAAATCAAAGTCAGAGGAAATGCTCCTCAAATATCAAAAATATGAAAAATGTCGACCATTTCGTATTTAAATGTCTTCTTATGTTACCCAATGTCGAAACGGGAAACGGAATAGAAAATGTAAGTATCCATTAAAGCGAGATATAAAATAAACTTTGCGTTTAATGTTCATGAGCATGCAAAAATATTTTATTCATAAAAAGAAAATTTCTGCCTATTGAAAATGACACAGATTTAAAATATTTTTTTTTTCTTTCTCTCCCTCCTCTCGTTGTTTCTCTACTTGGTCTATTTTTTTCTTATTTTGAAATATCTCAACTTTACATTAAAGAGGACCATTGTGCAGATTACTGGTGAAAATGATACCCGTTAGAATCAAGGAAATTGAAATTCTCCGTTGAAATTGACAAAAAAAGAAACTCGTAAGCAAATTTCAGTTTCTAAGAAAAACTAGATATACGACGGTCCGATATTATATTTTTTTGTTCCTTCTGATTGAATTTTCTAAGTATAAGATATCAATCGTCAAATATATTTCATTATAGTAGTGCAGAATGATGTCTTTGATACCAGATTTAAAGATTTAGCATAAATTTGTCGCCATTTTCGCTTTTATTTCCACTTCAGCACTGCTGAAGACAAAAGAGTTTATAAACTGCCTTCCAATTGCTTAATGTGTTAAAAAATCAACGTTTCGCTCTCAAATTCATCATCCTTCAAATAAGATAAAAGATCGATTTTCTACATTGACGCGTCTGCTAGTTTGATTTCCGCAGAATGAGGATGATCTCTCACTCTCGGTGCGATTTTGTAGATAATTCCAAAGTCTATTGTTTTATCACAGCATGATTTCATACTCTCTTTACACTGCCAAAAAAGTTGACAGAACCATCTATTTTCATGCATCAAAAGTCGAATTTCAGCTTGAAATACAACAATTTACTTCAGTTTGGATCTTAAAAAATATTTCTTTTTTCTATCGAACTGATAATTAAGGGTCAATCACGTGGCAATATTGTTAGTTGGCGCTTTCCTGTTTGGTGTCCTCAGGAAATTGACATCGACGAATAAAATTGTAATGAAACACGATTTCCTTTTCGTAGCTTGATACACATTAAGAAAAAGATTAATGGCTCACATCAGCATTTTCCTTGTGTAATCCTATTTCGTTCCAAGTTGAAGAGAAAATTTCAGGATATTGCCACTTAAGGACTTTCAAAACCCTCTTTCGTTAGTTTAGCTCGAATTTTACTATTTTTTTTGGCAGTTTGTAGTGCCATGATTTACATAAGTTTCGTAGAGTTTCAAAGTCGTTTATAAAATATATTTTCACCAGCATGCAGACATTATTGATTGAATTGCACCAGGATTAGGCAAATATCATTCAAAATCGGTGCCCCAAATTTTATTCTCTAGTTTCAATAATGCCCAATCGTAATAGACATAGAGAACGGGTTAAAAGACTCGTGAAAGATAAACCGTCGTTATTTAAAGTGGTTCCAGGTGGTATATCAAATGTTAAAAAAATGGAATTTTTGGGGTTGGTAGCCAGACCACCAAGTAATGCGGTGATTTTGCATATGTCCAGCAAGCTGTCACTTCAACAAATAAATCTCCAATATGTTTGATAAAGCTCAAAGGTCTCAGGCTGGTTAATTATATCACATAGACCAGCCTAGATGAAGTAGAAGGTCGCATTCTCGACTACTGCGTCAGTGGTCCCAGGGAGCGGCAAATTGCGTTGGACACACCAGTTCTCGTCTGATCACTGAAGTTAAGCAGCGCAACCCCAGCTAGTACTGACATGGGTGGCCGCTTGGGAAAACTGGGTACAGCTAATACCCAAAAATCGTCGCATTAGTGTAGTGTCTGTGCAGTCTCTGCATCAGAACTATGTTGTGGACGAGGCTCTAATGACCTTTGTAGTTGAAGGGCTCTAAAACACCAACAAACAAAAACATCAGCGGTTCCAGGTTCGGCACTGGATCGAGGTGGGTTGTCTTCTTTCGAGAGATAGAGAGATCCCTAAGACGCCTTCTGTCGGATGGGAAGTAAAGCCGTAGCTCAGTGTGGTGCACAATGTAATTTGCAGGTAAAAGAACCCTCTCTACTATGCAACAGGTGGATGAGGCAAAAATCCCAGTGCAGGAGCTTGTTCCCTGATGTTGGTACTCGGTAGAGTGCCCCAACGAACAGTAGGCAGACGATAAATAAGCATAGGGGTTAAAGCATTGGATGGCAGCTGGCTGCGTAAAAATATCGTCCAATAGATCGCCCATGTGTCCATCCAGAGGGACAAAGATGGGTACCCGACCCTGCTATAGGTGGGAAAAGTGTTAGTAGTTGCATTTACTTCCTTAAAGAAGTAGGGGCCTATGTAGTAATAATTGAGAAATTTTAATAGAAGATGAGTAGCAATATTGATATACATTGTACGGCTTGTGTGTCCTTTATTGGAAACACTGCCCGATGCTGAAATAAGTTTGAAGCCCTGCTTAGCTCAAGAACCGGAAGAATCGTTCCTAGGGTAGCAAGGGGTAATTAATAGAACTAGAGCCCCCACTTTTAATGTAACTTGTAATGTGCTGGATTGGGCGATATTAGGGTTATAGAAGCAAAATTAAACCGTTTTATTTTTGCGAAATCAGTGGCACAAGGTATTTGTGAGCTTGCATCGTTCGCACCACTGTTGGTTGCACTTTGAGTTTGCAAAATCAGTCAGTGGCAATTTGGTAACAGCTTTGCTATTTTTAGCTACTCTTACTCTTGATCACTAACTCAATCATTTCCAGTTCCATGACAGGAACGGAAGTAGTCCTGGCATTGTTCTGCATGCCAAACTAATGATATAACTCTTTATTCTTCTCATTTGTTGTTGTTTGTTGGTGTTTAGGGCACTTCAACTACAAGGTCATTACAGCCCCGTCCGCAGTGTAGTCGTGATGCAGAGACTGCACAGACACTACACTAATGCGACGATTTTTGGATACTAGCGGTAGGCCTACCCACTTTTTCCAAGCGGTGTGTCCACACGAAATTCGGTGCAGCCAAGTTGCGTTGGACACACCAGTTGCCGTGAGATCACTGAAGTTAAGCAGCGCAAGCTCACGTTAATATCAACATGGGTTGTTGATAAAGAACGTTGGGTGCTGCAAAATTTCCCCTTTCCTTCGTCCTTTTCACCTACCTCCTCATCTCCCGCAAGCAGCCTCACAAGGGTTCGTCCTGTTATTGCTGCTCGGCTCGCTCCCCAACCCATTAAACTAATCCAGTAATCCATTTATTCTTCTCATACGACCTGGGGTGGGGCAGTGGGCTTAACATATAATGGAGGGTGGGCGAGAGAGAGAGGGGGGGCTGTATGGTGAGGGGGGGCTGTATGGTTGAGCCCATACCTTCATTTCCAGAAGTCTTTTTTTGCCAATTCATAACCAAAGTGTTGAGCCCCAATTTCAAAATCAACTAACTAAGACAGAAGTGGTGCTAGAAATCCAATGCGACCACTGATTTTTTGGACAGGGAGAGATCGCAGAAACCGCAAGCAAGAACACTACCATTGGGTAATCCTTGTTGGTGGCAGGTGGCAGAGATCGTCTACTCTAGAATCAACGAATAACCTCATCATCAATAATGGGCAGAGGTTAAATTACCCAATAAACCGAGCCATGACACGTTACGTTAAGGAAGCTATTAAGAACCCTTAAACCCGTATAAATGTGTTGCCTCAGTTATGTTTGACTATCGGTCAATATAATCTCGTCATATAATTGCAAAAGTATGGGTCATCACATCTCATAAGCATGTTAGGAAAGAAAGCGAGATAAAAATATAGCTTCATTGAATGGGAAAACCACTTATAAGCCTTAATCCCATCATTCTTGATGATTGATTTCGATTAAGTCCAAAGCAGTAATCACCTTACAGGAATTGCAACGGGCCCCTTTGGTTATGGATTTGGGATGCCAATAGTCTATGCAAGCCCTAGTAAGAATTCTTCAAAAGTTTCAATCGTCGAATAATCAGGGACGGCAAGCTACTGTATTCCCCTTGAAGGTCATCACCATGTTCTCATCCCGCCTGAGGTCTTCTCCTGCCTTGGGTGCTTCCAACCACCTGCATTCCTGTAATGACCTAACTAGCTCCTCCTCCCCTCTTCTTATTTCTAATTCAAGCTCCAATTCCTAAATATGATACCATAAAACTAATAAAGCCCTAAACTATAATTCTTGTGCCTCTCCCCCACAATACTAGCAATGGTCGGATTTTCTTTGAGGAAGCCCTCCAAATTTATCCTCTCCAATTCTATTCCATTGTCGAATGGTCCTCGGTAAAAAGGACCAGTAGTATGAGTCTCTGTGCCTTAATCTCCTTCAAATTAAATGGATGATCCTTTCTTTCCTTATAGTCAGCCAGGGACACACTTCCAGCCAGAGGTCCATTGCATCCCAGCAGCAGCAGTCTGGTAAAAAGGCTAATGATGTGATATATACAGTACGTCGCTGGCTTAGTGTGTCTCACCCTCAGTGCCGGATTTAGATATTAAGAGGCCAATTTTCAATTTTGATGCCCATTTCAAGCCTTCTTGAGGTCATTTTCTTAAATTTTGAAGCCCGCTAAATGTTGAGGCCCTAGGCTTCAGCCTAATTACCCTAATGGTAAATCCGGCGCTGCCCACAAGTTGTTCCCTAATCATGTCAGACACTGTCTCCCTGCGAGAAAACCTGTGGAGTACAATTCTTGTTGCTCTCCTTTGAATCCTTTTAACCCCCCCAAGCTACTTCTGACATATTCATTCCTAATTCTATCAGTTCTCGGTTACTTGCATTCTATTTACGTGACTCTTCCTCATTGCCAACACTCTGAACCACTGCCACACAGGGATCAACTTGCCTGTCTCCACTTCAACCATCCCCCATTGCTTCTATTGGTGGCATCCGAGTATCTCCTCACTGATAGGATCGGAACACTGATCCTAAGTACTTTACCTTTTGCACCTTTGTCACCAGTTCGCCCCAGAGAGTACTCACCATTATTTCCTTGTCCTTCTCAATCGAAAGTTAAATACTCTGTCCTCTTTATGTTCATCTTTAATTTGAGGGTCAAATGAGCATCTGCAAAGTCTGTAGTGAAATGCAAGTGAGAAAAATCAAAATTGATAAGGTAATGAACTTTATACAGTATGCTTTGGCAAAATTAAAACGTAATATGTTATTTAATCATGTTACTTCTTAAAATAAACTATTTTTTATCCAACTAACCCTGCCTCTTTCTATTGCTTAGTGCTTGCTATTCCTAAAGGTTTTAGGCCATTATTGCGGATTTTAAGCAGATCTAAATTGCTTTCCAAACTCGCCCTGTGCGGTGCATACTTAAACTGAAAATGGATAAAACTAATAGTTAATCATAGCTGCCAAACTGCATCGAAACATGTTTGAAATTGTTGGTATTCACATGGTGATGTAGGCAAGTATTTTACTGGAATCCAGCAAATATTTTTATCCAATGCAGAATAGGTCCTAGATTGTCTAAATATATGATCTTTTGCTGCCAATGTTGACAAATAAATTCCTATTTCATTTTCTTTTTACCGTAATATACTGTTGCCGATGGGCTGAAACATTTATTATTCTTGTCTGAATGAACTCTTTTGGAGTCCAATTTCCTGTTCGGATTTTGGTCAAATGACGTCATAGCGTTGAACTGCAAAAGATGAACAATAATAATTCTTTGAGAGAACTTTATTTAGACTTGACCATATCAAAGATTAAGATACTAAAGAAGTCAGGCCTTTGCTAAATGTTTGAAATGCCTGTCATCTTATCAAAATGCTTTCCACGTCAAAGCATCTTTTTGATTTTCTATTTCATGCAGCATATTATCTGTGGTGGTACACTTGACCTTTAATACAGTCGCATACTTAACATATCAACACTACCATTTCCAGTTTCTCTTTTTTGAGTGTTGAACTAACGAAAAGTAAGTTTCAATGACCAGAATATTGAATTTTCTATCTTTTGTGGTTAAATTGTAGTCCAAATATTGATGGCTGAATGTTACAATCTCTTTTTAAGATGTGGAGAATCTTGATCTTGGAGAATATATTTTTTTTCTTGTGTGTTTTCTTCGGTTAGTTTCTTTTGATGCTTTTTGTGTTCATTTTTGAGATTCTCTTGTCAGCAGAAAATGATAAAAATCGACTACTAAGACGAAATCTCGAGACTTCATTACTCTTAATTGTGTGAGAAAAAAAACATCTTCATACAAGTTTTTGTCTGACCCTCACATCGCATCCCTTAACATAATTGAGTAAAAAGCTTCCAAATTTAAGATAACAAACAATGTAACGCTTCACTACATCGAGAAGTTCATGTAACACATTTGAGGTCGATCGAACTTCTCCATCACTGAGTTGAAATTAAAGTTAAACTTTGTCACGAACTTCATATTTACATTGTTACGCCTATAGAAAATGAGTTTTAAAGTGCAGAAATAAATCATTAGCCCTTCATCTGCCCCTTATTCATTAACTGTAACTCCGTTATACGAATTATTAAAATTATTTTGCATTCATATATCACCCCCCCCCTCCCCATAATTTATAAAGCACACTTCAAAGAACTTCAATATTTTATTGGGATGGTACTAGTAGTGAAAATGAGGTTCCAGGTTTGATATTGGATCGAGGTGGGTTAGCTTCTTTCGGGCGAGAGAGAAGCCCCGAGTGTGCCTTCCCCCGGATGAGAAGTAAAACAGAGGTCCCATGTGGGTACGATTACATTTGCACGTAAAAGAACCCTCTCTACTGGAGTCCTCTCTCTCCCCATCTGGAGTCGGTGGAATTCCTCAACGAACAGTTGACCGACGATAAATTATCATAATGGATGTAGTTTTGTTCGGCCACCGGCTACGGAAAACACCGTTCAATATATCACCCTTGTGTCCATTCAGAGGAGCAAGATGGGCACTCGACGCTGCCATAGGCGGAAAAAGGTTTATGACTTTCTTTTTGAAACCAGTAGTGATATGATCAACAGCTGGGAAGTCAAAATGTAATGCACTATTTCTGTTATAATTACTATTTTAATCGGAAGTTGAAATCATTCTTAGATTTCCTTCCACACTGAGAGGATCAAATTGTCACCTTGACTGTGGCAAATAATGACTATTAACACATCCATTGAGAAATCTGCTTCACGCGTTAAAAATGCCATGACAGCTAGTGGTATCTTTTGATAATAATCTTAACAGTGATTAACGGAAATTGTGAAGTTGTGACTACAGCGATAATATCCATTAAGCATTTATTCCAGCTCTACCTAGAAATATGCAATAAGTACTTTAATTACATTGTGATTCCAGCTGTGAAAAAGCTTTTGACTTTCCAGGAATCAAAGCAAAGAAAGAATGATTTTAAATCTTTGGAAATTTCTTAGAAGTATTGGTGAAGCAATAAGATAATATCTAGAAAGGCAGTGGAAGTACTTTAGGACACCCTATCCTCACTTTTTGTGCAATATATGTTAAATTCATACCATAGATTTAAATAATCTATTTTGAGCACATCATACTATTAGTTCATGAGGTTAATAGGGCCTATATGGCAGGAGGACCCAAACTATTTTGTTCCAATGTATCCCATTAAGGCTGCTTGGCTAACTCTACAATGTATCATTAAAGTTATGGTGACAGGGAGTGCGACTTTGGCTGAATTTTCTTTAATAAGAGGGAACTCCTTATAACAGCGATTCTCAACCTTTTTTCGTCTCGGTACACTTTTAATTTAAAAATTTGGCGGCACACTAACAACGACATATTTCGGGGCAAACAAACGCCAAAGAAAATATTTAAGTTTTCCCCCAACCCTATGCAAAAACCCGCCTCGGTAGCGCAGAGGAAAGCACGTTCGGTAACTGCATCAGTAGTTCTAGGTTCGATACTGGACTGAGATGGGTTGGCTTCTTTCGAACGAAAGAGAAGCCCTGGGTGCACCTTCTTTCAGATAAGAAGTAAAACTGAGGTCTCGTGTGGTGTATGATGGCATCTTCACGTGAAAGAACCCTCTCTATTATGCAACGCATAGAAGAGGCAAAATTTCTAGGTGTGGGAGTTTGACCCCTGGCGTTGGTGCAACGTCCCAACGAACAGTAGAACGACGACATAATAAGCATAGCGGTTGCAGCGTTGGTCGGCCGCTGACAGCGGGAAAACGCTGCTCAATATATCACTGTTGTGTCCATTCAGAGGGACTAGATTTGTACCCGACCTTGGTGTAGGCGGGAAGAGGGTTGGAAGTTCCTTTGTAACTGAACCCTATGCACGCATAAAGCAGGTAACTAGGAAGGTATGATAGAACCGATTGAACTACTTGCCTGACGTCGCCCTAAGGCCGCGTCACAATAGCAACGGGAACGGCAACGGAAAACGTATTTTGTGCAGAGGTGAGGCGCTACGGGTACGTCATGCGGTGGAGGTGTGCTACCATTGGTCAAACGGCTTAAGTTTAACGGGAAAGTTGAAATTTGGTCAACTTTCCTATCCGTTGCCGTTTGCGATCCCATTGCTATTAGAGAGTTTTCTGGCTGCAGTTCTATCTGTGCAAACTCAGTTGTTTGTTGGAGTTTAAGGTCCCGTCAACTACAAGGTCATTAGAGACCCGTCGATTGCATAGTTCTAATGCATATACTGCACAGACACTACACTAATGCGGCGATTATTGGGTATTAGCAGTACCCAGATTTCCCGAGCGACCACCCATGTCAGTACTAATTGGGCTTGCGTTGCTTAACTTCAGTGATCAGACGAGAACTGGTGTGTCCAACGCAACTCGCCGCTCCCTGCAAACTCAGACCCTGCATGCGCCTGCACAGTTGACAATTCGTCTGCATTACGTAGCGTTCGTCGGATAGAACCGCAGCCAGAAAACTCTATTGTGAAGCGGCCTTTATGTATGGGTATTCGCAGTGGCGGCACATTTCAGGTATCTCTTGGCACACTAAAGTGCCGCGGCATAGAGATTGAGAATCGCTGCCTTATAAGTAACTGTACGATGAAGGCATGGCTCCGACGTAGAGACTAACGGGAGGACCCAGACTGCTTTTATGAAATATTTCGATTTTAAGCATTTGTATATATTACAAAAAATGGCTTAGTGTTATTTTAACTAGCTTGCTGTGCTAGTGTACCTGCACACCTGCTACGCCCAAATTTCGTAGAATTACTTTAAGAAAAAATGGTTATTAGTGAAAGAAGAGGTGACCCCAAAAGAGTGCTGGCTCTTGGGTCCGCCGTAGAAAGTTGTGCCATGAATGCAGATCATGTATACAACCTGGTCGTGTTGACATTAATGGCTATAACAACAAAGATCCTACAACAGGTTCAACGGCATTTCTAGACACGAAGATTTATTCTCTGTCTGACCAGTTGTTGTTTGTTTGTCGGTGTTTTAGGGCCCTTCAACTACAAGGTCATTAGAGCCCGTCCACAGCATAATTCTTACGCAGATACTGCGCAGACACTACACTAATGCGACGATTCTTGGGTATTAGCAGTACCCAGTTTTCTCAAGAGGCCACTCATGTCAGTACTAGCTGGGGTTGCGCTACTTAACTTCAGTGATCAGACGAGAACTGGTGTGTCCAACGCAATTCGCCACTCTCTGACCGGCTTCGGTGGTGCAATAGGTTGCGCGCTCTCATTCCAGGTTCGAAGATGGATCGAGGTAGGTTGGCTTCTTTTGGGCAAGAGACAAGTCCTCAGTGCGTCTTCCTTCGCATGAGAAGTGATACTGAGGACCCGTGTGGTGTGCGATGGTATTTTCAAGTAAAAGAACCCTCTCTACTATACAACGGACACATGCGGACAAAATTTCCAGGTGGAGTACGTCGGTGGAGGGTCCCAAAGAACAACAGCGGAAAAACACAGTCCAAAATATCATCCTTGTGTCCATTCAGAGGGACAGCTTTGTTTATGTTAGTATGTTACGCTAAGGGGGTTGGGGAATCGCCAAGCGGCCATAACGGGCCGAACGTTGTGGAGGCTGCTCACGGAGGAGATGGTGAAATTAGCTGCACCCAATGTTCAACCAACTACTCATGTCGGTTCTAACTGGGGTTGCGTTGTTTGACTTCAGTGATCTGACGAGAACCATTGTTAACAAGATGGGTTGCCGACCCTGCCATAGGCAGGAAAAGGGTTAGGAGGTGCTTTTGCTTACATTCTCTGACCGCTTGCTATTCTGTAAAGCGATACTGATCATACACCAAATGAAATGGATGTCATCAACGTTTGTGATAACTCTCACAAAGTTCCCATACAGTTTCACAGCGAGTTAGAATATACTGTAGGTGTGATGATGTGTCAACGTTTCCTAGCGAATGGTTTACTGCTACGGGTAGGGTCATCATTCTGATGCTCAGAGGTCCCAGTTTCACCTCGCGTCTGATTAAGGCGTGCTGGAAATATTGACCAGGATCTCACTGATCCATTTACGTAGTAATCCATCACTGAATACGTGTGGATGTGTTCTCAGGCGTCTAGAAATTAACTTTAGCTTAAAAGAAGCCGATGTTAAGTAACCAAATAAACAGTTCTGATGACACTATTTCATCTTGCCATATATTGAAGATATGTACAGAACTCATGAAAGAGCCTACCTATCCCTGGTATTAATAAAAGGCGGGTTGTTTTTCAGATAAAATAAATTATACCCTGTAAAATACTTTAAGCCTGGGCCTTGCGTTTCTCTTTTTTGTTATCTGCCGACTAATGATAAAAGGTGGAGATATTGCTAAAATAGATGACACAATATGATATTTTATTGAATCGTATATTATTTTATACCTCATTTAATATCTTGGTCATATTCAAACATCTATACTACGTTAGGTGAGAGTTAAATAAGACAGTAATAAATAGTTATGAAAATCTAAGCTATCCAAGGGATCTCTCGACGAAGTTATAAATTAACATTTCATTTCCAAAAAAAAAATCTTTCTGTCTGCTAATTAAAGCGTTTGAAATGCGACAAACGTGATCTGTCTTTTGATGGAGATAAAAAGACATTACCACTACTACTTCGAAGACAATAATCGTTAGAGAAGTCTATCATGCATATCGTCTTTAAATGGTAGAAATTGGTAGCTTTGGGAAGTCAAAATGAAATTGATGGAGTGAACCAAGACACCAAATATAGAGAGAAAGAGAGAAGAAAGGGGTTATACAATTTTGTCAAGCAGAGAATGAAGTAAGAGACTCTAGCTAGGTTGTACCGAAATTCACTATCAAAAAGGAAAATTTTTTTATTCAGATATATTCGAATTTCTTTATGGTTTTGTTGGCAAATCTTGATATATCAGTGGCAGTAGTAGCATCTTAGTTCAACTAGGCTATCATAAGATTGAGATAGTGAATCTGCAGTAATGTTTTTCGAAGGTAAATGGAGGAACTTGATTCAGGAAAGACACTGTACACTATAGTAATTACACTGTCGAAATAAATGCCTTCAACTCTTATCAGGAAATAAACTCTCAGTCAACTTTTATTGTGAAAGTGGAGATGAAAGCGAAATGCGTCAATAATGAGGAGATAGTTGAGAAAAGGGGATGCGGTATCTTGAACACTTTGCGTTGCAAAAGAGTGTGTTTTCATTTTAAATTGTCAAAGGGATTAGGAATATGAATGAGTTCACCCAGGCAAGAAAATCAAGAGAACCACTTGAAGTTACTACTAGTCAGACATATATGTTGAGAAAAAGAGTCCTTTATTTTGAGAACAGACATTTACGATTACTAAATGAAAAAGAAAGTCAAAAAAATTTATTGATGCAATACCTTTCCTTAGTTCTATAAGCTAACAAATAAATTCAAATTAAAACGGTTGGCAAGCAAAGCTCTCCATTATTTGAATTCATAAACTACGCACTCAGAATAGTAACTCAGAAAGTGAAATGTGGCGTCTGGAGATTGCTGCGATTCATTTCATTCTACACTATTTAAAGTTTAATTAAAATTTTAAAGGTGATCATTATATTAAAAATGGTGGTGTCGTCATTGCCATCAAAGGTGTAAAATCTTAATTTCAACACATATCACCTACCAGTTTAGCAACTGGCAGGGATCGGGGAGCCATCTTGTCCCTCTGAATGGACACAATAACGTTAATTAGTCAGTGGTTTCAGTGCCGTAACGAGGGCGTGGCGATGAAGGCGCCCGCCACGGGCGCAACTGGGTTTGAGGCACAATGTGATAAATATTTTTTCCGTGCTAAAGAAGTTCTTAGTGCTTTTTAAGCGGTTCAAATTGGTAAAATTGGTCCAATGTTCAGTCTATTTAATTTGATTTCAGCACATCGTTTATAATCCAGCTTGTACAGACATGAATATTAAAATCATTTGACTATTTCCGTTGAATGAAATGAAAAATTTGGTGATGCATTCCTCTTGTTTATCATTGATATAAATTACGATGTTATTATTCATAATTAAGTGCATAAAATTTGTGCCTTCACCCATCATGAAAATGAATGATAAATTTTTGTTAAAACTTCTCAATTAATCATAAAGCAACAAAAGATTGGGGACATGTACCGATATATGTACATTAGATTTTTTACCATTTCCTTCCCAAATTAACTTAAGGCGGCTTTCACACCAAAGATGCAAGAGACAAGACATGTGCCTCCTGGATGCAGGAGGCATTAGTGTCTTTTTCTTGGAGAAACATGCTTCACACCAAAGAGGCATGTGCAGCCTCCATCTTCTGTCCGCTTCTACCTGACAGATATATAGAAATCAGAATAAAAATAATTTTTTTTATTAATATTCTATATTTTTTTATGAATTTGATCTGTTCGTTGGTGTTTTAGGGCCCTTCCCACTTCTAACGCAGAGTACACAGACACTACACTAATGTGACGATTTTTGACTATAACTGGTACCCAGCTTTCCCGCTCCCAAAAGGCCACCCATATCAGTACTAACTGGTGTGTCCAGATCACTAAGCTGTTCCCCACCTTTTCTTTATGAAAGGGGCCCTTCCATGCTCGCACATGCGCATCCTGGTTGCAATAAGATGCAGTGTCATACAGTGCCTGGTACTCTTCGAAGGCAGCAATAAATGTTGTGTCGCATTGTTGATTGTGAGGTAACATGTTTAGGATTCATCCCTCCCTACACATTGGAAAGCGCATGTGCTAATTCAGATTTTCATTAATTTGTTAGTGTTTAAGGGTCTTTCAACCACAAGGTTCATTAGAGTCCCGTCCACTGCATAGTTCTAATGCGGTCTGCACAGACCCTACGCTGTTGCAATGATTTTTGGGTATTTGCAGTACCCAGTGTTCTCACGCGAACACCCATGTCAGTACTAACTGGGTGCGTTGCTTAACCTCAGTGATCAGGCAAGAACTGGTGTGTTCAACGCAATAGAGCAAATCTTCTAATGCAGGCGAATCACACGCTGACCAAAAAGGCAGAGAGGCAGGAAGCATAAAACCAACCAACCGGTTTTCAAGGAGCATGTGCCTCATGCTTCCAGGACGTAAGATGCACGTGTCATTTCGGTGTGAAAGACGTCGTCTCTTTATATATGTTGGTGTTCGAAGACGCATGCCTCCTGCATCCAGGAGGCACATGTCTTGCCTCTTGCATCTTTGGTGTGAAAGCCGCCTAAGGGAGCGGCGAATTGCGTTGGACACACCAGTTCTCGTCTGATCCCTGCAGGGATCATGAAGTTAATTAAGCAACGCAACCCCAGCTAGTAGGGGCCTACAGACATGGGTGGCCGCTAAGGAAACCTGAGTGCCGCTAGTATCCAAAAATCGTCGCATTAGTGTACTGTCTGCGTCAGAACTAGGCAGTGGACGGGGCTCTAATGACCTTGAAGAGCCCTAAAACTACAAAAACAAACAACCCAAATTAATTTAATGGCAATTCAGAAATTAAGAGATTCCTGTAATATACTCGGTTACGGGCAACAGCCTAACACTGTGATCTTCAACGCCGGCCAGAAAATCTCAAATAACAGCCCCCACTCGTATTTTGGATGACGTTCACAGGCCCAGAATCACCCCCTGGGCCTTGACGTTGAATAGTTCTTGAACACCGACGTACGCTTGGAATGCAGGCTAAAGATCAACTCTGCTGTCCTTATACCGTATGTATCTGGCCAGGTCTTTTCATGTAAGCACCTGGTTAGATTAGGGAGTAGTGGGCCACCACTTTTTATATGCTTTTTCCAATTGGGCTGCTTCGGAATTCGAGAATCGTTGATGAATGAAGGTTGCTTCACTATCATATTTAGGACCCTAAATTGTTTCCATACTACGTCGTTTTATTGGTCCTTACTTACGTTCGTAACACAGTGCATACATTTTATGAGCGCTAACTTGTACTGCCAGAAGTAGTGTGAAGGTGTTCCAGATTTGGTCTTGGACCCAGGGCCGGCTCTAGAGTTTGCGGGGCCCAAGGCAGCAAGCGACAGCGGGACCCCAGTGCCACGATTTATGAAGTTGACTGCTTACCAATGTATTTAATGTCCTTAAATACACATGAAATCAAAAGATAGCTTTTCAAAAAGATTTTTTTCTCAATTCACCATTGCGGGGCCTAAGGCGGTTGCCTCGCTCGCCTTGCCTTAAGACCTGTCCTGTTTGGACCGAGGTGGTTTTTCTTATTTCGTGCCAGAGAAGCCGGTTTGCTTTGGATACACCAGTTCTCGTGAGATCACTGAAGTTAAGCAGCGCAAGCCCACGTTAATACCAACATGAGTGGTTGGTAAAGAACGTTGGGTACTGCAAATATCCCCTCTCCTACATTCTCCATACCTACCTGCTCATCTCCCGCGAGCAGCCTCTTAAGGGTTTGGCCTGTTATGGTTGCGTGGGTTACTCCCCAACCCGTTCTATAAGAAATACTGAGAAATGAAAGACCTCCACTGCGCCTTAAGTCGAGTGAGAATTTAAGCTGTGACTCCATGTAGTGTATACGATGTCATCTATATGTAAAAGAGCCTTTACTACATTGAGTAAAATATACGTCAGTTCGCCAAATTTCCAGATTTTGGAACTCGCGCACTTAAGGTGGATGAGGCCAAGCAGCCATAATAGGCCGAACCCTTAGAAGGCTGCTCGCGGGTGAGAAATACCGTAAGTATTCAAACAAATGGCGCGCCGTTTATTTTTTCAAAGGCCTTTTTGTTGCGCCGTTTATTGGAGGGCGCCGTTTATTATTTTTTTCAATTTATAAATGAGAACTTTTTAGCCGGACAAGTTGATTTCATTAATTTTGATTTTTGCTGATGCCACTCTCGCATCTGAATTTATTGGCAAAATGAAATGGAGAAAAATAATCAATGGTTCATTTAAAATTTAAAGCCTTACCTTAGATTCATTCTCAACTGCTGAAATTGCCAACAATTTAAATGCTAAAGAATAGTTTCTCTATGAAACTTTTCTTTCAACAATATCTGCCTTAAAGCTTAGTTTACACGACTGTGACTTATTAGGAAGTACAACCTATCATGTGAAAATACTTTGAATCGCATTGCACCAGGGTCATCCACAGAACAGAGAGGAGGAATAAAAATCCTGGGGTACACCAGTATCTCTTTTCAGGCATGAGCCCGATTCCTTATTGCAATATAGTTGTTGTGCAATAGGTCAGACACCATGCAATATTAAAACTGACAAAGCATTAATTTACCTACCAAAATTTATATTTTGGTTGTAAAATGTGGTGTTGGAACAGTGTGGTAGGCCGGCATCCCCCCACAGACAACCAGCCAATATTCTTGCGGGTTCCAGAAGCCTGGCTGGGGTGTTCCCAGTCATAGCATGTTCAATGGACCCACGGAACCGACCCTGCCACAGGGTGGGATGATGGTGACACCAGTACCCCTGTGTAGCATTAAAGGGCTAATCATTAAAAAATTGAAGTTAACTTGCGCAATCACTTCCAGACAGTTTTGAAATAAACGGCGCGCCGTTTATTATTTTTTTCAGCTGAAAGGTGCGCCGGTTATTGGAGGGCGCCGGTTATTGGAGGGCGCCGTTTATTAGAATAATTACGGTAGGTGTAGGGGATGTGTAGGGTTGCGATGTACCGACGCCCCGCCAGGTGGCGTCACTGTGCAGCCACACTCAGGCCACTTTCCCTATTTAACAGTAGATGGCACCACGTACTGGGCAAACTACCCAGTTAGTAGGCTGACACTCCCGCTTGGTGGCGTGCAGTCTGCTTTAGTTAGTTTTAGGTGGGAAATGGGACGCGTCCTATAAAAACAACGGAAAAGGCGGGAAAGAGCAGTCTCTCTCTTAGCTGTGCAGTGTGAAGCTGCGTTTAACGGCGGGCAAGCGCCCAAACAAAGAACTCTAGCATTTACTCTACATTTTATAGTTTAATAGTCTTATACAGTCGCACACATTGGAATAGATGAGCCAATGTGTGTGGTAATGATAGTGAGGTGTATTTCTTCAGTTGATTTAGCACCAACACTGGACTAGACGAGCCAGTGTGTGCTGTGTGTCGACGGTAAAGTGCCTAGAAGAACTCTTTGGCCGTTCTGTGATGCTTGCTTGGCAAGCTTGATGAGCTGAGACTCGCCCGCTTCACCTAGCCTGGAACTGCCGCCTATGCCATCTCTACAGCTAATTACTTAGTTTTTAAACTCCACACTCTGTGTTTGGATTTTATTTTTCAACTCCACAGATGTAGGAGAGGAGAAATTTCATTACCCAACGATCCCTACCAACCACCCGTGTTGGTACTAACGTGGGTCAGGCCTGTGTGGGTTTGCGTTACTTAACTTCAGTGGTCTCACGAGAACTAGCATACCCAACGCAACTTGGCGAATAAAGTTCCTTAACGAAGAAAAATAAGCATGGGGATTGTAACATTAATTTGGATGTTGGTTGGTGTGAAAATAGGCACTCTATCCCGTCATAGGCAGAAGATTGTTAATTTTGTTATGATGATCTTGAATTGTGTGTTACTTCAAGATCGCTTCTCGTCCTCCTTGGACTTCAGAGTTGCTGGTTCAGTTTGCAGAACATAGCTGCTAATCAGAAAACCAGTCAGTTAGTTAGGCTCTTTTCAAAATTTTTCTGGGATGTGAACCTATAATATTGTGCCAAATTACGTTTTGGTAAGAACTACTAAAACCTTTCCCATGGTCCAGTACTTTCATTTGAGTGATTGTTTCTTGAGCTTGATGGAACTGATGAAGTTCGATTCTGAATTAGGACATTTCGATTTTGGGAAAGGAAATCTGTAAATACTTGTTTTGCATCTGATGGTTGGTGAAGCCTTAGGAAATGAATTTTTTTTTAAATTATTAGAAATACGTTTCCTTTTTCATTGGGTCAAATTAGTACAATAGAAAACTGAAAATAAATGACGACCTGAAATTGTTTCCTCAATGCGATTAGCCCTTGAGCTAACTAAAACGAGTTATGAAATTATTTGAATCTCATTTATCTACTACTGTAGAAGCCTCAGCAAAACATTTTCTCTACAGTTATTCAATTATAGCAACTCCTCGAATTACAAACATATGTATATTTATTTAAATAAAATTGAAGATGTGAACATTTTCCTCGACGTATTCTTAAACTGAGAGAGCAGATTTAAACTCACTCAACCAAGGGGAACGGCCATGTTGCATTGGGTACACCAGTTCTCGTCTGATCACTGACATTAAGTGGTATCCGGTAAATAGTTCACCACCAATTATTCATCATCAACTGTTCCCCATCAGTTGTTTGCCAAACAATTGTTCATAAGAAAAGTTATTCGCTGATCAATTATTCGTCCAACAAATGTTCACAAGGAAAATTTTTCGCCTAGCAATTGTTCGCCAAGTAAATTGTTTGCTGCTACCATGTTTACATAGGAATGTCTTAAGAATGCCTCAAGCTGAATTTCCCTGCTTCTACTTTTTCAATCAGTGCATCTACAGAAAAATTTCAATTTGTAGAAGTGTAGATCAGTATGGTTAATTGATTTGTTGGATTATTTTTGAGGTCTGGCTCACAATAGCAATTTTTAGCGTTCTATATTGACACCTTCCCAGAAAAACATCGTTAGCGACATATTTTGAGATTTTCACTTTTTAATTTAATCAAATTATGCACATTGTCTTTACTAATACTGTAATCAGTTTTACACTACGTTAAATAGTTATTCTATCTTTTAATATCTCCAAATGTTGTAAACGACACTTACAGTATGTTTTAAAATTTATCATAAGCGACAAGTTTGGCATGTGTTTAAGCAACAACGTATTTTTCTCTACTTTAAGTGACATTTTTGATAAAAATTGGTGCTTACAATTTCCCTTAAATTGGTTTGCACCTTAGCAAGCATATCTGCTGCAAAAACGTTGTAACCACACCAGAAAGGTCTAGTGTCCCTCAGGTCCAATGTGCCTCACTTTCATTAAAATAAACTTTACAGTTTCAAAAAATAGCAATAAATAAGGAAATTAGACGTTTTTCTCATTTCCTTTAATATTTATGAAATATCACTTCTAATGTTTTACTGGGAAGGTGTCGAAACGTGGCTGTGCCAGTGTGTATTTTTGATGACATTGATATACATTTTTCATTACAAGATGTTGCATAATAAAAATAACCCCATGTGATGATGAGTTTTGTGGCAAAAAATTATCTAGGCGAACAACTTTCCTCATAATCACATGTTTGGCGAACATCTCATCAGCGAATAACTGTCCTCACAAACAATAGCTGGCAAACAGTTGATTTCCAACACCTGCTGGCGAACAATTGATTCCAAACAATTATCCATAAATCCATTAAGTAATTCAACCCCAGCTAGTACTAGTATGGGTGACCACTTGGGAGCACTGGGGGAGTGGCTTATTGCGTTGGACACACCAGTTCTCGTCTGATCACTGAAGTTAAGCAGCGCAACCCCAGCTAGTACTGACATGGGTGACCGCTTGGGAAAACCGGGTACTGCTAATACTCAAAAATCGTCGCATTAGTGTAGTGTCTGTGCTGTCTTTGCATCAGAACTATGCTGTAGACGGCGCTCTAATGACCTTTGTAGTTGAAGGGCCCTAAAACACCAACAAACAACAATAACCCAATTAGTACTGGTATGGGTGGCCACTTGGGAAAACTGGGTACTGCAGATACCCAAAAATCGTTGTAATGCAGTTTATGCATTGAAGGGGGCTCTAAAACACCATTACACAAACAACAATTGGGAACACTGGGTTCTACTAATACCCAAAATCATCATAACAGCACAGTGTCTGGTCATAATCTGCATTAGAGCTACACAGTGCCAGGGCTCTAAAAACTATTGTAGTTGAAGGGCTCTAAATCACCAATGGAATCAACAAAGGCTGTTATCTCATAATATCAATTGGAACCACCAATTGCTTTGCGGTTACTTGCTAGCTTACCCGTCGTTTACCTCTAGGTTACCCGGTGTTCAAATATTGTCTTAGGAGCGCCTATATTTTAGTATTACGCAGTTGGGTTAAAATATGAACCAGAGATGTTAACGGAATGAATCACCAGTCTGAAGACATGCACATCTGCCTGAAGTGCGAGCGAGCCCAGTTCGACTGCTAGCTATATGGCACAATATTGGTAAAGCCCTATGAGGAAGTGTAAAGAAGCCTGGTCTAAAGTAATGTGACAAATGGTTCTAGGCTAGTGGCCGAGAGATGACAGTGGGTGTTCAGCCTGAAAAGAACCTCAACGTTTGGTGGTCTAGACGAAAACTATGAGCCAGGATATATCACCGCTCGTGAGCAAATGTTAATTGCATTGCCCAGTTTTCAATGTGCTTGGCAGGTGAGTTCATGATAGTAGGTTCGAGCATGGGGAAGAAGGATGACTTAATCCAACTAGAGTAGTGGTCTTCAAACTTTGTTGACCCATCGAACTACCAAGTCAACTATTGTGGGTGCTTTATATTTCTTTTCGAACCGCGGGGTGCCGTGGAACGCAGCTTGAGACCCACTGGACTAGAGGAATACTTCAAGTGCGTCCTCCTCCAGATTGGAAACAAAGCCAAGTCATCTGCACATGGAAGATCTCCTTGTAAATGGATTTACATAAGAACTCTCCCTGGCATCGGTTTCTTTACTGATGGAATTTAGTCAGCATTCGGCTGCGTTAACTGTGGTACAGCAATTCGACCATGTGCCTGTGGTCCCAACGATTTGAATCTGGTATACAACCTTGTCATCAGCGAGAATGACACGTAGTGTTAATTAATCTTTGTCCATACCTGACCTTGAACAGCTGTCTGAGTTTACTTCAGTACTACCTCAAAAGTCTCTACAATGATCATTCGAGTTTCTGAGCAGCACTTAAAATCCACCTATATGAGGGACCTTACGTGCGGCTGACGATGAATTTGTTTTTGAACAACAAAGGCTAAAGAGCCCCACGAGGTTTATTTAAAAGCAATTTTGAAACATGCGACGATTTCAAACGTCTGTTTCAATGGAATGCACGGGAGTGAAAATATTTTCGCACAAGTATTCTGAGGACATGATGGCAATAAGAAGTCTTGTACAAACTGCTGTAAAATTCAGTAACTTTATTAGTCTACAAACGTTTCAAAAGAGTAAAAATAACAAATAGGGACCTAGTATTAACTTGAACAGTTAATTAGGTTTCTTGATACTTTCTTTCTCGTTAGCAACTCGTATACTTTAGAATATCAAGGTTACTAATGCAAAACTTGTTGACTGAAAGATGGCCTTAAACATTGGTTAGTACTTGGTCAAGCGATTATGGAGTGGTATCGCTTTTTTTATTGCTCACACAAACTGGCTGTAATGAAAATGCAACTCTGGAGAATATAAGGCCGTTTCTACTTCTTACGTCGATTTCTTACCCTATGAAGTTGGTATGAATTAATGAAATGAGGTTTTCGTACTTCTCTTACAAGCTTCATTTTGTATTTTTCTAGTCCCAAGGTGAATCACGCAGAACGAAATGATAGATATTCGGCATACGACTCCGTTAAAGCAGCCATGAGTGCCATTTTTTATTTTCCAGACTAAACGTCTTATTCTATACGTTTATCATTCTACATTTAGATGTAAACAGTTCAAAAATGTTGAATAACGTTAAATGGGTTTATTTCACGCCAAATAATAGATCGAGGTATTTATTTGTAAGTGTATTAACCGTTGGTTTGGTTAGGGTGAGTTGGGGTACGTCACTAAAACGCAATCGTGTCACGTTACATGGTTTAGGTGGGAGCGGTTGTATTGCTTTGGACACACCAGTTCTAGTCTAATCACTGAAGCTCAACAACGCAGCCTCAATTGGTACTAACATGGGTGGCCGCTTGGGAATACTGGGTGCCGCTAATAACCGAACAATCCGCGTAAGAGCGTAGTGTCTGTGAAGACAGCTCTACACTATGCAGTGGACGGGGCTCTAATTTCAAATTCCACATACTGTATTTGATTGCCTGTCCTTCTGTCTTCAAGGAACTCAGGTGAAGATTGACTGAATAGCTGTTTACATTTTCGATCCCCTCCAAGCGAAAGGGCTGTATATTAATCATCAACATCCTCATACCCTTATCCCGCCTGTGGCAGGGTCGGGTCTGAGGGTCCACTCAACATGCTCTGACTGGGGGCACCCCAGCCAGGCGTCTGGAACCCACAGGAATATTGGCTGAGGGAGATGTTGGCCTACCCCACGAATTGAGACGATGCAGACGAATTAGAATGCCAACTGTTTACTCAACTTTTCTAACAGATCATCCTTTAGAAAATTGAGTCGGGAGCGGCGAGTTGCGTTGGACACACCAGTTCTCGTCTGATCACTGAAGTTAAGCAACGCAAGCCCAGTTAGTACTGACATTTGTGGTCGCTCGGGAAAGCTGGGTACTGCTAATACCCAATAATCGTCGCATTAGTGTAGTGTCTGTGCAGTCTCTGCATCAAACTATACAGTGGACGGGTCTCTAATGACCTCGTAGTTGACGGGACCTTAAACTCAAACAAACAAAATTGAGTCGATGACCGTTTCAATTCCAGTTGACTTTCATTAGAACGCAAATGGCTATATTTTAAGCCCCTTCGTATTCAGTACCGGTACCGTAAATGTGGTGGCAGTCAGAACTTAGGAAACAGTTCATTGTCACCAGTGATGGATCATCACAAAGGCACAACATGTGCCGGCTTAGGACTTCCAAATGCCATGAGCCTAGACAAGTTAGCAGCTTCATATTTGTGAACTACAGTAGGTCGATTGATCAGTGTTGTTATATTAATTTGATAGCAATACTTTGCATATTGAAGAAGCGGGTCTGAAAACTAGTTTTTACTTGAGGTCCTCCAAGTAGTTAATTTGTAACTTTTAATAACGAGTTTCTAAAGTGCTTTACTAGTTAGTGAGATAGATGAGAAAAACCAAGTCCACTTTCCACCTGCACATTCATAAGAAGTGGGTTATGATGATTGCGATATCAAGCAGGTGGAAAATTAACTCATATCCGTTGTTTAAATTTATTTCAATAAAATCAAAAGCATCTCCTAACCCTTTTCCCTCCTATGGGAGGGTCTCGTACCCATCTTATCCCTCTGAATGGATACAAGGGCGATATATTGGACGGTGTTTTCCGCAGCTTGTTGGCCACCGAGGCTGCAAAGCCCTATGCTTCTTTATCGTCGGTCTGCTGTTCGTTGGGGCATTCCAATGACGCCAGGAGGGCGAGCTTCTGCACCTGTAAATTTTGCCCCAACTACCCGTTGCATGGTAGAGAGGTTCTTTTACGTGCAAATGCCAAAGTACACCACACGGCAGCACCTGGGGGCCTCTGTTTCTCAACCGAAAGAAGCCAACCCACCTCGGGTATAATGCTACGATTTTTGTTATTTGACATTTTCCCGACTAGCAATTTGTGGTTTAAAATTCTGCGACCCTGGTTAATAGGATTAAACCGTATCTCCCAGTGAACCACGTAATCGTAAGGTTACATAACCTACAATCTACGTCAATAATACCTGTATTGACGTTGATTTTATGGCGAGATCCTTTGTTAGTTTGATGTGAAGTTGACAGCCCTTTTGGTAGCACTTACATGTACATATTTTAGTGTATGGAGTAACGCGTTGTATATGGGGTCTATTATTACTTGATGTAATATACAGTAGTTTTTTTATTTTAATGTTAAACAAGGGCATTCTTATCATAAAGAAGTAATAATGCCTGCATTCGTTAATCAAGAAGGGATCATTTTCCACATAAAAGGCTTTTATCTAAACCCTCTTTATAACCACAATTTTTATCTTTATTATAATTAAAGCCTTAGAGGAAAATTGCCAACGACTATTTAAGAGTGGTAGTGCTGTACAGTTGCATGATTTTCTTCTCTATCGTGTAATTGGAATTGGTTGACAAAAGCAAAGGTGTTGTAATCAGAGAATAGTCCACCGTTATGACTTCACAGAATGCAAGTAAATAAAGGTAGAGAGAAAGAAAAAATATCCAAGACTAGCAGCTGACTTGTAAACACTTTTTATTTTGACATATTTCTTTCAAGTAGACAGCCAATAGCATGAATTACATGCAAGGGATTGACTGCTGAGATTCAATTTTCTTGAAGCACTTTCAGTCTGCCAAAGTCAATTCAGATTTGAGACTACAGCTGCTATGTCAACGCATACGCAAGTTTTCCTTTTGTTTGGCAAGGAAATAAACTTGCATACTAAACCTAGTTATCGAGACATATTGTAAGAAACGTAAGATTAGAAAAAAAATATTTCATATGTTGAGGATTTCTGAAATTGATTTCAAATCTGTCAATCTTCAGGTTTGGAATTTGAAATCAAAATTAATAGTGAAAATTTGCTATAATTCAATTTCGTTTCTCTTTCGATGACGAATTGGTGAATAGAAGTTAAAGGCTAAATGCCCTCCAATCATTTTTCTCATCTATTTTACCGTCTTCATTCTAACTATCAAGTACGATACTGATATTTTGGGTTCATAATTCTAATCGACAAGTTCGTAACCTGCTTTTTTGAACTGCAAGAATATGAAGCAAATAAAAAGTTTGAAAAATAAACGACAATATCATGAAATATGATTATAATTGCTGACTCGATGGCATCATTGTAAAAAAAACGGCAACCAAATTCTGAAAAAGTACACACATCTGTAGGTATAAAATTGCTACAGATTTCTTTACATTATCAGCATCATCTCGTTATGTTGCTTATGGCAGGGTTGATTCTGGAGGTTATGGTCGTCCATTCCCTTCCATTAAGTCCCCATCAACACTACATATATGCACGTTTATCTTTCTAACCCGATCCAATGCTTATCTTAACCTACCCCGACCTCTTTTGGCTGCATAATCTTCATCCCTGCAATGCCCTAACCATTTCAGTCCTTTTATCTTTCTTCATTGCCTTCCTCATGTAAACTGTCCCCTATAACCAACCTTGAATGTATGGAAAATTCTTAGATTCTTCAACAGCAGTGCTCCCAAAAGTGGTTCTTACACCCCCGTAGGGTTCTTGGTAAATTAAATTAATTTGGGGGTGCATGGACAACAACAGGGGATCTGGGAAAGGCTGAATAAAGGTAAAATAATTGTGGCCCTTTTTCATGAGACGTGGTAAAGAAGCAAAAACAGACAAAAAACATTATCACAAAAGCTTGGAGACCCCTGCACTAGTGAGTTTGTTATGATTATGGGGTCCGTGGGCATAATAAGTTTGGGGACCACTGTCCTATACAGGGTGTAAATTTTAAAGTAACCAATATCTTTATTTGAAAACCTAAGATATAGGGGGGAATTTTTAGGAAAAAGTTATAGTTGATGAAGGGGGCATTCATTTGTTAAAACAGTTTGGAAACTTCAGCAGTAGCTTTTTCAGAAAAATGCAAAGTTACATTATTTCAAGTAGATAGGAGTAGTTTTAACTATCACATAGCTCTCAAAATGCGAAATTTTGATATGCTGTATCATATCCTCTCTACCTAAAATTAATGCATTTTTGAAGGTTTATTTTTTCTGTTTTTATTTGTAGTGGTGATCGTGATACCTTGGTTTGTGCCCAAGTTAGGTAGTTGGAGCAGTTAAGAGCGACAATTTGCTGAGCTGCATACCTGAAAAAAACCTGTTACAACAGACCATTAACACATACTCTTTATTCACTGCATCGCCGGGGTCAAAAGTAAGTTCATTCCACATAGTATTAAAAAAAATTTTCTTTTGAAAAGTCAAATATTCACTGAAGTGGAAATGTATATTGGTTTTCAAGATTTCTGTGGTTAATTAAAAAGTGAGTAGAGTTGTCAGAAATGCTATTAATTAATGTACGAAATGAATATCAATCCTAAAAGCATTGTCAGAGAAAATCTGATTACAAGAGTCACTTTTATATGCAGTATGTCTTTAGAAGGGATAAAAGTTATTATACTATGTCAGGTTCAATCTCTTCAATGCTGGATACTTGTCCACTGTTAAGTAGTGTGGCATTATTCATCTTACCATGTTCTGGATATAAAATCATATTTAATTTACTTCTCTGCTTTCTTCATCCACAGCCACCACTTCATTAAAGCAATAGCCTTAATGACTTACAAAAAAATCGCTGTAAGATAATTAAAATTAGCACTGTCAAAGTAGTTATGACAATCAATTCTGTATCAATTTTCGACGTTTGAGGAATAGTAACAAAGGACATCATCACTCCTGAAAAGGGTAGCTTAGATTTTGACTTTCAAACTCCTAAAACGCGTTTTGCAACAAGCAACGTACTGCTCTATTCAGTACAGCACTGACTTTAATGACTGACTTAAATGCTGCACTGATTTAAGAACAACAACTTTATATCCACTAAAACAAACGTTTCTGAATAGATATCATTTGCTGTCATCAAACTGCAGTAAATGCTATCTCGAAATTGTGCCAGTGCCCTTTATGCAACATTATGAGGACGTTTTATATTATTTATTTTGTCATTCACATGAACATCAATTGCAGAGAGTATCGCCAGTTACAACTATTTACTATGCAATTACAGTTGAAATTTTGCAACGTTATTATCATGATCTAGCATTTAATCTAATCTTGATGAAGAGAAAAGGCTTTCTAAATATTCATACTTCTAAAATATTTCAATGTGGATATCTTTAGTGCCACTTTATTTGGGGCACACAACAGAGGCAAGGTCTTCATAGAGCCCCAAATGGAATCATCATTGCCTAGGTTATACCCGACTTCTCATTTCTCTTTGTATTCCGAAAAACTGGTAAGGTTATCCGCGTGTCAAATATATACAGCATTTCTTAAAGATATGCGCTCTAGTTCCATCTTTTGCCACTTCAGAGGTTTATTTCCAATTCTCTTTGAAAGAAAAAGTGTCATA
This sequence comes from Trigoniulus corallinus, assembly GCA_013389805.1. Lineage (NCBI taxonomy): Eukaryota > Metazoa > Arthropoda > Diplopoda > Spirobolida > Trigoniulidae > Trigoniulus > Trigoniulus corallinus. The sequence goes on along the minus strand of JAAFCE010009126.1, from coordinate 21,488,006 downwards.
AACGCCGAGTGAGGCTGGATCAGCATATTAGCAGTGCCCCTTTCATCATCTACAGTGTTTCGTCTAAAGAATCTTTGAAAAATCTAGCACAGTGGAGCAAGAAATAGAAAAGCGGTTTACCCCTTTCCTTTCGCTGTTGGCTTTACGATGTTTATTTTACCTAATAAAACAAAACCATAGTCAACATTAGGATGTTCGCCGTCAATAATTGCGTTATTATTTAATTTGATTTTTAAGAATTAAGGTCATTTGACTTTCGTTTATTTTCCGTGCCTTACGGCGCTTGGATAGATATGTGGGTTCTTAGGTAAATCTACATTTACCGGTGTAGTTAACTGTTTTTACATGAGCTCTTTGCAAAATTTTCATTTTAGCGAGGTTTCTTTTTCATGCGATTTGACCCGGTATAAATGGCGCGTTTTACAATAAGAAATTCGCTACTTTGCCTAAACCAAGTCGTCAAAATAAGGGTTGGAATTATAGTGACATATCAACCGCAAAGAACTACTTGATCCAGAATAAAGTGGTGACAATTGGGGCAATTTGTACCAAATTCAAATGGGAGATTCATTCGTTTTTATCAGGGCTTCTAGTTGTAGTCTAATAGATTCTGTGCTGAAGGGCGCGCCGAGAACTATGCAAAGTGTGTGGGACCATACAGGCGCCAAGAGGAGATGGGAAGAAACCTCTGCCTGCGTGTGGTGTGCAGTATCGTTTGTTCGTCAAAGAATCCTCTCTACTATGCAACGGGTAGATGTGGCAAAAATTCCAGGGTAGGAGCTCGCTCCTGGCGTCGGTGGAGTACCCAAACGAGCAGTAGGCCGAAGATAAATAAGCACCATCACTCTTGCATCCATTCAGAGGGACATGGTGGGTCCCCGATCCTGCCATAGGCCTGAAAAGGATAAAGTTGCGTTTTGATGATCAATGCTTACTTAGGCATACTGTAGAAGTTTGAAACTACAATATTGATCTGTATTGTCATCATGGTTTTTCAAGATAACCTCAATCAAATTTGAAGAAACGGTAACAAAATGTGTACAATTAACATCACAAAACTGTTTAAAGTAGACCCAAATGACATTTCGTTATTTGGGTGTGTTGCACAAAGGAACTCCTAATCCTTTTCCCGCTTGTGGCAGGATCGGGTACCTATCTTGTCCCTGTGAATGAAAACAAGGCCAAATATTGGACGGTGATTTTTCACAGCCTGGTGCCGACCAACGCTGCAACCACTATGCTTATTTATCGTTGGCCTACTGTTTATTGGGTACTCCAGTGACGCAGAGGCGAGCTCCTACACCTGGAAATGTTGCCTCCTATACCCGTTGCACAGTAGAGAGGGTGCTTTTATGTGCAAATGCCATCGTACACCACACTGGACTTCAGTTTTACTTCTTATCGGAGAGAAGGCGATCTCGGGACTTCTCTTTTTTAAGTGCATTGCAAATTTTTCGTATTTCTTTTTCGGGAAACTATCCGCAGCCGTGTGAATTCAGTTTGATCTTCTACTGCTATCCAGTTAAGTAGCCGGTAACAAAAAGTAAGCAGACTTTGCTAACAATTTTGAATTAATGTACGTGTGTACTGTAGTGTAGGCTAAGTAATTACATGAGGTAAAGACCAAATTAGATCTTTCATATTGAACTATGAGTTGGTCACAGCCCAAATACAATCTCTAGAATGTCGTCATATTAAACATTTCTAGATTATATCTACGAATTAGAGGATATTACTTTATTGCATAGATGACAAGTAGACAAATTGTATAATAGTCATTAAACGGAATCATGCGTAGATCCCGCAGGAGTATCCAGTCTATTAAAGGAATACGAAGAATGTAACACGGCAAAAATGCTGTTTTTGGCCTTCGGGCATGCAGTCAAACAAATCCTACAGTATACAGTATGTGATATTAATTTCGGTTTGACAATAACTTGTTTTGCTACTCAAATGCAAATATTTTGCCAATGTATTACAATATACCGCGATTTTGACAAAACAAACTGAACACAGGGGAGGTTCAACTTTGATATGCGGTTCCTTTTGAGGGAGGGGATATCCCAAACTCATTTCTCTGCCGCACAGAATGGAAAGAAAACAATTTCTTTGTGGGGAAGTGCCTCACATGCTCCACAAAAATCCTCAGAAGCCTTCAATTTTAATGAAATAAAGTGTTGGGCGGAAAATTGAGTTAAGGTGTTGTGGTATTCATTTTTAGTTTTTAACCGTATTTATACCAATGGATGATTTCAACAGGAACTAATCTGCGTTGCTTCCGTTTCAAGAAATGTACAGTAGTTGAGATTTCAAGTGTAGTATTCACGTACTGCAGTTATTACAAAACAGTCCTGAAATTCTAGGAGCAGGAATTATTTCTGAAACAAAATTACCTATGTATGTTTAGATGCATATACAACATGGCTTCCGTTGTATGCTATTTCGACCGTGTGTCCCACTGTTTGTTTGTTGGTGTTTTAGGGCCCTTCAACTACAAGGTCATTAGAGCCCCGTCCACAGTGTAGTTCTGATGCACGGACTGCACAGACACTACACTAATGCAACGATTTTTGGATACTAGCGGTGCCCGGTTTTCCCAAACGGCCACCCAGGTCGGTACTAACTGGGGTTACCTAGCTTAACTTCAGTGATCAGACGACAACTGGTGTGTCCAACGCAATTTGCCGCTTCCCCTGTGTGCCACGATAGGGTCGAACTGGACAGAAATTATGGAGGGGGGAATTAAAGGTGCAAGAAGGACACATTCCCACTGATAAGAAACTCAAAAAAAGAATTCAAAATCACAATCCGTATCTAGCTGCCATTTTCAAAACTAGTGCTGATAACACCTACCAGAGAAGCGACTTTGAGTTGGACGCAAGTTCTCGTCTTTATGATGAAGTTAATCAACGCAACCCCAGCTAGTACTGGCACGAGTGACCGCTTGGGAACACTGGTTACTGCTAATACCCAAAATCGTCGTTATAGCTTAGTGTATGTGCAGACTACATTAGTACTATGCGGTGGACGGGCCTCTAATGACCGTTGTAGTTGAAGAGCCCTAAAAGACCAACGAAACAAACGAGACTCATACCGGGGAAAGCAGTTTCATCCGACACACGACGAGCATCTGTTAACATCAGAATCTTTCAAAGTAACTTTAAAGGAAAGCTGAGGCGAACGTCACGTGGGGATCGAATGTTTGTAATTAATTTTCTTTCTTCAAAACTATCCCATCTAGACGCGTCCCATTGACAAAGTGGAAAGCCAGCTCGATGACTGCGTCAGTAGTTCTAGGTTGGATACCTGACTTTGGTGGGTTGACTTCACTCGGGTGGTGTGGTTCGCATTCGCACGTAAAAGAGCCTTCTCTTCTTTGCAACGGGTAGGTGAGGCAAAAGTTCCAGGTGTGGGAGCTCGCCCCCCTCTCCTCTGGCGTCGGTTTAGTTCGCCAACGAACAGTAGACCGACGACAAATAAGCGTAGTGGTTGCAGCTTTGGTCAGCAACCGGCTGTGGGAAAACACTGTCCATATATCGCCCTTGCGTCTATTTAGAGGAATAAGATTGGTACCTGACCAAGGTTAGGAGTTGCTTTTCTTTGCTGTCCTAAGAACTGAAACCCTATCGTGAACTTTGTCTCAAGCCTTCAATTGGGGCAGGATAGGAATAAGAAGTGCTGAGCGGAAATAAGAATAGTAGCATTTGAAAAGATTTCCCCCTCTTCTGAATTATTTACCTCCTGTGACGAAACTCGGTTAAGCACGACCACCTAACAGGCTAGGCACGTGAGTTTTAGACGCACCAGGCAAGTGGGTCCATCGCTGCCCCCCCCCTTTAAATTTAATGTAGTTCTCGGTTGTCCGAGCGCCTCTCGCCCCCTTTGCATTACTCCCATTGCCAATGCATTGCTAAGGCTCAGCAACAAGGTGCATCCAGAAAGCCAACATTTAGAAAAAGCCCCACCGATCTGACAAGTTTGGGAACCTCTGGACTATCAACATTTTAAATGAGGATAGGTTGCATGACAGGGAAGTGCTTCTGACATTTCGTGCCCTAGGCAGCCGCCTAGGAGTACGTCATGCCACTTAGGAGTATGACAAAAAGGAAGAAACACCAGTAACAGCTTATGATATTTTGTAATTGACTGCTTATCTGATATCCCAACCATTTTAGACGTCTCCTACAAACATACAGTAAGAACCATCTACGGTGGATTTTAACGTTCTTATCTCAGATTTCACCTCCCGGACATATCTTATTCGAAATCAACAGATTTTTTGTGGTCTTGGAGTCTGCATGCAACCTTCTTTTCAATTCAGATTAAGATTAATTTACCATGAATTTCAAATGATTAAACGTTTAATACGAAGATACTGTATTTAATAGTGGGTTATCTTTCGTCAGAAGATGAAAGAAAGAGAGGAGAGACGATCAAAAAAAGATTGTCTGTCTCCGATTTCAGATTCCAAAATATTTCACTCAGTGGATAAGTTTGAATATGATTAATTTTCATTTATGCTCTTTAAATCATGACCTCTAGCAGTAAAGTGCACACGGAATAAGACTGATAATCAAACGTCATCACTGTAATCTTAATGTTAAAGATTTTGTTTTTAATGCACTTTGAATCAATGCGATGTATGAAAGCATAACTAGCTCCTTTATTAAATTCTTGAATAAGACGATCTTAAATTGAATCATGCATTGAAATAAAATTTTAAAAGAATAACGATTTCCCGAGGACACTGTAGAAAATGAGAGAGAATTACTGTGCACATTGTATGGATGAAAGTTATTGTGAGCAGACGAGGTAGAGGTTGGCCAAAAGAAGCTTTGAAGCAGTACTGTGAGGGTGTTCAAGGGTCAAGTTTAATAGCAAAGGGAATAGAAGATCAGAACACCCAATTCTGACCTTTTTTCATCTGCAGCATAAGTATATGACGTGAATTAACATACCGGGGGTACGTGCATTTTTTGCAGTCATAAAGTCAGTCTCTAAAATCGGGGTGCTTCTTGGTGTGCCATTAAAATCTTTGGTGAAACTTTGTATTGTTGTTATGTGTGCATTGTTTACATTTTGAATGTCACTAACCCAGTGGACTGCACCGTTTTTTGGGTAGTAGCAGTACCCAGTTTTCCCAGGCAGCCACTCATGTTAATACTAGCTGAGGTTGCCTTCGTCTTCCATGGATTTGGCAAAAAAAATGTACACTGCTTTAATTAAGCTAACTTTAACTATAGCTTTCTTTAGTTTGTTTTTTTAGGTAGGACTTATCATGGGAAATTGAAAAAATCCAAAGGAGGGCAGCAAGAATTGTACTCCACAGGTTCTCAATCAGGGAAACTATGTCTGACATGATTAGGGATTTGGAGTGGGACACACTGAACCAGAGGCGTGTATCTCGCAGCATTGGTCTTTTCATGAGACTGTTACTGATAGGGGGGATTGTGGAACTCTGGATCTCATGTATAAGGGGGAAAAGGATCATTCATATCAATTGAAGGAACTAAAGGCACAGACAGAATCGTACTACTCGTCGATTTTGCCAGGGACCATTCCACATTGGAATACCCTTGGGGGAAAATAAAGTGGAGGGCTTACTGAAAGGGACGGCCACCTTTGAAAGTATTGTAGGGGGACACAACAACTATAGCTTAGGGTTTTAAAGTTTTCCAGTTTCTTAAGTAGTAATGAGAGTTAGTCTCTCCACTGCCAAATTGGCCATAGAGGCTGCTTGCAGTGAATTAGAATTGGGTTTTATGGCTTTGGAAAATATTTTGACATATATGAAGCATTTATGCTCAAAACAATGCCGTCTGTTAGTAATATTTGGTATAATATAATTCCAAAAACATGACGTCAATAAGGGCTGAAAATGTGTCAGGTTAATATCTAATTTTTTGTTTATTTCCTAATGACTGTTCCTGGATAAATGAAATAAATCCACAATATTTAAGTACAAATTTTTTCTGTGCTATTTGTTGAAATTTAATAAAATATGCTTTAAAATTTTTTAAAGAACAAGAGTATTTATATCCTTAAATATTAGGATTTTATTCCTGCTAGGAAATAATGAGCCACTGAAGGGGTTATCTTCAGTGATCAGACGAGGCCTGGATTATCCAACACAATAAGCCCCTCCCTCTAGATTTGATACTAGACCAATGTGGGTTGGCTTCTTTCGGGCGAAAGAGAGGTCCCGAGTGCGCGTTTCTTCGGATGAAAAGTAAAACCGAGGATCCTTCTGTGGTGTACGATGGCATTTGCAAATAACTATACAACGGGTTGATGATGCAAAAATTCCCAGGTGTAGGAACTCGAACCCCGGCGTCGTAGAGTGCCCCAACGATAAATAAACATAGTAGTTGCAGCTTTGGTCGGCAACCGGCTGCGGAACAATACCGTCCAATATGTCATCCAGTGTCCATTCAGAGGGACAAGATTGGTACCCGACCCTGCCATAGGAGTTGTTGTTGTAGAAATGGTTCTGTTGAGTAAAGGTGACATATAGTGTACACCATACAGAGGATCTTCATTTTTTCTTTGCTTATTTTGTATAATTCTGGTTGAAAACTCTAGCACCTTTAAATTTAAAAAAAAAAGCAACACGAAGTATGATTAATCTAATAAAAATAAAGATATAGATTGTGCGTCAAGAAGTTTTTCAGAAAACTGCATTGAAATCTGGAATGTGTGCCATGCATCGGTAAATAAATTTCAAAGCTTCACTAATATTCTCTTTTTTTCTGAAAAAAAAAGCGTGGAATAATGACGTAGCGGTATGTTATAGGATGTATCTCTTGAAATTCAAAGAACCTCCCCCTTCATTTTAGAAAGATCATTTAATATGACCACATACAGATGAAGACAACATCTTAGAAAGATGTGAATGGAAACTCATCCATCATTCGACCAGATATGAAAATCCTTTAAAAAAAGACGTAGAATTCAATTGTCTAAATCTTATGTGACGTTAGCCATAATTATAGACACTTAATCGCCTGAAAAGCCGTAAGAGAAAAGAAATTTCTACACAATTGATTTTATATAATGCCTTAAGTAATTTGTTTAAGTTTCCAAGACACATCCTAAATGGTTTCATAAAATTAACTGTATCAGTAACTCACGAGCAGTGAAGAGAATATGAAAAAAAAAAAAATAACAGTATTTTCATTCCAACTGGCCAATTTAAAACATTTTTTAAAGAGCGACAACTATCTACCCTAGATGCCCACCTCAGCACAGTGAAAGCCTGCTTGAAACAAGAGCTCGTAGTTGCAGTTTCGATCCTGGTCGAAAACAGTTGTTCATTCGGGGAGAGAGACGTCATTTGCTCTTACGAACCCTTTCCCTAGGGAGTAGTTCATTGTTATGTTATGCTACACCAGTGTTTTTCAACCAGGGTTCCGTGAGGTAAAATATAAAAATAACAATGAAAACACAAGAACCGAAAACGACTTTTGTCTGTCGAAGATTAACTTCGACTGTCTCTCAAACATTAGGCCACAAATTCAACTGTTAATGCTAACACACACACCTGTATCAATTAATGTCTTTTTTTCTGTCACTGTATGGGGTTCCGCGAACAGTCTAAATGTTCCAAAGGGTTCCGCGAACAGTCTAAATGTTCCAAAGGGTTCCGCGAACAGTCTAAATGTTTCAAAGGGTTCCGCGAGCAGTCTAAATGTTTCAAAGGGTTCCGCGAGCAGACTAAATGCTCCAAAGGGTTCCGCGAGCAGTCTAAATGCTCTAGAGGGTTCCGCCAGCAGTCTAAATGCTCCAAAGGGTTCCGTTCCAATAAAAAGGTTGAAAAAAACTGTGCTACACTAATGGGTTGGGGATTAAGCCAAGCAACCATAACAGGCCGAACCCTGTGGAGGCTGCTCTTGGGAGAGGAGGAAGTAGGTTTTTAGGGGGTGTAGGATAGGGGAAATTTGCAGAACCCAACGTTCTCTACCAACCACCCATGTTGGTACTAACGCGGGTTTGCATTGCTTAACTTCAATGATCTCACGAGAACTGAAGTTAAGCAATGCAAAGACAGCTAGTACAGACATGGGTGGCCTCTTGGGAAAATTGGGTACCGCTAATACCCAAAAACCGTCGCATTAGCGTAGTGTTTGTGCAGCCTCTGCATTAGAAATATTCAGCGGACGAGGCTCTAATGACGGTGTTGTTGAAGAGCCCTAAAACACGAACAAACAAAAAAAATCGCCTTTCGTCATTAATTGAATTGTAAGTGCATATTGCCAACATTTTCAGCTGTTGAAGATCACCCTCTCTCTGACGTCAGTCGGTTAAAGAAGTTGTCACTCCCGGCACTCTCATGAGAGAGAAGAAGACCAGGAATTACGATATGGCTTTGTATGAGCGGGTTGGCTTGTAAGTTCTTGATTGCAAATTCGATCTTGGCTGAGACTGGTAACTTCTTTCGGATGATTGGTGATGAGCCGTCATTAGACTTTTTAGGGAAGCCCGTCACCCTTTTCTGGTGCATAATGTCACTCCTACATATGGGATTTTGTAGAATTTGTAACAGTGTGATTCCATGTTATCTTCTGGATGGATAAGTTAACGGGGTAATAAAACAGTATTAAAATAACATAAACAAATGAATGATACATGACACTATTTTGCTAAAAAATTAAATAAGTCCGCTCTAGCGCTTACGTCGCCCCGGACAAAAAGACAAATTGCTGCCCTTTAAGAATATAACGCAAGCTCAAGCAGCAATTTTTCTCACACTTACAGCCAAAATGGCGCCCCGGACTACTACCCGGGTTGCACCCCGTAGAGCGGGCCCTGCCGTGACAGAATAAATTATAATAATGAAGAAACATAAGCAATTGTATCGGTTTGCCTCTTAATCTAAGATTCATATAGGAAAGATGATTCATAACTGTTGACTTCTCTTGTTCAGTTTTCCTTCAAAACGTCAACCTTCTTACCTACTTCGTCAAATCAAAAGTTGCCACATTATCCCATTGCCCAAAAATATCAGTGCATTTTGGTAACATATTTACTTTTATATTGATATAAAGATTTCGACGGGTAGGTGAGGCAAAATTTCCAGGTGTAGGAGCTCGCCCCCTGGCGTCGGTAGCATTCCCCAACGAACACTAGACCGACGATAAATAAGCGTAGGGGTGCAGCTTTGGCCGGCAACCGGCTGCAGAAAAAACTATGTCCAATATATCACCCTGTGTCCATTCAGAGGGACAAATGGGTACCCGACCCTGCCATAGGCGGGAAAAGGGTTAGGAGTTGCTAGTTGCTTTGCTTTATTAATATAAAGATTTCATTATTGTAAAAAACTAAACGGTCTTTCTAGTACAGAAGGTCTGCGATGTGAATTGTTGAATTTCTTTAACTAGCATTTTTTTCATGTATTGGTCCTCTATTCCAGTGCTCCGTGACCTTCTCACACCTATGGCACACCAAAGTTCTTCCTAGAATTCCGTGGCACATCAAAAGCTAAAATATATAGCAAAGGCATAGCTAGGGTGGGGTCGTGTCCCACTCCTAGCGCCAGCTATTTAGGGGCGACATAACTATGGTAGCTTCCTTTTTTTATTCCTTAAGGAGGTGCAAAAAAATTTCTTTCAGCTTTGGAGCATCAAATTTTTCACCGCCCTGGACAACATGAACTCCAATTTATTTTCCAGCTTTAGGGCTTCAAATTTTTCGCCACCCAGAGCAATATGATTTCCAGCTATGCCACTTATATATAGATATTAATTTAATAAACAAATTTTACAATAAATTTGAGAAGGCTAAAACGCGAATATTTCATTGAAAGTATTCTCGTTATTGTGTTTAATGTATCGAATCCATTGAAATATTATTTATCTACAAAATTATCTTATTTGTCTGTGTTACACCTGTATCAGCTAAAGGCACACCGGTTGTGGAGCACTGCTCTATTCCAATATCCTTGCTGTCGGATTCAGGTTTCTACAGGTTCTATACCGACTGTACAGATATGATCTGTAAAGCAGTCACACCCTAGTGAAAATTCAAAAACCTTTAAAATTAAACTGTGGATATAGAAATATCGGGGCTTTGCACTAGGTCCTACTTCACCAATACGTTAATCCGGGGGAAAAAATCGGGGGGAGAGAGATTGGGGAGAGTGGTGAGAGTGGGGAGAGGGCCTTTCCAACCATGGAAATTTGCACTTAGGTTCTCAGACGTTCACCCACCCACACAGCTCAGCCGCAAGAGCCTATCGTACAACCGTATAATGAATCATCAGTCATTGATATGAGACCGAAAATTGGTGCTCCTTTGGATTGTCACCATATCTATTTGCTTTTAGGACGTAAGAATAATTTAATACAGAAATCCTGTAAATATCTGCGCCTTGTTTGGAGGTTCCAGCATCTAAATCTTTTGCAGTTGAAATCAGTTATGTATGTGGCTGCCTTGGAAAATGGGTCTTGCTCTTCAACTTAAAATACTTCCCCAGGTAGAAATTCAGTAGTAGAGTTTTAAATTTGGGCTTGTGTAACTGAACTGACTATATATAGATTATTCAATAATTTTAGGTCTTTATGAGAAGAGGAAAGTTGCAAGTATCTAAATCGCATTAGATATTCTTGCTGGTTTGCCCCATTGCTGTCTGCATTATCATTGAAATGGAGCATTATGCAGTAACAGAAAACGTGCTTTTCCTTGAGTATCTTGTTATAAGAAAAGAAGTTATACTGAATGTGTCTTTAAATCAGGTTGGAGTACTTGTTTTCAGATTTAATATTATACTGTATATCTCTAAAAACATTTCATATTTTCCTACCCAGAGTTATGTACATTATTTTGAACGTTCTTTAAACATTTTTAGTATATGCTAGTTACTTACCTGATTTGAATTCCTACAATATTTTCCTATAACAACCCTTGCAAAACTTCTTTCTTTATATTTCATGTTTATGACTCTAAAGAGATACCAAAATCCTAAATTAGTTTTTAGACAGCCATTTTGGACTTGGCAGGTGCCAAAATCCGCATGAAGAAGAATAAGTGCAAAAGAATGGAACTTGGCTTGAAAAACATTTGGTGCAGGTACTGATAGACGAATAAGTACCAAAAGACGGGAGACAAGACATGTGATTGAGTAAAAAAAAAAAAAAGGTGACTAGGTTTAAAAGACGGGTGACTAGGCCCTAAAAAGACGGGTGACTAGGCCCTAAAAAGACGGGTGACTAGGCCCTAAAAAGACGGGCGACTAGGCCCTAAAAAGACGGGCGACTAGGCCCTAAAAGGAAGGGCGACTAGGGCCTAAAAGGAAGGGCGACTAGG
>JAAFCE010009126.1:21447423-21476695 GCA_013389805.1 Trigoniulus corallinus | reverse complement strand
CCCTAAAAGGAAGGGCGACTAGGCCAGAAGGACAGATGACTAGGGCCTGTCAGGGAAAATAAAGCGACCCCGTGGCAAATACCATCTGGTACTAACATTTAGGAAGCCCATTCTTGCCAAAAGCAAGTATCACTCTACAGAAAACTAATTTTATCCTTAGAGCTACAAAGGAGACGAGTATAAAAAAGTAACTCTAGATTTCGAGGGCTTCAAGACAAGCAGAAATCACTTTTACAAATGCTTGTCTTAAATTGACAAAGAATTGCATAATTAGAAATATTATCTTGACTAACATTTGATGCTCATGTTCTCTTCAGAATTTGGAATTTAAATATTTGGACGAGACATTATTTTTCATTTTATAATTATAATAGATATCCTGCGTATAGGCTTGAAATACTTCTGCAGATTCTGCATACAGGATACTTATTACGGCATTCTTGATTCGGAATGCACCGAATTTTTATGTACTGCAGTTGATTAGCTTTAAAAGGTGTGAAATAAGATGCTAACATGATATACTTCTTCAATATCAGAATAACTGACATCAACTCTTGTCAAATAGTCAGTTGGGAATTTAAAATTTTGACTGGTATCTGAGTTTGGCATTCAACTACTTGAAAAGCACTTTATCTGATTCAATACTTAATGATTCAGAACTAATAATTGAAGATTGTCCGAGGCATTTAATACACTGATGGCTTTGACATGTGTTACGATCTATTTTTAAAACCCCAATTGTTAGTCTATCAAAATGTTTTCCACATGACAAACATTCCTTCGTGTCATTTAGTTAAAATGATTTTAATATTACTTTTCCTGCTTTTCAGTAGACAGTGGCAATCTCGATATTACATTCTCTTTTTTTTTCTTCTCTACTCGTCTGCCTCTTTCTACTTCAATCTTTCTCTGTCAATTTTTCTTTTTGTCATAGATTCGACCATTGCGATTGAATTTCATCTCATTTTCCTTTGGTTTCCTTTACCCATTTCGTTACACTCTTTGCCCAAACAAACTCCCAAGCTACTCATTTTGTATCCTACTCATCAATAAAACTGTTTCTCCAATGACTCTGAGTAGTGCTTAAACAGCCTAGTAATTTGACGACCGCGATGCCAATAGGCAACCAGAGTGATGCTTTAGTGCAACTACAATAAAGACGTGTCTGATGACCTCAGTTGCACTGCCTCTCTATTCCCAATTGGCAAATGGTTCCTATGGTAACTGAGGATTGAGTGGATGGTGAAATTAGCTCTTCAACAATAGAAGTAATTTCTGTTTGATCCATCACAACTTACTGATAGTCACGCTTAACTGGGAAGCTGTGTTAATGGGTTACTTTGGACTGCAAAAATTACATACCACACACGTGCACATATACACAATGTGTTTGTGTACGTAAGGAGAGGGGAAGGGTTAAAATGTATTGGTATTCCTTATAATGTTCAATTTGAAAAAAGGTTAGATCTTAAGTAGCCCACAAATATGCAGTTTATCGTAAAAGGGTGGTAATCTCGCCTACCTCGATACACTCCCCAATTCATAGTTGAGTTAAAAGGGCCTCTTTCTACTACATATTTACTGGCGTGTACAACCTTAGATAGCACTTTTTATGCATATTACACATCTTCTTTTGTCATTCTCACATCTAACAGACTAGGCAGCTGCCCATTATCGGCCAGCTTATCTCAAATCTTGATAATTTATATGCCCAAATAAGTCGGAAGTGAATCTAGAATTAAACATCGACATTACAATCAAGTTGTGTCATAGTACTTATGGTCTTTCTGCAAGCTGGAATTTGTCGCACGACATAAGAGCATTTCCTAAGTGACAGAATTTAATGCGTTGGCATCAATTAGAATTAGAATTATCCACTTGAATTTCTAGCACATTTCGCAAAATGTGAATTGATAGACTCAATCTGCTCCTGCCACATTCTCTTACCCGTTAGACCAGCGATTCTCAACCTTTTTTTTTCGTCACGGCACACTTTTAATAATTTAAAATTTTGTCGGCACACTAACAACGACATATTTCGGAGCACACGACCGCCAAAGAATATGTATAAGTTGTAACCTAACCCTATGCAAAAGCTCGCCTCAGTGACGCAGTGGGTAGCACGCTCGGTAACTGCTTTAGTAGATTTTGGTTCCATAATGGACCGAGGTGGGTTAGCTTTTCCGGGCGAGGGAGAACCACTAAGTGCACTTTCTTACAGATGAGAAGTAAAACCGCATCTGCACGTGAAGGAACCCTCTCTATTATGGAACGGGTAGAGAAAGCAAAATTCTCGGGGTGTAGGAGCTCGCCACCCCCCGGCTCCTGTGGAATGTCCCAACGAACAGCACAGAGACGATACATAACATAGGGGTTGCAGCTTTGGTCGGTAACCATGAGAAAACGCTGAACAATATATTGCCCGTGTGTCCACTCAGCGGGACGAAATGGTTACCCGACCCTGCCATAGGCGGGAAGAGGGTTAGAAGTTACTTGTAACCTAGCCCTATTCACACATCAAGTGGGTGACTAGTATACTAAATATAATACATTATTGCTTTCTTAGCCAGTAGTCAGAACTGCCCATTGGTTCAGCCAGTCCTTCCTAGCCGATTGAACTACTTGTCTGACGTCACTGATGTTAGGGTATTCACAGTGGCGGCACATTTCATGAATCTCGCGTCACACTAAAGTGCCGCGGCACAGTGGTTGAGCATCGCTGCGTTACACTGTTGGTGGACAGCTTCACAGTGGCGTCACCTTGGGGTGGGGCGGGCAACACCGGGTGACAACGCTCACACTATGGCAAATGGGGTGACGCCAAAGCAGAAGAATTGTTTGTTTTTCGGGAGAGGGGGGTTGACACCAAGGCGTCACCGCACCGGGTGACGCCAACACTAGCAGCGTCACTGCAGCTTCATGCAGTTTGTTTTTCACTACCTTTTACATGTGATGCCTTTCTTGACGCCTTGTCACACAAAATAACTGCATTCCTTACTTCACTGATTGCTAGTAGGCCTACCATTTCACGTTAGTGGTTAAGTGGAACCAAATACTGCCTTTCATCTGTCATGAAAGAGAGGTGCCAGTTCATATGGAGTTAACATTTTACCCGTGCGCTACAAACACTAGTGACTCACGTTACTGTCAGTCATATGTCAAGATAGTAAAAGTGGGTTGTACTTCTAACCAAAAAAAGGCTCACTGATATCCTGTCTATGGGATATGTCTCGGTAAATGAGTGGTTATGTGCTTGACTTAGTGAGTCCATGGTTAGAGGGGAGATATAGCCATGTCCCCGTGTGATGTTTGCGACGCCACCTTAACAAAAGAGAACCTTTACTTCTACAACTACAACGAAAAACGGTTACTACTAAAGTGTCCTATCACAGGGTCAGGTGTCCATTTTTATCCCTTTGGAGCACATGGGGTTTTTTTTGCGCAGCAGGCTGTCAACCTAATGCTGTGGCCCCTGTCCTTATTCAGGCACTTTTCATCCGCCGGCGCCACTATAGCTACCTCCTATACCCGTTTTTTGATGGTGTTTTAAGGCCCTTCAACTACAATGGTCATTAGAGTCCCGTTCACTGCATAGTTCTAATGCAGAGTCTGCTCAGACGCTACACTCTTACGACGCGGCTACACTCTTAAGCGGCTATCCGTGTTTGTACTAACTGGGGTTGCGTTGCCTAACTTCAGTGACCAGACAGAACTGGTGTGTCCAACGCAATACAGCCGCTCCCTTACACCTGGGGAATTTTGCCGATCTACAACCATGGTGTATGTAGAAAGGGTTCATTTACTTGCAAGTGACGTCATGCATACCACACGGGACCATCACACGGAGGGCGTACTCGGAGAGCGCCCGAAAGAAGTCAAACCACCACGATTCATTATCAAGCCTGGACCCACTAACGAACCAGTCGGACTCCCTCCTCTGCGCCACCAAGGCAAGCAGCACTCTTACTACATGCAGTAAGCTTAGATACCTGTAGTTGAGCAAAAACCCCATTTTTTTTGTTTCGTTGGTGTGTTAGGGCCTTTCAACTGCAAGGTCATTAGAACCCCCATCCACTGTGTAGTTCTAATGCAGAGACTGCACAGACACTACAATAATGCGACGATTTTTGGGTATTAACTGTACTCATGTTTGTACTAGCTGGGGTTGCGTTGCTTAATTTTAGTAATCACACGCGAACTGGTGTCTTACGCAATAAGCCGCCCTCTCAAAAATCCCAGGTGTGGGAGCCGCATCATGTTGGGATATCATTTACCGCATCGCATGGTTTACTGCACAAAAGTTTGGATTTCGGAGTTATGGGGGGGCCTGAGGTCTGTAATAGTTTCAATGTAAAAGCATTATCCACCTGGAAACCTAGCAACAAATTCACATCTTTCTTCAGGATTCACTAACATCACGGGACTTAAATAAGGAAGTGCACCTTATCAATTTAGCTATTGCTACACTATGATGATTACTTCCAGGTAACATTTTGGTAGAATAGTCGAGCAAAATTTTAGACTGTCGTTGGCAATTCCTGTGAGGTTTACAAAAGTTAAGGTCGCTACTCGTTTGTTTATAAAGGGTATCTAGCAAACTTTTGAAAATGCAAACGAATTGGGAAAAGTAAAAGGACATTTTGAAATTCGGAAATTCATCCTGAAAAGGTAAAATTTATAGAATAGCTTACAATGTAAATACCTGTTCCACTCAACCATTGAAAATCTTGAATTCTTTTGAAATGCAAACCACCTCTTCTGGCTGCCCTCCCCGGAAGGCAGTCGAGGGCCCCCAATGGCCCAAATCTTAAAATGAAGTTTTAATCATCTATAATAGACTTAGATCACAGAGTATAAGGAAGGAGTTACCAAATATTTTATCTCAACTGCCCTTTTGTTAATGCTGTAAAATGCCAGAGATTCTCAGTGAAAGTTGATGTTGAATGCTTTTTAAATCTATTGGGTAGTCCAGAAAATCATAGAAAAATGCATTCGGATTTCTGGGACAACTCAATATGTTATGAAAGGATTGACGGAATTTCAAATCTGTAGTTTTCAGTTGTATCACAACACCTCAAAAATCTCATAAAGACTAATTTATATTTCACAGTCCCCCTTAACAACTCTAATTCTCATCGCCCTCTAGAGACCACTGGTATACAGGCCCCCAAAGACCGAATGGTGTTTTTGACGATAGTTAGACGAGAAAAATCATCCTATTCACTTATGGTGCAAGAAGCTTCCGGGTCAAATATCATCTCTCAAAAATGTCACGGGATGTACTGAGGTTTGCACAAATTATCTTTCAATTGAAAAGGACAGGACAATGGTAGCCTACAAGAGGTAAAGTACTGACGATCAGTGTTCCAGAGCAAGGGGGAGAAAGACGGTTTACGGAAGTTTCACCCCCGACATTTCGCCCCTGGGAAGGCAAATGAACATTTATTTCCTTTTTTCGCTGTTTATTTATAATAATAATTTAAATAAATAAAAAATACACAAACATAAAGCAAGACTGTCACATAAAAACGCAAACATTGTATGCTATGCCTTTCAGAAAGTCAATTAACCTTCCGTCCACAAGGTGACGATTTTCGAAACACGTTGCAAGATGGGGGTCTGTAATAACCCCAACAAGAGTTTTTGATTTTCATGGCTTAAATATTCGGAATAAGGGCATTATTATGGATATTGAATTAAATACCATCCATATAAATGTTAATAAAATGAAAATAATTTGGAAACATGCTAACAAATTCTATATTACCCAATAAACCCGAGACATCATCGTCAGAAACCCGAGACATCATGCCATAATTCCACCTATGGAAGGATTGGGTCTGCTGGTTCTAGTCCTCCACTCCTGCCTATATCCCACAAGGTCCCCGTCCACCCCAGGCACTACCATATCCTTATGGACATCCTGCTCCCACGTCTGCTTCAGTACCCAGTGTTTCCAACCAGCCACCCATGTCGGTACTAACTTGGGTTTCGTTGCTTAACCGGAAATAAAATATGCTAATTACTTAGGAAAGCTGCCAACTTCATTGATAAGTAAAGGAAACATGGGATAACAGGTACTCAGAGGTTGGTTATATACCCTTCCGTCCACAAGGTGACGATTTTGGACACATTGCAAGGTGGGGTCTGTTATGACCCCAAAAAGGAGTTTTTGGCTTTCACGGCTGAAATATATTCAGAATAAGGACATCAATTAAACACATTGAAGTCCATTAGGCTAAACCCCCATGAGTATAGGGGTAATGCTGACTATTACTGAGAATAGATAAAGAAAAAAGTGTTTTGAAGAGGTGCCATCAAAATGCTACATACATCACAAGGTGGGGTCAGGAATGACCCCAGACCTGTCCCTTTTTGTCCCAAATTTGGAAATGAAATATGCTAATTACTTAGGAGACCTGCCCACTTCAGTACTTAAGTAAAGAAGACATTGGAGAACAGGCAAAGCTTGGTTAAGATTAGAGAAAGTGGTTCACGTACAGATACAATTTTATAGGTCTGGGGTAAGCTGAAACCCCACCTTGTCGACGGAGGGTTTATTTTCTATTGTTGATGTCCTCGACAATGTGTAGATTTCTTGCTGAAATTGCTGCATATTTTTTATTTCGTGCATTGACGGGGTTTCCAGCTATTATTTGTGTGATTTCAAACTTGTGAAGACTTTACTGTTTTTCTAAGTAAAAACAGAATAACAAAAAAAGGCCATTTAAGGAAGGGGGCGAAATGTAAGGGGGAATGTAAGGCGAAATGTAAGGGGGCGAACATTCCAGACCCCCGATATTCGGATGTGACCCATACAATCAATTGGGGAAGGTTGAAGCGGAGACAGTGTGATAGGAGGGTCCCAATCAAGTTGAAAGGGAGGTTTTACAGAGCAAAGGTTAGGCCAGCTATGCTATATGGAGCACTGTTGGGTATTCGGGAAGAGCCACGTAAATGGAATGCAATACGAATATGCAGTACATGAGTGGGGTGTCGAGAGCTGAGAGGGATAGTGCGGGAGCGGTGAGTTGCGTTGGACACACCAGTTCTTGTCTGATCACTGAAGTTAAGCAACGCAAGCCCAGTTAGTACTGACATGGGTGGTCGCTCGGGAAAGCTGGATACTGCTAATACCCAATAATCGTCGCATTAGTATAGTGTCTGTGCAGTATATGCATTAGAACTATGCAGTGGACGGGTCTCTAATGACCTTGTAGTTGACGGGACCTTAAACACCAACAAACAAGGGATAGTGCGGAGAAAATGGAGAGTAGGTTGAGGCAGTATGGACATACAATGAGAATAGGGAAGGAGGAGCTTGTTAGGACCATTACAGGAATGTTGGTGCTTGGAAGCACTCGGAGCAAGGGGAGACTAAAGCAGACGTGGGAGCAGGTGGTCCATAACGATATGGTTGTGTGGGTGGAGTGGGCGGGGACCTGGTGAGAGATATACGGGTGTAGAGGACTAGAACCCGCAGACCCGATCCGGCCACAGGCGGGATAAGTTTAGGATGGTGATGCACTGAGGGTTACACAAATAATTGCTACGTTTGTGAACCAAAGTTTGCAAGACCGTGATGTTGCACAAACAGTCATTGCACGAAATGTTCGATCGTGTATGGAGGTTTGAAGAAATCCATTGCATGACATCTTGAGTAACGCGCTTCACATTGAATTCCTGACTACCTATGAAATGATTTCAACCAGGAAACCGCTCCGAAACGTTACCTTGTACAGTATATATGACTTGAGTACGTCTCCATCTCCATTATCCATTTGTGTGTTATAAATTTAACCACTTGTTAACCCCTGTTAATGGTTCTCTCATATTAGGTAAGGCCTGCAAATGTTCATTATCAATTTATGACTACCTAACAGGAATTTTATTAATTTTTGTGTGTAGGCCCTAGTTTGAAAACTTCCATCGCTTTCTGTATGACGTCGATATATAACCTGAAAAATATAATGTTGCTATTTATTAAATTTTCGATGCAGAGTCATGATGAAATCGATATGATGGTAAACTGACATTTTATGGCAGAAATGAATCCCAAATTCACATTATGGTTTTTTTCTATAAATACTGTAGCTGCAGTTGTCACGCTCTTGTCAACGATTTCTAATAAATTCATACTTTGAAACGTTTTACTATAAAATAATCTATCTTCGACGGTTGGGTAGAAGATTATATAAAAAAAATTCAGTTTTAGAATGTATGTAGTTTAATAATAGGTTTACACTGATAAATGTCATGATGGCATACGAGATCATTTGCATATCACGGAAGTGATAAAAAATGATCCAACGTCAGCATAGGATACAAGACGTGCGCTTACACGTCAGCCTCTCATTACATCATTAAACACTTTATAAGTTTGCATCTCAGTTTCTCAGTAGTGCAATTATATCATTCACTATAACGCAAAGCACATTAATATGCCGTATTATATTTCAATAATTTATTCCTTAAATGGTAGCAGTTAATTTTAATACTTAGAACTCATCACTTTCCCAAATCAAAGGGCACTGTGCCACAGTAGGTTTGCAAACACAGTACAAGAGTTGAGCAACTACCTAACATCTAAAGATAAGTACGACTCAACGAGTTCTCTTTTTTAGTTATACTCTATCCGTATCCCATAGATTCATACCCCTTCTTGGTTTTCCTTTTGTTGGTGTTTTAAGGCCCTTTAACTTCCATGAACAATGGCGGTCCCAGTGGTTTGCAGAGACCACCAACAAACTCTGCACACTGAAGGACACTCCAGTGCACTGGGTGTCTTTGTGCTGCAAGTCGTGGAGTGAGGAAGTTGTGCTTGCTCAGCTGCGAATCGGTCACACGTTCCTCACCCACTCCTCCATACTACAGGGTGAGGATAAACCATGGTGTGACTGCTGTTGGCAGCCTCTCACAATGGCACACATCTTTAGTTACTGTGAAAGATACCGTGAACTTAAATACCGACTGGGGGTCGGTGCAGAGCTCTCTGCCTTCCTTGGGGATAACCCCCAGGGAGTTGAGAACTCACTTGTATTTGTGAAAGAGGCTGGCCACTTTCCCAAAATCTAATACTGACCCTTTTTCTGGCAGTTTTTGCCTTTTCCTTTTGTGTTGTTTTGGCTTTTGCCTTTTTATTTCTGTTTTTGTTCAGGCTCTTGCCTGTTTTAGTTTTGTCTGTTTTTGGCTTTTGCCTTTTCTATATTTTTGTCTGATTAGGCTTTTGCCAAATTTATCTTTGTCTGTTTAGGCTTTTGCCTTTATTTATTGCCTTTTATTTATTTGGCTATTGCCTTTTCTTGCATTACCTTTAGTGGGCTTTTCCCTTATTTATTTTCATCATGGTGGGATGGCCATTTACACCCCCTCCATGGTGATTGTCTTTCTGGGCCCTAATGACCATTGAAGTTGATGGGCCCTAAACCACAAACAAACAAAACAAGCCCTTTAACTACAATTCTCATTTTAGCCCCATCCACAGCGTGGTTCTAAAGCAGTCTGCTTTTTTTCATTGGTGTTTTAGGGCCCTTTAACCTCATTTGAGTCCCATGCTGATAGCCAGCGAATCATCCATCAGGGTTGTTCATGCGTCCCTAGTAGTCAAAAAATGGGTAATGCTGATTTGGGCTGGAGGAAGGTTAGTAATGATGATGCTCCCTATAGCGTCACCAGCCAGCTTAAAGAGCACTGCCGTTACCTCCCATTTTTCTAAAAAGATTTGGTCATCTTCTTGACTACAGATAGCCTGCACAGTCGTAGTTTGGTAATTTTAAGTAGGAGGGTATTTTATTTCACGTCAGTTTCTTCAGTGCTGGAAGTAATGTCAGGAGTGAAATTCAACCACTGAAAACTTTGATGCTTTATATGTATAATTATAACAAATTCCGGGATAGTGTGCTGAACTCCTGGATCAGTAGTTCAAGGTTCAATACTGGATCGAGGTTGGTTGGCTTTATTCGAGTGAAGGGAGACCCTTAATGAGCTTTCCGTTGAATGCGAAGGAAAGTCGTAGCCCCGTGAGGTGTGCACGTAAAAGAACCCTCCCTGCTGTGCAACGAGTAGATGAGACAAAATTCCCAGGTTTAAGAGGTCGCTCCCTGGCGTCGGTGGAGTGCCCCACGAACAGTAGGCCGACGATAGATAGGTAGAGGGGTTGCAGCAATAGTAGGCAGCCGACTGCTTAAAAGACGTCGAAGATATGAAGAAGGGGTCGAACCCTGCCATAGACGGGAAAAGGAGATAGTAGCTGTTTCTTTTACACATAATTTAATGCGGAAAGGATTGTCCTGCGTGCAGGGGGCGTTGGATACACCACATAGTGCCATTATTTTCTCTTCAGCGGAAAGTGCATTTTGAAGCCTCACTCACAGTTGAAAGGCGCCACCAACCTCGGTCAGATTGCATTTTTCATGGTTTCTCGTGAATAATGACCCTAAAGTGAACGCCCCATGACTCGTGATGTAACCACTCCTAAATTGTGGTCCCAGTGTAAGGATTACATCCTTTTTGACCTCTAACTAATCACTGTTCATAAAAGCACTGTAAAGTGTTTAGTCAAGGCGCCTTTATTAAGGGCTTTCTGAACCGGTCCTACACTGATTCAGAGCTTAAAGTAACATGCTAGGCGTGTCTCAAGTTGTCACTAGTATACAGTATAAACGTTTCAAACTGTTGGGACGTTTCACGTAAAGTAGCATTGGTAAAAATTATAGCCAGAAGATACTGAACTAACAAACTAGCCGATCAACGCTTTATGGGGTTGATATGCAAATGGCCAAAATTTTCAAATGCTAAAAATGGTCTGTCATCTCGCATCATTTTCAACCCTGATTAGCTGTAGCATGTCGACAATGGATATAATCACAACCTCTGAAAATGCGATAAGCAATATTAAAGTCGCAACACCATATCTATATTCTGTGCCCTATATAACTCCCGGTCTTCGAGGGCATAAACGGGTTGTAATACCATTTAGCGAATGATTTATTGATATCATGGTGACAAATTACAGTGTTATTTTACTACAGAATAGCGCCCCTAAAGAGAATTTTCTCCACGAAGGAAAAGGGAGAGAGACAGAGAGAGCGCACACCACTTCTCTTAACTAATATCAGTATTTGAAGTGGCAAATGGGAACGATCAGTGATGAACTCGTTACATCAATTAGAAGTGTGACAAACTTAATGGTGTCCATTCCCCTGTGACATAGTCTGTATGGTCACAGTAGATCAGGAGTAGCTCTCTCGTTTTGTTATTGTGTTAGGGGCCCTTAAACTACAGGTCATAGTTCTGCATAGTTCTAATGCAGAGACTTCACAGACACTGCACTAATGCGACGATTTTTGGGTATTCGCAGTACTCAGTTTGCCCAAGCAGCCACCCATGCTAGTTCTAGATGGGGTTCCGTTGCCTAACTTCAGCGATCAAACGAAAACTGGTGTGTCCAACACAAATACCCCACTCCCAGAAAAAGCATCAGGGTTCCAGTGATATCATGTAATTTTCTTACAGCAGCCAACACTAACGATTTCTCGTGTGTTCGGAGGGTCCCAATAAAGTTAGAAGGGAAGTTCTACAGGGCAGTGGTTAGCCCAGCTACTACCTATATGGATCAGGGAAAGGGCAGTAGAAAAGAACCATGAAAACAGAAAGCAATTATCTGAAATGTGAATGCTGCAGTACATGGGTGGGGTGTCAAGAGCACATGGAATTTGGAATGAGTATATTAGGAATAGCTTGGTGGTGAGGGAATTGCAGAAAAGTTGATAGGTGGGAGTGGAGAACCAGAACCCACAGAGCCGACTCTGCCACAGGCAGAATAAGTGCATGATGATGATCCAAGACTAATGATCACTTTCAGACATCCTATCTGATAGATGGCATATTTGATTAAGTACTGAATAGGTCTGGGCCTGGCATCCAGGTTGGACCTATTGTTATATTTAATATAAACTTTGAGGCATGAAACTTGTACATCCCCTGCTTTTTTACATGGTGGATAGGTTTCCAAAAAAACCGTGTAAAAGAATTATTGAATACATGGAAAAGTCAAAGATTTGTTCCATGAATTGAAAAAACCCTGCATTGTAGGATAGAACACCATGTCAAAATACATAAATTCAAAAATATTTTTATTAAGAATTGTAGTTTTATCCATGTGCACATTTATGAGGGACTGGACAAAATTTGCTTTCTTCAGTACAAATTTCTGACACATCTATCTGCTTCTGAGTTTTTTGTTTCAATGCATCTCTTGATATCCAGCCATGCACATCATCTGCTCCCATTGGAATTTCAAAGCTTGTTCTTGGTTATCATCTAAAGGTTTTTCAATCAGTAATTCAGCAATATCTATACTCTGCATGTTGTCAAAGCCTTCCTTGCCAATAGCATGTGACAAAGTTATAATTTCAGAAAATTCTACTGATTGCTGTGGTGCAGAACTTTCACTTTTAATGCATCCTTGCCAAATTGCTTTCCAACAAGTATTTAGGGTAGAAGAGTGAATTTGATTTATGGCAAAAGAAGCATTTTGAATGGTACACTTCAAAATTTCATAACTTTTCCATGCTTCCATGACTATCATGCTTCTTTCTTCTACTGAATCAAAAATATAAGAGAATGCTTGTTTTAAAGAATACATTTGAAATGTTGCTATTATACCCTGATATCATGGTTGAATTAAGGAAGTTGTATTTGGTGGCAAAAACAGCAGTGGAATATTAGGGTGATCTATTACAGGATGGCTGGGTACATTATCAACAATTAAAAGCACTTTGAATTGAAGACCTTTGTGTTCCATATATTTCTGGACTTCTGTAACAAAACAAGAATGTCACCCAATCTGTAGAAGCTTTGAAACCACCAGCAGTTTGTTCCAATTTTGCTATGTATGTTCTATGAGGCATTTTTTGAAACAAACCCATTTAATCAGCATTAAATATTTGATCTGGCATATAACCATTGAGTTTAATTATTTCTGACAGTTGATCAGCAAATCACTTGGCAGCATTTTCGTCTCCTGAAGCTACCTCTCCTTTTACTTTTACATTATGAAATGCATGTCTTTTCAGAAATCCTGTCATCCATCCATCACTTTACTTCATGGAGACTTGGCGATTGCTTCTCCTGAACTAGATTGTATATTTTAGTGCCTTCTCTTTTATAATTTTTCTGTCTATGGGTATTTTCTTCTACATCATATCTTCCATCCAAACAACAAAAAGTTTTTCCATCTCCTCTAAAATAGCATTCTGACTATATGATGACTTTTTTGAACTAATTTTTGAACCAGAAATTACTGAATTTTGGATGGAACTTCATTATTTTTAATTGCTCTAATAGTTGATTCATTCAGACCAAAACATTAACCCACAGATGTGGAACCTTCACCTCTCCCAAAGCAGTGCAAAATTTTCAACTTCTCATCCAAAGAAATGTCTCATCTCTTTTGAGTTGGTTCTGTGGAATTAAGACATCTTATAAGCCCCCTAAAATAATATGAATTTTAATTAAAACTGCAAATGGAAATTTCAAATTTGGATCGCATTGCTATACAGTACATACTGTACCTTTATTTGATTCACTTCACAAGCACAAGACACACACGTTTGATCCTGTCACTATTTGCATTTGGTTGTAGGCTAAAGCCTGGTATACACGTAACGTTTTCTCGTTAGTCTTGCATGATCATGCCAGATTTGACAAACAAAACGTTACATGTAGACGGCAAGTTGGACGTCTTGCATGAACTGAAGAGGTTGGACAAACTTCTCAAAAGACTGATGGGCAAGAGCTTTGTGTACAAGCAAGATGGTCAAACTTTGCTTCCTTGTCGTCTGCTTTTGGCAACGCTGTAGGTTACAAATGATATTTTTTGCGTTTAGGGGTGAAAGAAAATGGCGGCATACATGGGTCACCGATCTCGCTGAGTACATGGAGCTTTACCAAAGCTTATCTTTCCTCTGAAAGTAAGGTTAACAGAATTTTTTACTGCAACAGAGACAAGAAAACCCAGGCATACACTCGCAGGGGCTGGTAGCTAGTCTCATGGCAGTGTCTTGCTTCTCTATTTTTTGAGTTTATAGCGTTAACAAATTTACAGTACTTGTCTACATTCATACACAAACAATCTTCTGATTCCTGCTGTAGTTCTTGGAGAATATTCGTGGGAGAGTGTTCCTCTCTTCAGTAACAACTCCCGGGAACACTGTGAACGACGCGTACATACAGAATTTGTTTTTTTTTAATTTTTGGGCACATAGAGCGATTATTGTCAGTAACGGTCTTTCCTCTGCAGTGATTTCAGAACAACTGAGCAAAAGTGTGGGCAAAAGTTTGAGTGAAAGGTTGAGCTGTTTAGCCGCATGATTTGTGCCAGACTAGTTGGTCAGTCTTTGCAGATCATGCAAGACTGACGAGAAAAACATTACGTGTATACCAGGCTTAAGAAAACTGTTATCTGACGACTTGGCAATTGAAGATAAATGACAACCATTTGTTGTAGGAGTTGTAGCAACGCACTAACTGTATATCCTTGTGGTTAACATTACTTATGGGGTCAGGAAACAAAAGGCATAGGGGATGGAAGCAATCTTTAATAACCTTAACATAAAAAGGCACAATAGGATGAAAATAATGATTCCTAACCTTAAAATGCAAGAGGGAGGATACAAGAGGGATACAAGACGGATACAAGACGGATACAAGAGGGAGGGAGCAATACTGTATTGTCACATGCCACACTAAGATTTGAAAATAAGATTAGAGGTATTTTTGGAGGTCACGGGTTTCAATTCAATGCCTGTTGTTCAAACACCAGGATGCAATAATGCACAGAATTTACAATATGAAATACTGTGCAGTGCAGTATACTGTAATTTTTTATTCTGGGATAATGTTGTAACAAATAATACCCTGTAAAAATATGTATTCGTTCAGTTTTCTGGCACCATGTTGTTTCAAAAACATATAAAAAACGTTGGGTGTATATTTGTAAATCTGACCATCAAATTGTGAGTTATCATTCACCGTACCGCCTTATGATTATCTCTACCTAAAAGAAAACACTAGTGCTTGAGGTCATTTCAGCCTAAGATCCATAAGAGCTGTAATCCTCTGACCTGAGGACTTTCTCTTGCAAAATAATCTTCTCAAAACTCCCATTGCTCTCTGTAACGTGGTTGGTGCTTATTGAGTGCAGCCGAGGTCAGTCGTTTCGTTAAGGAGAGAGATAAAATATGAGCGAGGACTATGCATGTCTAAAGAATTTTCTAGCTTTGGAATTCGTTTTCCTGCCTCCTGGCGTTTGCAAAGTTGTCAGATTTGAGAGAATATTGTCAATATAGTAGGGTAAGGATTAAACTTGCACCTTACACTCGTGACACAACGCCACCACACGGTTTGACTTGCTGAAAATAGTAGCAGAAGCTGATATCCAGAAATCATGAACACAATCCCATACACCTGGTTAGATTAATAGGGAAAACAGTATCCCCACCAAAGGAAATCTTTTTTTATAGATTTCACCTCTCCTATCAGTTAACTTAAAAAAACTAAGAAAATATAGCCCCATATCTCATGGTTGTGATGGCAATTCCAGAGACTCCTGCAGCTCAATGAAATGGGATGTTTTGAACCACTTAGCTGCTTCTGAACAACTCGATACGGTTCCATTGCACTGATGCTATCAAATGCACATACTGACAGGTCATTTGCCGCCCATCACAGCTTAGGACATGATGGAAATAAGCATTTATTCCTCCCAAAAGTGCAATAAAGTAAGCATCATAGTTCACAACCTTCATAATAACAATATCCAAAATACTGATCCGCAGGCAGCACTCATACTGATCTCTGCAGTGAGTCTGATCACATGACCGTTGGCACAGACACAACTTGAAATAACAGAACTTTAAAAGCAATAAAGTATACTGTCGATAGTAGAAAGCGCTTTGAAAGCTTATGGATGCAACTGAGTCCATCTGTGTTCTATCAATTTCTCAGCTAACGGCAATGGATTTTGTGCAAATTGTGGACAGGTCATACGGCCATTGTAGCTGTCATACAGTGCGAGTGGGAATTGTCTCTGAAGATCAATGAATCTTTGTTGTTTTTCATTCTGATAACTGGCCTATCTAGCACTGGTTTACAACAGATAAGGCTGCATGCAACTTAAAATATGCAAGAGTCAAGGATCTTTATATTTACATTTTCAAACACATGGATTGGAATGATGATAAGGAGGAATACTTGGGTGACAGTCATTGGTGTCCACTATTTGTGATAGTCGTGCCTAAAGCGAGTATTGTTTGGTTGGTGTTTTAGAGACCTTCAACTGCAATGGTCATTAGAGCCTCGTTCACTGTGCAGTTCTAATGCAGAGTCTGCACAGACACTACGTTCTTGCGACGACTTCGACGACTTTCGAGTTCCCAAGCGGTAACACGAGAACTTGTGTGTCCATGCCAATGCAGCCGCTTCCCCTCTAAATCGAGGGTTTCTAAAGAGTTTCCCAAGTTGCGTTGGACACGCCAGTTCCCATGAGATCACTGACATTAAGCAGTGCAAGCCCACGTCAATACCAACTTGGGTGGTTGGTAAAGAACGTTGGGTGCTGCAAATTAACCATTTCCTTCATCCTACACCTACTTCATCTCCCGCGGGCAGCCTCCTAAGGGTTCGACCTGTTATGGCTGCCTGGCTTACTCTCCAACCCACAAAGTAATCCAATCCATCCAAAGCTGTATACAAAAGTCAATGATAGTCTAGTTAGGTTCATCCTCATGTCTAAATCTGGCTCC
This sequence comes from Trigoniulus corallinus, assembly GCA_013389805.1. Classification (NCBI taxonomy): domain Eukaryota; kingdom Metazoa; phylum Arthropoda; class Diplopoda; order Spirobolida; family Trigoniulidae; genus Trigoniulus; species Trigoniulus corallinus. Next base: position 21,459,890 of record JAAFCE010009126.1, on the reverse strand, counting down.
TAACGTGTAGCCGACATCTCATAAGAACTATATGTAATGCAGTGCTACTACTGTATTGACTAATGTGTGCACAGAATGCGGACGATGTTTGTACATCATTGTGAATACAAAAAACTGTAAACTGTCTTCAGTGACGTCACCCGGTGCGGTGACCCCATGGTGTAACCCCTCCCTCCCGAAAAAAGTCGCTTCTTCTGCTGTGGTGTCACCCCATTTGTTATGGTGCGAGTGGCGTCACCCGGTGCGGCCCGCACCCTCTAGTGACGCCACTGACTGTCTTCTTGAGGCATGCTCCGTTTGTTATTGTCTCATTTATTTTGAGAACATCAAGAAATGTTTGTCATTGTGGCTTTGTGAGGGATAAATTAATTTTAGAGGACAATACGAATTCAAAGCAAGTTCCCAACCTCATAAAAGTTCGTCAGGTGGGCGAGAGTTAAGGGTTAGGAGTTTCTTTTGCTTTTACTCGATACTCACTGAACTACAGAGTGAGAAATGTGGGTGGCTTCTTTAATGGGTGAGTGAGCGAACTCCAGAGAGCTTGCTGCCGCACGGGAAATAAACATGTAGTCTATTCTGCTCATTTGAACGAGCCTCCATGTAACTCCTCAAAGTTTTTAAACGCATTTAAAGTAAGGCAGCTAATAGTTCTCGTGTGCTGAAAAATGCACGTAGGAGCCTCCAGTATGATATTCCAGATTAACAGAATTCTTTGTATTTATTGGAAGTTCTTGCATTTCTAAATGTCAGGTATTTCATTCGATCTCGACTGAGAAAAAACGTTCATCGATATCTAAATGAATGCTGTCCATTTCTCTCGATTCCCTTGGTGATTTCAACCACTCAACAAGTAAGCATCGTGAAAAACACTCCCTTGGTTTTATATCAGTACTTGCATAACTTTCTGACATACAGCCGTTCTGTTGAAATCGGACAATCCAACTTGGGACATGTTAAAGTAGGAAATCTGTTAATAAGCATTTCCTCATTTTTAAGAGCAGTGAAACAGAATTTGAAGGGGCAATGGGGCACTTGCTTGCAGCATAGAAAAGAGAAAAATGAAACAGAAACCGAGCAGGAAAATGGCTGCCTTTCCAAATGCAAATTGACCCATTTTCTGGAATACTGTACCCTGCCCTCCTGTGGGGCGATCAATGTAGTTGTTTGAAGCGTGGTGCCAATTTTAGCTGCCATTCATCAGCAGCTGTTTTTCTTACCAGTCTTCATACTGGAACTCCAATTACTAAAAAAACTAATATGAGGTAACACTGGCATCATAATAAAATACCCGATTTTTGAAAAATTATGTTATTTTTACAGAAATCCAATAATTCTATATCAACTTCCGGGGGTGAGAAGTAAATTCTGCAATTGTAGGCTTATTAGGTGAAGTACATTAATGTTAAATTTTCTTCTCCTTTCGTGGCAAAAATTAATTTCGTAAGCTTCTCAACACTAACAAACTTCACTTGGTCAAATGACTTCTTCATCTGTGATCTCCATGTCATTTTCATTACTTTCACGAACTTGAAATTCACTTTAAATTGTTGGGACCATTTCCTTGTGAAAACAGTCCGTCTCATCATCTTTATAAATGCTGCAGATACCTTAGAGATATAGCAAGAGAACCAAGATCTGGGTTATCATCTGGACCATTTCCCCCATTCCACACTTTTAGAAGCTTCTCTGTATTGTTACCACTAAAATGATTTTCCATGCAAATTTAACTCATTGAATAGTCAAGAACAGTGGTGGATTTGGCCATTTTCTCCAAATACTCTTTTAAACACAAAAGAATGACATTTCCTAACCTTTTCTAGCCACCCATTACTGGCCCTGGAGTCTTGCAGCACCAATTCTTTTTCAAGCTCCATTGCTTTTCCTTTACAAGTGGGCCACTCACTAGAATTAGTTTCCCTGTTGTCCACCTCCTCAAATTTTGCTTTTCTCTTTCTTTGTCACACTTTTGCAGTGCTATGTTGCTGGTGTAGGTTGGCTCATTGGAGAGTCCTGAAAAGGACTGTTTGGTTCAATGATGGTAGCCCTGCAACTATATTGAAGTTGACTTGGTTAGTCCTGAGTAGGACTAGCTGGTTAGCCCTTAGAAGGGCTGGTTCTGTGGAGAAATGATGACAACTAGCAAGAATGATTGCTAGTGAATGTGATCTTTATTTACAATTTCATTCATTTATATACAGTTGCAAAGGCAATTGTCAATGCCCTAAGTGAAAGGGATACATTATTCACATGCAAGGAAGAGGAGGGGTAAAGGGCAAGGTGTGAGCTTAGTCACATCCTTCTTATTATTCTGAGAAGGGATAGGGTAGGTTGGCAGGATGCAACCTGTGTCCTGAGGGGGAGAGGACAATGGACCAGTTGTCACCTCAGTGTGACCGATCTTATTTTGGGGAAGGGATGAGGTAGATAAGTGGATGTGACCTACAACCTGAGGGTGAGAGGTCAATGATTAGAACATGCAATTGTGACCACTGCAACCAGCACCTCCTATATATGAAGGCCTACACCTTCAGTAGTAATGTCAGTGAAGGTAGTCCATTGGTCTTATCGTTGCTACACAAGAAAAGGATTAGTATAGTGACCAGTGGTGGCTCGTCCATAGGGGCTGCAGGGCTGCAGCCCCTCCACTATAATTTTTACAGAACTCTCTAGTTGTATGGAAATAATACAGTGCTGCCAAATGGAATGGACAAGAGTTATTGCAGCCCTGAGACAGTAAATGAAAAACAATCAAACGTCATAACATTTCCATTCATGTCTCTTCCATTCACATGATGATTTCTTTGCTAATTAGGCTGCAATAGTTCCTGCCCAGGCCACTATGCTAAAGCTGGCAGCACTGTCTATGCACATACAAACCAAGAAATGAAATTGTCATTATTTTTGTCATTGTTTATGCATTGTTTTTATTGGCTCTTGGGCTGCAATAGTACCAGCCCAATCCGTCTTTCTGCTATGGGGGCAGCACCGTCTATTTGCATAGAAGTGAAGTTGAACTTAAGGATGGATTGGAATTTAATTTTAAATGAATATACACTGTACTGTTGTTTTAATATAATTTTATCTTTTCTAAACCATTCTAATTCACTTTCCTATGGTCATCATCAACCAAATTTGCAAATACAAAGCTCTACTAGTACCACATCCCATCAAACTCCCCCAGAAAATTTTAACTTTATTCATGCAGCCCCACCATTGTTAATTCTCATGAGCCGCCACTGATAGTGACTATAATAATGCTTTTTAATACTAATGTATATTGGGTGAGTTTATGATCATCTTTATACCCTTATCCCACCTGTGGCAGGATTGGGTCTGTGGGTTCTAGCCTTCCACTCCCATCTATCTCCAACCAGGTCCCCATGCACTCCCCAATTTTCAATTAATATGTTGGCCTGCTCTGCAGCTTGTTCCAACACAGCATTATACTACCAAAATAGAAACTTTGGCAGGTAAATTAATGCTTCATTGGTTATAATATTGCATGGTATCTGACCTATTGCACAATAACAATAAGCAACAGGGATTTTGCATGCTTGTCTATACTATAGACATCATACCCTTATCCTGCCTGTGGCAGTGTTGGGTCTGTGGGTCCCATGAACATGTTCTGACTGGGCCACCCCAGTCAGGCGTCTGGAGCCCTGATTTATAGAAAAGGATATAAAATTTAATTTCCATCTTTCTCATAACAGTTTACACCAATGTTTCTTTGATGTTGTCTAAAGATGGGCTTCAAATACATATGATGAATTTGTAAGGGCAAAAGGTGCAAATCCTTCTTTTTCTGGGCTTTGATAGTCCAATGGTAGTGCAAGGGCAAAGGGCTATCAAGTTTAAAATGAACACCTTCTTCATCAGTTATTTGGAAGGTTTTAGAAGGGTACTGGGAGATTCGTGATGCATTTTTTGTAACTTTTGAAAATATGGTAGCCTAATAGACTAATAGTTAGTAATTAAGGGTTAATTAAATGTGACATTCAAATACGTATAAATACTTACCCTGGAGTTTGCTGTTATGTTAAAAGAATCTCTGCTAATTCCTTTAATCCACTTTTTTTAAGGTCTGGATCAGTAGGAAACTTAAAAACACTCACTATGGGTCCTTTTTTGTAATTACCCTGACATTTTGGGGCACAGGAATGATAAGGCATTATAGCAAGTGAGATACTGAAGACCGTTTATAAATATAAAATTCAAATTAGATATTAAGCACAAAATCCCAATGCAATTCTAATGCAAAACCAAAATTTGATGGGAAACACTAAAACGAATTCCAATGGTAAACACAAAATTCAAATTCACAAAATCCAAATTCAGAAATTCTGAAGCACAAAATCCAAATTGTAAAGCACAGAATCTAAGCATTCACTATTTAATAATTATGTCACAATTATATCTCATTAAATATAAGAATAACTGTGATTAATTATTATTACTTAAATACTGCTAAAACACGTGGGCATGAAAAAAGCACACTTTTTTAATTAAAGCAATGATCTACGGGGACTATGTAGCATAGGACTACTTGTCGTGACATCATGCATTTGTGATTATTGTATGTGTAGGCCTTCATATATAGGAGGTGCTGCTGCAACACATACTACATTGTCAAACTGGTTTCACTGTTGCAAAATTCCACCTTTCTTTTTAAGAGCTCTTTGAAATTGTCTTTTGCTAATTCCAAATTCACCTGCTGATGCTCTGTGACCACACATGGATCCAGGATGGGGTTTTTTGGTTGCAACCCCCACTATGTATATATAAACTTATTTGCATAATATATTCAATCTTTAGCTCAACCCCACCCTGTAATGGCTCAACCCCCCTGGTGAAAATCCTGGATCTGCCACTGTCTGTGACGTTTTTCTTTGCTTGCTTTAATAAGCTTGACTTTTTCATTGGAAGTGCAGTCTCACAGCTTCATCTTTGACTGTCAGCTCTGAGTGCTATATGGCTTGTTGGGCATGATCAGGTGACCAGATGCATTATTTGGGAAATCCCTATTAATGCTTTATGAAAGTAGCAAAACAACAAAATTAGTTACTAAATCAGTTCCCCCTACTGAGTGAATGTTGTAGGTGGCTCCAACAATAGATAAGGATATGAGACTGTCATTGGTTGTCCCAGTATAGAGATATGTGTTGAAGGGACCCAAAATAAGTGGCCCTTGATGTCTTAACCCTTCAGCAGTCCCGCTATTGGAAGTAACACAAGTACTGCAGTCGGGTCACTGTGACCCTACCATGTTAAAATTGCAGAAAATGTACAAAAAATACTATGAAGTGTTTACATGTTTCAAATTTTAAATAATGCCATTGCTGCTGAAGCAGTAAACAGAAGCAGCATTGAAGCAGCAAACAGAATGTTTATTTTCTATACTGATGTCATATTCATGGGATAACATCTAAATAAATTTGCAGTCTTAGCCATGTAATATTATAACAAAAAAAGTATTAATTTACCTGCCAAAGTTACTATTTTGATTGTATAATGCAATGTTGGAACAAGTTGGGAAGACCGGCGTCCCCCACAGGCAGCCCAGCCAATATTCCTGTGGGATCCAAACGCATGGCAGGGGTGCCTCCATTCAGAGCATGTTCAGTGGACCCACAGACCCGACCCTGACATAGGTGGGATAAGGGTGCGATGATGATGATATAATTGGGAAGTTTGTTCTTCTAATTAACTGCTATTTTGCTAGTTGATGGCCAAGAATTTTAACAAAATCTCTCCTAGCTATTCTATGACTAGCCTAGAAATCTAGTAACCAGCTAGGCGATATGGATTAGAGTGTTGGGCTGTGAGGAAGAGCCATGTCAATAGAATTCAAATAGCTGAGATGCAAATGCTGCAGAACATGGGTAGGGTGTTGAGAGCTGGTAGAATTAGGAATTAGTATATAAGATGTAGCCTGGGGGTGGTGGAAATCACCAACAAAAGGAGGGAGAATAGGTTGAGATGGTATGGACACGTCATGAGGAGAGGAAAGTAGGAACTAAATTGGTTCATTTCAGAAATTCAGGTGGATGGAAGCATCTGGGGCAGGGGGAGACCAAAGCAGATGTGGGATTAGGTAGTCCATAAGAATATGGTAGTGTGTGGGGTGGACAGGGACCTGGTGGGAGATAGATAAGATTGGAAGGCTAGATCCCACAGACCTGACCCTGCCTCAGGCAGAATAAGGCTTTGATGATGAAATTTCAACCAGAATTTCTAATAGGTTGAATAACACAAAGCAGGAGAATTTCATAGTCTTTAATCCCTCTGGTTGAGTACCAAAAACTTCCATTTTGAGTAAATAAAATGGTCTAGTTTCCACCATGGTGAAAACAGTGATGAAACATAGTTTTTGACTTCTTGGATAAGGACCATATTGCAATGTGAGGGGCAAGTAAGGTGTTTTACCGCTATAGAAATGAGATGCACAAACAGTGCGATCGGGTCAAATGGAACTTCAACTAAGTTTCGTAAGTGGTACGGCTGGGTCAAAATAGCTGTTACAAGGATACTAATAATTGCAATGAACTTCAAAACAATACTAGCTAAAATATCTGTGAAAAAAGGAATTGACATGTAAGCACAGCCACATAGCACCACATATACACATTAAAAACTTGCAAACAAAAATCACTCGCGTCAAATAGACCCGACCGGAGTGCTGAAGGGTTAACATTGTTCCTATGCAATAAAAATTCCGTCCTGCCACATGGTGGCCTCATGTAGGAGATACTCCGATTATGGGAATGGTCTGATTGGGAGTTTTCCATGCTAATATTTTTCCCCATTCAAATTGGTTTAAAATTACCCATCAATTCTTGAAGACAGTTATTTTACATTACAGAAAGTTATATGAAAGATGATTATGTGGCAGACTTATATTTCAAGTTACTGTATGTCCTTTCTGAGAAGCACATTTCTTTAATAATTTTGAAGAATTGAATGATCTCAATAGTTACAAGGTGTACTCATCTTTCAATTCGCAGTTCTCTTTTCTCAAATTCTGCAGATAACGTACTCAATAAGATGCCAAATTACAGTAGGTTAGTTTGCAGCAATCTGTAGTCAACAGTCGTAATAGGTTCCAGAAAGTGAATAGCGTTATGGGGACTGCTAAAATTAAATAATGGATCTTGAAAACATAACTGAAGTACTTAATTTTCAGAAAAAAAATGATAACACAGAGGGTGAAAAAGTTACAAAACACTTTTGTCAAGAAGAATGGCAGGATTTGGTGATTCAATTTTATGGCAGCATCTGATTTAGTAGTTGACATGATTTACCCGTTAATCCATTGCTGCAGGTTCGATTCCGACCTACATGGGCGAATTCTTTTGGAAAAAATGACAGTTACAAAGTATGGTTGTTGCAAGGGAACCTCATCCATAATTTAGCCACGTGTGTAAGATCATTTTTTTCCTGTGAAAAAACAATCTCTACATGCAGTAAAATATGTGTGTAGATTGGCATGCTAAGAATTAGAAGTTGACCTCCTGGCACAAAAAAAAGAATTCTTCCCAGGAAGAAGGTAAAAGATGGTAAAAAGCGGTTGTGAAATTTGGTTAAATACTGCTATTTCCATAAAATAGAGTCCAGGAGTCAATTGAAATTAATAGCAGATTCATTAAAATTTTGGTTAATTAACAGCTTTCAAATAATGCAGTATTTCACTGCATCATTTCCCATGTTTATGTAATTTGCTTGAGGATATACAGTATAGTGTTAAAAATAGCATGACCCAGACATATGGCGGCCAGAAGGACACCTTCCAAGAATGGGGTTTTATGGGGCTATTTTGGACCAGTATGTGTAAGTGCAAAGCCTACATCTTGGTCCCACTAAAGGAAGGAAGTCATATACAGTATGGTTGAGAAGTGAATGAATTGATGGGACCCAGCATGTGGTTGCACTTGGTTTATCAAACAGCATTCAAAGTAAATTATAAGATGTACTGCAATAAATAAGTAATCTCCAACACCTAAGAGGATTTAAAGCACATTGATATCCCCCTAACTGGGTAGCATGCCCGGATGTTTCTTAACATGTATTATTCATGGTGGTCAACCTTCTGCCAGTTAATGTTATCATGAAATCTCTTCTTGTATCAAGTATGCAGTATTTAGGGAAATATCACTTTCCATATCAGATAGCAATTATTAATGGTGTATTTGAAATTCTTCTTAGCATGAAAACAAAAGCTAACGACACATCTATTAAGCTGCTAGTGGTCATACATCATAAACCTTAAATTCATTACTTTTAAATTTCAGAAACAATTTCACAACAGAAACGATAGTAGAAGTGGACTTCATTTCTGCTCAGTTGTAACTACTACCGGTAGAACGTTAAAATCACTTTTGATATAGGTTCTTAAAGAGGGCTAAATTGTAGGGTCAGTCTATGATAGTGACAGGCTTGGCATTACTGCCTCTATTTTTATGACAAAGTTTCTTGTCTATTATAAGGATGCAGTGCATATGCTTTAATACAATAGAAAAAGGTTATTAATGGATTAAAAAAATGATTTCTGCCTCGCATGTTTGTCCTCTGACAATAATGCTATAAACCATAACATCTTATCAATATAAGATCTTTCCCACTGATAAGATACAGCCCTTGTTTTATTCTTTATGCCCAATGTACTCAGGTTTTGAATTCGTTTCATCTGGCAACATTTAAATGTGAAACTTGTAAAGGAGATCTCACATATGTCTGTTTAGAAACCAATTTTAAAAAATAAAAATTATCGTTGGAAAGAATGATGCATACTTTGTAAATGAAAGAATAAATTTTTAACATTCATGTAATATTTTGAAACTAAATTGTCTAATAGTTTGAGTGCGAATCTAAATTTTTGTTCTGGTTTCATATTGAGACACTTAACAAATCTATGAATGCTAAGCACTGAGTAAAGGCCTACCTTCACTGACGTCCTTCAAGGTTTCACAGGCCTTTAGATAAAGAAGATGTTAGTTTGGCAGCTGATTGCGTTCATTCCATCCAAAGGATGCGACATGCATACGAATGGGACAAAATGGGCATCTGAGGCTACCATAGGTGGGAAATTGGTTAGTGGAGATGGTGAGTTGTTTGACATTTGGCTGTAAAACAAGACTGGCATTTGCAAGGAAATATTTCCAATAATGATGACAATTTTTATAGCAATTCTTAGTGAATTTTATTACTTATGGAAACACAAAGTAAGATTGATAAAGTATATAGTGTTCAGAATTTGGATCAAAGATCCAATCATGACATCTATAAATGATTTCATTACCAATTAACTTAATGTCTTTCTGCGTTACATACATATCTAATTAACTTTCCTCTAAGAAAATTTTGATTTCCCTCCTCCGTCTCTCTCTTTCCTCTACCTCCAAAATAAGTTAATAACTGGTGCTCTTAATCATTTAAGTCTTTAATTTAGGGCATATTTAGATGACGAGGTTTGGAACTATGCTTAAAATCAGAAATCAATAACTATATTTTATCACTTAATGCTTCTCTTGGTACTCTTTTTCGACGTGAAGTGATTATAATTAAACTATCTATTAAATAGTAATTTAGAGCAAAAGTGTTGAAGGCATGAAAAGGAAGGAACTAGAGCACAGCTTTCTGTTGAACAGAAAATGTTCAGATTATACGTTGAATCAGCTCTTAAAAAATCCGCCGCAGTTCTGAGAAGAAATTTCGATAATACAATTTTGTATTATGAAATTATGATCCATAAAGTCAAATTTCAGATTGCGGAGGTGAGGGGAAAATAATTGTCAGGTGAAGACGAAACCAAAAGCGTGTAACACGACTTCTGAGACAAACAGTGCTATTATAGGGCAACAGGATGTGGCAAAAATGTTTGGGCTTCAGTGTCTACCGAAAGAAGAGGCCTTCCCGACTATGGCAGGGTCGGCACTGTGGGTTCTAGCCCTCCACTACCGCCTGTCCCTCACCAGATTCAAATCCTCCCCAGTCCCCACACACCCACCACCATGGGTGTGTGGGGAGAGCACAAAGGAGGTAAAAGAAGCAGCATATATTTCAATGGTGAGACCAAGTTTGGAGTATGGTAGTCCAACTTAGTTTCCCTTCAGGCAGGATTTATCTTGAGAGATTGAAGGGATCCAAAGGAGGGCAGCAAGAATTGCACTCCACAGGTTTTCTCGCAGGGAGAGTGTGTCTGACATGATTAGGGGATTAGGGTGGGACACACTAAGCCAGCGGCGTATATCACAGCATTAGTCTTTTTATCAGACTGCTGCTATTGGGGTGCAATGGACCTCTGGTTGGAAGTGTTTCCCTGGCTGAGTATAAGGGGAGAAAGGATCATTCATATAAATTGAAGGCAGATCAGGGCACACACTCACACTACTGGTCTTTCTTACCAAGGACCATTCGGCAATGGAAGAGCCTTCCAGAGGATAAAGTGGAGGGCTTCCTCAAAGGGAAGCCGACCGTTGCTAATATTGTAGGGGGCACTAGAATAATAGCTTAGGGTTTTAGGAGTTTTATGGCATTATATGTAGGAATTGGAGTTGATCTCTTCACTGCCATATAGGCCAAATCAGGCTGCTTGCAGTGTAGTGCATTAGAATTACAATCACCACGTCCTTTCAGGAGTGGCTGTATTGCGTTGGACACACCAGTTCTTGTCTAATCACTCAAGTTAAGCAATGTAACACCAGCTCTACACATTACAACTATGCAGTGGACGGGGCTCTAATGATTATTGTAGTTGAAGGGCCCTAAAACACCAACGAAACAAAAAACATGTCTCTTCTTAGAACCCGTGTAAATACCATCGTACACCACCTGGGACCTGGGTTTCACTTCTCATCTGAAGGAAGGCAGACTCGGGGCCTCTCTCCCGTCCAAAAGAAGACAAACCCCCCTCTCGATCAAAGATCGAACCTGGAATATCTGGCGCCGTAAATGGAGCATGCATTTAAATCGCTGCAGTATGGTACTTAGAACCACTGGCACATTTCATGAGCACACTGCCCACTGCGCTACCGGGATTTTGTTTCCTACAAAAGGTCCCGCAGAGTATTTTTGAGCCAGGCTCCACGAAAGCTTGCGCCGGCACTGCCCTTAAGTTCCATCTAGCGTGCTCATTCCTCATCCTATGTCAGTGGTGGAGAGCCGTTTTTTGAAGACGAGTCACAATAACACGAAAAAATATTAAAAAGTTGTCTGCGGGTCAGGTGCAAGCACTATTTAATTTGATGAATAAAAATAAATTATTATTACTAATGAATGAAGTTTATTAAAATAGCAAATAGAGACCATCACCCCTTTCAACGTTATTGGGGCCCTCCGATCACACAAATACTCCACTTGCCTGTCTCCATTTTAGCCACCCCGCATTGATCCTATGGGTCACATCCGAATCCTTCCCCGTTGCTTCTGATTTCCACCCTTATTATATCCATCTGATTATATCCTTTTGAATTTAATGCTGAATTCACCTTAATGCTTACATCTTGTTTCTCTTGAAAGAATCAGATTGTGACGTATCATTATTGTCTGAAAACACTGATTCGTTCAAGAGAGTGAATGAATATCAAGTGTGCATTTGATGGGGGATGGAAAAGATGTTGTTCAGTGTTATCTACCCTAAAAACCTACTCAACTCATAAATGTATGAATTTGTAGAAATTCAAGGTGTAGGACTTGAACTCTCTGCTTTAAATATGCAACTGATGCTAAAATATCGAAATCAGTTCTTACTGCGCCTACCTGGGAAAGAACGGAGGCCTATTTCAGTGGTTTTCAGACTTTGTCCACTCGTGAAACCCACCCAACGATTGGTTGCCCACATATTAAGCTTCTGTTTTTTATATATAACACTAGTCAACCAACTACTGTGTGCCTTATATTTTTTTCGAATTTGTATTTGTGAGTAGCGGAACCCCCAGGGGTGTACTGCGGAACCGCGGGGTTCCGTGGAGCACGATTTGAAGACCACTGACCTACTTGCATCACGCGACATAAAAGACATGACTCATTCGTAAACTTCTTCCTTTCGTTACTGTACACAAATAATTCGATATTCGTACATGCGTGTAAAACATCCTCATCATAATCATTAACAACCACCACCTATGGTGGGATCGGGTGCCCATTTTTGTCCTATCGGGACGAAGGAGCATTCTATTGGACGATATTATGCAGCCGGATGACAACCTAGAGCTACAACTCTACACTGATACCAGAGCGAATGCCTAAACCTGGAAATTTTGCCGAACAGCGCGTAAATTTACTGGGCTCTTTCACGTGCAGGTGACACAGTGCATATCACACAGATTTATTTCTCACCTGACGGAAGATACACTGGGATCCTTTCTCTCGGTGTCTCTGTCTCTCTCACCCCGTTCCTTTCTGCCTCTCTCTGTGCCTCAATGTGTCTGTCTCTCTGCCCGTCTGTCTCTCTGCCCGTCTGTCTCTCTGCC
>JAAFCE010009126.1:21407205-21438362 GCA_013389805.1 Trigoniulus corallinus | reverse complement strand
TCGCGACACGTTTTTAGAATAAAAAGTCGATCGCGACACGTTTTTAGGATAAAAAGTTGATCGCGACACTTTTTTAAAATAAAAAGTAGATCTTATGTACACAAAAGTTGGCCACCCCTTGTCTATATCATCTGGGTTAAAAATGTTGAAATCACTTCCACACTACAGACTACAGAACCCAAAAATTTACTCAACTTCAGTATCCTGGATTGTGGTCCAATCTTCCTCCTGTGCAGCTTGCTGGTGACTGCTGTTGATGTGTCACTATTCCTGTGTCGTTGTGGAGCACTGAAAACAATGGCAGAACAAACAGAACACAAGCAAAGAAAATTAATTTTTATTTAATTTATTTAATTTTATTTAATTTAATTGATTTTAATTTTCTTTGTTTTTGTTTACTAATGTTTACTGTCGTCTGTTTAATGCGATGTATGTTTGTAAGAAACGTAGTGCTAAATCTCCCTATTCTCGCCTTTCGGCGTTACGTAAAGGCCCCATACACGGCCAGTTCTTTCGGGCGGGCGTGCATGCGTGCGTGCTTGTCTGTGGCAAAATCTCACTCATTTCCAACTGAAGACATTTGTCAACAGTTTTAACTGCACAGTTAGAACTGAAGATGAAACTGACCGTGTATGGGGGGCCTCAAGAAGTTTGGTCTTCCTTTTAACAATCCTGTCGAGGTTTTCTAGCTCCAGAGCGTTCATAAGCCTTGATCATAAATTCACTAAATGGCAGGAGACCTTCACTGATGCTGCTTAAACATTAAGGAGAGAAAAGGAAGGCCTTTGTATATGAGGCTGCCTATGTGAAAAACCAGGAATCGATGTCAAATACAGGATTAAGGCTCTTGTAGACCACAGGATATAAATGGACTAGAAGTTTTTACGATCTAAAATTGAATATAAACTTCAGAAGTACACAAGAATTTAGGATTCACGATTAAGATTAAAATCGCATTAAAAATTAAATAATATTTGTGCCTTCGGTGGTCCTAATTCCAGCCCTATTTCACCACAAAAGTAAGGTTCAAACTCCGAACCTTGCAATTTCAAAATAAAATTAATCTCTGTTTAAGAGTCACTAATGTAAGTGTAGAATTTATGATGGGATGAAAGCGGAGTAATGTCCAGGAATAAATATTTTTGCAACGCTGTCATTCTGCTGTAGTATGAAAAAGTGGATCGACTATAAACAGATAAGAATTTAATCGGCTGGTAAGTCACTTCCAAATAAAACCAGTACTGAATTTACAGTCGATAATGCTTGCTGAAGAAATCGTTGTCAAATTTCTTTCATTCATTTATATATTTTTTAGAAGTTATTTCATTTTCTTGTAAATCTTCCGTTAGAGTGCTTTCATTTCTGCGGCCACAGAAAGTATATTTCTGTGTCCAACTCTAAGCCTCTGACATTTTTGGCAAGCTTTTAGGGATTTATTGTTGGCGTTCGTTCATGTATACTGTTTTTCCTGAATGTCTACTAAGATCTTTTAAAAGAGAAGCTTTCATTCATTCTTGTTTTTATATACTGTATAAATTGCATTCTGATAATATTTTTATCTAGTAACAGGTGATATTGATTTTAAGTGCTTCTCTGAACTTGGAATCGATGTGTTTTTCTAGTGGTAGGATGTTTGTAACTTATTGGCGATTTACGAACTGTAATTTCAAATGCTCAACCTTGAGGCTAAGAAGTAAATATCAGGATTACACAAAGATCGACACGGATTTCCTTTAAAGCAACGAAGACACTAGATTTCATCTTGAATTTCTCGATCTGCAATGTTGCTTCTGACATTTGATATCGAATGATTTTATTAATAGCTTAAAAATCATTTTGGTTAAGAATATTGGCCGTTCTCCTTCTGCAGTCCTAACCATTTAATCCGTTAGCAAGTATGGAAACAGGCGTGCTATCAACTGATGGATACCCACGAGAGCACTAATAAATGCCCAACAGGTATGGTCCAAGTTGGTCGGGTCCTAGAGCCCCGAGAAAACTTTATAAAGATAGCAAAATTTCTCTGACATTTTCTTGAAACATCAAGAAGATATTATGGATCAGTTAATGAAGTTTAAACTCCTAAGTAAGACGAGTTCTACTCAGTGCTGGATTTAGATATCGAGAGGCCCTAGGCTATTAGAATTTTGAGGCCCTCTTCAAGCCCCTTTTATTAAGCTTCGAAGCCCGCTAAATGTTGAGGTCCTAGGCTTCAGCCTACTTAACCTAATGGTAAATCCGGCGCTGGTTCTACTAGTCTATTAGTCAATGGCTAATGCACAGAAATGAAAACAATTCATGAATGTTGGTAGGAAAAATTGAGACGAGATAAAGAGCTCTTTTAGTGTACCACCTACTCTCTTCCCCGCTTTGCTAATCTTCCTCTCCTTTTTAATATTTTTTATTCGTTTCTAATCCCCATCTAGACAGCATCTCAATGTACACAACCCCTGACAACCGGATCATGTTATCCAACAATGATTTAACACTCGATCCTCATTTTCATATGGCCCTTGTATCACATAGCTATAACGTGAGAAGCATTATAAAATGTTTAGGTGTTTGAACTTATAAATATTATTTGTCAACTACAGTAATAATTTTAGTGCAGTAGTAAGTTTCAAGTCAATTCCGAATATTAATATGTATTCATGAAAACCATTCTGAGCTCAAGTAGTAAGCAACTCCTAACCCTTTCCCCGCCTTTGGTAGGGTCGGATAGCCATCTTGTCCCTCATGGACACACGGGTGACCATGCAGAGGGACATGATGGGGTATATGCGCAGCCGGCTGCTGATCAAAGCTACAACCTCTACGCTTATTTATCGTAGGTTTAGTGTTCGTTGGGGATCTCCACTGACGCCAGGGGAGGCGAGACCCTACACCTAGGAATTTTTCCTTTTCTACCCGTTGCATAGTAGGGCTCTTTTACGTGCAAATGACGTCGTTCACCACACGGAACCTTGGTTTTGCTTCTCATCCCAAAGAAGACGCAGTCACGGCATCTCGCCCAAAAGACGGCAACCCACCTCGCTCAAGTATCGAGCCTAGAGCTACTGACACCCCCCCTTGTGGGCGGGCAGCACCAGCAGTCCACTTCTGTAGAATATAATTTGTATTAAGATACTGGCAGAACTTCATCTGTTGATGCACTATGCTATTCCTTACCCAGGGCAGTGGATGGCTAGGCTTCTAAATTGTACTAACCCAGAGCCTCCCTCTTTGTAATGTTTGGCGTTACTACCGCGCCAACAAGTCGGGTATTTTGAAATGAAGTAGATAGAAGCAAAATTTAGGATTAAAATATGTATAGAAGTTCAACACGTCACTTGTTGAGAAAAACCACCACCGAGTTTTGTTGATGTTTCCAATGTAACTGAGCCATGTATCTTTTGGGTAATCCATATCATTTGTATCCATGTATCTTTTAGGTTTCCGCTTTTGTACACTATACTAAAATATGCCAAAAGTCACCATCAATAGAAATACCTAAAAGAGTTAAAAGGCAACATGGGCCTCAGATTGACAGAGGTGTTCGAAAGTTACTAACTTTCAAGACTGTAAAGTCTAAAAATAAAAGTTTATTGTTAAGAAAACGATTAATTAATCAGCATATTTTATTAAGAAATTAAATGATATAATGCCATTACTTAGTAGTTAGAGAAAAGGGCCTCAAACTAGGCTGTGTCCTGGGATCCGCCAAGTATTTGATCTGCCACTCATAGAACTGAAGTTGGCATTACACGAAGTAGGGGAGACTGGGGCAAGTTTTCACAATTCTCATTTCTAAATTGCTACCTACAGCAAAATTCGTAGCTTGACTTGAACCGCAATGCTTTTATTTCAAAAACTATATGACATAGGAAGAAAGCTATTGTTAATGGAGGGGGACAGTCATTTCCTAAAATCCATAACAATCAAAAACTTTCATTAAATTCTAACACATTAGACGTGTCAAATTTCTATTTGAGGAAAGCGAATTTTGTCCTATCCCTCATAAATGTGCACGTAAATAAAAATATAATCCTTAATAAAAATATTTTTTGAATTTATATAGGGCCTACTGTATTTCGTTTTTATTATTACCTTTTTACACCGATTTCTATATTACAATGTTGCTATTTTTTCAAATAACACGTTTTTTTTTTCAACTCAGGGGACCAACCTTTGATTTCCTATTACGTTTTACACAGTGTAAAAAACGTTGAGTGTAATTCAGATTATTCGCTCTTTATTTGATGAAGTCAGTCTCTCAACCTTTTTTACTGTTATTCTGTAAAATTGCATAATGCTATTCTGCATCAACATTGCGGTTAGATTCTATGGTGTTGTCTGAAATGTCCATGTGGGGCCGATTGTCACAAAAACCCTGGGGAAGGTTGTTACACTCGTGCACTCGAACGTAACTGAAGTATTATTAACCTTTAAATATTCACTTATATGAGGCTACTGTTTCATTCTCTGAATTATTTTTAAAAACACAAATTTTTGGCTTTATTGCGTTTTTAATCGAAATTTTTGAAACATTTGCAATTTTCTTTTTTCTCCATCTACACACCTGTGACAACCAACCCCAACATCTGCGGCAACCAACCCCAACCAGCCCTGTATTGGGATTGGTTGTGACATAAAAACTACTCAGAAAAGTTTTTTCCTGAATAGGCCCGTATTGCTATGGTCTCAGCACTACAGGAAAATATAGGAGCGGCGAATTGTGTTGGACACACCAGTTCTCGTCTGATCATTGAAGTTAAGCAACACAACCCTAGCTAGTATTGACAATACCCAAAAATCGTCACATTTGTGTAGTGTCTGTGCAATCTGTTCATACGAACTACGCTGTGGACGGGGCTCTAATGACATCGTAGTTGAAGGGCCTTAAAACAGCAACAATAGGAAAATATAGCAAAGGATGCACCAGGCGACCGAGACAACTGCCTTAGGCTCCGTGCTGGGGAATTGAAACTTTTTTCTTGAAAAGCTATATTTTGATTTCTTATGTGTTTAAAGACATTACAGGTGCTATGGAGCGCTTTAAGGAAGAAGGGGGTTGATGAAGGCCATATTAGGATAGTGCAGGATATCTACGAGGGTGCCATTACTAGGGTGAGGACAGCGTGGAGAAACACTGCAGGCTTCAATGTGCAGGTCGGTGTGCATCAAGGGTCAGCACTTAGTCCATATCTATTCACTCTGGTAATGGATGAGCTGCTGACGGGGATAGGGGAATGGGCCCCCAGTGCCTAGTATTCGCTGATGATGTGGGAAAGCTTGAGGGGTCCAAGGAGGATGCACAAAAGGGCCTACAGGACATTAAGACAGCAATGAAACGAAGGGGTCTCAAAGTAAACACAAATAAGACAGAGTACCTAGCTTTCAATTTTAGCGGCCAGGGGCAAGGGGGTGTGATCCGTTGTGAGGGTGAGGGTATACCAGCGGTGCAACAGTTTCGTTACTTAGGATCAGTTTACCAGAGCAATGGGGAGATAGACTCAGACGTGACCAATAGGATTAATGCAGGATGGCTGAAGTGGAGGCAGGCTAGTGGAGTCCTGTGCGACCGCCAGGTCCCAATAAAATTGAAAGGCAAAGTTTCCAGAACAGTCGTCAGGCCCGCCATGCTGTATGGCTCAGAGTGTTGGGCAACTAGGAAGAACCATGAAAGGAGAATGCAAGTGGCTGAGATGCGTATGCTGCGCTACATGACTGGAGTGTCACGAGCCGACAAAGTACGAAATGAATGTTAGAGGGAGCCTGGGGGTGGGGGACATCGCAGAGAAAATGAGGGAGAGGCGGTTAAGGTGGTATGGGCATGTAATGAGGACAGAGGAGGAGGACCTTATTAGGTTCATTATGGGTTGGCATGTGATTGGGGGCACCAGAGGTAGGGGTAGGCCAAAACGGACATGGAGAAGTGGGGGGTGGAGGGCGACATAGTGGGGGATAGGAGGGAGTGGAGGAGGAGAACCTGCAGACCCGACCCCGCCTTGGGCGGGAGAAGGGTGAGATGATGATGATGATGATGTGGTGTTTAAAGACATTGAATTACTGTATTGGTAAGCTATCAACTTCATAAATTTTGGCACTGGGGCCCCGCTATTACTTGCGGCCATGGGCCCTACTATCGCCTGCTGCCTTGGGCCCCGAAAACTCTAGGTCCGACCCTGGATATTGTAATGATTGAAAGTTAAACTGTAAACCCTGACTCCTCACAAATTAAAAAGCAAAAATTGAGACAACCTGCCCCGGTCTCCCCTATACGTTTTATGCTACTGTGAAATATGTAATTATTAAGCAAAATGAATCGATATAATGTTTATGCTTGTTATTTATGACATGGTATATCTTAAACACACGCTGTAATTGTGCATAAACTATCATGAAAACAAATGTTATGATTTATCGCCAGTACGTAGGCCTAATGTTAGTGCGTGATTGTAGATAATTTCCCTACAATGAAATTGGACTCTCTTTTTGTAATTTTTAATATCGGTTATCATTGTGATAATATCGTGCATGTAGTTCACATGCAAAGTATCATTTACCTGAAAACGATATTTTGTTATCAGTTATATGGAAACATCTGATTCTGCATGTGGAATAGTTTATAGAGTTATGTTAGTGGAGATATTTCGATGTACAATCGCATTATTAAAACTTTGCTTTCTTACACATGAATAACTGTTAGGGGATGTAATTTATAGTAATTATAGTTATGTGGAACCTTCAATATATCGTAGAGTCCTGTGCATGACCCATGCAGGAGCAATTGGATGACTTCAAAAAGCGACATGCTATTGAGGTCCGTAATCACATTCTACATTTGAAGACCCCCTTTTTCTCAACTCCAGGTCATGCCATCACATCAGTGTATTATTTAAGAAGAAGTAGGTCCCCTACTAATCCGTCAATCGCTTTCTTTAAATAATAAATCTCTACTTGTAGCATTTTGCAGCCCCAGATATTTGGCGTTCTATTCCCATAATACATGGCGTCAGTGGGATGCCCTGACGAACGACGATAAATAAGCATCGGGGTTGCAGCTTTGGTCGTCAACCGGCTATGGAAAAACGCAGGCCAATATATCGCCCTTGTGTCCATGCACAGGGACAAGATGGGTATCCGACTCTGCCATAGGCGGGAAAAACGGTTAGGAGTTGCTTTTCTGCTTCATAATGATGATTTAGGAACGAGTAGGCCTATACAGTCGAACTTCGCTATAACACACCCTGGTTATAACACTTTTTGGCTTATAACACACATAAGGGAAAGTCCCAGCCAGCGCTAATGCATAAGTATATAGAAATTGATTGGCTATAACACACTCGGATGTTGCATATAACAAACAACTGTTTGGTCCCTACAGCACTTTCAACGTGTGAGAGACCTCGGATATAACAAACAGCTGTAACATGAAACTAGATGGCATACCCCACAGCTGAAGTAAGACTATATGGTGCAAGACTTTTCCTATCTAGGATCAGTTTTCCAGAGCAATGGGGAAATCGACTCCGACGTGGCCCGTAGAGTTAATGCAGGATGGCTGAAGTGGAGACAGGCAAGTGGGGCAAATTTTACAGAACTGTCATTAGGCCCGCTATGCTATATAGCTCAGAGTGTTGGGCCGTGAGGAAGACCCATGAAAGGCAAATGCAAGCGGCTGATACAAAAAGCTACGCTACATATGTGGGGTGTCATGATCTGACAGAATTAGAAACGACTACGTTAGTGGTAGCTTGGGGTGTGGCAGATATTGTGGAAAGGATGAGAGAGAAGCGTTTGAGGTGGTATGGGCATGTGATGAGGAGAGGAGAGGGGGATTTTATTAGGTCCATTGTTGGACTGCAGGTAGTTGGGGCACCAGAGGTATAGGAAGACCAAAACGGACGTGAGTGCAGGTGGTGCAAAGGGATACGGTGGCATGTGGGGTGGAAGGGGACTTGGTGGGGGATAGGCGGGAGTGGAGGATTAGAACCCACAGACCGGAACCTGCCTCAGGCGGGAGAAGGGTGAGATGATGATGATGATAAAAAGATAAAATTCTCAGCAGTGTGAAATCTGGCAAAATTGCAGCTGACTGCAAGTGTGTGCGTCTTGAAGTATAATTATACAAGTCTAGATCGACTTGTCTAGTTTGAATTTATCTTGAAATTAGCATATTTTTGTTCAGTCAACATAGCTTTGGCATAATTTAGAATTGTTTCTGTTATAACACACACTCGGTTATAAGACACAGACACGGGCAGTCCCGAAGGTGTGTGTTATACCCGAGTTTGACTGTATTAGAGGTAGCTTGAGGATAAGGGACGTGGTGGAAGAAATGAGGGAGAGTAGATTGACGTGGTATGGGCATGTAATGAGAAGAGGGAAGGAAGAGCTCGTTAGATTCATTACGGGAATACAGGTGGTTGGAAGCACACGGGGCAGGGGAAACGAAAGCAGACGTGGCAGCAGGCAATTTACGAGACAGGAACCTGGTGGGAGTAGAGGGCTAGAACCCGCAGACCGGACCCTGCCGCAGGCAGCTACTGATCTATTATGACTTCTTAGTGTTACAACATCATGTACGGGACGGGGACCTGGTGGGAATCAAACCAGCAGACCGGGCCCTGCCGCAGGTGAGATAAGGGCATGATGAGGTGTCTTCATAATACTGATCTATTATGACTTCTTAGTGTTACAACATCTCATAACTTTTGTACAAGAACTTATGAGAGAACTTATCCGCAGGGGCGGATCTAGCGGCGGATGACTGGAAGGAAGCACTTCAAAAAAGTACGCCCCAAATATTTCTCAAAAGTCATCATCCCTTCATATAATTCTATCTAGCAATTACAATAGGTCCTCTACTGTCCCTTGGACTGCAACTGTTGCAGTGGCAGTATAGAAATGGGGGATAGCAATGCAAAAATGCCTCATTGGAGTAAAGTTGAA
This sequence comes from Trigoniulus corallinus, assembly GCA_013389805.1. Lineage (NCBI taxonomy): Eukaryota > Metazoa > Arthropoda > Diplopoda > Spirobolida > Trigoniulidae > Trigoniulus > Trigoniulus corallinus. The sequence goes on along the minus strand of JAAFCE010009126.1, from coordinate 21,429,428 downwards.
TCATGCATAATTTGAAATATGCGCCCCATTGAGGCAATTGCTGCATTGCTCCCCTCGGATCCGCCCCTGGTTGACGGTATGTTACCACCAGTTCTCGTCTGATCACTGAAGTTAAGCAACGCAACCCCAGTTAGTACTAACAAGGACGGCCGCTTGGGAAAACTGGGTACCGCTAGTATCCAAATATCGTCGCATTAGTGTAGTGTCTGTGCAATCTCTGCATCACAACTACACTGTGGACGGGGCTCTAATGACCTTAAAGGGCCCTAAAACACCAACAAACAACAACGGTATGTTACATCCTTTAATTTAGAAGAAAGTTACATTGATGTAAATCAAATTTAGGAGTAATTTACTTTGGAGACATTGTTTAAGAAATAAAACTTTTGTGTTTTCGGCGGATTTCATATTATTCTCAATTGACGTTGAACTGCCAAAAGGTTAACAACTGCTATTAATCTGTTGCTTACTGTAATTTGTATAGTATTTTCGCTTACCGATCGATATTCACTGCTTAACTTCTTTATCACCATTGTTTCGTCACTAGTTTATTCACTTTGGAGTTGAATTATTCTGCTTTTCTTTTTGCTTAAAACTATAACTCATGTAGATGAATTTATCTTGGTTATATCACAGAATTTACGTTAGTCTACATTTCAGTTGTCAAGTTTCCTGTGTATACTTTTTCTAGAAAGGAAGTGTCGTTGTTTCGCATTTCTGTTTGAGAAAGAATGTCTCTGCTATTTAGACTCTAGTGGCATCTTTCATTAGTGAAGTAATTTGTGCTATTAACCTCAGGTTTGATTACTCATTCCAATACATTTTTAATAAGTAGAGATACGAGTTTAACGTCCTCATAACTTCATTTATTTAACGTATAAATTTATATACTGCATTCTGCGTGTAAAGCCGCCGGTCATGGGCAATCCAAAGCAACCAAAGCCGGATTAAGGTGTTTATGGACCCTAGGGTGAAAAGATAGAATGGATTCCCAACTGCCGATGTCGCAAGTTGTATATAGCAGAAGACCTTAAGATGGTGTGATAAATAGCCCAAATATTGATATTATAGATCAGTGGCTACTATGAGAGTTTTGAGCCTTAAATAATACCAGATTCCTTAGGGCCGTAGGCCTACGCATAAATCTAACAAGCAGTACATCTTCCACTAAGCATAGGTGTACGAAAAATGATTTTCCTGAAGATGTGGGAGGGGCAAAACTGGATAAGCTGGTGTGTTCGGTGGCAATTTTTTGACCTCGGGCCTCTCTGCGGAAGTTCATGCTACTAAAGAATCTCCTAGTACTCCGGCTTTTGAGTCAGGATCATACAGGCTATCATCCAGTGCAGGGGTAGTGCGGTCCCATCAACTTATACCGATCCTAATGTAAGCGTGGAAATTGATGGAATTGGAGCTGAATGAGCAGCTGATTCCTTAGGTTTAGAGCTAAAATTCTTTGTGCAAAACGAACTTTTATACTTAAACAACTTTTCGAGAGGCCTTAGGGTCGTGTGTAAGCAGGCTGTTGTGCAGACATGGGGCTGTCAAGATACTTCCAGGAAAGCCTATGAGTCGCATTGCTATGAATAACTGACCCCATGCAGTTGAAATGCTTTTGACCCTCAATAGAGCAACTCATCTTCCAGATCAGTAATCACCTCCCATGCCATTTGAAAATTAAGTACTCTGTAGATTTTGAGTTTTCAGTTTTGGAAAAATTGAACCGGAATTTCAACCCCTGGCCCTGAAACAGAAGACGGTGCAGTTGCCCCCATAAACTTTTTCGATGACTGAAATCCTTAGGGTAATTTCTTGTATGTATAGACTAGGTCAAAGGGACTAATTTCTTTTCATTTTGAGTAAATCCTGTATATCTTTGTCCAAGCAATAAGAATACATGCCAGAAAATAGTGGGGTGCAAAGTAGACTTTCCTGAACAAGCACAACAAGATAATCTCCCCGATACTTTTGCCTTAAATTTCACCGAGCAAACACTGAAAAATCGATAATGGCAGACGGTGATGGCAATTGCTGATTCCTTCTGACGCATCCCTTCGGACACTGCAGGTCTTACGATCTGCAAATGGCATTTCGAGTGTTAATTAGTTTAATAAATATTTCGTAACAGTGAATTCTTAAAATGAAACAGAAATTGCCACATCTACATACAGAATGCGTAACTTCAGTATGTCCTTAGTACAGTGAAACCTTTCTATGGGTACACCCCTCATATCAGTACAGATTTTTCAGGCACCGATTTTTCGTCCATAGGGTTAATGCTATTACTACCCCTCTTAACAGTACACCTCTCTAATGGGTACACCCCTCTGTTGGTACACCTCATACATGTCACCACTTTTCAGAAAACCACCTCTCTGTGGAGTTGAAAAATAAAATCCAAACACAGAGTGTGGAGTTTAAAAACTAAGTAATTAGCTGTAGAGATGGCATAGGCGGCAGTTCCAGGCTAGGTGAAGCGGGTGAGTCTCAGCTCATCAAGCTTGCCAAGCAAGCATCACAGAACGGCCAAAGAGTTCTTCTAGGCACTTTACCGTCGACACACAGCACACACTGGCTCGTCTAGTCCAGTGTTGGTGCTAAATCAACTGAAGAAATACACCTCACTATCATTACCACACACATTGGCTCGTCTATTCCAATGTGTGCGACTGTATAAGACTATTAAACTATAAAATGTAGAGTAAATGCTAGAGTTCTTTGTTTGGGCGCTTGCCCGCCGTTAAACGCAGCTTCACACTGCACAGCTAAGAGAGAGACTACTCTTTCCTGCCTTTTCCATTGTTTTTATAGGACGCGTCCCATTTCCTGCCTAAAACTAACTAAAGCAGACTGCACGCCACCAAGCGGGAGCGTCAGCCTACTAACTGGGTAGTTTGCCCAGTACGTGGTGCCATCTACTGTTAAATAGGGAAAGTGGCCTGAGTGTGGCTGCACAGTGACGCCACCTGGTGGGGGCGTCGGTACATCGCAACCCTACATCTCTAATGGGTACACCCCTCCATTGGTACATCTAATACATGTCACCATTTTCAGAAAACCATCTCCGCAATGGCTACACCCCTCTTATTGGTACACCTAATACATGTCACCATTTTCAGAAAACCCCCTCTGTAATGGGTACATCTGCCTCGGTGACACAGTGGACAGGGTGCTTGGTAACTGCAGCAGTGGTTCTAGGTTCGATACTGGACCGAGGCGGGTTGCCTTCTTTCCTGCAAGAGAAATGCCGCGAGTGCGCCTTTCTTCGGATTGGAGTGGACTTAAGCATAGGGGTTGCAGGGTTAGTCTGCATCTGGCTGTGGAAAAAAGAAGTCCAAAAGATCACCCTTGAATATATTCAGATGGGCAAGATGGGTACCCGACCCTGCCATAGGCAGAAAATAAGAAGGTAGCTTGATTGTAGGCAAACGTCCCTTGACTGATTTGTTTGTAAAAATTAAACTTGTGTACTTCAATAATTTTGTGAAATATTATATTATACAATGCATTTTTTGCAGTTAAAAAACACAATATAAAACAATAGGGCCCCCTATATTGTTTTGATTAATTTATATACCCATACCCCTCTTATGGGTACACCCCTCTAATTGGTACACTTTGGCTAGGTCCCGCAGGTGTACCAATTAGAGAGGTTTCACTGTAACTTTCTCCTTCTCCATTCTAGTATAGGAGTGTCATCATCATCATCTCCATCATCTCACCCTCCTCCCGCCTGAGGCAGGGTCGGGTCTGCAGGTTCTAATCCTTCATTCCCGCCTATCCCTAACCAAGTCCCCCTCCACCCCACACGCCTCCATGTCCCTCTTCGCCACCTGCTCCCACGTCCGTTTTGGTCTTCCTCTTCCTCTGGTGCCCCCAGTTACCTGCAGTCCCACAATGGACCTAGTAAGCTCCTCCTCACATGCCCATACCACCTCAACCTACTCTCCCTCATCTTCTCCGCAATATCTCCCACCCCCCCAAGCTACCTCTAAAGTAATCATTTCCAATTCTGTCGGATCTTGACACCCCACACATGTAGCGCAGCATTCGCATCTCAGCCACTTGCATTTGCTTTTCATGGTTCTTCCTAACTGCCCAGCACTCTGAACCATACAGCATAGCGGGCCTAACGACGGTGGGGTGTGCAAATAAATGTAACAAATTTGGTTGTAACCTTCAGCTATTTTGTAAACAGATGACAGTAGAAGATTGATTTCGGCTAGTAGTTAACATAGCAATGCGATGAGACAGCATACGGCCCCCTAACTAAACGTGCAATTTTCCTTACTCTGTAAATGCAGCCAGCTCCAGTCTAAGTGGTTCACAACTGGTGCATTGGACTACAGCCTCAGTTATTCCAGGTTCGGCTGGCGTCTTTCTATTAACTATTCTCACCATTTTGCCCCACTGGAGCACATGGGTAATCTGTTGGACAGCATTATTACCCAGCCGGCTGCCAACCAACTGCTGAAACCTCCATCTTCCTCCTAATGTTCGTTAGGACTTCAGGGACTTCACGGACTCCAGGGGTGTTCCTTTAACTAAAGCCGCGTCAAGTACCTGTCAGGTCTAAACACACAGTATACATTCGGCCGAGTAAAATGAGAGAGCTAATGGATAGGAACCGTTTCTATTCACTCGGTCGAGTGGCTTCCTCCACCAATAAGGGGTGCTTTAAATGACGTACTTGGCAGGTGTAGAGTGCCAACGCCGAGCGTCTGGTGATAAAGCCTCTTTAAGGAGGCCACTCGAGTAGGGTGTAGGTGTAGCCACAGGAGGGTGTAGATGCTTACTCGTCTAATACTGGTGCTCGGCCCAATGAGTCACGGCTTTACTTCCCAACCAATGGACGGCTTACTTGGGACCAATAAATACATTAAAACTGGTGGTCGTCATCCATTTTACTCTAGTATTTTGATCAGTGACAGATCGTCGCACAGTCGCAACAAGTATGGAAATTCAGGAGGGGGGCGGCTTATTGCGTTGGACAAACCAGTTCTCGTCAGATCACTGAAGTTAAAGAATGCAACCCTAGCTAGTACTGACATGGGTGGTCGCTCGGGAAAGCTGGGTACTGCTAATACCCAATAATCGTCGCATTAGTGTAGTGTCTGTGCAGTATATGCATTAGAACTATACCGTGGACGGGTCTCTAATGACCTCGTAGTTGATGGGACCTTAAACTCCAACAAACAAACAACAACTAACATGGGTGGCCGCTTGGGAAAACTGGGTGCGACTAATACCCAAAAATCGTCGCATTAGTGTGGTGTCTGTGTAGTTTCTGCATTATAACTACACAGTGGACGGGACTCCAATGACCTTCTTGTTGAAGGACGCTAAAAGAACAACAAAACAAAACGCACTTCGGGCCTGAGAAATTTAGCGTTTTCACATTTGTGACTGTGAAATACTAAAAACTGAGATTTAGTTTTAAGAAAACGATAGATAGATATTTGTTGTTTCATTAAGTAATACATTGATTTTATAGCACCACTTTATATTCAGAAGAAGAAAACCTCAAAAGCAGGTCCATTTTGAGTCTCACAAACTGGTTGACCCCCAATGAGCCTTGGTAGCTGGGCGAAGTTACATTTTCTTGGCAGACTTTACAAAACACAGCGTCCGCGATGGAAGTCAGGAAAACTAAATTTGAAATTAGACGCTTATCTTACTTCTGTCTGGCATTTAAATGATCGTCTGACAGCACAAAGAGTTCGCCAATACTTGCTTGATGCTCTCAATCGCTTATTATTGTCTTGTTTACTGCATCGATTTTTTTGCAGTATTTGAACCGATTTCCCATTGAATCTTGCATTGGTCATGCGCAAAACTGAAACATACAATTTAGATAAGAAACAGCACATCGAAAAGTGCTTCGGGTGATACTTTTTATATGTTGTCTATACTGGATACCAGGGATTTTGATGAGTCGATGGGGTGCAAAGAAAATGAGCTTCTAATTATAGTTTGGGACTTTAATGACCACGTTACAGGCAGGGATATGAAGACGTTCATCGAAATGTGTTCTGGAGCATTAAGCCCAGAGGTACAGTCGACTCTGGAAGCAGCAAGAGCGCATGGCCGCGCACTGTCAAACACACGACTCACGGAGAGGGAGAAACACCTGATTAAATTCCAACCAGCGCAGTGGAGGTCTTGTATAGATTTGGTTTTGATTAGAGGCAGCATAGGGCTGAGGTTCATGTTTGCTGTGCTATTCCTAACGCAAATCTCCAAAAGGAATGCATTATAGGTTACTTATGTTAGAAATTGTGGTATGAGATGCAGGTATGGCACATTCAGGGAAGGGAAAGCATGTTATTAGGTGGTGAAAAATGTTCATCAAAGCAGATGAATTCCATCAAGAAATGCATTAGTAGGTAGAGTAGGATTAGAAGGGACTGTTGATGCCATGTGGGGCAGGCTCCGTAGAATGATAAGGAAATTTGGGGAAGCCATTTAATGCCACATAGTCAATAGCGGACTAGAAAGAGGCCTGCTGCTGAAAATTTTGCCAATCTTCACGTTGCGCGACCTAAGGGTTCTCCTACGTTAGGCCGCATTTTACACACCACACGGGGCTACCGTTTTACTTCCCATCTTGTCAGATCACTGAAGTTAAGCAACGCAGCCCACGTTAGTACCGACATGGGTGGTTAGTTAAACATTGGGAGCTGCTAATATCCCCTCTCCTACGTCACGAACTCCTTCCTCTCTCACCTGCGAGCAAGGAAAGATCTCCATGCCATCTTTATTGAGGTGGAGAAGGCATAAGCCAGTGTTCCATGGCAGGTAGTTAGGAGGTATTACAAAAACAGGGGGTTCATCCTGGTTATGGACGAGCTGCTGACGGGAGTAGGAGAATGGGCCTCTCAGTGCGTAGCATTTGCCGACAGTTGGGAGGGACAAGAAAATATTGGTGATGCACTTTCTAGGGGCGAACTGGTGAAAAAAGGTGCAGGAGTTAAAGTACATTCTAAAGCAATGGGGAGATAGACCCACAGAAAGTTTGTTTGTTGGAGTTTAAGGTCCCGTCAACTACGAAGTCATTAGAGACCCGTCCACTGTATAGTTCTAATGCATATACTGCACAGACACTACACTAATGCGACGATTATTGGGTATTAGCAGTACCCAGCTTTCCCGAGCGACCACCCATGTCAGTACTAACTGGGCTTGCGTTGCTTAACTTCAGTGATCAGACGAGAACTGGTCCCACAGACAGTGGCAGATTTACCATTAGGCTAAGTAGGCTAAAGCCTAGGGCCTCAAAATTTAGCGGGCTTCAAAACTTAAGAAAAAGGCCTCAAAACTTTCATATGCTAACTTTTTGTAATTCCTTATATAAAATCTTCGAAATTAAATTTAGATTCACCTTGTGCATTAAGCACAGTAGCTAGGACTTACAAATCTGATCAGTAAATTTCCTTAGGAGGCATAAGTTCATTAGGTTTGTAATGTTAAATTGAAGACCCAAATGCCACCTTTTAATGTCCAACTTCAAACTAAAATATAAATCAGAACTTTAAATTACACATAAGTTTCCATGGCATTCATTTGCCGGTTTCTAATGTTGTGTTAGTGAATGGGCCTTTGACAATGGAGTCACCATCAGTGCTGTCATACATAATTGATACTTCCATTAATCTTAAAACAAACTTGCTGTGTAGAATGTGTGCTTCCTCAATCCCGAAATAACTCAAATTACTGTACTTACAAAGAGAAGGAGCGTTCAATGTGAATGACTAAAGTATTTTTTTTAACAAATGAAGGATAATATGCATAATTGAGCTGATCACAGGCCAACATGATTAACTCTACGTTTTGAATTCTTTTAACATTGTATTGTCAACATACTTGATTGACGTTTACTTATTTATATCAAAAATAAATCTCCATAATAATTATCGCATAATGCTACAGATCACCATCGCCAATCCATTTCATCTCTCTCTCTCCTGAGAGAAGCCAAATCGCTTTGGTCCAGGATCAAATCTGGATCCCCTTGCACAGCAGGCGTCACAGAGGGGAACTATTTATGTGTAACACTGAAAGTGAAGGAACTTCTTTCTAAGTAAATTTCTTGCGATAATGCTATAATCCTTTTTTAGTTTAGTTGATTGATTTTGGATACTAATGGCTCAATTTTTCATATGAAGTCTTTCACTTTGGTAGTACCCTGGTATTTGTCCTTGTTTTACGTCAGAAAGTCCTTGCAAAACATTATAAAGTACTAAGTAAACTCAGAATTACACCATCCACATTCCATACTGGTGTTCAAAAATAACAGAATAATTGCATTGACGTATTTTCAAAAATACTAAACTCAAAACTGGAAATCATGTCTTGAAATAATAATGCTATAGTGCAGGTATCGAATTTGCAATTACACTCCTGTGTAGGTGGCAATGTGATCGTGATATGGTTGAAACGTGCCCATTTGTTCTTCTGTTACTTTATTTGTACAAATCAGGAATGCCCATAAACTGTTCGTCCATGTAGGGCCCAAACCACCCTGATCTCCAGACCGGAATCCTATAGAACTTATTTTGGAATGTACTTCTAAGGACAATTGCAATTCACCAACAACCACCCAGAACAATCCAGGAACAACATAGGGACCTCTTTAGTGCATGAGTAGGTGCAGCTATAGCTTCTGTGTGTCACCATACCCCCTATTACCTTCATTCAAATTACTGATGATTTTACAAAGGTATTTTGCTGCCATAAAATCTTACTGCCTCCATACCAAACTGTACTAAATTCTGTCAAATAGTATTTGAGAAGTTTAAATAAATATGCTTATTCTCTTAATTTTGAACTAGAGGGTAGATAATATTATGAGCTCATTAATATAATACAGTGAAACCTCTCTAATTACACATGTGGGACCAGGCCAAAGTGTACCCATGAGAAGGGTATGACCCTTTTAATAATAGTTTTATTTATATAGATGCAGTACATATATTGTTTTATATTGTGTTTCTTTTTCTTTACCAAAAACATTGCATTATATATACTGTAAGCTACAGACATACTGCAGATATAATAGTTCACAAAATTCTTAACGTACGAGGGTCACTTTTTTTTTTTTACTAAGAACCGTTTGCATATCCTATCCACAAATATACAGTCGAAATCGTTTACAACGACACCGGATATAATGTACAATCGGATTTAAAGAACAAAATAGTTGGAACCATGAAAGCCTATGGGAAAAAAGCACTAATGTTGCTTATAACGTACAAATCGGCTAAAGCAAACACATTTCTATTCACAGTGCCTTTTGAAATATTGGTTACTGCATCCAGTTCACATCCTGTCTTTCTATGACCTTCAAACCTATGACCATAGCCTCTAAGCATATTTGACAAATGGCTTTTCAGTTGAGTTCTGTCTTTCTAAATGGCAACATGCCATGGCAGCAGTTCTCCATTGAGAAACAGTTTCACATAATTGCCAGAGTTGAGTTGGGAGAGTCTGCAAGCAGGCTTGCCTATGAATTTCATACATCATGCTCAACAATTGCTGGAATGATTAAACGCCATGAAAAAATTAAAGCCCAATTTCTTAAGTGTGGAAAGGTAAAACGAATTTGCTCATCTAATCACACTGACATTGAAAATGCTTTGCTAGAATGGTTCAAGCAACAACGTGCAAATAATGTACCAGTGAGTGGGCCCACGCTCCAGGCAAAGGTTGAACAATTTGGTGTACTTCTGAAGAAGGAATCATTCAAGTGCACCACTTCATGGATTCAACGATTTCGATCTCAGCATAATATTATTCATGCAAAAATTTCAGGTGTATGAGCTGCTGTTCACCCAGCAATAACGGGTGACTGGGTTGAAAATGTATGGCTGAAACTGAGAGCTGGTTATTCTGATGATGACATTTTCAATGCTGATAAGATGGGGTTATTTTTTCGACTAAAACCTGATCACACATTGAAATTTAAAGGGGAGAAATGTCCTGGTGGGAAGTTGTCAAAAGAGCGAGTTACAGTTTTTGTTGCAGCCAACATGACTGGTTCTATAAAAAGAAAGTTGTTGGTGATTGGAAAAAGTAAAATGCCATGATGTTTTAAACATGTTAATAATCTCCCTGTTGACTATGATTGCAATAAAAGGCCTGGATGACGTCGACTATCTTTGAAAAGACTCTTAAAAATTGGGACAGTGAACTTTTGAAGCAAAAAATATGTATAATTTTACTTGTGGACAATTGCCCATCCCAACCTCCAGTTGAAGGATTGAAACAAATTAAACTCATTTTCCTACCTCCAAACTGCACGTCTGTTCTTCAGCCAATGGACCAAGGAGTTATCCGAAGTCTGAAGGTATCATTTCAAAAAGAACTGGTTTACAAAGTCATAGAGAAAACAGAAAATAAGGATGATACAAAAATTAGTGTTCTTGATGCTATACTAATGATATCAAAGGCATGGGATTCTGTGAGGAAGGAGACCATTGCCAAATGTTTTCACCATTGTCTAAACAAGGATGTACAACCCAGAACCACATGTGAAGATCATGCACACAGCGATTTGCAACTTGTTTCCCTTCTCAGTTCTGACTGCTCTGCTGATGACTATGTGGAGGTGGATGATGAGATCATTACATGTGAAGAATTATCAGATATTGATATCATTCAGTGTCACCAGAAAACTGAAGAGATACATCCTGAAGATGTTTCCCAAGAATCAGAAAATGATTTTGGAAAAATTCCTACTGTAGCTGAAGTGTATGCTGCTTGTTCAACCATAAGAGCATTTCTTCACACAACTGATACACCCCAAACTCTTAAGGAGCCTTCTCAGGCATTTCCTCATCAATTGAAAACAAATTCCTCACAGCACTACAAGTTAGACGGCAGCCAAAAATTACACAGTTCTTCCTTTGAATTTACATACTGTACACTCTATATACATGTATCCATGTACTTGTATACTATATTTTAAAATTACACAATACATGCCTATGTGCAATATGGATATTGTCTGAATTTTTTTAATACTGTAAATTGTGATGTCATATGCAAATAAATATACCTGTTGCAATAATTATAGCCTACTGTAATAAACATAACACCATTTGCAATTATTCCTTCATTAAAATCAATAGTACCGCTTTTAGTGAACATCAGCTACAACGTACAAAAACAGCTGGTCCCTTGGTTCGTTATAAACAATTTTGACTGTAGTTCCATGCAGTAATTTTACCAACTAATATTTTCTCTTGTCAATTAGCATTTTCTGAATTGTCAATTGTCATTTTCTCTTGTAAATTTTCTCTTGTCGTTAGATCCTTGCCGGGAATGCAGGTGATCGGTAGCACCCGGAGCAGGGGCATGGCAGTTTGTGGGGTGGACAGGGACCTTGTGGGAGACAGACGGGAGTGGAGGGCTAGAACCCGCAGACCCGACCCTGCCACAAGTGGGATAAGGATATTATGATGATGATGAATTTGCATGACTATTAGTGAGTCTGAAGATGCTAGAGGAAGTAGATAATATTGTGAAGCAATTCTTTATCAGCTATGTCCATTACTAACCCCACCGATGGTGAAGTTCCCTATGTTCTTCGATTTTTAAATGCAAAAAGCATTCGCCCTACCAAAATCCATTGGCAACTCGTTGAAGTGGATAGGGATGGTATGATGAATGAAAGGAATGTTCGAAAGTTGTGTTTTTTATTTGATGGTGGAAGAACAATGAAGCGAACAACGTTCATGCCACCCAACCATAATCACTGACCAACTGAAAGCAGCCATTGTTGCACACATTTAGCAATACAGGTGTTTCACTATTTGATGAATTCCATATGAATTTTTGACATGTTTCCCAATCGGTTTTCTATAAAATTCTCCGCAACCACTTGCAGTATTCAAAGAATTCCGAGAATGCTAATGCAGGAGCACAAAATGAACCACATGGTCAATTATTGACTAAATGGACTGGCGGTCGACTTCTATAATGGGGATAGTCAAACTCATCTCTGGTTCAAAAAAATGACTCATGTGGGACGGAGATTACATCAAAAAAATGGCTAAAGGGTTTTGGTAATTATAGAAATCAAATTTTTCCAAAAACTTTAGTTGTGTTTATTTTTAAGCCAGAGCTGTTCTTACTTTAAAAATATGACCCTCGTGCATTTCACTTTTACAAACAAACGAATCAAGGGTCGTTTGTCTAGAATCGTGCTACCATCTTATTAACAGAGGTGCAAAAGAAACTCCTAAACCTTTTCCCTCCCCCCTTGCCAATCAAAACTGCAACCCCTATGCTTACTTATTGTCAACCTTATGTTTGTTGGGATTGTCCACCAACGCCAGGGACGAGCTCCTAAACCTGGAAATTTTGCCACATCTACCCGTTTCATAGTAGAGAGGGTTCTTTATGTGAAAATGACATCGAACACAACACGGGACCTCGGTTTTACTTGTCATTCTAATGTAGGCGCACTCGAGGCATCTCTCTCGCCCGAAAGAAGCCAACCCATCTTGGTTCAGTATCGAACCTAGAACCACTGCCACATTTTCCAAGCACGCTACCCACTGTGTCACCAGAGGTGGTTTTCTGAAAATAGTGACATATTAGGAGTTCCAATAGATGGGTTGACCCATTATAGAGGTGCACCGTTTAGAGAGGTAGTACTCACATAAAGCTTATGGGCGAAAAATCGGTGCCTGAAGAATACTACAGAGGTTTTACTGTCTATAATAGTTTGATGAACCGTTAAATTGTATACTTCATAGTGAAAATTTCTTGTTTTTGAAAAGAATGTCATGTTATAATCCTTCCTTCACAAGTATCACACAACTATTTCCTTTTCCTTCTTCCCATCTTCTATTACTGCTTGTGAGTGACATGTGATACGAGCTTAAAGTTAACTTGATAAATATAAGAAGAGGCTTAAACGAGATGAATGATTGTAATAAAATAATGGTTGTGAATTATACGTAAAAGTTCAACTTAATCTTGATGTTTAATTTGTGTTTTGAAACGTCTTAAAGTCGATTACAGTATTTGTTTGACTTTTGTGCCCGTTTGCCAGCTTTTACTTACTAAGATATTTGAAAAGCCATAATAGAGCCACTTTAATCACAAAATATGCCCTTGACTGGTTACTAAGACATTTACGAAATCATATTGATGAACAACATAAGTTAGTATGGAAACAACTCCTTTATTGGAGGCCAAACTCATTTTCTGAAAATGACCGCACTATGATGGACTCTATTACCAATAGAACAAAAGTAGTTATTTGCAATTTCTCGATAAGATTGCTAGGGCACGCGATACAAACATGTCAAGTTGTTAAGGGCCTATTTCATAGGCAGTCTATTTCGTTCTGGAAAATAGTCTCTAGATGACTAGCAGCATGTGATAAAAGTTTTAATCTAAAATGTTTATGGATTTGTGTAAAATCGACGTGGATTGCCAGAAAAACTTGCGCTGCTGTATAATGAAGTTAATTTAAATAATTTTACAAGTGGATATAACGAATTTTAGCATTTAAATGTGTTGCAGTCAAATGCACTTTAATATAATTCTGATTATTCTGTTGTATTTTGCCTCCAGGCAGGCCGTTCACTGGCATCAGAGAACATGCTTCAAACGAAAGAGAATAATAAAAGTTTATCGCATGAATTCATTGTTCAGTGGTCTGAGGCATGACGTCGAAGATATGAATCCAATCATTTCGCACTGAATTTAAGAATAATGCTTGTTTGATGTTTTATACGCAAGAATGCCGGCAGATCCATTGCAAGTGTGTTAGGCAAGGTCATGAGGCTCTTGCATCAGGGTAACAAAACGGAAATGGGTGCCAACAATTCGTTCATCGCCTTACTTTCGTAAAATACCCACTTTAATACTGAATTCAGACATATAGAGTAACAGTGAACTGCGGTGAACCCTACTTCTGGTACTAAAATGCTTCTAGGTGGGGCAGTTGAACAGAAGGCATAAAGAGCACCAACTTACTTCCTTTAATGTGCAACTACAGTAAGCCCTCATATTCCCTGCAACTAAGGATTCGACTGGCTCAGGAAGGTTTCCATTATTATTATAAACCCTCCTACTTGTGGCAATGTCGGGGGACCTTTTTGGAAATATGAGCAGTCTGTTGTACGGTATCTTTGTTCACTCGGCTGTCAACATAATGTTCCAACCGCTATGCCTTCTATTGTAGGGTCCATTCTGGTTCTTTAGGTCCCTTTCCTTCCATCGACCCCAGGAGAAGAACTCAGACGCTTGGAATTCTTTCTGAACTACACGTATTACTCCTTGTAGGAAAATGTGACACCATTACAGTCAGATACACACAACGCCGAGGTAAATCTCCTAAAATCATTATCACCATCACATCCTTATTTCTCCTGTCACAGACTCGCATGGGGGGGGGGTTCTAGCCCTCCGCTCCCACCTCTCCCACCTATATCCCACCAGTTCAACCTGAAACCGTACACACGTACCTGCAATACGTACAACTTGCTCCCACGTCTGCTTTGGTAACCCCCTGACTCGGCTGCTTCCAACTACTAGGATTCCTGTAATGGACTTAACGAGCTCCTCCTCCCCTTTTCTTATTACATGTCAATACCACCTCAGGTGGGAGTGACTGTATTGTGCTGGACATCTGATCAACGCAACCCAAGGGAATATTAGCATCGATGACACTTGGGAACAGGGGGTACTGCTAATACCCAAAAATCGTCATAGACGTTGCACTAGAACTATGCAGTGCACGGGACTCTAATGACCGTTGTAGTTGATGGGCCCTTAAACACCAACAAAAATGAGGCAAATAAATAACTGAAGCAAATATACAGTATATATTTATTGCTTTTCAGGACCTGATTTGACGTGTGTCCACTCTTCACAACGGTTGCACTCTACGCTTTAACAACCCTCTTATCCCCAATTAGGCCTACAGCAATCTGCAAATCTGAATTGTGGGAGCGTCTTAGTTTGCCAATTCATCTGGCGCCATTCTAGGGTGCTCTCTGAAATTCCCTCTCTCATTCTTTATTTTGCATACCCCTTTTTCGATCGGTTGAGATTTGTAAGTTTTCGATGGAATTTCATAAGTGTCAGCAATCGTCAGAATTATGCAACTGGTATTAAACTTCATAACATCTTTAATTAAAATATGTATTCATACATTATCATATCCATCAGATATCAAAGTATCGCAAACATATTTTGAATATTTGTTGACTTGTTGAAAATATTTATATTGTATAAATGACACCATCTGACGAATTTCTTTCGTCGATAGTTTACGTTCATCCTCTAACATTTGATGCACACTTTTAGAATTTCGTGATAAAATTTATGGTGTCTGGAGCATATTGAATGACAGTTTGCAAAATGAACATGAAAGGCTCCTAAATAAAAAGATTTAGCACAAATACCATGCCATACCATTCACAATTCTACAACGAAACTAACAGAAATGTTGATGCACAAAATCTCTAAAAGGTGTTTTAGTAATGAAGACCTAGCTGTTAGACATGGTTGCGACATCCCTTACTCACTTCTATCCCCAGTAAGTTCCTAACCACTCTACATTCTGCAAGCAGTCTTCGTTTAACATCCTCCAATGTTTACTTTGGTCTACCCTTATTCCATGCTCTACTCAGGACCTGCAGTTCTGCAAAATATAAATCAAGATTCCTTGCTGTTTTCGGGTCCTTCTAACTACAACGGCCATTAGAAACTGTCCACTGCGTAGTTCTAATGCTAAATCGGCACAGACACTCAGTGGCGAATATAAGTTTATATGTGCATAGGGGCGGTTGCAACCCCAAAAATCCTATCCTGGATCTGCGCTTGCAAACACTACACTGTTACGACGATTTTGGGTATTAGCACTACCCAATGTTTCCAAGAGGTCACCCATGCTAGCACTAGCTAGGTTGTTTGTTGGTGTTTTAGGGGCCTTCAACTACAAAGGTCATTAGAGTCCTGTCCACAGCATAGTTATTATGCAGAGACTGCACAGGCACTACACTAATGCGACGACGATGTTTGGGTATTAGCAGTACCCAGTGTTCTCAAGCGGTCACCCATGCCAGAACTAGCTAGGGTTGGGTTGCTTAACTTCAGTGATCAGACGAGAACTGGTGTGTCCAACCCAATGCAGCTGCTCCAATTGTGACATAATCTACATTTCGGTCCAAAGAATTCAGGTGATTTGGTTCTAGGTCCTCAAATTTGCAGACAATCTAGAAATCGGTGAAAAACTCAGCACTTAGCCCATACATAATTATTTACTCTAGTCATGGATAAACTGCTGACGGGAGTGGAAGAATTGGCCCCTCAGTGCTTGACATTTGCTGAGGATGTGGGAAAGCTTGTGGAGTCCAACGAGGAGGCCCAAAGGGCCTACAAGACATCCAGGTAGCAATGGGAAAGGGGGGCCTGAAGGTGAATATGAAAAAGACAGAATACATAGCTTTGAAATTGGAGTGGTCAGGGACCAGAAGGCGAGGTATGCTCGGGAGATGAGGTGATACCAGCAGTGCGGGAGTTTAGATACTTAGGATCAGTGTTCCAGGGAAATGGATAAATAGGCTCGGATGTGTCTAATAGGATTAAGGCAGGTTGGCTAAAGTGGAGACAGGCAAGTGGAGTCCTGCGTGACCGCCGGGTGCCTATAAAGCTAAAAGGCAAAGTCTACAGAACTGTGGTTAGACCAGCTATGATGTATGGCTCAGTGTTGGGCCGTGAGGAAGGACCATGAAAGGAGAATGCAGGTGGCTGAGATGTGAATGCCGCGCTTCATGAGTGGGGTGTCACGAGCTGACAGGATCCGAAACGACCATGTTAGAGGTAGTCTGGGGGTGGGAGACATCGCGGAGAAGATGAGGGAAAACAGGTTGAGGTGGTATGGGCATGTGATACGAAGGGGGAGGAGGAGCTAGTTAGGTCCATCATGAGACTGCAGGTGGTTGGGAGAGTCAGGGGGAGGGGAAGACCAAAGCGGACGTGGGAGTAGGTGGTACAAAACGACATGAGTGTGTGCAGGGTTGATGGGGGGGGCCTGGGGCGGGGAGGGGGGGGGGGGGGGGATTGGAATTCACAGACTCGACCCAGTTTCATGATGGAGAAGGGTATGATGATGACTAGATTGAGAGGTAATTACAATTTAAGACACATTTTCAACCAAATTTCATCAGATTAATCTTCAATTCTTTGACCATTATTTCGCATCTTCAAATATCGATGGACAGCGAAGTACCACGAATAATAAATTAAATGTTGAACTATAATATTGTAATCAGTATAATGTTCACCACAATGTTAAGAAACAGAAAACTTAAAAGAAAGGAATTTATGACATCAAAGTTTGAAATGAAAAGCAATTCCCCTGAAGGATTTAGACTGGAATCTTCTGCATATTTTGTATATTGTAAAAATATTGCATGCCATTTCTAACCACTAGAAGGACTGTTGCAGTTAGTAACACGTCCTTACCGACATTTCACCTGTGAGCACCAGTCCATTTCCGTTTTTGAATTGGAGCGGTTTCTTGTGTTGGACACACCAGTTCTCGTCTGATCACTGAAGTTAAGCAACGCAGCCCCTGCTATTAGCAACATGGGTGGCCGCTTAGGAAAATGGGTACTGCTAATATACAAACATCGCCGCATTAACGTGTAGTGTCTGTACAATCTCTGCATTAGAATTATGCAGTGGACGGCGCTCTTAGGACCTTGTAGTTGAAGGGCCCTAAAACACAAAACAAAAAATCCTTTCTTTATTATTTTATAGAGCGGCTGTATTGCGTTGGGCACACTAGTTCCCACTTGATCACTGACGTTAAGCAACGCAACCCCAGCTAGTTCTGGCGTGGGTGACCGCTTGAGAACACTGAGTACCGCTAATACACATAATCATCGTAACACCGTAGTGTCTGTGCAGTGGAAGGGGCTCTCATGAACAGTGTATTTGAAGGGTCCTAAAACACCAACGCAACAAAGTTTCTTCTTCTATTTTTAATCTCTTTTCGCTTAGTACCTTAAATTCATGGATCCCGACCTTGCATTAGGCAGTAAATGAGTTAGATTGGCGTTAATATTTATTATACATAATTGGGGAAGCTTAATGAGGCAAACATTTTATGGTACCCTATGGGGGGGGTCTTCAGTTATTCATTATAGGGTAATTTACCACATAACAAAGAATTGTTGGATCCTAAGTAAATAAGGGGTGCTAGATTCTAGTGAATTTTAGTGAGATTTGCCAGATAATAGATGGCTTTGTAACCAAAAGTGGGCTCAAAGCAGCTCCGGATTAAGGGCCGAGTTGACCCGACATTGGCCTGGGGCGCCAACTGTTTTAATTTAAACGGAAGGTATCAGGTCAGGAGTTTTTGATAGGATTGTTTTTTGTTTTGGGTGATGTTGGTGGTTGTTATTTAATATTAGAATATCAAACGTTTAGAAATGCTCTAAATAGTCTTCCTGAGGCATTAAACTAGTTCGTTCCTGGTCTAAAGAATATCATTCACCAAGAGTTGGAGCATGAAGAAGTTTATTATATATGACGAGATATTATTTTATAAATTATTACACTAGGTTTTAATAGAAGTATATACAGACAGTGGATAGTAAACTATATATTATATCTCGATATATAAAGGCAATTTCACAGACACGTTAGTGAGTGGGTCATCCATGGAAGATTAAAGCCAACTGCAGCTGATGGTGAACTCGGGGATTTAATTTTGAAAAATTATTGGCTATTTAATATAAAGGCTGCCCAAAACTGAAAAAAAGTATCATCAGAAATGGGTGCCATCTTTCAGAAAGATCATGATAATAGTGCAGTACAAAAGAGTAAAAAAAAGAGGATTTACAATGTTTTGAGCAGAGAGGAGAAATATTATTGAACTTTTCGGTTCTACGACCGTATTCATATATTATCATAGAAGACCTGTCAGTTAAAAGAATTTCATTGATGCCACCAACACGTTATCGCATAAAAAAGGATGACAGATTAGATATAATGATTGATATGACAAGTTTTATTGGCGTTGAAACTGGAGTTTTTCAAGGGGCGACTTGGAGTTCAATATAAAGTTCAGTCTCATGGGGTGTGTAGGTTGAACAGTTTGCGTCACTGCCCAATTGGTTCTGGCAACAATGGATTAATTTACTGTAGGACAGCACATATTTCTTTAAAGAAACAACTATTATAGTAAAATTCTAAACGTTGCTCGTTGTACAGTCACTATCACGAATATAAATTACTGTCTAATCCAGAGAAACAGTACGTTTTGAGGGTGCTGAAATGCTCTACCTATCATTAATTTGCATCATTATTTGCAGACGACTGAATTGCTGATGAAAACGCCCATGAAGTAATTGATTACAGTCTCAATTTTCTACTTGTGATTTTGTTTGATGATTGAATCACAATTTAAATGTGCAGGAATAGTTACACTTTCAAGAGTTGGAGAAACACAATAGGCCTACGTCTCGAAAATGATTTATTTCTCAAAGTCAGTGAGGCTGGACGAATGAGTTTCTGCAGTTGATTATTTAATCTTCTTAAAATGTCGCTGTTACTGACTGATTGCTACTTTCCGATAGTGTTGTGTTCTCCATTCAATTCACATCACCCGATCTGTGATACTTTCCAACAACTGACCATCAATATACAGTCATCATCACTAACCCTTTTCCAGTCTGAGGCATGGGCGGATCCAGAGGGAGAGCAACGCAGCAATTGCTCCTCCTCAGTACCACAATAGGGCGCTACTGATGAGGTATTTTTGTATTGCTATCCCCACTTCTGTCCTGCCAGTCAAACAGTTGCAGTCTAATCTGTAGTTGGCTAAACCACTGAGGATAGGATATTGTCTAAGGGGCAGTAGAGGACCTATTGTAAATGCTAGCTAGATTTATACTAATGGATACTGAATATTTTAAAATATTAGGGGCGCACTTTTTTGAAGTGCTCTCCCCTGATCCGCCACTGGTGTGAGGCAGGGTTGCGTGTACATTTTTTAACAGTGAGACACAATAGTGATCTAGCCGGTTGCCAACGTAATACTACAATTCTATGAAGATTTATAATCGTCTTATTTTTATTCGCTGGGGTACTTTTACTCCGCCGACACCAGGAGGCGAGATCCTCGAGACATGCCGATTACATCCTACAAACGAGCTCCTACACGACGGGCCTCCACGTGAAATCCTACACGGAGCCCTCGGAGAAGTCGAAATCTGACCCTGTCCTAATTAAGTTCATCCCAGATTAGCTTCTCAACATAGTTTGTTATTCTAATGGGTTGGGAGTAAGCCATAACAGGCCGAACCCTAAAGAGGCTGCGTGGTGTAGGTGGGTGTAGGGTAGGGGAAATTTGCAGCACCCAACGTTCCCTACCAACCACCCATGTTGGTACTAACTTGGGTTTGTGTTGCTTAACTTCGGTGATGTGATGAGAACTGGTGTGTCCAACACAACTCATAATGCGTTAACTCTGTCAGGACTGAGGAGTTAATGACACTGATGTATGATGTACTAATATTGACCTATGGAGAAAAGTTGCTATATCATGACCATGGGGTAAATTTGGAAAATTTTATTTGCCGTTGTCCTAGAAACAGGCAATTTATTCATTATTATGACTTTTTCGCTTGGTGGTGGATGCCAAAGCAATATCCCAAATTATATGAAGTTTAGAGGACTTATAAGGGTATATGTTTGGAGGATTTTATATTAGAAACCCATTCATTGTAAATATAATTGAGGACTCTGAAAGGAAAGGTCGCCTTTTTCTTACTGAAGGTCAACATTGGACCAAGGGTAGGAAGTAAAAGAACCCTTACTAATTGGAGTAAAGTATGAGGAAGTTCGGCACAATATCCAGGTGTAGGATCCTTAAGGTAAGTGGAGGGGAAAACGCAACGATGAAAAATTGGTTCAAGATGAATAGGAATAGGGGTTGAAGTAGACCCAATTACAGGCATGTCAAACTGGGTGTACCCCGACGGCCATATTGATAGCATGTGTGTTGTCATGAGGGCCACGCAGTGCTGACTTTTTCAGTACTTTGTTTTTAAAAGTACCAAGAGACCCAGCCTGACGGTTTCGAGTTTGACATGTTAAATACCATTTTGGCAATTGTCAATAGTTTTAATCAAAATATGGCACATGGCGTCCCGTTGTAACTCCTTCTGGGGGCAACATTTCTCCTCTTGCCACACCTCTTAGTAGCAGACTACATATGCATATTACATGGTATCGATTGTGAGGGCCGCAACTCTAGGCTTCAAGGGCAGCCAGTTTGAAACCCCTGCCCTATTAGGCTAGCAACTGGCTGCGTGAAATAGCGCCCGAAAGATCTCTTGTTTGTCCAACTAGGGTAAAATGGGCGATGATCCTGTCATAGGCTGAAAGCGGTTAAGAAATGCGCTTTTTAGCGACTTATGTTCACAGCTATAATTGAACATCAATCCTATCTTTGACACGCCAATTATACTATTACAGCCTGCAAAATCCAGGGAGCGGCGAGTTGCGTTGGACACACCAGTTCTCGTCTGATCACTGAAGTTAAGCAACGCAAGCCCAGTTAGTACTGACATGGGTGGTCGCTCAGGAAAGCTGGGTACTGCTAATACCCAATAATCGTCGCATTAGTGTAGTGTCTGTGCAGTGTATGCATTAGAACTATACAGTGGACGGGTCTCTAATGACCTTGTAGTTGACGGGACCTTAAACTCCAACAAACAAACAAACTGCAAAATCCAGTGCCTAATTCGGCGTAAATCATAGCACCACATCTTTCGGCCATCCCTTAGATGGCGGAGTAGTTCAGGTGCCATAGAGTAACCAAGAATAACCAAAGTAAATTAACTCTCTGCTTGAAAAATTCAATCAATTGTTGAATGCTATTATAAAGGTTATAATTCAAATGAATTCAATTATAAGGGGTCAAATGTTACCAATTGTAACACATCAAAAGTGGAGGCAGAAAATTTCCCAGACGAGAGGAAAGGTTGGAGACAATGTTCCTGGAATCACATTAACTTGAGTATGTGAAGGCAAGTGCTACTTCCCTGTTCTACGAATACCCAAATTTGGGGTATTTAGCATCGTAGCCTATTCTTAGGCGCAATCATCTGCAGATGCAGCCAAGTTGCGTTGGACTGTGCAGCCAAGGTGCGTCGGACTGCGCAGCCAAGGTGCGTCGGACTGCG
>JAAFCE010009126.1:21325374-21407195 GCA_013389805.1 Trigoniulus corallinus | reverse complement strand
GCGCAGCCAAGGTGCGTCGGACTGCGCAGCCAAGGTGCGTCGGACTGTGCAGCCTGCGTGGACACACCAGTTCTCGTGAGATCACTGAAGTTAAGCAGCGTAAGCCCATGCCAGTACCATCATGGGTAGTTGGAAAAGAACGTTGGGTGCTGCAAAATTCCACTCTACTACGTCCTCTACATTTACCTCCTAATCTCCCGCGAGCCAGAGGCGTACCGAGGGGGGTGCGGGGGGTGCGGACCGCACCCGGGTGACACTAGTTCAGGGGGTGACACTATTGCAAAGTTTCTGATCCAACCTTTTCATACAGCACTACACCTATTTAAATTTTAGTTTCGATGATTGCGAATTTTGTATGGGACACAGTCCAGCTAGTGGATTCGCATAAACTCGTTTGGTTCGTTGGTATTTTAGAGCTTTTTGACTACAAGGTCATTAGAGCCCCGTCCACTGCATATTTCTAAGGTAGAGACTACACAGCCACTACACTAATGTGACTATTTTGAGGTATTAGCACACTGTAATAAGCTTTCTCCAGGTCAATGAAGAAGGGTAATTGCCAGGGTATGAACATCTTGGGGAAATACTGGGGGCTTCCCAGTAGAGTCCAACTGGTGAAAAGGTGCAAGAGTAGTATTAATAGGAGTATGTTACACTATCGGGTTGGTTTAGCCAAGTTGCATTGGATGCAACAGTTAAGCAACGCAAATCGGTAGTTGGTAACGCAAGTTGGCAAATCGGTATTTGGTAGTTGGTAACGCAAGTTGGCAAATCAGTAGTTGGTAGTTGGCAACGCAAGTTGGCAAATCAGTAGTTGGTAGTTGGCAACGCAAGTTGGTAGTGAACCTTGGGTGCTGCTAATTTCCCCTTTCCTACGCCCCCTACACCTAGCCCCTCCTCACCTGTGAGCAGCCTCCTTAGGATCAACGTTCCAAAGCAATGGGGAGATAACTTTTGCAAAACTAAGGGAAGTTTTGCAGGGCAGTCCCTCATTCCTATGAGGGATTTCCACATAGGAGTGAGGGAGAATAGGTTAAAGTGGTATGGACACGTAATCAGAAGAGGGGAGGAGCTCCTTAGGTCCATTTCAGGAATGCAGATAGTTGGAAACAGCTGAGGCAGGGGAGACTGAAGCAGACGTGGGAGCCAGTTGCCCACAAGGACATGGCAGTGTGTGGGGTGGACGGGGATCTGATGGAAGATAGGCAGGAGGGATACCTGATTTCCACTCACACTAATCCTATCCCAGAGGCGACTTTCCATCACTCTCTCCCAGAGATTCAAGGTGTGGCTCATCAGCTTTATACCTCTATAGTTACCACACTCTTGGACATCCCTTTGCCCTTGAAGAGTGGCACTATCCAACTCTCATGGCATTCTATCTCTGCTGGCTATCCTCCTGAGAAGTTTCCCTAGCCACCTGATACCTGTCCTCCCTAGGCTATGCCACACTTGAATTGGGTGTTCCATCTGGGCCTACACCTTTTCGACCTTTCATTTTCCTAAGCGCCCTGGTTACACAGTTCATCATCCCCTGTCAATGCTGGATAGGTGGCAAGGTCCCCATTTTCCCCTGCAGCATTCATGAGGATATGGAAGTACGCTTCACACCTCCTCTCTGCCTCCATCAGGGAGAGTAGGACCCTACCTCTGCTATCCTTCTCTGTTATAGCCCGGGGTATATCTTTAGCTGCCCTATTTCTAGCCTTAGCCAGTTTGAAATCCTCCTCTTCCCTTGTCCATAACTGCTCATAGAGTGCCTCATACTTCTGGTGCTTGGCCAGGGCAATGATCCTACTAGTGCTGGTATCAGCCTGCCTATATTGAGTCTTAGATTCCTGGTCCCCTGCCTCCTGCCAACTGTGGAAAGCAGCGTTCTTTTGTTGATGGCTGCTTCTACCTTCCCCTTGTTTCTCTGGACTGTGGCTCCTACTTGACCCTGCCCTAAAATTGCTTTCCCACAGGTTCTCATTTATCTGGAGACCCTGTCCCGCATTGCATCCACTGTCCCTTCCCAATACCAGTCTACCTCCCTGTGCACTTTGTGGGTAAATCCCTCCGTTTTGGTGGGTAGTTTCTGCCACCTGATGGCCTGCTCTCCTTGTGCCTTGCCTGCCACTTTCACTAGGATTTGGCCTATGGTGACATTCTTTTTGGAACTTTTCACTCAAGACTGCCCAGAAATCACGAACATCTACTCTATTCCGCCCTCTAACCATAAAGAAATCTATCTGTAATATCCGTTTTAGCAACTGGAATGTGATTAGGTGGTGCTTGTCCCTCTTACTAAACCACGTATTTGCCAATGCAAGGCCAAGTGCATTGGCTGTGTTGAGGATGCACTGTCCTTCTATGCTAACTGTTCCTACCCCATCCCAACCCCTGTGACTGCGGACTGCTGATGACGGCGGCCTGGGGCCTGCTTTCACGCCCCGGATGGCTGCCGGTGGAGCCTAAAACATTAATCTAAATACATTTGAAATGTTGGTGACTCAGGTGGAGCACATTGAATAATAAAGTGTTTATGTGGGGGGGTCAGTGGTGGGGGTGACACCAGGATTTGCCGCACTGGGTGACACCAAGCCTAGGTACGCCTCTGCCGCGAGCAATCCTGTTTTGGCTGCTTAGCTTACTCCCCAACCCATGAAATAATACAATCCAATTCAATCTGTAACCTACTCCTTCAAACTGATAAGCATCTCAGGTTTTTATCTCACGGCATTTTAATTATCTAGACAACTAGCTCCTAAACCTGGAAATATTGCCGATCTACATGTATATGCAGAAATGGTTCTTTTGTGTGCAGGTTATAATGTACACACCCACCAAGCCACGACGGAAGGTGCACTTAACTTTCCTCTCGCTCTAAAGACTCCATCTGCCGCAGCCAGCATTGGTCCTTTACAATATAGTCTCCCAACATCAAATACACTAACCACCGATCCGCCGAGACAGACGCTTTATTTTGTTAGAGAACTTATTTAATTTGAAAATGTGAAAGAAATGCGAACACAAGTGCAACTATTTTGTGATGCAAACGTATTCTGTCTATTGAAAGGAATAGCATTTATTGTCAAACTTCCATGAAGTGATAGATGTATAACAATACAATACATGGATGTAAGTTTTAGGAAAAAGCCATCCGAGGAAAAGACGTCGGTTTTCTAAATAACTTCCATGTTGAATATAATCTTGTTACTGACTAGGAATGCGGAGAAGAAAAAATTTTCACCGTTTCAGCGACGTATGATAACATGTTATTTCTTCAATTTTCTGTCCTTTGTGAATAACGTCTAATTATGTTATTACTCTAAAAGTCGTCTCCAGCACCTTCATTTTCAACTGAAAGCTGCTGAAGGAAAACTGCATTTTCTTCTTGTCGAATTTGTCTGTTGGAATCTGTAATCATTGTCAAAAGGGAAATAAATCTCATGTTTTCTTCTAATAGGAAATTAAATTTTATTGCAGTCACTCGGAGAAAGTGACATCAGAATAAATGGGATTGTTTGTGGGTTATTCGATATATCTAAAAACTTTTAATACAATTTGGTTGTTACTCTGAAAAGGAGTTGTTAATTGTAATACATGGCAGTGTTAAAAATGTGGAGTTTAGTTTAATCTTAAAGAATCGTGAGCTAAACTCAATTATATCAGGAATTGTTTTTATGAAGCTCTACTTACATCCAAAATGTGATATCTTAAGGAATTTCAATTCGGAATAGATCATTCTGATATTAAATTGCTTTAAATTTTAGTTTTTTTATTACGGTTGCAATAAAGCACCCAAACTTTTGGATCTTTTAATTTATGGTTATAAAATATCATATATTTGTCCTAATGGGACTATTAATGAAAATCGCTCCACTCAACACTTCCACTGCTAATAGTCATACACCGACCCCAGGGGACTAGCTTCATAAAGGCCCCACATGGCAGTATTTGACATGGGAGCGGCAAATTGCATTGGACATACCAGTTCTCGTCTGATCACTGAAGTTAAGCAACGCAACCCCAGTTACTTCTGACATGGGTGGTGTGGGAAAACGGGGTACTGTTAGTATCCAAAAATCGTCGCATTAGTGTAGTGTCTGTGCAGACTACACAGTGGTCTCTGCATTAAACTACACAGTGGACAGGGTTCTAATGACCTCGTAGTTGATGGGTCCTAGAACACCAACAAGTTCCACGAGGAAAGACCTCATCCTGTTCACTATAGACCAGTCGTGGCACAAGGAGCTTCTGCGTCAGACATCTCCCAGGAATTTTGCGAATGCCCTAAGTTTGCACAAACATTTGCAACATGTGTGAATCACAGTTTGTGTAAACATGATATTTCAAAAGTCGTCGTTGTGCGAAATATTTGTTCGTGTATGGAGGCCTGAATGTATATTGAAATTCAGTCAACCTTTATGATAAAAGTGTCAACTAGTGAGGTTCTTTGAGGTCATCAGAAAAAGGCAAGTCAACAAATATGTGAAAAACGCGTTATTACAGAAAGCAAATAACTTTTTTTCCGTTGTAAATAAAGTAAGCCACGTGGCAATAATTTAAACAATTTTTGAGTACAACTGGGTATAAAACGGTTGACAATTTTTGGACTTTTTCAATACGGCATTCATAGTTTGAAAGTAATCAACACCACAGATGTAGAAACTGATGCCAAATGCTAGGAAAATTCAGAAATACTAGAAGCTCGACGACGAAGAAAATCTTAAAATGCTAAAAATGGCTCCATGACAAAAAAGTCTAACCACACCAAACTGGAATGAATGCAATCAACCAAACCTTCCTAATCCACCCGAGAAGAAACAGGTATCAAATCAAGAATAATTTACTCCACACATAAAGAAAAAGAGAAATTCCAGGGAGAACCTTGAAAAATTAAAAAAAAAAGATGTATTTCTTATGAATTGCCTTCAAGAGATTACCTGAAATGTCTACAGACTGAAACCTTCATTCCTAAACGTGGCGTTTATATTTATTGTAATTGCTAATTTGCCCTTTTCTCTCTTTACATTTGCTCCCTTCCTTGAATTCTTGAAGTGACCTAAAACCTATTTGCCGTTCTTCTGTACATACATGATACTCCACGAAGAAATAGTTTTTTAAGCATACATGACAATGCCCAGTCCACACGGAGCCATGGCTTTACTTCCCAGCCAATGAAAGGCGATTTGGGCGGCTTCCCTTACCTCGTTCACGATCGAATCTCCATCCATTGCCTCAGACTTAAGGCAGTCTACGGAGATTTTCACTTTAAAGACATAATCTCGGTTTGGCTTGTTTGGCTGCTCACTCTCGGCCTCTCCACCACCGAAGGGAATTTATAAGTAATCCGGTAGAAAACTGACAGAAACCAAAGCAGGCTTGGGAATACGTAATATGACGGCCCGTACGGTGTGGTAGAGGCCTGTCTAAAGATACAGTTATTTTGTGTGGCTATTTAACACTGACTCGTACCTCAGGGGAATTTTCTCAATATATTTGCAAACGTATACTCTACGTCAGAAGGCTCTTTTATGGTCATGCTTTGTCGGCACCGGATTCCCAATTTTTAGTTGGTTTGTTGGTGTTTTAGGGCCCTGAAACTTCAAGGTCATTAGAGTTCCATCCACGGAGTAGTTCTAATGCAGAAACTGCACAGACATTACTATAATGCGACAATTTTTGATATTAGCAGCATCCATATTTCCTAAGCGGTCACTCATTTTAGTACTAACTGGGGTTGCATTGCTTAACTTCACTGATGAGATGAGGACTGGTGTGTCCAACGCAATAAGCCGCTCCCCCGGTTTCCCAAACCGTCTTTATTCATTCGAAATCCTTTTTCTGTTAATGGCAAAGTTGGATACCCAATTGTTCTGTTGGAATCGGGTAGTCAAAGGCTAACAGACTGTAACAGCATGTAACAGACTGCTGAAATAATGGTTTAGTCTGCTCGCCTATTTAATATCGATATATTTTCGTTTTGGGGTACTTTGTCTCCACTGATCCGAAAGGACGAGTTCTAACAACCTGGAAATTTTGCCGGTCTAAAAGTATTTTACTGCATTTAGAAAGGGCTCTTTTACGTGCAGATGACATCGTACAGACTATTCTTAATCACGGTTTTTCCTCATATCCCACGGAAGACCCACTTTGGGCATGGATTGATACCGCAATGCAACCATAGACACCGGTATCAAATGCACTAGAATAGCAACTTCAAAGCATTCCCCGCCTATGGCAGGGTCGAGTACCCATCTTGCCCCATTGAATGGACACAAGGTTGATACATTGGGCAGATTTTTCCACAGCCGGTTGCCGACGAAAGCTGCAACCCCTATACTAATTTATCTTTGGTTTACTGTTCGTTCAAATGTACTAGATAGTAGGCCTGTAATACTGGCTTGGTCGATAAACTTAACCATAAATTGAAAAGTTGCGTTGCATGTTGCTTAAAGTAGTCAAGTAGCCGTCGGATCAAATATCCATTTCAGTGCTATTCCCCTTAAGATATAAAATCTGTGGTTTCATGTTCATTGACTTCAGTAGCTTTATTTGCAGAGGCTACTTGCCTTTAGCACAAACCTGACCAATTATAAGGTATTAGAGGATGGAAACTGATTATACTTTGAAATGAAATGTAAATCAAAAATGTGTATGTATCCAGAGAAAAGGTCTACACTGAACCCATTCAAATAGATTCCAAAGTTAACATCATGTCTGGAGCATATTACATGTCGTAAATTTTGGTTTATTTTATTGTTACCGAATGAACTCGTATATCATGACATTTTATTGAGACCATTTTTTCGAAAATGACTCACTATGCCATGACAACTACACTTCTATCATTTTTCCCACAGACGCTGTTCACAATGTCGTTTGTGTAAACTGTAGTTATCACCATGTACGTGTTCTGACGAGAAAATCACTAAAATTTTGTAATTAAAAACTTCATACTGCATAAGGCTACGGTAACAGTGGATGCGACTTCTGACAAAAATAAATTCTGATGGATTCGTCAGAACAATCAACTATGGACGATTCTGACGAGGGACTCGCAAGCAATGTAAACACACTCATATTCTTTTCATTATTTGATTGTTCTGGAGAATCCGTCAGAATTCATTTTCGTCAGAAGTCGCATCCACTGTAACCGCAGCCTTAAGCCTAGTTCCCTGGCACGCGACACTGACGAGAATAGCGCTTGAGCAGACAGTAAAATTATGACGTAAACCACAGGCGCTA
Organism: Trigoniulus corallinus; assembly: GCA_013389805.1. Lineage (NCBI taxonomy): Eukaryota > Metazoa > Arthropoda > Diplopoda > Spirobolida > Trigoniulidae > Trigoniulus > Trigoniulus corallinus. Next base: position 21,399,962 of record JAAFCE010009126.1, on the reverse strand, counting down.
ACAGAAATTTCACCTGGTTTGATTCCCTGGCATGAGCGAATTCGCATAAGCAATTAATAGTTTTCAATATGAACGTTTGGTGGCGCCAAAACCATAAAATACATAAACCAATGAAAAGTAAACAGAAAACTATTTAAAAATTCAAACAGCCAATCAAATTCGAGCGACGCATTCCATCGACAAGTGCAGTTAACTAACTCTCAACTCCACTTCACCGTTGATTTCGCTCTTACTTTACAGATGGTAGTGTAACTACGTCATCAGTTTATGTGGATTGTCGTCTGCTAGAGCGCTATTCTCGTCGGTGTCGCGTGCCAGGGAACCAAGCTTTAGTCTCCAGGATTGATGAACGTCAACCACTACTAACTGCGTTCGTTAGAAATACAGTTTAAGAGTAATACAAGATTAATACAGTAGTCACTAAATTAAAATTACTGCCAGCCGGATTTAGCAGCTCCAATCATCTGAAAACAACATTGCACCGATTCAAACTCATTATCCTTTGGGGAAATGTTGGAGCTGCTTATTGCGTTGCACACACCACTTCTCGTCTTATCACTGAAGCTAAGCAACACAACCCCAGCTAGAACTAACGTGGGTGGCCACTTTGGAAAACTGGGTACCGCTAATACCCAAAAATTGTCGCAATAATATAGTGTCTGCATTAGAACTAATGACCTTGTAGTTGAAGGGCCCTAAAACGAACGAACGAAGCGAAGAGGAAATGCTTTCCTTTTTAATTTTGAGTGACTCATGTTGTGGACTGAATCGTTTGATGGTGTTTTAGGACCCTTCAACTACAAAGGTCATTAGAGCCCCGTCCACAGCATAGTTCTTATGCAGAGACTGCGCAGACACTACACTAATGCGACGATTTTTGGGTATTAGCAGTACCCAGTTTTCCCAACGGCCGCCCATGTGAGTACTAGCCGGAGTTGCGCTGCTTAACTTCAGTGATCAGACGAGAACTGGTGTGTCCAACGCAATTCGCCACTCCCTTTGTGGGCTGAAATTCACAGTGCAGAAAGGGGCCTTCTCCGTCCCGCCTTTTGGGAGAAGAGCTCAGCTATGTAAAACCATATCCAAAAATTCAACCGTGAGTTCCCTTCCTGCATGTCTCTCTATCCATCCTCATTTTTCTGGATATTCTTGCTATACGGATTTGTACCTGACTCCATGGGAACCCACCTTACAACCCACAATTATACTAGACAAGTACCCAACTCAGTCCGAATTGATTGGCAAGTAGCTGGCAGTAAGGCACACTCTATCTAAGGTTGTTTGAGCCCAAATAAAATACTGGCATCTCTCTCGCTCGGAAGAAACCAACCCACCTCGGTTCAGTATCGATCCTAAAACCACTGACGCAGAGGCGGGTTAAACTTTGAAAACTTTTAAATAATATAAAAATGTGGCGTCTTATACGAATGAATGCTTCTAAACTTCCCGTTAATCCAAACATTTCATTGAAATAAGCAGTCCTCAGATATGCCACAGGCATCTCAACATGGAGTGAAATCCAGCAGAGCGTTAAATCACGAAGTAAACCAAATCCTAAATGAATTGCTTCCCTTCTGTGCTCCGGTGTTAGAAATGATTGCCTACTAACATTTTCAAGGGGACCCAGTTAAAAGTGAAGTAGAAGTTTTTGTGTATTGCCAAATGTTGTAGTCACCTGCCTACTACTACTACCACCTTTAGGGGTTTATAGTACCAAGTAATAAAATTTCAACTTTATTCTTTGTTGTATGATCACAGGGTGGTCTGATTCAACTACTACAGGCGCAGGCCAATGAAATTTATCCTAACAAATTTCAGCGTTTAAGCACCTCGGCCTGTCAGATGAGAAGTAGCCCGCTATTTAACTGCCGACCATTTTCCGCTTCAGACTGAGTTCCTACACCCGATATTTGGGACCTTCTAGCTGTAGTAGCGGATGCGCGTTGCTCCCTCACTTGTTGTCCGAGAGTCACGGGCCGTTATCAAACACATTAATAACGCCTGATGATAAAGGGTTCCTTCTCATTCCTAATTTTATGTCTAGTCCGACCCTGCTCTGAAAGAACTACAATCTTTATTCCGCACATTGCAGATCTGATCGCTAGGGTACTCTGCGAGCTGTTCAATTGCGTTGGACGCACCAATTCTCGTCTGATCACCGACGTTAAGCAACGCAACCCCAGCTAGTACTGACATGGGTGGCCGTTTGGGAACACTTGGTACTGCAAATACCCAAATCGTCGTAACAGAGCATTGTCTGTGCAGACTCTGCATTAAAACTATGTAGTGAACGGATCGCTAATGACCATTCTTGTTGAAGGGCCCTGAACCACCGACCATCTGCCATTTTCAAGAAGAAATGAATTGAGGGTTGGGTGTTTCTTCTCAGGAGTGCTATATTTTGTAGTAGGTGCAGTCTTTATTCTGTATTCATCCTCAGAATGAGATTGGAACCACGGAGATAAAGCGCTAACGATGGAAATAGAAAATATGTACTATATAATTTCGATTGCCGGTATATACCACCGAGTTACCGAATTATTAGACGTTTGAGATTTTACCAAAATAACTACTGGGACAAGTAAACATGTTTTGGTGCTGTAGGAGATGAAAAATCTATGTTCATCTCCAAAAAAATTTTGTAAGATGCTTTTTAAAGATTGTTTTTTTGTAAATACATTCCATTGCAGTTATTGAAGAGAGAAATCTCTGTTGCTGAGTGAATGGTTAGTTTGCTTGATATCGTGAGTCTTTGATTTCCGTCGATTGGGAAGCATTACTGTGACCTCGTGTGGTATGTACAACGCCGCTTGCACGTAAGAGAATCCTTTCTTCGGGAAGTAAATTATACAAAGGGGTTAAAAAGTTCCATAAAACTCTCCAAGGAAGGGGAATGATTGGAGTAAGAAGGAGATTGTCTTTCTAGGCCAGTGTTCTACAAGAAATTAGTTCGTGATGCATAGTTTCCCACCGCCTGGTTGCCAACCAAAGCTGCAACCCCGGTCTACTGATCGTTGGGGAATTCCATCGACACCAAGGGGCGAGCTCTTACACCCGGGAATTTTGCCTCGTCTACCCATTGCATCCTTTACGTGCACACACCATCGTACACCACTTGGGATCTCGGGTTTACTTCTCATCCAAAAGAAAGCTCACTAGGGGTCTCTCTACCCCCTGGCGTTGGTGGAACACCCCAATATATAGTAGACTGACGATAAATAAGCATAGGAGTTGCAGCTGTGGAAAAACACTGTCCAATATATCGCCCTTGTGTCTATTCAGAGGGATAAGATGCGTACCAGACCCTGACCTAAGCGGGAAATGGGTTAGGAGTTGCTTTTTGGGATCTGGAACATTTGCCCCTGAGTACTTTTCGCCCCTCTGACGTCTCGCCCCCAAACATTTCGCCTTTCGGATGTTTCGCCCCTGGAAGGGCAAATGGACATTTATTTCTTTTTTCTCTGTTTTATATAATAAAAATTTTAATAAAAATAAAAAAAAACACAAACATAAAGCAAGACTGTCACATAAAAAACGCAAACATAAACTAAAATTCAACATTGTATGCTATGCCTTTCAGAAAGTCCATTAAATTTCTATTGCTGATGTCCTCCACAATGTGTAGAATTTTGCCGAAATTGCCGCACATCTCTTATTTCGTACATTGACAGGGTTTCCAGCTATTATTTGTGTGATTTCGAAATTGGGAAGACTTTGCTGTTTTTCTAAATAAAACCAGAATAACAAAATGAACGGCAATTTGCCAACCCCAGGGACGAAATGTTTGGAGGCGAAACGTCCGAGGGGCAAAATGTCGGGGGTGAACCTTCCGTAAACCGCGTTTTTGAAGGTGTCAAAGTTCTATAACGGGATTACTTTAATCTCTTACTGCAGACTCAGCCGCTATCAATCAGCAGAGATATGTGCTGTGCAACGAACTTTTGTTTAGCATGTCCCGATATCCTTTTCATGAAAATGAATCCTTCCATGGCGAACCAATACGGTAACTTTTCCATGTGCTGAAACTTTTTCCGTGATGTCCTTTAAGGCCGTTTACTTTATTTTAATAGACATGCATATAAAACAGTTCATGAGGTTCTATTTAATAATTAACTCATTGATTTCCAGCAACCAACACCCTGGTATGTGTGTTGAGGATACCCGCCAAGAAAGCTCTCATAATGTTGCCAACGATTTTAACTTTCGCGAGTAACAATAAAGTAATGGCAAACCTGTACGTAGTACAACATTGCATGACCGCAGTGCCGGCCCTATAGGTTCGGCCGCCCGTGTTCAAATATGTCGAGGCCGCCTTCAATTCATAAGAATTTGACTTATTTTTTTAACGTGAACTGAATTTTTGGGCAAGACTGTTTGAACGCTTGAGGAGTCCAAAGAGAATGCACAAACGGGCCTACAAGACATTCAAACAGCAATGGAAAGAGAGGGCCTAAAGGTGAACGTGAAGAAAACGGAGTACCTAGCTTTCACTTGGAGTGGCCAGGAGCAAGAGGGTGAGATTCGTTGTGGGCGTGAGGAGATACCAGTGGTGCAGGAGTTTCGTCATTTAAGATCTGTTTATCAGATCACTGGGGAGATAGACTCTGACGTGACCCATAGGATCAATGCAGGATGACTGAAGTGGAGACAGGCAAGTGTAGTCCTGTGCGACCGCCGGGTCCCAATAACGTTAAAAGGCAAAGCTTACAGAACGGTCGTTAGGCCTGCTATGCTGTATGGCTTAGTGTGTTGGGTGGCTAGGCAGAGCCATGAGAGAGAATTTAGTGGCTGAGATGCGAATGCTGCGATGCATGAGTGGGGTGCCACGAGCCGACAGAGTCCGAAACGATTAGAATAGAATTAGCTTGGGGTGGGAAACATCAAAGAAAGATGAGAAAATCAGCTGAGGTGATATGGGCATGTGATGAGAAGGGGAGAGGAAGAATTTATGAGGTCCATTGTGGGACTGCAGGTGATTGGGGGCACCAGGAGTAGGGGAAGACCAAAACGGACGTAGGAGCTGGCGGTGCAAAGGGGCATGGAGGCGTGCGGAGTGATGGGGGACTTGGTGGGTGACAGGCGGAGTGGAGGATAAGAACCGACAAACCTGACCCTGCCGCCGGCCGGATAAGGGTGAGATGATGATCGCTTTTTGGGGAGAAGTCTCTGGAACGGATTCCAAGCAATGATTAGTTTTGTTTGGGTAAAGAAATCGTTATTTTGGTTTGATTTTCATGTTTGCCAACACGGCAAAAATTACCCTTATTTTGGTGGGCCACCCGCAGTGGCGTCGTTAGGGTTGGCGTCACCCGGTGCGGTGACGCCATGGTGTCACCCTCTCTCCCGAAAAAAAACTGCTTCTTCTGCTTCGGCGGCACCCCCCTCTCCCGAAAAAGCTGCTTCTTCTGCTTTGGCATCACCCCCATTTGTCATGGTGAGAGTGGTGTCACCCGGTGTAGCCCGCACCCCCTAGTGACGCCACTGGCCACCCGCGTTCTTTCTATACGTTGAACATATGGGCGGTCCGGCCCTGCACGGCATTGCCGTCATCAAATTACTTTAAGCTTGAAGATCTCCCAAAATGTAAGCGAAAGAATGGATGATATTATAATCACAAAAATACTGTATATCAGCAGAGTGACAACTGGTAACAACAACCTGAAATTGCTTGCTCTACTTCAAATTTGACCTAAAAACTAATTCTATATAATTGGGTTGACATTAGTTAGGGGTTAATGTATGGTTTTAAATGAATTTATTCGTATTTATATTCACTCACGTTGGATATGTTAAATTACGTTAATATATTACGGAAGGCATATGACAACCTTTTCAGAAATAAAAACGCAATTATTTTATCCCTTACAGGTTATTTATTATTAAACATTGGGTGACAGTATTTCTCCCAAATTCTTTCTGATATCAAATTATATAACTTCGGTGACATTCTTTGTGAATCATAATGTCAACGTTTTCTTTTTATTCATCCATTTAATCAGCCGTGTGAATGAACTGCAATGGATGTGTTTAGTCTTTGCACGTCACAACTTTCTCTTACCCCCATTTTAATGTTTATTCATATGATAATGTGCCTCATAAAAGAAGATTAAATGCTTGACACGGAAATTTATTATTTAGTAAGGTGGTGCCACATTTCCAAAACGACATTTGCATAGTTGGTCGAAAAATTCCTTATCTAACTCCCGATGAGGGATTATGCTGAATGCTTACCAAAAAAAAAACGTCGAGTTAATTTTCAAAATGTAAATGATGGTTTTCATATTCGTGTCTCATGTCTCCTATCATATTTTCTCTCTCACCCTGTCCATATCTCTCCCAAACTCCTGAAGTATTGAAAATTTAATGCGTTACTATATTTGATGATTCAATATGCGTGTTTTACACGAAACATTTCATATTTTTAATTGCAGTTGTATAGTCTGATTTTTGTTTTCCTGAAAAGGGCGGAGAAAAAATTTGTCATTGCATTAAAAAAATCCTAGTAAGACAAATATTTTACCTTCTAATAATAATAGTGAGTAAACATTTTTAATAGTGGCCTGATATGTGCGGATGTTAAACATTCTCCTAATGCTTTAATTAATAAAATTGACAAAATAGGCGTCGCTGCTGAATTAAACTATTAAGTGACAAATGGCTTCCCATGGAGTTTCAGTTAATTTAAATGTCAGGTGGGGTGTTAACATGTGTGCCCCATAACATTAACGGTAAATGAACTGATTTTTAGTCATGTAATGTTAATCTACTAACTCATAAAGCTGCTGAATAAGCTAGGGTAAGAAGTTCATTGATTGCAATCCTCGAAATGGATATCTTTTCTAATATTACCTAATGAAAAGCATATAAAATTGAAAGGTCGAAAGCATTTGAAAAATGGACTCTTATTTTGATGAATATCTAGTGCTCTACATTCTTAATGAAAGTCATACAGGCCTATAGTTTGTGACAAATTTATGATTCAAATTTTTAGATACTAAAATGAGATTGTGTTATCAGCGTTTCCATTTTAATGTACACGATCTCAGAGACAAGAATCAGTTCAAATGGTTATCATTTTGGATTTTTTGCTGATGTTTCATGTCAAATTTCAACTTTGTTTACTCTTACTGTAGATGCATCTAAACTACTAATTAGTATTTTCGCAATAATTAGAGGGGGTACTATACAATATCGTATGCCGCCTCGGTGGCGCAGTGGGTAGTGTATTCAGTACCTGGTGTCAACGGATCTACGTTCGATACTGCACCGAGGTGGGTTGGCTTCTATCGAGCGAGAGAGGCCCCTAGTGCGCCTACGTTAGGACGAAAAGAAAAGCCGAGGTCCCGTGTGGTGTACGATGACATTTGCACGTAAAATTACCCTCTCTAATATGCAACGGGTAGATGAGGGAGACTTTCCAGGTGTAGGAGCTCGCCTCCTGGGGTCGATCGAATTCCCCAACGAACATTACACTGACGGTAAGTAAGCATAGGGTTTGCAGCTTTGGTCGGTAACCCGCTGCGGAAAAACACTGCCCAATATGTCACCCTTGCGTCCAATCAGAGGGAGTTTTTCCTTGTTTGTTGTTGTTTTACGGCCCTTCAACTACAAAGGTCATTAGAGACCTTTGTACGCAGCCGGCTGCCATCCAATGCTTCATCAGGGAACAAGCTCCTGCACTGGGATTTTTGCCTCATCCATCTGTTGCATAGTACAGAGGGTTCTTTTACCTGAAAATTGCATCGTGCACCACACTGAGCTACGGCTTTACTTCCCATCCGACAGAAGGCGTCTTAGGGATCTCTCTATCTCTCTAAAGAAGACAACCCACCTCGATCCAGTGCCGAACCTGGAACCACTGATGTTTTTGTTTGTTGGTGGTTTAGAGCCCCTCAACTACAAAGGTCATTAGAGCCCCGTCAACAGCATAGTTCTGATCCAGAGACTGCACAGACACTACATTAATGCGACGATTTTTGGATATTAACAGTACCCAGTTTTCCCAAGCGGCCACCCATGTTAGTACTAGCTGAGGTTGCGCTGCTTAACTTCAGTGATCAGGCGAGAACTGGACAGGCGGGAAAAGGGTTAGGAGTTGCTTTACTATATAGGCCTAATATCCTATTGATTCAATAAATAGTTAGCTATGCTCAAAGCAATGTATAATAATAAGGACCTTAAGAAATTTCTCTCAATTTCACCAGATAATTAGTAATGCCTTCTATGTGAATATTGATTACATAATATGAAACCAGGAGAGTCAATTGTAGTTTCAATGAAATCCGAACGGTCAGGATAAAATGATTTTAATTCAGCTTTCTGGACAATTGGTATCACGATCTTTGCCCATCGACACACTTCTGGACGTGATATTAACTCTTATGTCGGGTATCTCTATCAGTACTCGTAACTTAACATTTGTTACAAGCGTTTCTATGCCTTACTAAACACCTTTAGGCTACCTGGCAAAAGTTCATACTTTGCTCTCAGTTTGCGAGCAATTCCTTTTAATCTTCATTGCGTATTTAAAAAAATGAATGGGTCCTAAGTAACAAATGGAGTCTCCTCCACGTCTCTTCAAAAACCCCAAAATTGTAAATGTTCGGTGATATTCCCCAATGAGCGGAAAATAGACAAGCATTTTCAAACATCTGATCTTGCGTAAGTGACTCTGCTGCCAAAAACGTATCAAGTTTTAATGAGTTCCTCCTTCACTCTTCTCATTACATCTCCATACCACCTCAGTCTACTCTCCCTCACTTTTGTCCGCGATGTCCCCACCCGCGAGCTATCTCTAATATGGTAAAGTGCCCAAATTGTATCGTCCCCTTAAGCAAAATCTTTAATTCTGAGAAAATTATTTGCAGGAAAAATAATTTAAAAGCTGATTTAAGTTTCTCAACTCCTTACCTACTTGTATGGCTAGTGTGATACTATTAAATAAAACTTTCTAAACCATAAAAAATTAAAAACTCATAAGAACGCAGATTTTGATTTTTCTAAAAAGGTGTCCTTATTCCGTCCCCCCTTTCCAGCTAACATCTACTGAATTATTTTTATGGGAAATTTCATTAAAACACAGATGACATCTCTAATAATAAATTTCTTGAGAGAAAACTTTTTATTGCCTGTTTAAATAAAATAGCCTAATATCAATTTTGGAATGATATTCTTCATAGAAGTTCAGCTCTACTACATTATAATAATAAGGCATAGAAGTGGTAAACACATTATAAAAAGGTCAACACGTGATCATATATGAATCAAAACTAGTCTAAGAGGTTGGGAAATTATAGAATGTAAAAAAAAAAGCAATACATTATGGGGGTCCTAAATCCGTCCCGGGGACGAATTTGGGAATTTCAAAGGGACGGATTTAGGATCCCAGCAATAACAAGTGAAAAAGTCCCATCTCTTGAACAAACAACCACAACTACATGGTTCTGACAACTAGAACACAATATTTAAGGAGTAATCTTTAATTATCAATTGCCAAATGATGAAAAAATTACTCGGAAGTGTCAATATAACTGTTCAAGGTTCGATTCCACAATTTAGTAAATTTACACAAAACCTATTTTTTGAAAAATTTTAAAGTTAAAAACAGAACAAAGCAACTGAATCAGAGCCAGTAATAAACTGGATGGTTCTGAAGGCTTCCATGTGCTGTTCTGAAGGCTACAGCCCTCCCCTTGAAAGTTAAAGCGGGGGGACGGATTTTGGGTACTTTACCATATACTCGTTCCTAATTCTATAAGCTCTCGACACCCCACTCATAATCTGTAGCATTCTCATCTCGGCTACTTGCATTCTGTTTATGTGACACGACCTCACTGCCCAACACTCTGCTCCATATACAGTAGCATAGCTGGCCGAACCATTGCCCATTAAAACTTCCCTTTCACCTTTATTGAATCTCTTATCACACAGGACTCCACTTGCCTGTCTTCACTTCAATCAACTACTACTGATTCTGGGAGTTACGACCTAACATTTATTCATTAAATTTTAATGTGTTCTGTCAGCTCTTACAGAAGGAAGCACTCTTGCCCCCAAAAGGATGCATTGATCTGAAAACTCGGATCACAATTTTATCAACATTTGAGTTTACAAATGGCACACAAACATTAGCGTAACAACAACTCTTTGGGCCCCCACAGATTGAAAGTTCAAATCATCTAGTTTAACAGCGATAGATTTACAGAACCACTAAGAATCGCCTATTAATTCTAATTCACTACACTGCAAGCAGCCTTATTTGGCCAATATGGCAGTGGAGAGACAACTCTCATTCCTACATATAATACCATAAAACTCCTAAAACCCTAAGCTAAAATATTAGTGTCCCCTACAATACTAGCAATGGTGGGCTTTCCTTTGAGGAAGCCCTCCACTTTATCCTCTGGAAGGCTATTCCATCGCCGAATGGTCCTAGGCAAGAAAGACCAGTAGTATTAGTCTGTCTGTGCCCTAATCTCCTTCAATTTATATGAATGATCCGTTCTCCCCTTATAATCTGCTAGGAATATATTTCCAACCAGAGGTCCATTGCACCCCAACAGCAGCAGTCTAATAAAAAGACTAATGTTGTGAAATATATGCCACTGGTTTAGTGTGTCCCACCCTAATTCCCTAATCATCTCAGACACGCTCTCCCTGCGAGAAAACCTGTGGAGTACAATTCTTTCTGCCCTCCTTTGGATCTTTCAGGTTCCTATGCGGTGGCATAGTTTGATACCTCCATTTACGCCACTGCCTACAACAGATTCTGCACCAAAATAAGTTTTTATGAGCCCTAGATCAAAAGGATAGATTGTGCCCCTAAATGAGGCATAATGAATGACAGAAGTGAATTCCTTGGCTAGGAATCCATTTCCTCTACCTGACGGAAATCGCATAATAAATATACTGTACAGTATTATGAATTATAATGAATAAATACTCTGCACATAATATTTTAAAAATGCACTTTTAAATTCACGTTGCAACACGCCATTTTGTGGAAAATTAAGAATTATGATACGGATGATAATTCCTCTGCTTTTAACCACTAACAAAAGTGCACTAGTTTTGACACATTTGGATGTGGTTATGGAAGAGCAGAACTTTATTATTCACTCGAGGTTTCACGTTAATGTCATGCACCCACTGATAATAAAGAGAGGTGAAGGAGATAATGATGCATTGATGTTTATTAATGGTAGATAATCAAAATGATTAGCTGCATGAATTTTTCCATCGCATATATATTAGTCATGGGGTAACCTTTACGCGAAAACATTCATAGAAATTGCTGTTAATGAAATTATATGCATGATCCAGGGCTGCCTTTAACAAGGATCATTAGATTTGATTTACTAGTGAAGTTAATGCAAAACTGCTCACGTCACTAGATTTACATCAAGCGTCTAGGTGTTTGAACCTTTGTAGACTAATTTTAAATTTGTTGACTTCCAGTACTGTGCATCTAACGATTTGTGATAATAACTAGTGTTGTGAAAGATAAATTTTCTGCTTCTGGTTCGTTAATTCCTAAATGAAATATATAGTAATTATTGTAAATATTTTTCCGTATGTCAGGGAGTTAAATAATTAAATACAGGAATATTCAAATAAGTAGCCCTTTCATTAAGCTGTCACAGTCCATCATCAAATTGTTTATGTCGCCCTTCTGTAAAATTTGTGAAAATCTAAAAGTACAACGATATGTTAGGATACTCTCTTGCCTGCTGCTTCTAAGACCAGAAATTCAGTATTTGAATACTTTTAATTTTTGGGGGGCACCCGTTTCATTATCCAAATTCAAAAATGAACTAGATCAATGCTACATCAGATATCCCGTCGCATAACCTGCACCCATGTTTACCCTGTCTTGCCAAAATAGTTTCCATAACCGGTATTGCTGTGATGAACCTAACCTAATCTCCTTCATATGTACCATGGAGTGCACATTTCTGGTACTCTCATTCTGCTCAACACTCCGATGGGAGCGGCGAATTTCTCTACTCGGACTATTATTTGGGAAAGGCTTGTAGAGCGGGCTTCACAACAGCAACAGGAACGGCAACGTAAAACGTATTTTGTGCAGAGGAGAGGGGCGACGGGTACGTCATGTGGTGGAGGTGCGCTCCTATTGGTCAAACTGCTTACGTTTAACGGGAAAGTTGAATTTTTTCAACTTTCCCAGCCGTTGCCATTCTCGTTCCCGATGTTATTGTGAAGCGGGCTTAAGAGTACGCAGGGAAATTTCATGATGTTTGCAACATTGAAAAAACTTCTTTTCTGACACTATGGTATGTCTATACAGTCCAACTTACTTATAAAAGACTTGGATAAAAGAGAATCTCGGTTATAAGAGAGCCATTTTGAATTACCATCTGCATATAAGAGAAATAAGAGAAACCTGGATATAAGAGATTATTTTGGATTTCCTGAGGTGTCTCTTATATCCGAGTTCGTCTGTAACAGTGGAAGAAGACACTATAGTTTCATCAATCTGCTCCTGTTCGTTTTCAAACTACTAGATAAAATATACTTTTCTTACTTTTCTATGTTATTTTTACGTTGTATAACTCTGGGTGTTTTGAGAATATAATATGCCAAACTATTGTTTATACCTATCCCATAATAAAGTACATTTCATGTGCAACAAAATGTAGTGGTTAGCCCTTCTCTGTATGACGTTTTGGCATCTATAGCCTATGCTGCAAAACACCACTGAGGAGGCCAAGAGTACGCAAGCATCAGATCAGAAGGATGCAAGCAGAGATTAGAAATCTTAACGTCTTCTCCTTTCAAAACTTGCTTAGAAGAAAAAGAAAAATGAAATTAGGGAAGGGAAAGGCAGAAAAAGTAGTGAGAAAAGAATGAAGTCTGCAAAGAAGAAATCAAATATGCATAGACAACTGAAATTTGGAAAGCATGACCAAGGCCCATCTGGGGTTAGGGAGACTAAAGCAGATGTGGGAACAGGTTGTCCAGAGAGACATGGAGTGTCAGGGGTGGATGGGGACGTGGTGGGAGACAGATGGGAGTGGAGGGCTAGAACCCACAGACCCGACCCCGCCATTGGTGGGAGAATGGTGCGATGATGATGATGCCCCAGATGTGGATGTTCATATTCTGAAAACTGGATTCCGTGTGGCATGTGTTAGGAGTGGTGGCATGAGAACTGCTCTGCTTATGAAGGCAGTGGGCTATTTGTTTGTGACTACTGTTAGTGTATTCCCCTAACCACTCTACTTGCGTACTGTTGCCCTCCTGGTAGGTCAAGAGTACACAAATACCATTTTTTTTACATATTATTTTTCATTTATGTATGCCTTTTCACAAATTATTGAAACTTAGTCTAATGTTTCATAAAGGAATAAAGAATGTGTAATAAAATTTTGAAGTCTGTAACTTAGAATATTATGAAGTGGATCTCCTCAACTAACAAAGTGCATACTCTTACAAGCCTTTCCCATATGTGTAGTTATGTCACACCTTAATTAATGAGATCAATGCAATTGCGCACTCATAATCGCTGGTCCTGCCCCAAAGTGTCATTTTCCTTCCAATTCCTGTGTTGAATACTACAATTCATATTTCTCATGATCCAACAGCTAACATCCTTTTTTATCACTGTCTGTATGTTCACAGTTTGAATTAACCGTTTAGTGACCAATAATGGTCAAATATTTCTTTAATCTACTTATGGTCATAAATATCCTAATTGTCACAAATTAAGAATTGCAAACCACAATAGCGTAAAACGAGAAAGAAAAATGCACATTGAAGTGGTCATTTGTACTTAAGTTGAATATTCATAGATATTTAATCAACTACAAACTTTGTCATTGTTCCTGTTAAACAGAACATATTGAGGAAATAGCTGTTTGCATTTCATTATGTCGATTTCATTCTCCGTTTGGCATCATGATAATTTTCTGTCCAACTGCCCTAAGATTGAAATCAGTAATTAGCAATAATTGACGACAAATGTCAACATACATTGTTGCCAATAATGAAAAGTTATTTTTCCTTCTACGCGTTTTGTTTGCATACTGTGAATTCTTATATTTACAGTAAAACAATAGTTATCATGGCAACATAATTGCTCTCCAAAATGAAACTATTTTTCCCAAGCCGATTTAAGGAGAGGATCGAAAATGTGCATTAGCTTTAACGATTTAATCTGGGTCTGCATTGAAATTCCAAACTAATTATTCTCGGAAAACTTTTAAAAATAAATCATCCGTCAGATCGTCAATCATATTTTGTTGTGAACAGTTGCAAATATAACTAGTTCCTGTGTTTCAAATGACCCCACCATCAAAGGCACTCAGAAATCGAATAACAGCAAACATTTTTTTTGCTTTTCAACCAATGCTTGAAACATTCACAAACGCTTTCGAAATAGGAATCAAATTTATGAACGTCTTTTCCAATTGCAGACGTTTTCAAAAATTTAGTCATTTCAATGGAGATTGGGTTTATCCGCCCCATGGTGGAGCAAAATAATCCTAGCAGTTTTCCCAAATCCGGGGGTAGCTTTTAAACTCTTCTCAGTCACTTCAACGTACTCAGAGTCTTGTTGAATAATTTTGGAGGCCACCATGCACTATCAGGTTTATCAAGTTTTAACTGTTCAATTAAAACTGGACAGTTAGATCTTATCGACACTACATTTAAAAATGTTGAACTACAGATCTTTTTGTGTGGCGAAAGATCCAAGGTTACTATAGATATCTACAGTAACCTTGGAAAGATCTACCTGTACAGTTGAACTTTGGCCTCACGTCTTCAGACAAAAGCTGAGTTCCCTATTCATTTTGTCCATTGTCAATAGGGAGTTTTATTACAACGTTTTTTGCACGCATACGCTACGCTATGCAGACGAATATTCAACTGCACAAACGCGGACGCTGGGTTGGTCAAACTGAGTGTAGGTTTTGACATACGCTTTTCAGACGAATGCTCTGGTGACGCTTGACGCTGAGTAAAAAATAAACAGAAAATGGGTGACAGTGGAGGAGGTCTCTAGGTAGGTGGTGCTCATGTATGGGCCGTTGCAGAAGCGCTGCAATAAAACTTTAATTTTTTTAAAAACCGTACGCTAATCACGTGGTCTGTGTATGTCGTTATATGGTATGGTCGTTATAATAAAACTCCCTAATAACTCCAATGTTACGGACGTATGTGTGGCAAAATCTCTTTCAGTTTCATACTGAAGATGATTTTCAACAGTTTTAACTGCCCAGTTGAATTGAAGATGAAACTGACAGTGTATGGGGGCTTTTATGAAGCACTGTTAAAATAATTCTCACCACAAATCAATAGAGATGAAAACATTCACAATATTATTCAAACAATTTACAATTTTGTAATTGCACATCTTTTCAATCTAGAGCCCTTAGGCCATTGTCGTTCCATCTCGTCCAAAGACACCGCCCAGGATGATCTAAAGTGCAACGGGCCAGAACCCGCAGACGTAGCTCTGCCAGGCGAGATAAGGCTATGATGATGATTTTCATTATAAACAGCTTCATGTAAAGCTTTTATATATACCTGTTGTGTCATAATTTGTTCTTAATTTTTAACTTTAGTATTTTTTACCCTCTGCATAACGTATCTGAATTCTTTTCATTGATGTTAATACACTATATGGTACTGTATATATTTTTAGATATTGGAAACACCAGCATTATCTTTATTGAGTTTAATTTTAACTTTCAAAAGGCTAATGGGCCTTCTGACATTTTTAGACTTGATGAATTAACACTCTGATCAACATGCAGAAAATTGTTATCGACCAATTTTAAAACTTATTATGCGATTAATCATAGCTGCAATTTGTTATAAATGAGGGTAATGAATGATTGGCAAACTTTCATTTAATGTACCAATCTAAAATGCATTTGTTCGTGTGAAACACCACAGGTGTCATTTCCTTAGCAAAAGGATCCATTCAAGTTTTATCAATGATGCTTCAGAATGGATAAAGTAAACATGACTTACGTCAGAGAGAATTTCAAAAAGTAAATTTTCTGCGAGGCATGTCCGTATGCAGACTCGCATATTCATGGCTGATGTGAATGTGTTTCCATTTGACTGATTGATTCGTTTGTGTTTCGAGCCCCGTCCACTGTGGAGTTCTAATGAAGAGTATGGGTATACACTATGCTGTTACGATAATAATGTCGGGTATCAGCAGTACCCAGTATTCTCAAGCGGTCACCCATGCTATTACTACCTGGGATTGCATTGCTTACCTATGTATTTCCATGCAATGTGATATCCAGTGCAGGATATGCCAGCATGATGACCCACTTTGTTGGCACAAAGGTAGCGTGCTGGGCGAATGTTTCAGAGCAGGGGTGGCATGGCCAACATGAGACCCGCTGGGAGTCATGTTGCAGCCCGCGGAGCTAGGAAAAATGAACATAAAATTATTGTGCATGTCACCCAAAATAACATTACATCATTCGCCGGCACGGACCAGACAAGCGTTTGACTGTGATCTCACATACTGGGACGCCACGACGTGATCAAAGCTGCAGGACGCCTGCTTGTTTACTTTAATTCAATACAAAAATGTTAGGTGCGTGGCCCGACAGGAAATATTATTTCTTAAATATGGCCCGCGTGCTGAAAAGGTTAGCCACGCCGGCTTCAGAGGTTCCACATCCTGGACTAAGGTAGTTTGACTTCTTTTCAGCATTGCGTCTATCGTCGGTTAGGAACTAAAGTGCATATGTGTAATGTCATCTGCCCCTAAGAGCCCTTACCATATGGAAAACGTTCCAGGTTTAGGAGCTCGCTCCCTAGCTTCAGTGGAGGAAAAGCTTCAAAGATGAATTATCTGTCGACGATAAATAAAACAAGTAGAGCGATTATGGTTAGGGTATAGTGGCCCAAATCCTGAATTCATCCATGAAGTATTCTCTGAACCGGAAAATGTTTTGTTGGTGCTCTGGGAGCCAAATCTGTATCTGCCCGACCGTCTAGCTTTTCATTTGTTATACTGTTGCTCAGTGCCGGATTTAGATATTGAGAGGCCCTATTTCAATTTTGAGGCTCCTTTTCAAGCCCTTTTAAGACCTTTTCCAGTCCTTTTGAGGCCCTTTCCTTAAGTTTTCAAGCCCGCTAAATGTTGAGGCCATAGGCTTCAGCCTACTTAGCCTAGTGGTAAATCCGACACTGCTGTTGCTGCACGCATTGCGAATCAAGTGTTAAGTGATGTATATAAACTTATATTGTTATAACATTCCAAAGAAGCACTAGTTAAAAGTTGCATAAAGTGCAATCGGTGGATAACCGTTGAAATACTTAAGAGACTATAAAAGTGATGTACTGAAACATCCATGCAAATTGTTATTCCTAACAGTTCAAAATCTTTTCACCAACATACTATCGACTGAATTCAATTTAATTGAAATAATATCGCAAGTTAGAAAATGGGTTTTTCAACGTTCCTTTTGACAAGTTTTGAATATTTCACAGACATTAAGACACTCTTAACATAACTAAACAATTACAGTGCTCTTTGAGTAGTATTTCATTATGACAACCAATAGCTTAGATGATTCTATGCAAAAAGCACTTCCCCTAAAACTACTTTGAAAAACTGTAAAATCCTGTTCATTGTAGAATAAATCAATAATATTTCACAATTTACTACCTCGCTTTAAAAAGTACTTTTAGGGGCTAACGGGAGAGAAACCTAGTGCTGTATCTACAAACAGCATGCATTATTCATTCCGTTGGAAATTGCATGGTGCGCAAGTTCAGCTTTTCATTTAAAGTTCTTATATTGCTAAAGTGGAATTGGAAGATATTTTAGTGCAATGGTATTGTCTAGCAAAGTTGCACTTGAACATTTTCATACAAAATACATTTCAATGAAGACGTCTCCAATAGCGATTACCAGTGAAATCATAGTATTATTTTTATGCCAGAAGAAGTACTGTGGTATTGTGCAAACATCAGTATGCGCACGATGACACACTATATTTTATTCAAGAAATGATTCATGATTTGGCCTTTTTATAAGATGTAATAACTGATAGTTTATTTTATGCTTTTTCTGTTAAGTAAGTTTGGTGCAAATTACAAAACTGTTTCAACTTCACCAACATGACTGACTACAGCAACTTGTCATAGCTTTCATGGCAGCACTAAATTTGTTGCCAACTCACACAATGCCTGTCATTCCAGAAATACGTGTGAACTCTATTATGTGTGCTAGATTTTTTTATGGATCACTGTGGAAAAAATTACTTTCACTTTACCCTACATAACTCTGACACTTGTAACATTTCTTGTGTGAGCAATTTTGGTAACAAAGATGAAGGTAAACTGAGTAAATTACTAAATTTTCAATTGGCTAATTTGCTCATTGCTCGAATTAATAATGGCAAGAAGGTGCCATTATAGCAGGTGTGGAATATATGGCAGATTAGATGTTAGACTTCAGTTTCCTTGGGGTTCAATGGTTTTGTAATTAGGAATGAGAGTCATTCTCTCCACTGCCAATTTGGCCTGTCAGGTCTGCTTGCAGTGTATACAATTAGAATTAGATTTTCAGTTAATAGATAACAATCTCGTGGCTCAGAGGTTGTCTGTTTGATTAGTGGGTTGCGAGTTCGAACCTTGTCAGAGCAGGGGAATTATTTCAGGCGAATAGTGTCAAGTCCATGACAGGTGTCTGAGTTTTGCAGGCTCTAATTTCGTTTTCAAACATATTTATTTATTTATATGGTGCAGTCAACGTGATATGGCAACGTATCAACGGGACTACAAAGGCCAAATAAATATTTTTGAAAGGAAGTTGGAAGGCAGTCACAAACTTTCCGTCACCAATTTCTGCGCGACATCCCAATAAATGTCGGAGCCCTTTTTGAGTGGCTGTATTGTGTTGGACACACCAGTTCTCGTTTGATCACTGAAATAAAGCAAATGCAATCCCAGCTATTACTGGAGTAGTGCAACACCCAGTTCGTGCTGACATGGGTGGCCGCTTGGGAAAACTGGGTACTGCTAATACCCAATAATCGTCGCATTAGTGTAGTGTCTGTGCAGTCTCCGCATAAGAACTATGCTGCGGACGGAACTCTATTGACCTTGTAGTTGAAGGGCCCTAAAACACCAACAAACAACAACCCTGGCATAGGTGACCGTTTGGGAACATTGGGTACTGCTAATACTGTGCAGACTCTGCATTAGAACTACGCAGTTGACGGGGTTCAAGCGGCCATTGTAGTTGAAGAGCCCTAAAATACAGGCAAAACGAATCGGAGCCCTTTTAGACAAACGAAAATGAAGTCAAAGCCAATGAATTTGTATATTTCATGCAACTTCCTTTGCGCAGGGCCCCTTTTCAAAGGTCTCTAGGTACATACCGATTTTCCCAACGGTAAACATGAGCCTAACCCTGCGATAGGAGGATGTGCAGCATAATTATCATTAACAGTCTAAGGAGCTCAACGTTTTTTAGAAGGATCCAAAAACTATAGACGCAATACAGTGGAACCTTTCTTAACGACCATAATTCGTTTCCGAATCTCACTCGTATTGTGAAACCTTCGTTAGGCGAAACAATTCTTTTCATAGGAATCAATGTAAAATGGGATAATGCGCTCCATCATCATCATACCCTTATTCCGTCTGTGGCAGGTCGGATCTGCAGGTTCTAGTCCTCTACTCTCACCTATCTCCCACTAGGTCCCCGTCTATCCCACACACTACCATGTCCTTATGGACAACATGCTCCCACGTTTGCTTTGGTCTTCCTTTGCCACGGGAGCTGGATAATGAACTCCATTGCAACAAAATACTCCTTGTATTTAAGAAAAGTTTCTTCAATTAATGATTTGGCATTACACTTCTATTCTGATTTTTCTTTTAAAGACAGCTGTATAAGCATGTTTAAACTGTGCACTAAAAATAC
Source organism: Trigoniulus corallinus (assembly GCA_013389805.1). NCBI lineage: Eukaryota > Metazoa > Arthropoda > Diplopoda > Spirobolida > Trigoniulidae > Trigoniulus > Trigoniulus corallinus. The sequence continues at coordinate 21,380,032 of JAAFCE010009126.1, read as the reverse complement.
ACAATATTGTGTCTGAATGTATTTCCTACAAGCGAGAGTAAGGTGCTAACTAAGCAAGCGCTAAATGCAGGCTGATAGCCGAGATGCAGAACCCTGCATATGACGTCACATTGTTCCCATGTACCAGAATTAACTTATCATTTAGGCATAATAGGAGTAAGGAATAGGCAAGGGACATATCAAGAGACCCATCCAGAGAGGGAGCGATACAGCAATTGGTCCCCCCTCAGTTCCTCAATAGGGCGCAACCGATGAGGCATTTTTCCATTGCTGTTCCCATTTCTATACTACCAGTCCAACAGTTGTAATCCAATCTGTAGTTTACTAAACCACTGAAGAGAGGATATTGTTTAAGGGGCAGTAAAGGACCTGTTGTAATTGATAGCTAGATTTATACTAAATTATTCACAGAATATTTAATAATATTTGGGGCGCACTTTTTTGAAGTACACCCCCCCTTGATCCGCCACTGGAATAGACAAAGCTCAGATACAACAACGTCTAGAATCCCAACAGTCAAACAAGTTGGTAAATTTGGCCATTTCGAAGGAAAGAAAACCCAGCAGCGGTTCTAGCATACGCGAGGCCCTGTGCAAATTGAAAGTGCGAGGCGCTTTCCAAAAATTTGCAATGCGAGGCCCAGAAGCGCTAGGCCCCTTAAGCGCGAGGCCCCGTGCATTTGCACAGTTTGCACGTGCCTAAAACCGCCACTGAGAAAACCTATGCCGAATTTAAAAAGAAAGGGAGTAAAAGTTTGTTTCAGGCTTCAGCTTCCCAGGAGGGGACACCACGTCTTAAGGCAAGTAACAGGTCGACATGAAGGAGAAGCTAAAAATTATTTACCTACAAGACGTAGTTCATAAATAAGCGAATGAAATACATGAACTCTGACTTCACAAATCTCTATCATTCTTAACATTTGTAGATAACAGCAGAAAAGCATAAATACTGCAATAGTTTTATGTTAAGGTGCTAATCTTCAATAAAAGCCCATTAAAATTTCAGTATTTGCACAGCTGATCATTACAATGGTGAAAAACGTATTGCAACAGTGCGTTCCAGAGCTTCCACAAGAAACGAGGAAAGAGTGTAAGACATCCGATAAAATGATGCAGACGTTACTTACTGTATATGGACTGAAATTAAACCAATTAAGCAATGAAATCATCTTTCATTGACATAGTTAAATTTTTATTAAAAGGCTAAATCTACCGAAGCAATATCAAGTGGCATATACTTCCACAGTTATCTAAATCAGAAACCTTTTCACACGTCTCAGGCAGGAGCTGTGTCTTGAATCATCCCTCCCTAATATTCCCCGTCACACTCTAATCATCCTTTGGTGTTTGATTTCTCTTGTTTCACTCTTCTGCTGGCCGCTTTCTGATTTCTGTATTCTTCGATATTTACCTATAATAAATCACTATTGTCCCTTCCTGGTAGCTCTCCTATTCCAATGTTTCTCAACCTTTTTTGGACCAAACGCCCACTTTTTCGGGTCCACTTCTTAATTCGCCGGCATTAATTTTAAGTAGCCTAAAATTGCATAATAATCCCCAAACTGCTTGAATGCTTGAAACAGTTGCACCATTGCATCAAACACAAAGCGAACTGAAAACATGGCATCGTAGAAATGCCTATATCTACATCTACGTCTTCATGGGTTGCATGAGCCACCACCACAGACGAGTTTCAAAATGCATTCACTCATGCAAAATGACCATTCCCTCCAAATGTGGATAGTCAGATAATCGCCCACTTTCAAAATGTCAATCGTCGACGCTGAGAAACGCTGCCGCATTCCCTTTCTATTCCCTCCCACGTGTCGTTTTGCATTCTCACTATTGTGTCTCATAATTCCTACGGACTCTGATAGAATTTTATTTCGCTTTTCTCTGGGTTCACCCATGTCTGTCTGTCTGTCTCTCTCTCTCTCTCTCTGCCCCTCTGTCTGTCTCTCTATTGCTCTATCTCTGTCACTTTTCTCCCTCTTTCTTCCTTCCTCTCTCTGTGCGTTCCCTTCTCTTCCACTGTTGTCTCTGGACATTTACATTGTTTGTGCTTTAGGGCCATTCAACTGCAAGGTCATTAGAGCCCCGTCCACAGCATAGTTCTATGCATAGATTGCACAGACACTACACTAATGCGACGATTTTTGGGTATTAGCAGTACCCAGTTTTCCTAAGCGGCCACCCATGTCAGTACTAGCTGGGGTTGCGCTGCTGAACTTAAGTGATCAGATGAGAACTGGTGTGTCCAACGCAATTCGCCGCTCTTCTGGTCATTTACACATAGGTGTGGTCCTTCTCTCTCCTCTATGACGCTCCAGCTCTATCTCTCTCTGGTCTCGCTGCAAAGAGTCTCTCTGATTTCTCGCTCCTAAGGCTGCCTATAAAGAAACGACTGACGACAAACTACAAATTTGTAGGCAAGTCATCACAGACTAACGACTGTTAGTCGAACATGCTGCGTCTTTTTTGTCGTGGTTGCATTTCTGTCGTTCGTCTGATTATCCCCATTGAAATGCATTGGTTGCATTTCCACCGACAATTTTGTAGGTGACGATTGTCGTTCGTCTATCTTAAGCCTAACACTTTCGTAGGTGTCCTCTTGAGTTGCTGTATGTTGTTTATCTGTGTTCTATGTGCTCTTTAGCTGCAGCTACTCACTGGTGTCCCTCTCTCTTTTTGTTCTTTCTGTGCTTTCCCTCACATCTTTTTAATCTAAATCTCATCATCTCTGATCCATCCGTCTAATCTCTGCTTCTTACATTTCTCTCTGCCACCCTTTGTTTGCTTTTTAAAATCTGGAATGGCCTTCGTCTTTTTCCAGCCTCTCTCTCTCTCTCTTTCAAAAGCTTACTTCACCTAAGGCTTTTCTTTTCAAAGCATTAGCTTGTTAGATGATCACCTTTCGTCAGCTACATTATACCAGTGTATGCTTGCGATCTCAGTTTCTAGAAACATGCTACAAAAATAACTACAATGAATCTCTAGTCATTATTTGGCCACAAGGATTTTTTCAAACGTTTGTTAATACTGAAAAGGAGTCAGTTTATTAGGGTACTCAATCAGTTTGTTCTTTAGAATTTTACCCCTGCAGTTCTGGTTGCAATTGGATCTTGGATTGTATTCATTGCATGCCATTTTCCGAAATACATAAGACGCTCACATTTTCTTTTCTGAAAAATGCCCTTTAAGATCAGTTTACCAACCCAATGAGCCCGAAAGCGAAATGATTTGATTTTTTATAGCAGTTGTTTCAGTTGCATTCAATTATATGCCATTTTTATGGAAATTTTATGTAATAATTATAGTAACTGGTGACGGGCACTTAGGTATTCTAACATATACAATTACCATTTAAGGTAAAAAAAAGTTATTCAATCTTTAAATATTTCTTTTTCTCGGAAATGCCGAGCTACTTGTACAGTACGTATCACCACAAATGACATGATATGAAAAAAAATGGTAATTTACTTCGTCAACAACCATAAAAAGTATTATTTCCAAAGCATCATGAGGGTTTAGCAAGCCCTCAGAAACTCACAATGTAGGGGGCATAGCTCATGAAATTCAGGTGATTTTCTGAAGTGTATCTTCTTTCAAAAAAGTAAAATTAGGTCATGGCTTCATTGGGATTGTACGATGTCTCATCCTGTCATGATCTTATGCATGAACATCAAGTATGCACTAAACCATTTCTAGAGTTAAAAATCCATAACAGATACAATATTAAGCATTAATATTTTCTACCAAAGATTTAAAATAATTGCTTGTTAATGTGAATATAAGAGTTGCCTATGTAGTGCAACGATTGGCAGCCTTACTTTTGTCACTTTTATTCCAGAAAATGTGACGTCTCGTTTTTTAACTACCATCCAACGAATCTACTTGACACAAATCTTATAATTCCAAACTCCTTTCTCCGCTGGGCTTAACATCGATAACACCCAAATGGCCTGGAAAGAAAAGAACTGTTTCGATATCGTCCCAAACAGCAGAAAGGTCCTCAGTCATAAGCTACCTATGTTGAGATTATGATCTTATCCGAATCTCAAGAAATGAGTGAGCAAATAATTAAATAAGCAGTGCGTTTTCCTTTGAGACCCATGAGAGTAAAAAAGAATTTGCCATTTACTATCCAGATCTCTCTTCCTGGTCCATGGGCATCCGCAAAGAGGGGACAAGCTGGGCAAACGTTTTCCTCCCTCCCAAAGAGATAGCAAAAATGCATTTGGATACACAAGTTGATTCATGGCACATTGAGGATTTCTTAAACTTTTCCCAGGTCCACGTTGATCATCCGACCTTCTGTTTAATGAAATGACCAGCTTTCAAAGGTCTAATGAACCCGATTCATTTGTGAATAGCGACATGGTGGAAAGAGAGAAACCCCAAGTGCTCGAGCGGCAAATTGCGTTGGACACACCAGTTCTAGTCTGATCACTGAAGTCAAGCAACGCAACCCCAGGTAGTAATGACATGGGTGGCTGTTTGGGAAAACTTGGTACTGCTAGTATCCAAAAATCGCCGCATTAGTGTAGTGTAGTGTCTGTGCAGCTTCTGCATCAGAACTACACAGTGGATGGGGCTCTAATGACCTTGTAGTTGAAGAGCCCTAAAACACCAGCAAACAAACCCAAGTGCTCCTTCCGCCGAAAGGAAAATAAAGTCGTGATGCCCCCGACTGGAGTAATAAATACGTGTAGATCAGTAAATTTTCAGGTGTAGGAACTCACAACAGTAAACGACGTTGTCCCAAGAAGAACAAGGCGGTCACTAATTTCGTTTAGTTGGTGGTTTAGGACCCTTCACCTACAAAGGTGAGTTGAGCCCCGTCCGCTGTGTAGGTCGAATGCAGAGTCTGCACATAAACAACGCTTTTACGACGAATTTGGGTATTAGCAGTACAACAGTATTCCCAAGAGGTCACCTACTCTAGTACTATCTGGGGTTGTGTTGCTTAACTTTGAGCGGCGAGTTGCGTTGGACACACCAGTTCTCGTCTGATCACTGAAGTTAAGCAACGCAAGCCAAGTTAGTACTGACATGGGTGGTCGCTCGGGAAAGCTGGGTACTGCTAATACCCAATAATCGTCGCATTAGTGTAGTGCCTGTACAGTCTATGCATTAGAACTACGCAATGGACGGGTCTCTAATGACCTTGTAGTTGACGGGACCTTAAACACCAACAAAATAAAAAAGAAAGTTGCTTAACTTCTGTGATCAGACGAGAACTGGGTCGACACTAAGCAAGCAAGTAGTTACTGAGTTAGGTCGGCAGCCGGCTGAATTTAGGTTGGGTTTAGGATGTTGACGATGCTGATGATTTACTGCGTTGCAGCGCTTTTAATGGCATGGCTTCCTTTCATTTTAAGCTAACATAAAACCTTGGCGTTATTTGCAAATCCTGCAAATGCATTGCTAAGTGCCTTAACCGTATTAAACCCGATACCTGCAGCTTACACTGCAGTAGAGCCGGTAGCGTGAATGAATCACATGTTGGGGGACAGCCATAAAGATGGTGCCCATCCACATTCTCCACCCAAAATTCTATATTTACAGTAACTAGGTCATCTGTTGTTAAATATTTAAAAGTTAAAACTTTAATAACGAGTCTTCATCTAGCTAACTGTAAATAAAACTCGGTAATAGGGATGTTTACAAAGGAAGCAGATTACATTTCGTGATTTCAAGGAACCATTGAATGCTTGAATACAACAAATAATGGGAAAGTGATTTTCACGCATAGTAGCTTATGAGACAATATGCATTACGGTGTGTCATATATTTTACTAATTCGTGTCGGTTTATATTCCTGAAAAGTCAAAGAAGGACTGTATTAAGCAGAGTAAATATTAGCTTGCTTTGCAAAAGTAGATGATTGTCCCCGCAGTCCAAAATGTCCTGGGTGCATAAATAAACCATGCTATACTGCATTCATTCTTTAAGTTTCCATATTCGACATACCTGGATGACATTTCCGGTCATGTCATTTGTATTGGTTTTTCGTGGACTGCAGAACTTGTGCATGTCAACAGAAAAAACAAACGAGAGAGATTGTATTCGTGAACATTTTGAATTTCTTTCTCTAAAAAATGTGCCTTTTATACATTCATTTCGTTTACAAAGTCACCTTTTGTGTTCTGAAGTTGATTATAAAACGTTATCGGTATCACTGCTGCTTCGTGTGTTACAACTCATATATGTGCACAGTCTTAGAATTTCATTTTGACCACTTTGAAGTTTCTTGAATGTTTCGAGGCGAACAGAATCGATTGAATTAACCTACAAGTCGTGTTCGCACAATTAGTCATACAAGGGAACAGCGGCGTATGGATCCGACTGACGAGTAGAGAAGAGGTAAAATGCATTTCTGCTTCAACCACATCCGTGCAATGCGTTAAAACAACGTCGTTTTCTCATAGGAAATTGGGCGCACAAACAGTATAACGACAGAGCAGCATTTGCCATTTGATTGATTTGAATGGTTGCGTAAAATATTATTTTAATAAGTATTATTGAAACCTCCAGCAATCTATAGATCAATTGAAAAGGTGTGCTTACTTCTGGAGGTCAAATCCCTTCGAATTGCTTTCTTTATAGTAAGAGGAAAACCGAAAATGAATCTTTTTCTACAGATAGTAAAATGCTCATTCAGCAACCATGAACACAAAATCAGGTAAATCAGAGTGAAATTAAATTTAGTTGACATACAGTAGGCATTATCAGAAAATGCAAAAGAATTGCCTAATCTAGGCTAGTGCCATGGTATGGGCTTAGAATCTGGACGTTGATTTAGGTGTTTGTTGCAAATAGAGCATTCTAAAGACCCACTACATCTGAGTCAGTTAGCTAATATTTGGTTTGAGTGAGAACTCATCGATAGGGAAAGATTGGAAGGCTGTAGTGTGACACACGTTTCCAGGTTCTCACTCTAGATGACGGATTTGAACACCAGATTTGGAATCTTGGTAAGTGGATCAAGTACTCGAAGGGCCTCAAGCTCAACCTGCCTTTGAGACTAAGCAATTTTCTCCAATCAATTTGTTACTTAAAAAGATGCTGATTGATGAATCGTTTTCTTAAAAATAGATCTCTATCTTTAGTCTTTTGTAGTTGCAGATATGAAGCTGCAAACTTTTGGATGCCCCAGCCTACCTGTCGATGATCCGCCACTGGTTTTGGTGGATGCTCAACCCTAAAATAGATAAGAAACAGGATTAGAAATGATAATTCAGTTTAGGTGTTTTTTTTCAATAATCTGTGCATTCAGGTGAAGATGAGCTTATATGGATATACTGAAAGGATTAACCTGAACTCTAACCTCAGAAAATTAAAGATTTCACGTTTTTTTTCTCATAAAGATGTTTCCTTCGTTGAATAGGGCTTACATAACACAACCTAAATCCTGTTAGGTTCAAAATGGGTTTCCTTATCAGATAGGAGACCGTGCTTCTTCAACTCAGTATAATTATTTTTTCACACCATTTAAAATAATTGAGTAGACCCGCCTCGGGGGCGCAGTGAGTTGCACGCTCGGTAAGTGCGACAGTAGTTCTAGGTTCGACACTGACCGAATGGATTGGCTTCTTTCGAGCGAGAGAGAGGCCCCGAATGAGAAGTAAAACCTAGGTCCCGTGTGGTGTACGATGGCATTTGCACGTAAAATTACCCTCTCTTCTATGCACCGGGTAGATGAGGCGATATTTCCAGGTGTAGCAGCTCGCCCCTTGGCGTCGGTGCAGTCCCCCAACAACCAATAGACCGAGGATAAATAAGCATAAGGGTTGCAGCTTTGATCGGCAACCGGTTGTGGAAAATCACTGTCAAATATATCGTCCTTGTGATCATTCAGAGGGACAAGTTAGGAGTTGCTAGTTGCTTTTTAAATAATTGAGTAGTGTTTAATTGATTAAGGTAGTTGATACTATTCACCCCCCCTCTTATAACTTTTTTTGGCCTCACAGCATCTCTTGCTGGCCCTCCTTTTACTCCGTTTCTGTGCAGATAACATGGTAGACAACACACGGGATCACTATGGCTTTATTTTCCATTCAACGGAAGGCTCACATTAGGCAATCTTCTTTTCTGAAAGAGGCCATCTGCCGTGGCCGGCATTGACCGCACAACAATAGAGTCGTGTAGTGCCTAGCCGCCAAGAAAGACCTTTACGTATGACGTGTCCATTTCGAAAGTTTGTAGTTGATGCGCCAACTCCCTTTTTATGCGATGACAGTGTTATGATGATTTCATCCAACTTGAAATTGACTTGAAAAATAAAAACGGAAGGGAAAAAATAACTGTTTGCCTCTTCAGTGATGGACACATATTACATTTTGTTCATAAACAAGTCATCATCACCGTTATGTTGTACTCCTAGCGTGCACCCAATATGCTCTTCAGTAATACGGTCTCACCTTTAGGTCAGATGAATGAAGAAGGTTACTCATTTCTTTTAAGCAGAATCCATTTTCTAGATAGAGGTATGAAAGCAGAACGTAAACAACCAACAAAAACTACTACCAATCTTCATCTGTTAGCATTGAGGTCCTCATCTGACACCATCCTCTAAGACAACTAGAGAGCCATTAATCGCATAATGTTTAAACTCTGCAGGTTCGTTCGGCTACAACGGAGACTGGTGCTTCTTTTTGGGGGAGGGTTGAATACTTCAAAATGTGCCTTTTCCTCAGATGGCAAGCTGAATCGTGGTCTCTTGTGGAGTGTGTAATGCCATTACATCAAAGCAGTTTCTAAACTGTCCAATAAATTGTAATAGTTTGTTTCGTTCCCCCAAACCCATGTTTCTAACACTGGCCTCTGGTGCCATCAACCATAAATATGTGGTGTTTTGCAGTTTGCCCCAAAAAAACTCTCCCTTCACACTGCCGACCACAGCGGTGACTCTATCCTTAATACTGTATCAGTAAGTTCTGCAAGACCGAACATCATCATTATTCCTAACATTTTTCAGGCTACAGGAGTTACACATTTGTCAACGTGAAATCGGGACGATACAGGGAACTTTTGGACTGTACTTTTACTCCCGACTGAAGACCTAATGCTGAGATCCCTTGCTTATTTAACGCCGCACAGTGGGGCAAGAGAGCACAAAACCTGGCAGAAATTCAAAAAATGAAAGTGTCCAAGAGATAAAATTTCGGGTTGTACTGGACCCTGGATACCCTCCTGCACCATGCCCTAGCTGATTTAGAGGTGCCCGCACAGTTTTGTGCAACATAACAAGCCACATTTGAGCCTCTATTTTGCAGTTAAGATTACTTGGTCTGATTGCAGTTACAGTCAAACTCGGATATAACACACACCGTCGGTACTGCTCGTGTCTGTGTCTTATAACCGAGTGTGTGTTATAACAGAAACAATGCTAAATGATGCCAAAGCTATGTTAACTGAACAAAAATATGCTAATTTCAAGATAAATTCAACCTAGACTAGTCGACCTAGACTTGTATAATTATACTTCAAGACGCGCACACTTGCAGTCAGCTGCAATTTTGCAAGATTCCACACTGCTGAGAATTTTTTCCTTTTATCATCATCATCATCATCTCACCCTTCTCCCGCCTGAGGCAGGTTCCGGTCTGTGGGTTCTAATCCTCCCCTCACGCCTATCCCCCACCAAGTCCCTTTCCACCCCACATGCCACCGTATCCCTTTGCACCACCTGCACTCATGCCCGTTTTGGTCTTCCTCTACCTCTGGTGCCCCAACTACCTGCAGTCCCACAATGGACGTAATAAGCTCCTCATCATCACATGCCCATACCACCTCAAACGCTTCTCTCTCATCCTTTCCGCAATATCTGCCGCCCCCAAGCTACCACTAACGTAGTTGTTTCTAATTTTGTCAGATCATGACACCCAACACATGTAGCGTATCTCAGCCGCTTGCATTTGCCTTTCATGGGTCTTCCTAACAGCCCAACACTCTGAGCTATATAGCATAGCGGGCCTAATGACTGTTCTGTAAAATTTGCCCCACTTGTCTGTCTCCACTTCAGCCATCCTGCATTAACCCTACGGGCCACGTCAGAGTCGATTTCCCCATTGCTCTGGAAAACTCATCCTAGATAGGAAAACTCTTGCACCATATAGCCTTACTTAAGCTGTGGGGTATGCCATCTAGTTTCATGTTATAGCTGTTTGTTATATCCGAGGTCTCTCACACGTTGAAAGTGCTGTAGGGACCAAACCAGTTGTGTGTTATATGAAATATCAGAGTGTGTTATAGCCAATCAATTTGTATATACTTATGCATTAGTGCTGGCTGGGACTTTCCCTTGTGTGTGTTATAAGCCAAAAAGTGTTATAACCAGGGTGTGTTATAGCGAAGTTCGACTGTATTTTCAGTCCTTAAAGTGTCGTCATTTACATATCTAGATTCAAAATTGGGAAATTTTTTTCTATGCGGTCCTCATCTTCATGTATGTAGCTATATTTAACTCTTTGAAAATTAATATTTCAGTGCAAGGAATTTATGTAAAAAAGCTTCAAAGAAGGGTGAGGTGAAATGTTGGATTTTCACACCTGAAATTGGAAATACATCTCGTTAATAATGTATCCCGCAATATCCCGCCTGGTTTCTTGCTTTTTACATTGAAATACTCATTCCAAATTACAATTCAGGTGATTTCTTCTACCCGTTTTTGCCCCATTTCAAAATGCAGAAGGTTATCTAGGAACAATTTAACCCTTATCATGCATCATCAGGCCTTGCATTTTCTGGATTTTCTCTTATGGACGTCATTAGCTTCCTGCTTTTTGGCATACAGCCGTTTGCTGGAGAGATTGTTTATTCCATTGTGTAGGTTTATTTACAAAAATCGAAATTAAATTGGGTAGCATGCTTGATTTACTGCGCCAGTGATTCCAGGTTCGATACTGGATCGAGGTGGGTTGGCTTCTTTCACATGATTTAAGGCCCTTTAACAACAATGGTCATTACAGCCTTGTTGAGTGTTTAGTTTTAATGCAGTCTACACAGACACTACACTGTTATGACGAGGTAGGGTCAGTATTATCAGTATCAAGTGTTCCCAAGCGGTCACCCATGTTAGTACTAACTGGGGTTGCGTTGCTTAATTGCAGTTATCAGACAAGGAATGGTGTGTTCAATGCAATACACCATCATGAAACACCCCGAGTATGACTTCCTTCAGATGAGAGGTAAACCCAAGGTCCCGCATGGTGTACGATGGCATTGGCATGTAAAAGAACACTACTATGCAACAGGTAGATAAGGTCAAATTTCCCGGTGTAGAAGTCCGCCCCCTGGAATCGGCGGAGTGCCCCAACGAACAGTAAACTGACAATAAATAAGCAGTGGAGTTGCAGTTTTGCTCGTGCAGCCAGCTGCAAAATCACCTGTCCAATATATCACCTTTGTGTCAATTCAGAAGGACAAGATGGGTACTCAGGTCCCTGCCATAGGCGGGAATAGGGTTAGGAGTAGGTTTCTTAAGTATACCAAATGCCCTTAATAGAAATGTGCAACCTTGAACATTCGTTGAATAATACTGGAATTGATGCCAGTTTTGATGGTCTTCTGCCCCGCTGTGCGCCGTTGGGACATTTTTCTTTCACCGAAGCAGGAGAGAAACTTTATTACCGGTACACTGAAAATTATACCCTTCAGCGCGTATGATTCACTCCATGCTTTCTTGCAGGTAACAGTGTATACACCTCACGGGGCCATGGCTTTACTTCCCATTCGATGGAAGCCGTCCCTAGAGCTGAGGCTCCCTCTCGGTAACCACTAATCCACCGAGGCAGACCAAGCCTGAACGTTACTCACTTTAAAATGAGTTGTGACTAATGAATGCATTATATTTCCCCTAAGTCACAATTTTGGGCTACCCCCATTTCTGTCAACTGGTTACTGTAATATGGAAAATTCATTAGTAATCCACCAAGAGGTTATTTTAAATAGGGATTTGGTGAGGAATTTATGGCTGAGGTACATGTAAAGCAGCTGCCCCCAATCAGGGGATGTGAAAATATTGATTGAGTCGCTTGGTAGGCATGCTAATTGCTGATTTATAACATGACCAAGGCTTTACCACATCTCTCGCAGACAGGGATGTAACATAAGGCTTGCTGTCAATGTCGACCTGACTTAGAAGGAATACCGGACTTTCGCCGTCATAATATCCTTTCCCGCCTGTGGCAGGATGGAGTCTACAGGTTTTGACCCACCACTCCCACCTATCTCCCATTCCACACACTGCCATGTCCTTTCGCACAATCTGCCCCCAAGTCTGCTTTTAATCTTCCTCTACCAGGGTGCATTCAATAACCTGCATTCCCATAATGGACCTAGCCAACTTCTCTTCCCATCTTTTCATAACATGCCCATGTCATCTCAATTTATTTTCTCACTTTTTCCGCAGTGCTTCCCACACCCAGACCATTCTTAATAAATTTTTTCGTACTTCTAAATGCCTTTGGCACTGCCCAAAACTCTGGTCCATATAGGATAGCCGACCTAACCATCGCCCTACAATACCTCCTCTTCAGCTGTATTGGGGCCCTCCGATCGCACAAGGCTCGACTTGCCTGTCTACACTGCATTGATCCTATAGATCACGTCTGATTCCACTCCTGCTTATTGCTACCCCCTTTTTGTGATTGTAGGCCATTTACACTTTATTTTTGGGTCTAATTATTTTGTCAAATCCGATCTCAAACACTGCTCTATTCTTGCAGCAGTACTTGTCTCCATTTGAAGTATTTCTGCGTGATTTGTACGAATGTTGGCTGGTGTTTTAGAGCCCTTAAAGTACAAAATCAATAGAGCCCCGTTCACTGCGTAGTTCTAATGTAGAGACTGCACAAACACTACACTAATGCGACGATTTTTGGGTATTAGCGGTACCCAGTTTTCCCAAGCGGCACCCATGTAAGTACTAGCTGGGGTTGCGTTGCTTAACTTCAGTGATCAGACGAGAACTGGTGTGTCCAACGCAATTTGTCGCTCCCGATTTGTACGAAGACAAGCGTTTGAATTAACCTGAAATACGAGTGATTAATAGTGTTGACGATTTAAGCAGAACTTCCATCGAGAGGAGTTGAAAATCATAGCTACGTTTCAATATTGTGTTTTGTGTTCGTGAAAGACCCCCGTTATCTCCTGTTCACAGATTTATAAAAGGGCATGTTGTGGGATTGATTGATTGGTTTCACCAGAGGATAAGACGAACGAACGTTAATTAAACTGGCGAATATCTCTAGCCACCTGATGTTACGGTCATTTAACATGATTGCTCCGTTGACGAAATAAAATTGTGGTCAACCAATCCTTTTTTCAATATCACAATTTTCTAAATGTTGTCCCGTTTAACAGGCGTTGAATGTCATTCTCTGATTTTCCATGTTCTAAGAAGTAATAACAGTAGGCCTATATGTTAAGATAGTTTCACTTCATAAAATAATATCAGCAATTTTGCTTTTAATTTCAAAAATCCCAAATGTTCTGACAGATAATCGATTATGCCAATGCTTATCCTGCCTGATATTCTTTCGTTATTTGTTGTGCTTTGATCGCAGACATTTATTGCAAAATGTAGCAGCGATACTTTTAGCAACTTTGTTTTTAATTTTGTAGGATGCATGCCCTATAATTTACGTCTAATTCAAGGAGGAAACTAAAATACAGCAATGAATTACTGAAAATGTCAATTGCCCTAGTATGTTCTCGCGTTACTCTTCTCAAATTACTGTTTTATTGGGAGGCAATCCAAGAAAGAATTACATACTGTATGAATATTGGGGGAACATTTTAATCCTGATATCCACAAGCTGCATATAATACTTGAGAACATTTGTGAATGCAGAAATTGTTGGTATCAACTGTCTCCAACTAATCAAATGTTCATGAACTAATATGTCTGTCCCCTGCTGGTGAGCATTAGCATTTGATTTGCGTTGCACCGCGTGGCCTCCACCAAACGCTTTCAGAAAGCCAAAGGTAGCACAAATTTTTTTTGGTATTAATTTTCACATCAGTCGAAGCAATATACACAGTATTCAGGGCGTTACAGCAGTAAATATCGTTTCAATATGTCAAGGATATTTTCCGTCTGGCTGGGGTGCCCCGGTCAGAGCATGTTCAGTGGTCTTGCAGACCCGACCCTGCCATAGACGGGATAAGGGTATTATTATTATGATTCTAATTCTAATTCACTACACTGAAAGCCGCCTTTTCTTCGGCCAATATGGCAGTGGAGAGACTAACTCGCAATCCTACATATGATACTATATACTATAATACTCCTAAAACCATAAGCTATAATTTTTGTGCCTCCCCCCCCACAATACTAGCAATGGTGGGCCTAACCTTTGAGGAAGCCCTTGGTAAAAACGACCAGTAGTATGAGTCCGTCTGTGCCCTAATCTCTTTCAATTTATATGGATGATCCTTTCTCCCCTTATACTCAGCTAGGGACACATTTCCAGCCAGAGGTCCATTACATCCCAGCAGCAGTCTGATAAAAAAGGTTAATGCTGTGAGATATATGCCACTGGCTTAGTGTGTCCCACCCTAGTTCCCTAATCATTTCAAGCACGCTCTCCCTGCAAGAAAACCTGTGGAGTACAATTCTTGCTGCTCTCCTTTGGTTCCTTTCAACCTCCCAAGAGAAGTCCTGCCTGAAGGGAAACCAAATTGGATTACCATACCCCAAAATTGGGTGTAGCATTGAAATATATGCTGTTTCTTTTACCTCCTTTGTGCTGTCCCTGAGGACCCTACTAATCAGACGGAGGAATTGACCAGCCAATTGTTGATGATGATGATGATGTGGAGGGTATATTCAATAAGGAAACGTCTGCCCCACGTGAGAGCCAGAAAAGGTAGAGATAGACCAAAGCGAAAACGTGGGAGGAGGTTCTGCGTGACTTTGTTAGGAACAGTGTACCGAATATTGTGCTGTTTATCAAGCACGACATATTTTTGACTTTCAGTCATTTTCATGGTTGATGTCTGGTTATGCTTGTCTTCCTTGTTTATTCTCTCAAAAAATTCCGTATTCAAATTTAGTACGGTTTATCTGAGTTATTTACTAAAAACATATCAGCAGCGCTTATTCGAAAGGTATAAAAATATACATATCTTCCTATAAAATTCAAATACTACCTTGAAAGCTCAAAAACCTATTAATACGCCTGAACGAGATTCATTTGGATCTTCTATGCCATAGATATTATATTAAGCTTCTTTTAGCTTTTTTTTTCCAGATGGCGAGATAACCAAAATAAAATCAGTATGAAAAACTCTACTGATTTCGAACTTCAATTTGCAGACCTATTCTTGACTCGATTCGTTTACTTGGTTTACACTGATTGTAGGGTACAATCGTTAGCCGGAATTATATGATTTGCTTGCAAAAGGGCCTTCTTTCCTCAATCTGGTTGAACTCATTACAACTGAAGATTCAATCTCAGTGCTTACCAAACTTTTGAAGTCCATCATCCTCTAACTCCATTCCGTCGTGCGACGCATTTTGGCGACCATTGATTTAACCTGCAATCAACTGGATTGTGAACTGGTAAATATTTTGGATCACTCCTAAGTATGGCAGGCTGTAATATGAGCCCACCACAGAGGGGGAGGTGCAAGAGGTGAGAGCGCACAAGGCCCCGCGCCACTGACTGATTTTACAAAATCGATAAGGAATTCCGCAGAGGAAGGTCAACAAATGTTTGAAAATCGTGAAATAAAATATAATAGGGGCTGATAGTAGGCACTATACCTAGGCACCCTAAGTACCCCTCTCCTGGGCTCCCGCTTTTGTTCGGGCCTGCACTGGAAATAGTCAGCTGAGCACTCAGGGAAAGAGACATCGCAGTCAATTCGTTTACCATCTTAAATCTCCCTTTTTTTGTCATTTAGTTATTTGTGATCAGCATCTCGACACATTGAACATTTGTAAACAGAACTAAGATCACACCACTTGGCACAGGAATTCAGGTGAACCGAGCTGTTCCCCTTAACACACCGCTCAGCTTCTCTCAACCTTGGGATGCTGGGACGAACAGTTTGATACGTAAACCTGAAGTCTTTTGGCGAACAAGAAACAATTCTAAATAGCAGTATTGCGTAAGTAAGGCCGTGGTGCGAGTTCAATTCCCAGGTGTGGATAGATGCATGTCGTTACTACTACTTATTTAAATTTTTCCTTCCCATGCATTGTTCTCAGTTTAAAATGTAAGTTTTTTCAAACGCTATCTAGGGCTTTGTGGAAGATGTGAAGATTTCCACATGCAGCGCCAAGATTCTTCAACAAAAATATGGAGCGGTTGAATTGCATTCGACACCAGTGATCGCCTGATCACTGAAGTTAGGCAACGCAACCCCAACTAGTACAAACATGGGTGGGCGCTTGGGAAAACTCGGTACCGCTAATACCCAAAAATCGTCGCATTAGCGTAGTTTCTATAGTCTCCGCATTAGAACTATACAGTAGATGGGGCTCTAATGACCTTGTAGTTGAAAGGCTCGAAACAATAAGAAACAAAAAATCCGCAAAAAATGAAAAACCAAATAATTATTTTCAATTTCCCAAGACTGTTTGGCAGCCGGAATAAAAAGTCGCACATCTTTCATATTGACAGTGAGGCCCAACTTGTTCCAATTCAATGGCAGAGCATTGGTAAATAAGTTCCTCAGAAAAATTTAGTGGCCAGTCCTTTAAACCTCCAAACTGTCAAGCAATTATATCTTTTAAATTCGGCTCTCGTCTCAGAACCGCTTGTCATGAAAGTGCGAAGTCATAATGTATTATCTGTGATGAAACGTTATCATGATGTCCTCCAAAAACCGCCAACTGGTATTTAACCTAAAGTGCCATTCTTTAAAATACCATTTTACATTTACTCAGAGGAACAGGGATTGCTTTCTGAAACGTTTGCTTACTGTTGCTGTACGATGATTAAAAAAGTTTTCATGCTGAATGCAATGGTCATATCAACAGAAGTCTGTGAAATTATAACCAAAAAATTTCACCTCTCATAAGCTGATGGTTACAAAGAAACAGCATTTTGCTTTTCCTGGCAAATATTCAAATTGGCGCTTGCCCGTCTTTGATACTAAATCTAATTGAATACATTGCAAGCAGCCCAGATAGGCCAAATTGGCAGTGGAGAGGATGACTCTCAACGAATCTGACATATATATTGCATACCCTTTATTGCATTTCCTCACATTGTCCTCACTAAGAGAATTCCATCGTTGAATGACCCTTGGAAGAAAAGACCAGTAATATCAGTCTGTTTGCACCTTGATCTCATTCAATTTGAATGGATGATAATTTCTCCCCTATAGGATACGCTTCCTCCAAGGGATAAGCTTCCACCTGGAGTAGCCTTGTGCCCTATTTTGTTCATTCACTGGTGTTTTAGGACCCTTCAACTACAAAGTCATAAGAACCCCCATTCATAGGGTAGTTCTAATGCAGAGGCTAATGCAGTTTTCCCAAGTGGTCACCCATGGTAGTACAAGATGAGATTGCATTGCTTAACATCAGTGATCAGACAAGAGCTAGTGTGTCAAACGCAATGTCACTCCTTGCATCCAACAAAAAAGCTATAACTGATGCATGGTGAGTCTTGAAGATTCTCCTGTGTATGTAGGTTTTAACTGAATTTAAATTATAATGTAGTGTTTCAGTAACGTTAGTAGGAATCCAAGTTTAAGTCATTTAACAAGTGCCTGAAGCACATTCTTGGGTCTTCCTAAATTAGCAGCTTCACATACAGTAAAACACAGTTATAACGTTTTGTTGGGGACCAAAGGCAACAAACGTTATAACTGTGAAAATGCTATAGCCATGATATGCTTTTTTGTGTTTTTCTATCCATAATATATAATGGATTATATATATATGTGATGTAGTGGTAAAACAACGTCATGTGTGGGGGGGGGGCACATAAATGATTTCTCTACATATACAGTAATCAAGAATTAATGATTGCTTCATGGTGGATGGCTGCGTCCACTTCTTAATGTTGTGGTGCACATATCCTCTTGGTATCTTGGCTGACCTCTACACAAGTTCATTGTAGGTTGTCAAAATTGTTGAAAGCTGTTTTGAGAGTGGTAATAGGAATCCAAAATTGTCTTACCACTTAAATTCTAGGTCGCTTATTTCAATACTGCTAAAACCACACGTTAGCAAGATTGAGTGGTCTGTTCATGTATAATGTATGTAATGCACAGCTTATGTTGTTCATTCTGCACATATGCACATAACATGAACACATAACATGCACAGAACATGTGCACATATGCAGGACATAATTGGTCGTTTGTGCAGAACATACACTGAAGAGCCAGAAAAACTGGTACACCTCCCTAATATCATATATAGGTGATCAGGCAGCATACTGACATACCAGACACCTGTGAGGGTTCCCTGTAGATGTACCAGGGGTCCCATAGCACACCAACTGCACATGCCCCAAACCATGACAGAGCCTCCCACAGCTTGAACAGTACCATGTTGGCATGCAGGTTCCATGGACTCATGAGGTTGTCTCCATATGCATACACATCCATCTGCCCAATGCAATTGGAAACCAGATTCATCAGACCAGGCAACATTTTGCCAATCATCTACAGTCCAATGACAGTGTTGTTGTGCCCAGGCATTGCATAACGCCATGTGTTATGCAGTCAACAATAGTACATGAGTGGGCCTTTGGCTCCAAAAGCCCATATCAAGGATGGTCTGTTGAACAGATCACATGCTGACACTTGTTGATGACCCAGCATTAAAATCTGCAGCAATTTAAGGAAGTGTTGCACATCTGTCTTGCTTAATGATTCTTTTAAGTCATCGTTGGTCCATTTTTGTCACACACTTTTTCCGGCCACAGTCAGATCATAGATTTGATGTTTTACCTAATTCGTAATATTGACGGTACACTCGAGAAATTGTCATATGTGAAAATCCAAATTTCATTGCTACGTCAGTGATGCTATGTCCCATCTCTCGCACTCCAACTATAACACCACGTTCAAATTCAGTTAAATCCTTATAACTTGCCATTGTAGCTGCAGGAACTGAACAAACAATGTTGCCAGACACCTGTTGTCATATATAAGTGCTGCCAACTGCATCACTTTACTCCAACTGGTTCCATACCTTAGATATTATCATACACATGCCTATACCAGTTTTTCTGGCTCTTCAGTTTACTTTATAAGTTAACAAAACACTGAAGTTCCCTAATAATAAAGTATAATAGGATATAAAAATCTTGGCTGCCCACCAGGGCCCTGCAAACGTTATAGCCATGAAAACAAATTAAAAAGCCATAAGGCTCTGCTGGGACTAGCCCAAACAGACTATAGTCTTGAACGTTATAAGTGTTTTACTGCATTTGACTGCAAAAGGCTAATAATAGAAATTTATTTTTAAGCAAACCACTAATTAATCAGAATTGTCCCCACCTCGGTGGTGCAGTGGGTAGCTTGTTCAGTAACCGCCTCAGTAGTTCTAGGTTCGATATTAGACCGAGATGGGCTGGCTGCTTTTTTGGGCTAGAGAGATGCTCCAAGTGGGCCTTCCTTCAGATGAGAAGTAAACCCGAGGTCGCTTGTACGATGGCAACTGCACGGGCATTTGCATCTCTACTGTGCAATGGGTAGATGAGGCGAAATGTCCTGGAGTAGTAGCTCGCCTCCCTGGCGTCGGTGGAATTCCCCAAAACATGAACAGTAGACCAACGATAAATAAGCTTAGGGGTTGCAGTTTGGTCGGCAACCGGCTGCAGAAAAACTATGTTCCTCGACCCTGTCACAGGCGTGAAAAGGGTTAGGAGTTGCGTTTGTTTGAATAATTGATCAGAATTTTTCATTTAACATTTAATAAGGCGGTTGCGCCTAGGGCCCTCCAAGTGCTTGATTCCACAAACTTCAGTACTCTCTATAGAAACCAAAAGAAAGTAGCCAATGAAAGTTGCTAAAGTAATGTAGCCATTGTATCATACTCCCTATGGCATCCTATCAACGTTAACACCTGCGTGTGCGCAATCACTGTTGCACCTTTTTTGAATAACTTTTCTATTAGGTCCTATTGAAAAAAGAGTTACCAACAGTGCGGCACTTTTGAACAAAATAAATTAGTCCATTACCTCCTTCTTAAGCTTCCTTCTCATGTGTTATCTTAAGACTTCCCTCTGGCAGGAAAGACAGTTTTAATGCTCTCATATTCTAGTAGCTACCTATTTACACATGTTTGGAGATCACTCTTTTGTCTTTTTGTGATGAATTTTCATCTCGGTGTTTGTCCTCCAATGTTTTATTGTTTGGATATATGGTTAAATAACTCCACGCAAATACTTTTGAAACTTCACTTCCGGAAAAGTTGTTTTCGCCAAAATTATCGTTTTACGTGAATGAAAAATATCAAATCCTTCTTTATTTACTTTTTCTGAAAAATATACGCCAAAGTTATAGTTTGTTAGATAAAAGCGCTTGCAATATTGTATTGCACGCTAAATTACGACAAACATTTTCCTACAGTTATTTGTTATTTGAACGTTTTAATTTCCGTAAGTTTTTCAATTTTCTGCCACTACTTTCAAATTTCTAACTTTCTGAGCGTTTTCGAAATATCAAGAGGGATATCTGAGGGAACTATTTAGTTTTTACTAAGCCCGTAAAAATTCTTCCAGTTTCAATGCAATATTAATTCAAGATCATAAAGTTACAAATAAGGAAATTTAAATTGTTTGATATTCATCTGGGTATTTGTATAAAATTTCATTTAAGAATTTAATCTTGAATTGTACTCATATTTGTATATTATAAATATTACTTCTATCAGTTTGGAACAACTTGCTCTCTTCATTAAACTTTATAATGTGGTCTTACAGGAGGATCCTATAAATTTTATAAGTAATACAATTGCTAGGGACGATGAATTGAAGGGCTTCTTGAGCAGAACTAAGCCCAGGGCCTGTAATAGCCACAGTGTCTTTTATAATCCTGTATTGACTGGTTGAAAGATCCATTTTTTTTATTCCCGGACATCTTATCCAAATGCTCATGATCCTGACTCCAAGGGTATGGATACCAAAGAGTGGATACCAAAATAAGGTGGAATTAGTGGCTGTTTGTATTGACTGACATTTTCAATTGCGTATCGGTATTTTAGGTGGCGGATAGGCATGGGTTAATGGGAGGAGTGAAATAAGAGCTCCAGTGGACCAAACTCTAGGGGCGCATAGCCCGAATAAAGACATAATAATAAAATCGCCCAATCTCAACATCATACTTATG
The DNA here is from genome assembly GCA_013389805.1 of Trigoniulus corallinus. Taxonomy (NCBI): domain Eukaryota; kingdom Metazoa; phylum Arthropoda; class Diplopoda; order Spirobolida; family Trigoniulidae; genus Trigoniulus; species Trigoniulus corallinus. Next base: position 21,358,724 of record JAAFCE010009126.1, on the reverse strand, counting down.
GGGCAGTTGGCTGCCGGCCCCGGGCCGTCGTCATCATGCATCCGCAATGCCATGGGGTTGGAACTCCAGCCCACACGGCGGATAATGCATCGATTGTCTTCGGTGGGGTCCTTGGAGAAGGGCGGAGCTTAACCTCAACAGTGCGTATGACCCTCAAGGAGGTCTCGATGAGCCCACAAAGGTGGGTTTACGGCGGGCCATTGATGAGTTGGTGCACCCAGTAGATTTCCAGATAAGGCACTGCAGAGGAAACGAGTGTTTAGTAATTGTTGGGTACTTTAATGGTCATGTAGACCCGCCTCTGTGGTGCAGTAAGTAGCGTGCTCGACTTTCTGTGCCGGTAAAACCGAGGTCCCGTCTGGTGTATAATGCCATTTGCTCGTAAAAGAACCCTCTCTACTATGCAACGCATAAATGAGGCAAAATTTCAAGGTGTAGGAGCTTGCCCACTAGCGTCGGTGGAGCGCCACAACGAACAGTAGACCGACGATAAATAACCATAGAGGTTGCAGCTTTGGTCAGCAGCTGGCTGCCAAAATCACCGTCCTATATATCACCCTTGTGTCCATTCAGATAGCCAAAGTGGTACCCGACCCTGCCATAGGCGGAAAAAGGGTTACGAGTTGTCTTTATTAAATGGCCATGAAGACAAGGTTAGTCGGGTAAAGGGGTGCAGGAGTGCGAGCCTGGTTCACTATTTTCGCCAGAACCCTGCCTTGCGTTTACTAAGGCCCCGCTCGCGGGCCTCTGTATTACAAAATGTAAAATGTATTTTCTTACAAAAGGCCCTGCAAAATATTTTTGAACCCGATCCTATAAAAGCTCGCGCCAGCTCTGCCAAGAGGTCTTGTTTTACACATTGTTTCCCGTCTCAGGCAGTTTTCATGGCTTTTCTCTGACTCCGAGTGGTTTTACCTAAAGCTGCTTGCGAAATTTTTTTCCCAATGGCACAAAAGGATATTCTTTGTCTCTGACCTACGACATCCAATAGCTGATCGTTATTTAAATTGAGCTCCTTCTTTTAGAAATGTTAGTGAAAGGGGAGGTGAACCACATTCACGGGAAGGAGAGATGATTATTTGGGGGATATTTTCCAGCATAACAGTTGAATGCAGGCAAGAAGTCCACCGGCAGGTAGACTGGGATTGGGACGGGACTGCTGATGACATGTGGGACAGGGTTGTTACAAAACTTATACAATGTGGGGGGAAGTCATTCTAGGCTAGAGTAGAAGGCACAGTCCAGGGCAGATAATCGTGGCGGTGGAATGTTGTGGTAAAGGCAACCATGTGAGGCCCTGTATGATCAGTTAGGGACTAAGGAAGGGGAGAGAGCAGGCTAGAGATAGGGCAACTAAGGATATAACCCGAGGCAAAGCAGTCAAGGATGGCGAAGATAGAGTCCTGTTCCTCCTGTTTCTCTCCCAGGAATGTGCGTTGTGTACTCCATCCCTTCAAGATGGAGTAATATACGTGTAGGTTGACTAACTCAAGTGTCAGAGTTCATCGCGTTCATCCGAGTTCAAGCAATGTAAAATAAGTAACGGGTTGAGGTATTAGATGGGCAGCTAACTGCAGAACAGTAGTCTTACAGAACGCCGATGTGTTCCCGTTTCCTGCCGGACAAATGGGTGCTGGGTATTCCAATCGTGTGATAAAGGTTTGCATAATATAGGTGATGTGTAACTTACCTGAAGCACATGCATGCGATCTTAAGTGAAGCCCCCAATTTGATCAAGGTGCCTAAACAACGTAGATATTGCTTTACACTCTTTACTACTAATTTAAAATAAAGGAATCTTAGATTTTAATATTTATACGGATTTTTTGAGTCGCATTAGATGATTTTGAAAAATTCAAGTAATCGTTTGAAGTTTATTCAATTATGGTGCCATGAACATGTGCACTGTAGATTTGTAAAGGCGGTACTTTAGGTGAACAAATAGTGGTTGGAAAATTAGAGAACTCCTTTCAGACAAGAAAAATGAGTTTTAAGCTCTTTTTCTAAGTGTTTGTGTGTCTGTGGTGATGATGTTGGTGTTGGTGATGGTGGTAACTCTTGCAAAAGTCCGTCCTTTCGCTCTCTCGCTAAGTATTGATTAGATTTTTCGTAATTCTGTAGGTCGAGGCCGCCTACCTGAAGACAATTGCGCACACTTGATGGTTAAGAGTGGAATACACCAGCGCAACTGTCGGCAAAGGACAGAAACGATGTTCCAAAGGGATTGGAATCGGATTTTTAGTGCGTTGGAGAGAAGTAAAGCAGATCGCTTTGCAGAAAAGAGAGAAACGTTGACGCCGCCAACTCACTAGGAAGTTTGCAATCTACAAAAGCAGACATTTGATTTTTCTGTAGTTCCGCATGTAAGCTTTATCAAATGTCTCTCAACCATTATCCCTGTCTGCCAAAGACCACGTGATTTTCCTATCAGTGAGAAGAAGCCGATGAATTGTGAGGATGCAATGATAGAAATGACTCTATTTGAGATTAAGAAGTTATGCTGCTAAAAGTGCTTTTTGCAAACTCTCATTCTGATATCACTATCAGTGGCATAAAGATCAAAAAAGACACCACCAGACTTACATCTTAAGATATTGAGTCTTCTCTTCCTCGTTCTCCCTGAAAGCAATTGGTTGGATCGGTTGCACATATCAATGAGACATAGGAAACGAATTATTTAAAAAATATAAGACGGTGATATTTGAAGATAGAAGTTTAAAAGAGAAAAAACATGGCAACGATATTCTACTTGGGAATACATTTGTTGATGTACATCTTATGTTCAGGTAAGATTAACTCCTTTATTGCCACTCTCGTTTCAACATTTTCCTTCAATAACTAAATTGAAGGTCGAATTCAATTCAAGTGCTATTTTATGAATATAAAAATACGGACACTTAATTAAGGAACCCTTTCACTTCGACTGCTAAATAAATACAGGTTGACACTACCTCAAGTTTTGTCAACGTAATTGACATTAGTGAAGGTAGCAGTTCGACTGGTAAACTTTGAAGGTATTTTTAAATCAAAGAATAAAACTTACTGTTTGAACTAAATTGTGCTTTGAATTACAAATGGCATCTAATGCAATTATCGTGTTTTTAAAAGAAAAATAGCCTCTGTGGAGTTTGAAGTCTACAGCAAATGATTGCACGATTATTTTTTGCAATGTTGATGATCCTGTGGGACCAAATACAAACGAATCCTATAAATTATATACCGTGAACTACTTCTTAATATATCGAGTGATTTTTAATTGAGCTTTCCAGAGTACCGAATATTTACTTTTCATATTTACCGCATTATTTACGGAATTATTTCATGAAAGACTTGGTTTTGAATCTCAAATTTCGTTCAGTGATGCTGACATACGAGCGGTATTTCTCCTTTTCCATATTTGTTAGGAGTGGGGGAGATTTGTTTAATGTAGAAATATTTAAATTTCTGCTTGTCAAACTGAATGAAGAACGAATTTCAATATTTGAAAACTGAATGACAGTTTGATAACTAAGCAGCCATCAAGATGAACTTTGGATCAACATAACTTTCCCATATGAGAATATTTGTTACAGTGCGTACTTGAATGCATATTGGCATGTCAGAAAATGTAAATATATTATTAAAAAACTACTATTTTCACTGAAAGGAAGGAAAGTTTGTTTTTAGTGAAACTAGTTTTAAGTCGAAGATAGTCACAAATAATTGCATTGCCATAACAATGTCAAATTGCTCTAAAGGTTGCCTGCCACCAGACAAAGAATTTGCCCTGCAATTATGCCTCGAGAGATGTGTAATATGAAATTATTTTTTCTCGTCATCAAAGTTAAAGGTTCCTTCCTGATGGTTACGATTACTATCCAATAACCCAAACTATTTTTTAATAAATCGTTCAATGTCTTTGAGACATATTAGAGTCTTACGTTTTACCATGTCAGAATTTATTTCGTCATGTCTGAGATGTTTTGAATAGTTAGATGATTAACTACATATGTTTAAATTCCAACAAGAATCATCTCCAGGGCAATTTAGAGACGAAATGCGTGGCATTTCTTAATAATATTAGATAAAGGCATTTGCCGAAAAAGAATTCTAGAAAACTCTACAATGCATTTTGCTCTAGCAGAGCTCAAACTTTAATAAACAAGTTATGACATACAGTATTCATAATTCATTGCTGTGATATAAATACTGATAAATTCTACATAGAAAATTATAATCGTGTTATAATAATTTTATAAAAATTTTTAATTTCTTTAGACACTATCTCAGGATATTAGACAAGGAATTTGGCAACCATTATTTAAGGTGGTATTTTTTTGTTCATGACTAGGGACAGACAATGTTCATTATTGGGGTCGTCATTATTGTAGTCTTGAATTGTCATACCACAAAACTACGGAGTTAGGGCCTATTTTGGGAATGGAGACAAAGATGATCTCCATCCAATTTCGATTTTTTATACCACGCGTCTAATTTACCTAGAAGATACAGTATTGCTTTTCTGGTATTTGTGTTTCATTATAAAGAGACTAGTATAATAGTTTACTCATTGTAGCTTGTTATAATCAGCTAAATGTTATCCGTAATGACCAACAAATAAACTTTTTCCTCATGTTGTTCCCACATTAGGTCTACGTAAACGGCAACAACAGCACATTGAAATACTGAACTACGTGGTGAATGAGTAACGCAATAGCTAGGAAACAAATAGCAAAAATAAAATAACCCTTGTTATAAATGAATTAATAATGTGCATGTGTGTGTAGTCCAAAATGGTGGAGGATGTGCTCAACAATTCCTTTGAATTATGTGGTCATTTATTATTTAAAGGATCAACTGAGAAAATATAACTTCAGTTTCATCCTGTGCAAATGGGAATAAGCCTGGATATATTAATTCTGCAAAAGTAGGACGACATTAAATATAATCTATGTATCATATGACCTAAACTACTAGCCGAATCTCCCATTATTTTTGTTGGTCCTCATGCCAATTGGTACTAAATGATGTTTGAAACCTTATTTATTTCACTTGAGAGATTTTTTGACCTCAAAATCTGACTACAGCATATGGTTTTTGAAGAACAGTTTGCTACTGTTTGCGAAATGACAGCCGCTAAGCAATGGTGGGACTTGAAATTACGGTGCAATTCGGAGCTTTGCGCTGTAATTTGAAACAGAAGAGTAATTTCCCTACATTCGAGATGTCAAAATTTCTCTTGCCACGCCCTGATAAGTAGCCGACTGAGGATCCCATTTCTACCTTCTTCAGTCCTTGCATGTTAGCGCTGTAAATACTAGTACTTTACTGTAACTGAAACTGCAGTGTATAATGATACAAATGTTTCTCGGTTATGTGCTTGCCACTTGTAATAAGGTTAGACGATTATGACTTCTGGATATTCAGATAGAAATACAAACATAACTAAAGAAAAAGAAATAACACTGCAAGTAAGCAATGTTCTAATTGGGCACAAGTCCTTGCTTTGTAGAAGTGCTCATAAATACTAAAAAAATAATGAAATTATTAAAATCCATTCAAAGTTTCCGAAATAGTATTGTACTACATTCGACTTCATCGGACCAGGCCAGCCTCCAGGGTGCTTTTCATCAGTAGATAGCATTTTAACATTTCCCTTAATAAAGATTTTGCAATTTCTCGTAACGTGGGCGTTTCTGGACGAAAGACGAGAAGTAAAAATTCTTCTCATCCTTATGGTATTATTGAAGTCGACTGGGAAGGACAAGAAGGTTTTTTTACTTCTCGTCTTTCGTCCAGAAACGCCCACGTTACAAGAAATCACAATATTCCTAATGTACTGAATATGTACAGAAGCAGGCAGTATTGCTTGAAACGGTTGATCATGGCTTTACGTAATATTAATATTAAAATTGCACGTTTTCATTGAGTAATCTTTTGCGATGTTTTGCAGACAAGATGCGGCCAAAGGGAAATACCAAGAAATCTTTTTACTGTTGACCTCAAGGAATATTTTTAATCTATTCCTGCCCTAAAGATTAGGAGTTCATAGTCAGGGTTAGAACTATTCAATGTTGACGTGCACCAGATCACATACTAAGTGCATTAAAGTACAAAATCTATTAGAGTACTACAGTCATAAACCCCAAAAGTATGAATTAAGGAATAGACTGGTTTAAGGATAATATTGCTATTTACTGATGATGTAGTGTACCTCAGATTTTCATGGTCTTTGACCTGGAAAGAGCCTACCAAGAAAGCAGTGTATATGTAGATGAGGCGTTAAGAAAAACACTGAGTAAAGGTGACTTAGTCAAATGTTCATTCTAGGTTCAACATAGCATAGATCAGCGGTGGCCAACTTTTGCGTACAGAAGATTTTTTTAAATTTAAAAAATGAGTCGTGATCGACTTGTTGTCATAGGCGTAGGCTAATGGGGAGGAGGAGGAGGTTCGATACTGGACCCACCTAGGGCCATTATCGAACGCAGCACTGATGCAGTTACCGAGCACGTTACCCACTATGCCACCAAAGCGGGTCTTAAGTCAACACATCATGAGCTATAGACCAAAATTGCCCCCCCCCTCTGGTATAGATGGAGAGAAACGAGTGAGGGTGTTGTCCGACAGCATCTTTTAGTGATGTTTAAAGAATTTCCAGACTGGTAGAAAGGCCAGCTTTATATTGATTAATGGATTGGGCAGTGCAAGATCTCCATAAGAAAGCGTTGATGACAGAAATTCGTATGATGTTGTATACAGTATATGATTAAAGTGACAGTAGCAGCCCAAGTCAGAATTAGAAAGCATTATTGAGCAGTGGGTGACATGGAGAAGGCTAGGAATGATAGGCTGCTAGCATTGGAAGGCGCCACGAAAGAGAGAGACCTGATTTGGAATTCTGGTCCCAAGAAGCAGACAGAGCCATGTAAAGTAAAAGGAAAAAGTGAAAGCCTATGATTAAGATGAAAGGTAGTATTATGTGGGTAGAGAGTACATTGGTAAAGGGTAGTGTACAGGGCCAGAACTTACAAACTCAACTTTGCCATAGGCGGAATAAGGGTATTATGATAATTTGTATCCGAGGGCGGTCTTGACGTATTTTAATATCGCTTCATGGTATTCAGGACTGGGTGGTTTTTTCACTGTTAGTCAGTAGTATATATTAGTGTCTGGAGATCATACTGAAAATATTTCTGCCAAAAAATGAGACTTACTTCAATAAAGCATACTACGGTTCCGTTTTGCTTAAATAAATTGTTACCACGCATGCGTTGAGTTTTCCCTTTCGGTCATGTGAATGATAAATTCTCGTTCTAGAAGACGTTGCATTATACAGAAGTTGCAAATCAGAAATTCTGTCTCACCTTGAATTATTTCTTTGCATTATGTGTACCACATAAAGGTAACTCAATTTTTCACGACGTTGCAGGAAAACTTATAATTAAATAGGAGGAAAAAGCATAATATATTTCGTGATGGAAAATTATTTTCAAAATTGAAAACATACATATGACTCTAATTTGTTACAATGAGCATAATATTGGACATATTGTAGTTAGGGCTGGATGCAGTTCCTGTGAATATTTCTTTTTTTTTTCTGCTGTTTCCAGGTTAGTTTCTGAAGGGAGGAAGAGAAGATGCTAAGGGGGTTTTGCTTGTTGAATTCATATCCTTAATTTGCCAAAAAATAAACACAGCAATATGTGGAGTGTGAAACAAAAGATGCATAAAGCGCTAAATGTTGCATGAAGTTCATAAAAATTATGTTACATCCTTGCATTATGTGAAGTTACTATTAAAAATTACATGTTGAAAGAAAATGCTAATGGTGGCATACAACGTTTCAAATCGATATTTGGGTCGAACTAAGACATAACCTTAATTTTACTGGGTAGTCACATATTTTTACAATTTTACAAGCTATAATTTTACAATGATCGAAAATAATGACTTTTCATTACTATACTTTTCCCAGTCTTTCTGACGAGCAAGTTATATCGCCACTCACTTCTTTGCTTACAGCTTCAGTACCCGCTCTAGGGGCGCCAAAATTTAGGTGCGGCATTTTTGGCTGTGTAAAAAAAATACCGATTTCCCGATTTCCTTGTTCACTAAAAATTTACAGAGCATAGCGTATATATATTGTTTGTCTAAAAGCTAAAAATATTTTCACTATTATTGAAAATGCCTGAACATGCATATTATACTGCTCGGAACAGAATAGCATTAGCACGCAAACAGAGCACAGCTTCAAGGGGCGGCAATTTGTCCTTTTGCCCGGGGAGGGAAATTTATCCTTTTGTCCAGGGCGGCATAATCGTTAGAGCGGGCCCTGACGTCTTATTTTGGAGTGAATCCTTGTCAAAATGTTAAATACCAAATAGGGAACGGCGTTTGAGTTATGATTTAGTTGTTGCCTGGCGTCGAACCGGAACGAAACCGAAAACCTAAAATCGGTAAAACTGCTATTTTTCCCCAGACCCGAACTGAAAAAAATGTCACTCTTATCCGTTCAACGCATGTAAAAACCTGCGTAAACGCGTGTTGTGTCCACATTGGCAAACATGAGCAGAAACATGCGGTCGGAAATCACTCTGAACGTCAGAAAATGTGCAAGTACAGCGTGTGGTCAAACGTTTAGAATGCTTTTCGAACCCATATTCGTGCTCGCCAACGTGGACGGGATTTTTACATTTTATACCGCCTTTATTAAATAAAGCGCTTTGCAACATTTTTTTTCGTTTCTGGAATTCGCTGAAATAACATAAGCACTTTTTTTCGAAATTCCACAATAATATTGGAAAATTATGTTTTTAAATAAGAAGCAATTATACAGTAGATCATTTCCGTGGCTCTTTCCCACTGCCCAACACTGATCCATATAACAAAGCTGGCCTAACCACTGCCCTGTAAAACTTCCCTTTCAACTGGATTGGGACCTTCTTATCATACTAGGCTCTGCTTGTGTTATAAGAAGGTGTTGAGTAGGGTGTGTGGATCAGAGTGTTGGGCAGTGAGGAAGAGCCACTTAACCAAGATGAGAGTTGACGAGATACGAACACTGTGGGGTGTCAAGAGCTGATAGATTTAGGAGTTAATGTATTAGAGGTAGCTTCGGGGGTGGGGACATCGCCGAAAAAGCGAGGAAGAGTAAATTGAGGTGGTATGGACACGTTCTAATACCCAAAATATGTGGAGACTCTGCATTGGAACTAAGCAGTGGACAGGGTTCTAATGACCATTGTAGTTGAAGGGCCCTAAAGCACCAGCAAAACAAACAATCGCAGCGGGGTAGCAAGGGGAAAAGCCTGCAACAGTGTCAAAATCGCCGCAAAAGTGTAGTGTCAATGCATTCTATGTATTAAAACTATACAGTTGACGGGGTTCTAGTGACCTTGTAGTTGAAGGGCCCTAATACATCGACGAACGAAAAATTGACTTTCACTGAGGTTATTAAAGAACCTCACGAAATTGACGATTTTCACTACTACCTGCTGCCAGTGCTGCCAAGATCCAGTATGTTCCCATTTCAGAGCATGGTTCTCAGGTCCCATTCGAATGCCAAGTCGCATCAGTATTATATTTTTCATGGTCTCTGCATTGTTCAGGCAAATATCTGATGTCCAGAATCAGGAACTATGGCAAAAAGTTATTCTGATCTACTCGAAAGGACTACTATCCACTATCCATGTCTGTCATCATGCCTTCTATCGTTAAATTAGATCAGAATATCAAAGTCACGCATATTTTATTTATTTTCGTTGTCTAGGGACATCAAATTGCCGTCATTGATCCTTGCCCTATGCGTTGTTGACTGGAAATGACCATTCTTGTCAGTAACACCATATTCCCGTTACGGTGTTACGTTCATTGTCATGTTAATTTGTCACACGTCTAACTACAAGTTGTGCAGTCTATCACGACAGGGTACCTTTTATACACTTGTTTTAGGGGCCTTCAACTAAAAGGTCATTAAAGCCCCGTCCATTACTAGTTCTAGTGCAGGGACTGCAGAGACACTAATGTAACGATTATTAGGAATTAGCAGTTCCCAGTTTTCCCAAGCGGCCACCCATGTTATTAAAACTAGCTTGGGCTGCGTCGGGCGCTGGGGGACCGCTTAGAAACTCTGGGTACTGCTAATATCCAAATCGTCGCAACAGCGCGGCGTAGTGTCTGTGCAAACTATGCAAACTAACCTTTCACCATGCTTTCGTAAAGAAAAGTCGTTACGTGAGAACTGACTTGCGCAAGCCAAATGAATGATGTGCCGTGATTCATTTTGTTTGCGCAAACGCCCTTAAACGCCCCATAAAGGGATTTTTAGAGCAAATTTAAACGACCGCGTTGAGATAATTCGTGATTATTGCGCCAGTGCTGCGCAATGTGAAAGAGCCAAGAGATTTGAATGAAAGTATCTGCCATATGAGTGGTGTGACAACAATAGTCAGAAATGGGCCCATTGGGGCAGCGAAATGAGAGTAGGTGAAGTCTGGACATGTCATTAGAAGGCACGAGGTGCCGTTTAGCGCCGGTAATATAAATGCATATACGGGAATAAAGGTCGACAAGGACCTAGTGGGGCACGAAAGCTCGCAAGCCTGATCATGTCATTGGTCTCACAATGCTATAATGGTTTTGACATTTAATGCAGATAGTGTATATGCGAAATATTGACAACGTCGTTTAAATTCAAACGATCGTCTAAAAAACTATTGAGAAGAAATATCTGAACCTGTCACGTTGTAAAAGTGAATGAAATAGTTATTTAGAGCAGTGTTTTTCAACCAGAGTTCCACAGAAAATAAGGGTTCCGTGAGGTCCGCCCAAGTGTTCCGCCAATAGCAAGGTAAAATATAAAAATAATAATGAAAACTCAAGAAACGAGGACGACTTTTGTCTGTCGAAGATGAACTTCGGGTGTCTCTCTCAAACAATAGGCCACGAATTCAACTCCTTATGCTAAAACACACACCTCTATCAATTAATGATTTTTCTGTCACCGTATGGGGTTCCGCGAAAGGTCTAAATGTTCCAAAGGGTTCCGTTCCAATAAAATGGTTGAAAAACACTGATTTCGACTGCCGTATTTGAAGTTAACAAAAATATAGGCTGGAATTAAATTTGGCAGTTGCATTTAGATTTGAGAACTAAGAAAAGCACCATTTCAAATTTGGACTTTCTTTAAATTGAAAATTATGCGTGATGAACTTAATTAGAATGACCGTCTGGCAGAGCTGTTATTCCAATTTAAGAAGCAATAATGGAGATCTACTTAACGACTTGTGATTTTCATATCAAATTTGTTGTCTGTGGTTATAACGAACAGAACAAGAGCGCCTGCTTTAGCATCTGCTTCAATTGAATTTTCGATAATAATTTGCATAATTACATAAGCTGCGTAATCCATAATTATCAAGTAAATTAGATAATGGTAATAGGGTTCAGCATAACGTAGAATGTCTAGTTTAACTCTTCCTTTCGAGTTGGTACTCTGATTTGTAACGACTGCTCAATAATTTCATTACCACCAAAAACAAGAAGAAAAACAAATTAAGAGAGGGCTAAAAACCTTGACCAGAGCCTTCTGTATTCACAGATACGATTAGGAGGGATTAGTGCCATGCAAGACAAAGTCTGAACGATCATTTTAAAAAGTTCAGTAGCTTTATTTACTGGTACATTTATAGTTAAAGTCAATTCTACATATGTTGCCACCCTGAAATAGAGATGACATTGTTAACAGATGATGAAATGAGGTGAAATTGTAGATGCAAGCCTATGGCTCTTCCCCTGCCTATGGCAGGGTAGGGTACCCATATTGTCCCTCTGAATATACACAAGGGTGGCAATATCGCACGGTGTTTTACCGCAGCCGGCTGCCGCCCAAAGCTGCAACACCTATGTTTATTTATTGTCAGTCTACTGTTTGTTGGGGCACTTCATGTTGACGGCGAGAGCAAACTCCTACATCTGAGAATTTCGGGGGAGCGGCAAATTGCGTTGGAAACACCAGTTCTCGTCTGATCCCTGAAGTTAAGCAACGCAACCCCAGTTAGTACTGACATGGGTGGCTGCTTGGGAAGACTGGGTACAGCTGGTATCCAAAAATCGTCGCATTAGTGTACCGTCTGTGCAGCATCTGCATCAGATCTACACAGTGGACGGGGTTCTAATGACCTTGTAGTTGAAGGGCCCTAAAACACCAACAAACAAACAAACAACTGAGAATTTCGCCTCGTGTCTACCCGTTGCATAGTAGAGAGGGTTCTTTTACGTGCAAATGCCATCGTACACCACACGGAACCTCGGTTGTACTGTACTTCTCATCCAAATTGACAATATAGGAGATATCATAAATAATTATATTTTTAATCAAACTAGTAAACGAAATTGTAAAACACATTGACAGTTTCTCATTTGGCAGGAAGTGATACGATGAATATGATTATAATATTATATTAAAATTCATTCGAGTCCAACTTTTACAAAAATTAGACCATTTACGTTGAAACGACGTATAAAACAGACTGGACCCCATAAAACTGTGTGCAGTATATGACATGTAGGCACTCTATCGAAGTACTCCAAATTCTTTATCGTAACATGAAATGCCGACATTAATATTAATATATTGTTGATTTAGAAATGTCTAGTTTCCAATACATTAGATACAAATTAGCTGCAACGGAAATGGTGCAACATCGATAAATAGGCCACATTTTCAAAATTAATAACGCCACTTATTATAGACACTACTCATTTGACACACGTATAAATTGAGAACAAGTGAGACACTAATATGAAGATGATGAGTGTGAATACGTGACCTGCTATTACTGGTATCCAACAGATTACTTTTGAAATCTCCATCTATTTATTTGTCCCATTATTTTTAATAAGTGGCGTAGTTTTATACACTTTCTTTTCAAACTAAGTGGTTATTTGTTGCACTTTAAATGTTGTCATTCAAGACGAAGGAAGGAAGAGTAAATTTATGACTGAATTAATTAGAAAGACCTAAGTTAATACACAAGTGAAGTCTCTACGGGCATGTGACTAGATTTGACATCTTTTAAGCCGTTTATAGCGTTCTTGCCATTTTTGCTCTTTCAGTATTACACTTGAGCCTATCATTCTTAACGTTCACCCTCAGAAGAAAAGTCCCATTGTGACTTTTCAATGAAAGAAAGGAGATTAACTTCGGCCAAAAGTAGCGATTCTAATTCAAGATTGAGCACTGAAATGACTTTTGGACATTACTACCGTTGTTTGAAATTCGAATCAGAGCTGGAAAGTTTTACAATGAGCCTTACCACCTTGACTAAAAATAAGTAGCATTGATTTTGGCCAAGACCTATTATTGGGTTATTGTCAGTGAGTGGAAAATCTCGTGCCCTAAGCCGTAGGAAGGGGAAGTAAATTCACGATTTCACGCGGTGAATATCATATGACTAGGACGTAAAGAGTATTTCAAAACATGAGTGTAAGCATATAGGTAAAGTTTTAGGACTATAGCAACAGCACTTCTTTCTAGCATTAGTAAACAAAAGGCGGAGAACTGAATCTCTTGTCTTTCTTCTCGACATCAGATGCTAGGAGGTCTCTCCTCCATCCTGGCGTCAGTAAATGTACTAGTAATTGAGACTCCAAGCCAAAGAAGCACATTACGAGCAAATTGATATTTTTTTCCTGTGTATACCTTGTGGTCTCTTCCAAAGTAATGCCTTTGTCAAGGACAGTAATATCTGATGGAGGAGATGAGTGCCTAAATTCCATAATTCACAGGCAGTTGAACATCTACTTGAAACAGTTTGCTTTCTTTGTGCACTTGAAGGTAGAACAACATTTGTATTTGCCATTATAGTGGGTCTGTTATAGTTGACCGCCAGATCCTTGTGTGCAGTTGTTACTTTGAATTCCTTTATCATCTTCAGAAAGTTATCCATCTTTTCAAAACCAAGGCGTTGGTGCTTAATTAAACTATAATACTGGGACTTAACTGTCCGATTATTAACTGATCAGATGATACCACCCACGTGTGCCTCAGTCTGTTGCCTTTCACTCTAACGCAATAGGGGCTGATTATGTGTTGTGTACATTTGTGAAATACACTCTCTTGGAGTTCAGCCGGGCAGAGTTTAGTTCTCATTTGTGAAGACAAGATGGCACTATCACTGCTGTTTGTTTGTCTCCTTAATATCTCCTTGGTGGCTCAGTAGTAACAAGTTTGATTCGTCAGACCATGGATGGAGATGTGATCCTTGTTGAGATGGACGGCTTTCCTACGACCGATAGAGACACCTCCAAGTGCATCTTTCATCGACAGGAAAATACTGCTATCGTCTCATGTGGTGTATGGTGTCACGTAGAGGCGCGTTCACACGATTCAACTACTGTTGAACAACTATGTTGAAACCCAGTTGATGACAACAACTCGTTCCCACATTTCAACTAAGTTGAAAGAACAGTGCAAACTATCGTATTATTTCGCGTATAATACGCAGATATTTTTCCCAAAAAAAATTGGGTGAAAGTCTAGGTGCGTATTATAAGTAGGAGTAAAACTTTCAGCCATTTTTCAGAGGAGCACTAAGCAAATCTAAAGAATACTGGATCATCCATTGAAAGCAACAAAAGAGACGTCTGCTTATTAACCTCATTTAACTTCTATTAGGTGTTCTTTTGAATTATTTTTATAAATAGCATATTTAACTCTAAATTTAACGCAACATTCGTTTTGACCATTTAAGAAATAAAAGGATAAACACTTTATTTACCTTTATACCATAGATATGTATATGGATTCTAGTTAACTGCAAGCAGCCTCTATGGCCAATTTGGCAGTAGAGGGACTAACTCTCATTGCTACATAAGAACCCAGAAAACTTCTAAGACCCTAAGCTATAGTTGTTGTGTCTCCCTACAATACTTGCAAAGGTGGCCTTCCCTTTCAGTAAGCCCCCCACTCTATTTTCCCCAAGGGTATTCCATTGTCGAATGGTCCTTGTCAAGAAAGACCAGTAGTATGAGGCTGTCTGTGCCCTTAGTTCCTTCAATTTATATGAATGATCCTTTCTCCCCTTAGACCCAGCCAGGGACATACTTCCAGCCAGATATCCATACAAGCATAACCATGGATATAATAATACTAGTGTACCTACTGTAATAAAAATGAGTATGTCCAGTTATGTCCAACAATACCGATATTAAAACCTTAAACATTCTTCAGAATCGTCATCTGAAATAACTGTCAAACGAAGCGTGTGCATTATACATGGGTATTGAGATTTTTACATTAATGTAACAGTCGATTTCAACGCTAATGCGATCAACTGATAATTCAACACTTATGATTTGTGATGCTAGTTAAACAACAAAAGTTAAACCTCATTCAACTGTGGTTGCTTCAACTAGCTAGGTGTTCGGCTATGTTTAATCAACATTCACATTCTTCAACGTATGTTCAACTGAACTCTCACTGGTAGCTATTCAACGATAGTTGAATCATGAGAACGGCCCTTAAGCGAACCCTTTCAACATGGACTAACATACGAGTACATGCAGATTGGCAGTTCCTATGCTCAGTCTCCCGTAAGACGATAGGCCGATGTGAAATACTCAATATTGATATTTTGTTGACAGTGCAATACATAAAAAGATGTTAAACAATTTACCCATGTGTTTCAGGTAAAAGCACTACTGGGTAAAAGTTATACGAATGATTACCTGGTTCTATCATAGGTAGACGTTGAGACAAAGCAAAGAAAGAAGAGAATTGCTAACCCTTTTCTCATCTATAGTTATGTTTCCAACTGGATTACATGGGCAATCTGTTGGACGATTTTTTAAGTAGCTGGCTGCCCACCTAATGCAGGGACCCATACCCTTTTTATGTCAGTATTTTTATCTTTATTGGAGCACTTTTCTGCAACGACACCTTGCGGGGGACAACCTAGTAGGCTTACACCTGGGAACTTTACCGAGGTATTATACCGTTTGGTATCCACCCGACAAACATTATGATATTGTAAATTGGAAAACATTTCATTTAATTTATGTGGTGTTGTTTTTGTGGCTTCATTTCTAATGTTTTATATCCAAATTTTGTTTTCTTTTATTAGTTTCGTTGTTTGCGTGACATGTTATTGCATAATAAATAGCAATTACAAGTTGCATTAGTTTGCTTAGTTTCAAGCTAGACATGCAAAAAAGGAAGTGGATATTAAACGGCGTAATACCCTTTACCGATCCAATTCTAAGTGCAAGAGACATTGTATGCAGCACACTGAGCCACAGCTTCACTTTCCTTTCCTGCCTCTCCCTCTGTCAGAAATGCCATCCCACCTTGACCAGCATCAGACCCGGAGCTAGAGTTTCCAATCCGAATATATTCAGTCTATTTGGAACTATTTGATATTCGAATATTTTAGAATAATATTCGGGAAAAATTTAGGGACATTTGTAACCAGATATGTTGCAAATGTCGACATTATATGATGAATTTAGCAGTGAGTACAGTCGATGGTTTGCTGCATAGCTCGTTTACCTGGATTTTTTTTAGAAATACTGTTGACTTATACACGCATGTGTTAGGGCCTGGTTAGGGACTATCCGCTTGTACAAGTTATGTTCTTGACAAATTTGGGTTATTTTAGTTTGTACTTCCACGTACCCACTGGGCGATCCTTTGACTACCAATAAAACAAGTGCACTCCATCATTTGGTGGAGTTCAGTTTTATTCCTAATATCTCAGGTTCAATATCTCTCTCCCATACCCTGCCTGTGGCAGAGTCGAGTCTGCAGGTTCTAGCCCCACACTACTGTATAGTTATGAACAAGTTGTTCCCACTCTGCTTTGGTCTCCCGTGCCCCGCATTCCTGTATTCCTGTGATTCCTGTATTCTGTATTCCTGTGCATTCCTGTATTCGTGCTGCATTCCTGTAATGGACGTCACAAGCTCCTCCACTCCTCTTCTCTTTACATGTTCATACCGCCTCAATATACATTCATCTACTCTCCACTATTTCCGCATTGTCCGCCACCCCCAAGCTACACCTAATATAGGCCTACTCGACCCTAATTCTGTCAGCTCTCAACACCCCACTCATGTACTGCAGCATTCGCATCTTGGTTACCTGCATTCTGGCTCTCCCTCACTGTCCAACACTCTGATCCATATAGCATAGTTGGCCTAACCACTGCCCTGTAAAACATCCTTTTCAACTTTATTATACTGTAGTTATATTTCAAGAAATTTAATACTTTATTTTTAAAATTAAAATAAGTTAAATTGATTTTCAAATAATTTTATTGAATTTCTTATTATATACAGTATGTTATCCTACTTAATTATCCATGAATGAAGTTTTTTCATTGTTTTCTCATTGTTTTCAAATTATTCCAATTTACGAATATATTCGAATAGTTTGAATTTTAGTATTCTATATTCGAATAGTTGATGGAGTCGAATATTTGGAAACTTCCCGGAACCACTGATCCAGTATTCGAATAAGCTACCTCTGCACCACCAAGTAAATCAAATTCTTTAAACTTCGCAAATTTTATAAAAGGCATATTAAAACGTGTACATTTGTGTCTAAAATCATCATCATCATACCTTTATCCCGTCTGTGGCAGGGTCGGGTCTTGCGGATCCACTGAACATGCTGACTGGAGGCATCCCAGTCAGCATGTTCAGTGCCAAAAGGCAGTCATTAGAACGTTGAAGGACGTAAATCTGTTTTATCAAATAGAAAAAAAGCTGATATTATTTCGAGATGTTGAAATACTACTGTGCGGTCTGTTGCGGTGGTATGGGCATGTGATGAGGAGGGGAGAGGAGCAGCTTATTAGGTCCATTGTGGGACAGCAGGTAGTTGGGGGCACCAGAGGCAGAGGGCGACCAAAACGGACATGGGAGCAGGTGGTGCAAAGGGACTTGGAGGCATTAGGAGTGGAGAGGGACTTGGTGAGGGATACGCGGGAGTGGAGGATTAGAACCCGCAGACCTGACCCTGCCAATAAACCAGTAAAATTTTTCCAGCTCAAACAGACATTTTGGATTGCACATGCTTCAAATAAAGCTACTTTAAATTTTACGATTTATTCTTAAGAGGAACTTAGTCGTTCATCAAATAAGTAATCGTCAGTCAAAGGTTAGATGCCATGAAATTTTATGACTGAAGAAAAGTGTATCTAACCTTTGCTACTTTGAAAATAACTGCAAACATCATAACAGTTATTGTTTAAATTGGATCTTAGCTACATTCTTCAATGCTGAATGGCCTTATTGCAGTTCTATGAACAGGTTATGATATAATTACGTCGTAAATTAAAATGTTGATATCCATTCTGTTTATGAACAAAAAACAGTAGTTATGTGTAGGGAGCTGTACGGAATGTTGTAGCTCATCTGTGAGAAAAATGTGGTTAGTTTGCATATGCACATTAAAGGCTATATATTCTGCCTATTTTTGTAGATTATCGTTTCAAAATATCTCTTACATAAAGACCTTAAGGAGATTTTGTTAGTTTTTCACTAGCATTTTCGTGGCTGTGCCAAATTGCAAAATACGCGAAAATGGTTTAATGTTTGTAATTATAAGATTAGATGTCGTAAATGCGCGCATATCATAAATTCGTTAATCTTCTACGAAATTATAACGGTAGCTCCATAATATCATTAAAAATATATATGTGTATAAAGCCTTGAAAAGTAAAATGTAGTGACATATAAGTTTAAAATTTCTATAATGATTTCAATTCCGAGTACGAAGTTTACGAATTTCTGTGCATATAAAAGTTATGAAGATGAAAATTACGAATTCAGGCGTGTATGAACTGTGTACCTCATTTTGATTTTTCTTGCATACTGCAAAGTCTTAAACTAAGCATTGTGCCTCGTATATTAAATTGAAGAATTTCAATTCATTTTTTGCAACCAGGTCAAATTAACCACATTTAATTGAATTGCATTATCAACAGCGAATGAT
Source organism: Trigoniulus corallinus (assembly GCA_013389805.1). Classification (NCBI taxonomy): domain Eukaryota; kingdom Metazoa; phylum Arthropoda; class Diplopoda; order Spirobolida; family Trigoniulidae; genus Trigoniulus; species Trigoniulus corallinus. The sequence goes on along the minus strand of JAAFCE010009126.1, from coordinate 21,339,745 downwards.
ATAACCAGTCCCGTAACGAGGGGTTTGAAGCGCATGTGGCGGCAGCTGTCTAACTTGCCCGTCCCCATAACCCAATAATGATACGAAAAATTAAAAAATTTAATGTAACAAGTTACATTTTATTAAATGCAATGTAACAATCGGTGTTGATTCATGTAGATTAGAATTGTCAACTAAAATAAAACCACGTACTACTTTCAACCCAGTCGGTAGGAGCCTAAAGCGGGCTTCACAACAGCAACGGGAACGGGAACGTAAAACGTATTTTGTGCAGAGGGGAGGGGCGACGGGTACGTCATGTGGTGGAGGTGCGCTCCTATTGGTCAAACGGCTTACGTTTAACGGAAAAGTTGAATTTTTTTCAACTTTCCCGGCCGTTGCCGTTCTCGTTCCCGATGTTATTGTGAAGCGGGCTTATCCCTTGTTTTGTGCCCGAAACGGCACTTAATATAACGCCATCTTGGACCGTCCTTTCCCATTCCACGTGATTCCATCCTACCTTTCTTGCCCTTATGTTATAGTACACAGATTCGATGGTACACTGGAGTTGTCTCCCTTTATAGGTGTCATAGAACCTTTCAAATACAAGGGTTATTATAGCCCTGTCCACTGCATAGTTCTAATGCAGAGCCTGCCCAGATACTATGTTATGGCGAGTTTTGGAAACGAGCAGTACTCAGTGTTCTTAACACCCTAGCTGGGTTTGAGTTGCATAGGCCTACTGTAAGGTAAGGCGCAAAATGAGGCCGCAGGGTGAGGCAGCGTAACGCAGCCCTGCGAAATTCTGCTAGCAGGCAATCACCACACATTGAATAGCAGTTTTTTTAACATACTGGTTTGCAATTTGCGTCAACTAAAATGGCTTTCAACGTAACAGTGATTGCGTGCTAGCAGAATTTCGCAGGGCTGCGTTTCGCTGCGTCACCCTGCGGCCTCATTTTGCGCCTTGCCTAACTGCAGTGATCAGACGAGAACTGGTGTGTCCAACGCAATATAGCCGCCCCATAATGCTACACTGGAGCAAATCTTCAACTAGCTTCAAGTAGCACGTTGTTTATTATGTATCCAGCGCCATAGCCTTATAATAACAATGTATACTTTACGTTTAAATATCGCGATTCGTCTTTTCTAGCTCTATGATAGGGTCAGGTAACCATTTGTCCAGAAGGAACCTGGAAAATTTCAAGTTGCACTTTGCCTACTTTCATTGTAGAGTTAATTTCGTTCGTACCTTAATGAAGCCATCTAGTCTGTCTTGACCAGGATTGTACATCCTGCAGCCCGAATTTAAGCACATTAGTCCCTCAGCCACCGAGACAGTTTGGCATCTAACTTTATAAGAATATGAATATGTAATCTTTTGCGGCGGATACCTTGCTAGTGAGATTTTTCATGCTAGACCCATCTGCCTAGATCTCCACCAGCACCCTAGCAACACCTTTGCCTTTCGCACCCATTCAAGCCGCTCCACCCAAGACTCTCTTCCAAGGTGGGGGTTCTCAACCCCTCATGCAGTGATCCAGCAATGGACAAGCCAGTATCACATGCCTGACATCCTCCACTTGCTCCCCACGTAATCCACAGCCCTTCTCTCCACCTGTGATCTTTGCCATCCTCTGTTTCGTCTCCAGTGATGAGTGCGTTATAGTCAATTGCAAATTCATTGCTGTTTGAGAGCCTTCTGATAGTTGGAAACAGAACAGTGATTAACAACAAATTATTTAATGCTAAAAGCGCTTTAATCCTTGAGGATTGACATTAGTCTTTACAGAGAATTGAAAGTTAAGCGAGATGTGCACAAAAATTTAAATTAACAGCATAACTTTTGTACGTTCTATGAAGTTCTAATCAATGCCAATGAATGCCTTGTGTAAAAGTCTTTCTCGTTTTTTCCAGGGTCAGAATCTGTACTAAAACCCCTTTCTAAAACCACTAATTATTAATTTAATAAGTTCATTATTAAAGGATTAATTAAAAATCATTGTAAGCCAGGGAATGAAGGTCTGATAGCAGGTAAATAATTATGCACTTAACATCAATAGTGAACATGCAGTTGTATTAATTCACACGCCTTCATTATAATTCGTCGTGTGCTCATTTTGGCAAATGTATTGTAAAAGAACTGAAATTCAAAATGTTAATACATACATTTAGAAGAAAAAAACTCATGTTTCCTAAATGACTACGTTACAGCTTAATAAAATGCGATGATTAAATCATGGAATAATTCCAAAGTTTTAGCATAAATTTGGATGGCTCATTACTTCATTCTCCACTCCGTTGTGAAGCCTTTATATTATTGCTTTAGATCTATTTGTTCCATCATTTGGTCTAGGAGTGTTAATAACCTGAAATAATAATAATCATAATTGTTGCAAAATGCAAATTTCGTTGTCACCAATTAACCCTCCTGTATAGGTTTATTTTTATCCTTAATTAACATAATCAGAAATCCTCTTAATCCAACCATAATTTTCTATCACATTTCTCTCCGACATCAATGGATTGTTGACGAAATTCAGCTAGAAATCAGAGTTTGGTTGAAACATGATGTTTTTAATTCAGGTTACCTAATTTAAGTTTTTTTTATTAAAAGTCTCACGAAGCTTATTCAATAGAAATATTTATTAAAGAAGCAAAGCTTGTTTTTTTAGCAGCAATGATTAGTAACTGTCTCCTGATGCTTGTCTCGCACATAACCGAAAGAGCGTAAAGAAGATAAATTTTGATTTAGTTAACTTCTTAAAATAATTCACGTTCATTACTCAATTTTCTTTCCTCCATCATTCAGATTGAATTTCAAATAATGTAGATTTTATCTAAAGATGACGTAGACATTCCTTGCAGCAAATTGAAAATGTTTCTCTTTTAACTACCCAGGTTTTTCAAGACTTAGAAATGAATTTTCATTTAATAATCGTTAGCATTAATACGCTCGGCAACTACGCCAGTAGTTCTAGGTTTGATACTGGACCGTGGTGGGTCGGCTTCTTTCGGGCGAGAGAGAAGCCGCGAGTGTGCCTTCTTTCGGATGAGAAGTAAAGCCGAGGTCCTGTGTGGGTGTACGAGGACACTTACACGTAAAAGAACCCTCTCTTCTACGCAACGGGTAGATGAGGTAAAATTTCCAGGTGTAGGAGCTCGCCCTCTGGCGTCGGTAGCATTCCCCAACGAACACTAGATCAATGATAAATAAGCGTAGGGGTGCAGCTTTGGACGGCAACCGGCTGCAGAAAAAACTATGACCTATTGGTCATAGTCCCTGTCCATTCAGAGGGACAAATGGGTACTCGACCCTGCCATAGGCGGGAAAAGGGTTAGGAGTTGCTAGTTGCTTTAATCGTTAGCATTAATAAAATGTTTTAAGGATTTTCAGTATAATGATTGGACCTGTCACGGTGATGCAGAAGCAGCGTGCTCTGCTACCGCGTCAGTAGTTCCTGGTAAGATACTGGATCGAGAGAGCGACAAAGGCAAAGCCTTCCTTCGTGTGGTTGTACGATTGTAACTTGCACGCAAAAGAACCCTCTAGGCTACATTCATTGGCAGATTTCCCGGGTGTAGGAGCTCGCCCCTTGGCGCCGGAAGCGGATGTATCATGTTGGGCACACTAGTTCTGGCCTCATCACTGGAGTTGAGCAACGCAACCCCGGGTAGTGCAAACATGGGTGGCCGCTTCAGAACACCGGGTACCGCTAATACCCCAAAATCGTAGTAACAGCGTAGTGTCTAGGCAGGCACTGCATTAAAACTATTCAGTGGACGGGGCTCTAATGACCTTTGTAGTCGAAGGGACCTAAAACCAACAAATCAATCAATCTTACCGTTGGTGAAGTGCACCAACGAACGGTATCTCGAGGCTAAATAAGCATAGGGATTGCAGATTAGATTGGCAGCCGGCTGCGTAAAAATAATTTACAATAAAATTGGGCACCCAACTGTGTCACAGGAGAGAAAACGATTAATGGTTATTATTATTTTTTCCTCGAGATACCTCCTTATTTCTATGTTGATGATCACATTCAGGGGGATCTAGACGTTACCTGGTTCAGATGAATTCTATGGTTAACGTCCAGGTTGATGTCCCGACCCGGGTAAATTATACGATTAAGGCCCACGTTGATGACCGACGTCCTGAAAATCCTCCAATTTCTTCAGCCCTAATTACATTAAATTTCTCTTGTCATCCGGTTTGGCTTGTACGATGTTATCTACTGCATGCGCAAATCAAGCCTTCAACATGGGGCAGAATCACTGATATAGGAGCTTGTCTGTCTGGCATGGTGGAAGTGCTCCCACGAAGAAAATAGACCAGAGCTAATAGACTAGGGGTTCGCAGCATTAAATTGGCGGTTTCCCAAATTGGCAGTTGGGTATTTAAAAGAATCGTTCAACAGTTCATCTGTATGATCTCGGTTCTGATGATACAGATGGTTATCACACTGCCATAGGCGGGGAGATTGCTTCTAAAACACGATGAATGATATACTGATGAAAGAAAGGCCTAATTTGAAAGAGAAATCTATATACGCGATTAGATGAAACGTTTGATTGGAATGTTCCTAGCTCAATGTTTGTTTACGTCTTATTAGAGATTTTAAGGTAGCAGTTGCACAAAGGTATGTCATACGTAAGAATGTTGGATACGATTTGAAATCAAAGTTTTTTTTACTTCTGAACGACATATTTCAAATCTCACGAGAGATAGCAAATGGTTTGGATGACGTGAGGAAACGATTGCATATGTTCTTATACTTGTAGAAAAATTCTCAAGAACAAATTCAAGGAAGGAAGAAAACATGTAATTGAAATGTCAGACGAATAAAATATGTCAAACATGTAGGGGTCGATAATAATAATACAAAATTTTTCATCGTAAGAATTTTTCGTTTTTCTTTTACTGTGTCACTACAAAGATTCAAATCGTTTTCTGGATGAGCAGAGCAACATCACAGCCCTTGTGGGACCAGTTCTTAACAGTACGGATGAATTCTGTTTGCATAGTAATTCGCATAACCTATTGATGCACTTAAGAGTTATTATGAGCGGATTCGTATGCGGTAACGTACCATAAGAAACCACGACTTTTTTAAAAAGCACACATAAAAGATATTAGATGTGACTTAAGGACTGAACTACTATATCCAAGATATTCTTTCTATAATTAAACATTACTTTTGTAACTTACTGTTGAAAACAGGGACACGGGGTTTCTTACACACTAACGGGTTGGGGAGTAAGCCAAGCCGCCATATCAGGCCGAACCCTTAGAAGGCTGCTCGCGGGTGAGGAGGAGGTAGGTGTAAAGGATGTAGGAGACGAAAAATTTGCAGCACCCAACGTTCCCTACCAACCACCCATGTTGGTACTAACGTGAGTTTGGTTTGCTCTACTTCAGTGACCTCATGAGAACTGGTGTGTCCAAAGCAACTTTGCTGGACCGTGATAATTTTATAGAAATAATCCTGCAAACCCTGCATGGACCTCTGGTTGGAAGTGTGTCCCTGGCTGAGTATAAGGGGAGAAAGTTTCATTCATATAATTTGAAGGAATAGCCTTGGAGAGGATAAAGTGGAGAGCTTCCTCAAAGGAAACCCCGCCATTGCTAGTTTTTTAGGGGGACCACGAGAATTATAGCCTAGGGTTTTGGGAGTTTTTAGATAACGTATGTAGGAATGAGAGTTGGTCTCTCCACTGCCATATTGGCCAAATAAGGCTGCTTGCTGTGTAGTGAATTAGAATTAGGAAAAGTCGTCACATGATTGTGAGTAAATCGTTTGTTTGGGGATAAATGGTCTCGTGATTCGTTTCTTACTTCACGAGTTTCGGCGCAGAGGTTGACAAACTTTTTATCCAAGCAACGTCTTCAATAATGACTTGTGTAAGCAAGACCGGTTCGTCCATAGGTGCAAAGTGTATAAAGAACGCGGGCGATCGCCTTCTCAAACTTAAAAGTAACATGAAACTTTTAATGCTTTGATGTTTCAGGAAAGAATTCCGCCTCAGTGACGCAGTGGGTAGTGTGCTCAGTAACTACGTCAGTGGTTCTAGGTTCGACATTGGCCGGAGGTGGGTTGGCTTCTTTCGGGCGAGAGAAATGCCCGAGTGCACCTTCCTTCAGATGAGAAGCAAAACCAAGATTACGTGTGGTGTACAATGGCATTGGCACGTAAAAATCCCCTATGCAGTGGGTAATAGCAGCATAATAACAGCTCGCTCCCTGGAGTCAGTAGAATGCCCCAACAAACAGCAGACTGAGACAGGTTTCAACTTGGTCGACGACCGGCTGCGGAGAAACAGTGTCCATTCAGAGGGACAAAATGGTGTACCCGACACTGCCATAGGCGGGAAATGGATTATGAGTTGCTTTTGCTTTGATGCTTCAGGGAAGAAAGGCAATTCTTTCAATGTGCTGGCAAACAACAAAATCGAAACAAAATAACGATTTCTTTACTCAATCAAAATAAGTGAAAATATCATGAGAGGGGTGGACTCGACGTAATTGCACGTAAGCAGCCGAAGCTATAGGGCGGCCCTATGTGTAAATATTGAGAAATACTTCTAAATCTATTTTAAGAAACGTTACTCTATTGAAATAAATCAACTACAAATAAAGCAAGTTTTTAACAGCAATTTTTGGCGACGTTTTACTTTCTATTAATATTAATTTTCAAAAACATCCCATAAATATAAATTTATTAACAACTCCATAACGAACACTTTTCTAGCTAACTAGCTGAGAGACTGACTGCAGCCGGCTGCGTAAAATGCAGTAAAACCTGACTAAAACGGGACGTGATCACTTCAGTATTTTCTTTCGGTTTTCGCAAGTTTCCGTTTTACAAAAAGTTGTGTTTTAGTAAAACAAAGTACAAAAACTATGATCACTTTGGATTAGAATAACGAAATTTAGCTCTGTGTATATGGCCTTAATGGTTCTCAGAACAGCCACTCTCAAAATTAACCCTTGCATTGTACAGTATTATGCATAAAATAATCCGTCTTAATCGGGTTATTTATGGAAACGGTTCCCGAAAATTATTCCGTTTCTGCGTTAGGTATTTTCCGGTTTATTTTAAAAAGGTAATTAGACGGTTCCGAAATTTTTTTCCGTTTGTTTAGTTTCGGTTGACACACCAGTTCTCGTGAGATCACCGAAGTTAAGCAGCTCAAGCCCACGTTAGTTGCTGCAAATTTGCTCTTCCCTATGTTTCACTTCACCTACCTCCTAATCTCCCGCGAGCAGCCTCTTAAGGGTTCGTCCTGTTCGTCCGGTTTATGCTGGTTTTGTTGTAGTAAATACCGTCCAACAGATGTCTCACGTGAGTCCCCATGAGACAAAAATGGACCCCCTGTCTTACCTTAAATGAGAAAGAGGTTCGTGATAATGATGAATAAAATTACCAAATTAAGGTCATTGTATCATCCGTCGTTATTACTAGTATGCGCTTGTAATGCGCTGTTATGATCACACCTTATGTTTAAAACTTCCTCTGAAATGTGAGAATAAATTTAAATATATAATGTGCTGTATTCACCACAGTAAGTGGAAGTCGTACTTTAAATCAAAACTCGCCCAAGCGTAAAATGAATTCTCGACAAATCAAAGTTAATCACCCAACTCTTCACCTAGCTAACTACTGCAATCTGTTAAACTTATAATGTAGCTCATTTCTGGATTCATTTTATTAGCTTAAGTAAGGTATGGTACCAAAATTCTGAAATGAAAAGTTATTTTCTTTTCTGTAGAAAAGAATATAAATGTCTGCATTGGTGGATTAGTGGTAGAGCGCTAGATTCAGTTCACAACTGGTGGTTCCATCCTACTCTACAGATTTCTTTAAGATCCGAGTGAAGTCCAAGATGAAGAAGGAACTCATATCATCATCCCCTTATGCCGCCTGTGGAAGGGGCTGGTCTGTGGGTTCTAGCCCTCCACTCCCGCCTATCTCCCACCAGCTCCCCGTCCACCTCACACACTACCATATCTGTACGTACAACCTGCTCCCACGTCTGGTTTGGTCTTCCCGGGTGCTTCCTACATCTGCATTACCGTAATGGACCTAACTAGCTTTTCCTGCGCTCTTCTCAATAGCGGGAACTCATCATATATGGGGTAAAATAGCCAATTTTCAGATTTAGAAACTCATCTCTTTTATAGTTTGGCATAAGTAAAAGCCCTAAGAAATAAAGTTGACGTGAAATGATATGGACTTGTGACATGTTCTATAGTTGGCCCGTGTATTCCTTGTATCAATTGGACAGTGGATACATGACTCTGATATAGGCGGGAAAGAGTTAAGGATGATAAGATGACGGTAAAGAAAAAAGCAAATTAGTGCACCTTACCACATAGTCAGTACTCTGCATTCTTGTCTTGTGACATTGAAATTACTAATTTATTAACTTGTGTAGCATGTGGTATATCATCAATATGATGTCATACCGAACTACCATAGCTGTGTAGCACATTTAAAAAAAGACAGAAATTACTTCATGTTCTTCGCATATGTTTGTCAAAGACGAATTCTGAACAAGGTCCTTCTTATTATTCAAGACACTCTATACTCAAGATCTTTATCCCTAAATCTGTCCTCCTATAACTTGACAGGCTGTTCGACTAGTATATCAAAAAAGGAGACATCACGTACTGTTTAAAACTTTTTCCGTCTGAAATGTAATTAAAGAGCTCGATGAACAACCACGGAGCAAATATAATTAAAAAGATACATGACCATATTGCTTGTATAATAACTTTGCCTGATTCATAGCTATTTATCAATTATTTCCTGTTGCTCTACACAAATTTGTTGTTTCGACAAACACCGTGCAGTCTTCTTCTTTTCTTTCTAAGGAGAGGAAAACTACTTGGCAAATTGATCATGCTCGCTTGTTTTTAATTATGCTTTGCTATCAGTCATCGTCTTGTTGATACTTTGACGTTCAAGAGGTTAGTCTTGCGTTTATTATTTCAACGTAGTTTATATTGAACATGTATAATGAAACGTTTTGCAGTAGTCGATAACAACGGTTTTGAAACGGAAATCGAAAATTGTTAAAAAGAAATAGTCGAATCAGGTTTGAACTAGCTTATACGTGGGGTGCCAAGATTCCCTCGATGGGGTGTCTTTACTCAATTATTACATTATTAGAGAGTTTATACAGAATAATGACATAATAGAAATCATATAAAACACCGACTTTTTGAAATTCTATGTTATAGAAATGAATCCATATTCGTCTCTTTTGCTGTCCCCTTTTTAATGGTTATGAAGTTAACATTTTATTTCCTGCGCTTAGGATGAATAACTCTTAAGATGAATATTTTTCGTTCGCTAAAGGTTTTAATTTTCTACGTTGAATCATTTTTGGTTTGTAGCAACATTTGGAGTAGTTCCTCAAAGCGAAGTGGGGATATTGGTGGCGATTGTATGACTGATATCTCTATCAAACGCTTTCCAAACGCCAAGAACAGCAAACATACTTTGATGTTCCCATACTGGTTGGAATACCCTCAAACATTTACTAGGGGTTTTGATCCCTCTACCTTTTGTCCGTCAAAGATGTATCAAGTTTTCAACTATCCATTCAAACCATCCCGAGCTGTTTGTGAACGTGTTCAGCTTTTTAGCAGTTCTGTTATCAGTGTAACATCTTCCAATATAATGCGATGCTGCTGGGTGTCACTTAGAATTTTGATTACTTAGTAAACCGACATGGAAATTTTTGACTTATATTAATAAGTACTCGTTCAGGCAAGAAAGGTGGATTGTAGCTCCATATCTTACTCCCACATTTATCATCTTTAAAAAAGTTATGCAGTTATTCATGATATTCACATCGGTATACAGTAGCAGACTATATAACACAGCTCTCTATGATGCTGTTATTCATCCACAGATAAGACGTCGCATGTAATCGCAAAGCAGTTTTGTCATAAATGGCATTCCTCTTCACTGACTCGCAACACGAATTTCGAACATGATGAACATTAGGAAGTAAGACGGAAACTGCAAGACAGATTGCCAGTTACGAATTACGAAAATTGCAGCGACATTGTAAATGAAAATAAAAAGTAGACCGAGTTTAAGTGAATGTCTCAAGAGAAAGAACTTGTTATGGTCAATCAAAAGGACTCAATTCTCAGGTGTCAAATGACATAAAGGGTAGACCAGTGAAAAATGGGAGTAGGATTTAGGTTGGAACATTAGTTGTTTGTTGGTGTTTAGGGCCCTTCAACTACAAAGGTCATTAGAGCCCCAATCCACAGCATAGTTCTTATGCAGAGGCTGCACAGACACTACACTAATGCGACGATTTTTGGGTATTAGCAGTACCCAGTTTTCCCAAGCGGCCACCCATGTCAGTACTAGCCGGGGTTGCGGTGTTTAACTTCAGTGATCAGACAAGAACTGGTTTGTCCAACGCAATCGCCGCTCTCCGGAACATTAGTGAGTCAGAATTGACAAGCCCGATGTTGCCATGGCAGGAATATGACTGTGATGATGTTGATGAGAATGTGTACGTTATTAACTTAATATAACCTTACGCAAAGCTAAAAACGGAACCATATTACCCTATTTTGGTGGCAATAAAATGTGAATTTTTACATTAGTAGTCCCCATAATTTCAGATTACTGATGGTGTGCCCGTTAGAGTAAATTCATCAGTATTGTCCCGGAACCACGGCTTACAACAACACTGCGTTGTTGATGTGAGAACTGCTCAACATATTATTTATATTGTTTACCGAATGTATCTTAATTTATTCAAAATGTGAAATGCATTCAATGTGCATATACAGATTTAGTTGATAGCTAGATCCCATTTGCAATATTTATGGTCATGGTTGGCAAATTTTAGTTGTGCAATAAATAAAATACTAATTTATTTACTGCTGTTGTCGTTAGCACTCATTTTAACAGGTTTAGTTCTTAGAATTGCTGAAACAAAAAACAAACTAAAATGGAGTCTAACAATGTCTTGTTAAGAACTGAGCTAATGTAATATATTGTTGGGTAGACTGGTGACATTTTATGCAATAATAAATTCTTACAAATTTCTTCCTCGGGGTGCAATATTTGATAGATCCCGTTTAATAATGACGTCTAGAATTGAATATAATATTAAGGAAATAAGCTACAGTATAAAGTCATATATAATATTAGATTCGTTTCAATGGAACAGTGGAAAGGATTTTTTCGGTGTCAACGAAATGACTTCTAACAATGATTTGTTGTAAAACATGGAGCAATTAAGAAAAACATGGCATTTTCAACATTACTCCAGCAAGATGGTACCAATAAGGCTTGGGGAGAGGGATATAAATATAGTGTCAAAGGTTACATACCTGGGAGTTAAACTCACAAATGATAGGAGATACCTAAAAGAAATGGAGGAAAACATCATTTGTATGCTAATAACGAGAGAAGGCCTAATAAGAAAACTGGTATTTGATTCATTCTCAAAGGGTGAAATAGTTAGGGGCTTGGGGGAAAGTAGTAACAGCTCCAGGGCTAAAATATGGAAATGAGGTTCTGTGCATTAGTACAAAAGTGATGGACTTTGTGGAGGTCCAAAGCGGGTTAGATGGGGTGGCCCCAGGGATAAATTGACTTCAGCAGTTGAGGCAACAGAGGAGAACATGGGGCAGTTTACATTTGAAGAGAGACAAATGAGAATTAAGTTGGCATACTTCTGCAAGATATGGGCACTATGTAAGAAAAATCCAGTTATGGCAGGTTAATGCATAGGTAAACAATATAATGGTGTCTCTCAGCTGTGGGAGAAGAGTAAACAGGATAATGAAGATAGGCATACCATTACACCTTGGGGAAAGCGAAAACAACATCCATGTAGAGGTTAGTACAGGTCAAAGTTAAGGAATAGGGGTTAGGACAGTGGCGGCAGAACACAGAGAAGGGCAGCCAAGCAAACTCTGAGAGTGGATGGGAACAAACTTAAAATAGAGACTGAGGTAATCTAGGATGATCCGTGTCCGTGGGAGAACTGACTTCTGTTTTGGGCAATAGGCAGGTCACTAGATGTGAAATAGAGGACGACAAAGATCACAAGGGTAGAGGATAGCTGTGGACTATGTGGGGATGAAGTGGAGAATGCCAGGCATGTGATGCTGGCATGTCTGTGCTGGGTCACTGAAGGAGGGGTCGGGGAACCCCCGCATTGGAAGAGGCAGTGGTAGTGGTGGGTGTTGGGGTTGAGTGACTAGAAAGGGTAAAAATGGGGCAAAGGTGTTGCTGGGGTGCTGTTGGAGATCTATACATGTGAGTTTAGCAGGAAAAATACCACCTGCAGATATGTCACAATGGATTACATGTTCATATTCTATATTACATTTCTCCTATATTTTAATGACCTTGACCACCACAAAAATACTCTGCTTTAATCAAGTTGTAATTTCCTTCTTTTAAACGACCAGGCAATTTTTCTACAATAAAATAGTAATCTTTGCCATGCATCGCATTTTTCAAAGTCAATCCCAGCTATGCATTTACAGTATATTCAAAATGAGAGACATTACAGCTTTTGCATAGTGGTGCAGATTTAGACGAAAAAGTTGCGTGGGTGCACAGCCATGCACTGTTCTTATCACACCGAACCAAAACGGACCAATAACTCCTTTTCTTTGACAAACTTTTGAAAAGAGCACTGCTTCAGCCCACAAGATATAAGAAAAGTTAACGGAACTATGGGGGATCTCTCAAGAACTTTAACTTCAACTAATCTCGATTAGGATATTTAACGTCATCTGTTGCTTGGCTCTAAAGTTATTTGCCAATGCGAGGGATTTTCAGTTTGTCCTGAATATTAATTTAGTGAAAGGTTTTCTGATGGAGCAAGTAGTTTTCCACATTAAGCTGCACCATTACTGCTTCTTCACCCGTCCTCTCCTTTGTGACATTGACTTAACAGAAATGTTTCCCTCACTCTAGGGAATCATTTTGAGCTAACGTGGTTTAGGGCTAAAAGCATTTCCACTGATGCTGTTCCATAAATGCTGTTACATACATGCAGCATACTTTATTTGAAGTGAATGAGATGAGGCGGTATGCTCCACTCTTTGAGATCAGAGGCGAACTGATAGTGAATGTTTTATGTGGGAATTTCTGTGTCTTCCACAGAGCAAGTTCATCCCTGGTTGCATATTTGCATTTTAAAGCCATGGTGAACAAACCTGAGGATATGAATCCAGTCAATTTTTTTTAAAACAAGAGGCCTTTTGCCAGGTTTCTTCCTTTTACATTACCTCACATGAATATGCAATATATAGACTAGTCCAAGGGTAGCGAAACCTCTTTTATGCCGGCGTGCCAAAAATTTAAAAAGTTATATTTGGTATTATAGTTTGCTCCAGGAATATATAGTAGGGTACCACTACTTCCGCTTTGTTACAAGAAATGAAAATTCCACCAATCGATTGGTTTGGCTTTATATAGGTTTTGGTTATAACAATTTTTTAAAAACATCCAACATCATATGCAATACACAGTGCTGGCCATAATAATAAGTGTGCTGGAAAAAAATTAATTCGTTTATTGTTTGAAAGAAGCAGTTTGTATGTTTATCATCACTCGAAATGAATGCAGTCTAACATAAAAAGGATGTCCTAGAAACGAAAAACAAATTCTAAACAAAGAATGAACCAAACAAAAGTTATAACAGAGAGAGCACAAAATGGAGGCGGTAAAAATGAAACATTTACATGTTATAAAAATTGGCATCACTTAATTACTTATTTGTTTAATACCTTTGAATATCAATATTTGGTACGTTGCGTTTCATTCTGAGGACATCTGCATATCTTTTGGGCATCCAGTCAACTAATTTCTAAAAAACATTAACAGAAATGGAGTCTCATGCCTCCAGAATGTGTTTCCACAGTAAACTTTTATTTGATGTTTTCGTTTTCACATTCACGTGTCTAACTCCTGTCACAAGTTCTAAATCAGGTTCAAGTCTGGCGATTGTAATGGCCATGACAATTTCGAAATGCTTTCATTGGAGAACCATTGTGTCGCCACCTTCAGTTGGATTTGGTGTTGTTTGTTGGTGTTTAAGATCCCGTCAACTACAAGGTCATTAGAGACCCGTCCACTGCATAGTTTTAATGCATACACTGCACAGACACTACACTAATGCGACGATTATTGGGTATTAGCAGTACCCAGCTTTCCTGAGCGACCACCCATGTCAGTACTAACTGGGCTTGCGTTGCTTAACTTCAGTGATCATACGAGAACTGGTGTGTCCAACGCAACTCGCCGCTCCCTTCAGTTGGATGCTTAGGGCCATTTTCCCTATTGATACCTATCTCAGTGGCATATTCTCTTCAGCAAACGGTAGCATAAGT
>JAAFCE010009126.1:21248954-21321557 GCA_013389805.1 Trigoniulus corallinus | reverse complement strand
CCAATAATCGTCGCATTGGTGTAATGTCTGTGCAGACTATGCACTAGAACTATGCAGTGGACGGGTCTCTAATGACTTTGTAGTTGACGAGAGCTTAAACACCAACAAACCAAAATTGAAGCGTTTTGTTGCTTAAAAACATCATCATCATCATCACATCCTCATCCCGCCTGGGGTAGTGTCGGATCTGCGGGTCCAATGGACATGCTTCTGAATAGGGGCACCCCAGTCAGGCGTCTGGAAACCGCAGGAATATTGGCGAAGGGCGAATTGCGTTGGACACACCAGTTCTCGTCTGATAACTGAAGTTAAACACCGCAACCCCAGCTAGTACTGACATGGGTGGCCGCTTGGGAAAACTGGGTACTGTTAACATCCAAAAATCGTCGCATTAGTGTAGTGTCTGTGCAGTCTCTGCATAAGAACTATGCTGTGGGCGGGGCTCTACTGACCTTGTAGTTGAAGGGCCGTAAAGCACCAACAAACAAACAAGGAATATTGGCTGGGATGTTTGTGGAGGATACCCACCTACTCCACTTGTTCCAACATTGACAATAACAGTTCTTGTCTGATGATTGAAGTTATGCAACGAAATCCCAGCTAGTACTAGCATGGGTGGCAGCTTGGATAAAAATGGGAACTGTAAAACCCAAATCGTCGTAACGACGTGTAGTGTCTGTACAGACTCTACATTGGAACTATGCAATGGATGGGAGTCTAATGACTATTGTAGGTGAAGGACCCTAAAACTAACGAAACAAATGGCAGCCCCTAGCCTATGTTCCGCCTGTTGCAGGATCAGGTACCTATTTTGTCCTGCCGGGACACATGGGCCATCTATTGGGCGGTATTATTTTAAAGCAGCCATTTGCATACCTAATTCTGCAACCTCTGTGCTTAATTATAGACGATCTCTTATTCCGGACGCCAAGGCGGGACGGTGATCCCTTGAAATTTTGTCGAACTCCTCGTTGTAGGATTTAAGTTGGTTTATTACGCATGTCTGAAGTTTGATATGGAAATCCTGCATTAATAGCAGTAATTCATCTTAAATTTTCGTTAATTTGGTCAATTAAGCAAAATAGCTGACGTTGGAAAGAATTAGTGAAGTGGTTTCATCAATCATTTTAACGATTAAGCTAATTCAGTCTTTTTTAGACTTAAGGTTACATATAGAAATGTGAAACCTCAGCTGTTTGACGAAAAAAATAAGCTCATTTTTATTCTTTCAAAGTGTAAAGCTCAAGGGAAATATCAATATCTGAAAATTCAGTGATTTAATATCAGTAAAGTTGTCATCAATTTCTTTAAATGAAATTTCTGTATTCCCTGGCATAGTGAAATTTGCAGTAATGATTTTTCGACCCTAATGTTGCTGAAAACGGGTTATCATTTTTCGTGGACAGGTAGGTGAGCTTCCACACTCGTTCCTTGCAAGTACCCTTAACATTTTACCTCATATATGTAGTAGCTTAAGGTGCATGTTAGTCGAGAATACATAAATTAGGAATTGGGTATATTTGGGGTAGGTTGGGGTGGGGAACATCGCGGAAAAGATGAGAAGATATGGTCATGAGCTGAGGAGGATGAGCTGGTTAGGTTCATTAGGTGATTGAAGCTTATTGGAAGCACTCGGGGTAGAGGAGGACCAAAGCAGACGTAGGAACAGGTTGTGCGAAGGGATATGGTAACGATGGCGTGAGAGGTAAGGAGCGCCCGATTCAACAGACCCGACCTGAACTGAGCTAAAGGTGCATCTTAGGTCTGATTCTTTCATTAAGTGCATCAGTCTTGAGTTAGGGGAACCACCAACTGCAACTCAGGGAATTGTTAGCGAATCGTTCAGCTCAAAGCCGGATCACCGCAAAGCAACTCCTAACGCTTTTGCCATCAAGACAGGATCGGGTACCCACCTTGTCCCTCTGAATGGACGCACGGATGGTGCGCGCCTGGATTGTGACAAAAGCTGCAACTCCTGTGGTTATTTATCTCCGGTCTACTGTTTGTTGAAGCACTCCACCCACGCCACGGGGAGAGCTTCTACATCTGGAAATTGGAGTTCTTTTACGTTCACGTGTAATCGTAGACCACACGGGACCCCGGTTTTACTTCTTTCGAAGGAAGGCTCACCCAATATTGAACCTGGAATCACCGACGCAGTGAATCGAGCACGCTACCTCCTGCGCCATCGTGGCGGGCCTAAGTTGGATCGTAGTTAAGTGTAAAATATGCCATTATTGACGAAATAATTTACCCTCCTTTTATGTATGTTACACCATCGGGTTGGGGAGGCGGCCAAGCAGCCATAACGGGCCCAACCTTGCAGAGGCTACTCGCGGGTGAGAGGGAGGTAGGAATTAATGTAGGAGGGAAATTAGCTTGTTGTTGTTGTTTGTTTTAGGGCTCTTCAACTACAAGATCATTAGAGCCCCGTCCACTGTGTAGCTCTGATGCAGAGGCTGCACAGACACTACACCAATGTGACGATTGTCGGGTACTAGCGGTACTTAGTTTTCCCAAGCAGCCACTCATATCAGTACTAGCTGGGGTTGCGTTGCTTAACTTCGGTGATCAGACGAGAACTGGTGTGTCCAACACAATTTGCCGCTCAGGGAAATTAGCAGCACCCAATGTTCAACCGACCACCCTCGTCGGTACTAACTTGGGTTGCGTTGCGTAACTTCAGTGATCTGACGAGAACTGGTGTGTCCAATGCAGAGTGTCCAACGTGTCTAATTCAGAATTTTTCAATGGAAAAGTATTTCAATCCCTTCCTGAACGGATTGTCTTAGGTTAAGTTTATATCCATTTTAATTGCTGACAGAGCCGTAACGGGGGTATGAAGCGCCTGTGGCAAGTGTCTAATTTTCACTTGCCCGTAACCCAATAATGACAAAAACTTAAACATTTTGCGCCCCAAACCCAGTTGCGCCCGTGGTTCAAGCCTTCTTCGCCACGCCCTAGTTACGGCCCTGATTGCTGAACTTGTCTATATTTCTATTTATATTTCCTCTTCCCCTGAAATGATCGTATGTCCTTTCCGGTCAACGATCCTGTATTTCTACTTCCTTATGAATAACAGTCAGTTGTGGCATTTGTCAGTAATGCGAGAATATCTATCTTATTTCCGGCAAAAAAAATTCACAAAATGGCGCTTCCTTTCGCTGTCAAACAAAGATCTACTTTTGTTTTTCATACGGAAAATCTCGAGATTCGTTAGTCTTACTCTCTGTCTCTGGAATTAGATTCACTAAAAGAGTTAGAATGATGATATGTGTGTGATACTTTAAGCAACGCGTCACTGTCTTATAGCTTGGGTGTAGGGCCTATATTGAACAAATGTCAAAGATAATAAATGACCCTATCAAAAGTACATTCTTCACATTGACGTGTGACAGTCTTATTGCTGAAAGAAAATGCTGACCAATAGACCAACTCATAAACTGTATCTAGAGTTTGGATGTCCATCGCTTGGGTGAACCAATTCGTAAAAAACGACCAGAGATGTCTGGTCAAAATGCATAGATTGTGCACTAGGATCATCTCCCGCTAAAACTTCTCTTCCTTTTTGAGATTTTCTTTTACAATAGAATCAACAAATACGTTTATAAAAGCTCCATATTCGCCCGATAAAGAACCATGTGACTTCTTTATATTCCCTCAGCTGAAATTATCGCTTTGTGACACCGTCTTGAATTAAATGCTGTATAAAAGTTGTGAAGGCTAAACCAGAAAGCGACTACAAAAGGTAGTCTGAAGATTAGAAAAAAAGACATTGGCCTGTTTATATCAGTAGGAGGGAATTACAGTATTTGAGTGGAAAAAATAAATTAGGATCAATACGAGTATAGTGTGCCCTCTTTCTTCCTCCTCATTCAGTATGTCCTCTATTAAATTCCAGACAGGACTGTAGGATGAATTTCAGGTTAGTCAACACACAGGGGCCAAAATTTACCCTGGTGCCCTAGGATTCCGAGATCCTGTATCGAGTGGCTGTATTACGCTTGACACACCAGTTCTCGTCTGATCTCTGAAGTTCAGTAATGTAACCCCCCTCATAGTACTAGAATGGGTGACCACTTGGGAACACTGGGTACTGGTAATACCCAAATCGTCGTAACATCATAGTGTATGTGCATACTCTGCATTAGAACTATGCAGCGGACGGGGCACTAATGGCCGTTGTAGCTGAAGGGCGGCTTTGGCAGCCTTTGTTATCGGTCCTGAAGATGTAAGCACGCAAAATGATGAGCAGATGGTCAAGATAAAATAAATGAAAGACAGACTATATATAATGTTTAATGGTCAGTTGACAGTCATGAGATGTCTGGGCGCGCTCCGCCGGACTGTTTTGGGTCCATGAATCTGAGACGTTTCACAATAGTTCGGCCGTCAGGAGACTGATGGTCAGTGCGAGAGGTTATGTGAGTATCTGTCTTGCATCTCCCAAGCTTTCAAGATTATGTTCCAGTTTTAACGGCACAGTTAGAACTGAAGATGGAACAGGCAGTTTATGGGACCCTGAAATCTGATAACTTGAGGCATTTTTGATGACTGTCTTTAGGTATCTGAGAACATTTGTTGGGAATACCTCTAGCAGCAAAGAAACCATGAAGGGCCTAAAATATGAGCACAATAAAATATGAGTTGAACTTGGAAAACAAATATTAATGAAATTGGAAATTTTGCCAGAAATCCCACTGAAGATCGCTTGCAATTTTCACTGCTTTTTTCATTTGATGCCTTCTTGATTTGATTAATTTCACAGGTTGGGGAGAAAGTCAAGCAGCCATAACAGGCCAAACCCTTAGGAGGCTGCTCGCAGGAGAGGGATGTAGGAGAGGGGAAATCTGCTGCACCCAACGCTCTTTACCAAACATCCATGCAGATCCATGTTGGTACAATAACGTGGGCTTGCGCTGCTTAACTTCAGTGCTCTCACGAGAACTGGTGTGTCCAACGCAACTTTCCTGCACTAAAATCCATTTTAGGGCCTTACAGTTAAATTGTAGTGCATCCCTTTACTTCTTCATATCCCTGCTTCCTTATGTAATACGAGAACATAGGTGAATTTTAAACATCGTTTTATAGAAACAATCAGCTCAGAAATCTGTAATTGCAAAACTAGAAAATTAAAGGTTAAAATTTAGAAAAATATAGTTTAACTAAAGTACCCTAATTGCAAAATCAGTAAATTTCCGTTCTGAGACAGATTTTGAATTTGAATTAGGGCTCTAAATCCAATTTAAATAATATTTTCGGTCTATTTCACTTAACTACTTGTGGTTGTACTTTTGAAATCCATAAAAATGGAATTTTATGACACTTTTGGCATTGCAAAGCGGCACTCTGAATTTACCACTGACATTTTTCACTGTGATATACTGTAGAATGGAGCAATAACTCTTCCTTTTAAACGTTCAAAATTCAATTCCATTTAGTGTTAATGGAATCGCTATAATGTAAAACTTTTCAGTGGGGAAGTGAACGTACTTAAATATCCAATGTACCCACATGTCGTTCTCTGGTACAAAAAAATTCACTCAAATATAAGGAGAGGAGTTGAGTTGCGAATTTACTGGGTCAAACCATGCTTTTAGTGTGGATACAATTAAGTAGCACCCCGCAATATAACATTTGTCGAAGGGAAATGGACATTCTAAAAGAATCTAGCACTTCAAGTAGAAGCCCATCCCCCTCGAAGTAACGGTTGTCCATCAGCCCTAAAATAGGGAGACTGAAATTGATCCACTACATAATACTGATGATTAGGAAAAATAATTACTATGGTGAGTTGATGTGGCCCGAAATAAACCAACATAAAACAGAGAGGATGACATGTAGTCCTTCCTCCTTGGCGAGCATCGCATTAATGAAAAAAACACGAAATTACACCTCGCCATAATTCACTCAGGCAAATTACTGATAACATTTCGGCCACCACCTTATCGCGGGAACTATGTACGTGACTCTTCCTGAAATTCCATAAATAATGAAAAGAACTGGGCAATTAGGAGGAATATTAGTCAGGGTTTAATAAAAAGAAAATTGAATTGGTGAAAACATTCCAAAGAAATGCCATCGGCCTCTAGCAGATGAATTAATATTCTAAAGAGTCGCACCAACCTGATCTGTGCGTGCCTGAGACTCTTTCACAGGCCCCATTTTCATCAATTGCATTTTGTGGCTAAAGACCTTTTATGGATATCTTAGAGCGTTAATCAAAGTCGTTCCGTTCTGTTGTATATTGAATCCGGGAAACGAAATTTAGAAGGTACAATTCAACTTCTGGTCGTAGCAATTGAAAATCGTGTATAAGAAACCAGTGCGGAATTGCAATGCAATTTTGGTTATTAGCTGTACCTAATTACTTAATTCCTATATTGTGTGGTGTGTCCAACACAATATAGCTGTTCTGTAAGAATTACGGAACCGAAGAAATCCTTATACCTCACTCTTCAGTTTTGGATTTTGTTAGTGCAGATTTCAAAATCACCTGTGCCTGAGCCAGATAGCATTTTTGGGGTGCTTGATGTTGAACGGGGAAGAAAAGCAATGCTGTGTGTATGACGTCACCTGCATGTAAGAATCATTTCTACATGGGGTGGTATGCTGGTATACGTGTAGGTCATCGAAATTTCCAGACGTAGGAGCTTGACCATCTGTAGTAGATGTTGCCCTCATGAATAAAATTGGTCGACCTTAAATAGGCAAGGAATTGAAGCATCAGGCCAGCAGCTAACTGCATTCAAATGCTCTGCAATAATGACCGAACTATTATTCATTGTTCCAACGGGACAACTGGGTTCTCGCCCCTGCTATAAGCAGGGAAATGATTTAGGGATTTGGATGTTGATGATGATAAGTCATGGAACAGAATGTATTCTAACAGCGTTTTTCAACGTATGGTCTGTGATCCTCTGATAGGCTGCCAGGATTCAGCAGTCACCGCAAATTTTAGTGTTAAATAAATATCTGGTCGGGGGTATGAAGCGTCTGTGGCAAATGTCTAACTTGCGCCTCCCCATGATCCAATAATGACAAAAAGCGTAAAAATTTCGCCTTCTTCGCCACGTCCTCGTTATGGCACTGCAGGAGCTCGTCCCTTGACGTCGGTGGAGTGCCCAAAAGAACTGTAGGCAGACGGCCAGCGGAGAAACACCGTTCAATATACCACTTTGCTGTCCATTCAGATGGACAAGATGGGTACCCGACCCAGCCATAGTTGGGAAAAAGGTTAGGAGTTGCCTTTGCACTGTGCGCTTCGGCTCAAGGGGCAATTTCGGCGCATATTTCCTAACCGCATTTGGCACTGTAATATCAGTCACTGAAAGTGTAGTATCAGACACAGAAACCACTGCCAGATACACTCTACAATTTTCTGGATATAAGTTTTCTGAAGGCCTCCTTTTGCTGCCTTTTGGAATTTCCTGTCAATTTCTGCCCTTCCCCGTCTGTGCAGCCTTTTCCGCAACCATTTATTTGTACGAGGCAAACTGTGGGTTTGGATAAATTGACACCCACCGACGTGGCTGGCAATATGAACTTCTAACCGTTTGGACTCTCGTTGTTATATCTAGGTAATTTAAGAAATACAATGTGGATATTGCATTCTCAATCATAGTATTTTATTATTGACGTCATTATATTATTGGCCGCAGTGGTTGCTTTCTTGTGGGCCGTACATGGAAATTCAACAATTTAGAACATAAATAATAAATATTTTATATAAATATATGGCGTATTCCGCAGAATATTGTAAGTATTGATCCTTTAATATTAAATATTTAAACTTTGGGTGTACTATTATTTGGCATGGATTTTCATAAACAGGGGGCGTTTCGAATAGTTTGGACTTGTAAAAAATTAATGATACAATGCATGAAAACTAAGTTTGAATTCCGAAAATCTACGGTGCCGTTGAAACATAGAGCTACACTACAAATACATTGTATAGGGAAGTTTATTACTGTGTTCAGTCATTATTAGATCAAATTAACTATAATTGAAAAATAATGTATTTCCGTTGTCTACAGTTGAAATTCAAGCATCTTTCTGATAATACGCTTTGTTAGTTAAGTATACCTTAGAATTGAGCTACAATCTTACAAGAGGTAAAAAGTAAACTTAGAAGCATAATTCATTTAATTGTATACTGTATAGTCACCTTAGAGCAGCGATTCTCAACCTTTTTTTCGTCGCGGTACATTTAATAATTTAAAAATTTGGCGGCACACAAACAACGACACAGTTTGGGGCACACAAATGCCAAAGAAAATATACTGTATAAGTTGTAACCGAACCCTATGCAAGAACTCGCAAACTGTATGCAAACTCAATCCTAGCCCTATGCAAAAATTTCCAGGTGTAGGAGCTCGTCCACCTGGCGTCGCGTCTGTGGAGTGCCCAACCAACAGTAGACTGATGATAAATCGGCATAGGGGGTTGCAGCTTTAGTCGGCAACCGCCTGTGGAAAAAGCACTATTCCATATATCACCATTGTTTCCATTCAGAAGGACAAGATGGGTACCGAACCCTGCCATAGGCAGAAAAAGGGTTGAGAGTTGCTTTGCTGCAACATGATTATCTACTCCATCCTGACCGCGCCTTTCTCTAGATTTGTGGTTTCCAGCTTATGTCGGAAATGCGCTACCTGGCAAAAACAACTGTATGTCAACCACTATATGACCTGAACATGACATGATGCTCAATTCATCTGGAGTTGGGCATGGAAGTAATTTTTATGCTCTTCATCTTGCTGGAAGCAGATGAATTTTGTCAGATAAAAGGAGCTAGAACTAAGCATCTTTTTGAAATGGCATGACAAGGGTTTCTTGAAACAGCCTTCTATTAACTAACTCTATACGTGAAGCACATGTCGAGTTGAGATTTTATTCAGCATCCACCCAATTGAATTGTAAAACTGTGTAATATGAATTTTCTTCCAGGACTTTTGAATGCTTTTTCTAAAACTATACCTAGCACCCGCGGCGATTTGCTCTCTGAGTTCACGAACGCTTCATTATACATTCTCCGCACTTGTGCACAAATTTAAGTCATACTGCATCTCTGCTTGCGATGCCACATGTAGGTGTGATACACTTTTTCATATAGAATTTTTCAATTCATTGAACCTGACACCTGAAATGGCCTGCCAAATTTTCCTTAGTTTACTAAGTATATGAACAGAAGCCTAACATATTTTTAATACAGCGCAGGAAGTTCTTGTTCAACTACCAGGCTGAAATAGGAGTTTTACATCGTCGGCAAGTGAATTAAGTTCAGACAAGATTTGTAAAGATCATGATGACATCGTTATCATTATTGACCCTTTTCCTGACTAGGTCATTGTTGTTCCAGTGGGAACACATGAGCCACATGTTGAAAGGTATTTTCAGGCAGTCGAATTTATTCATTAGCCTAACATCTTAGCTGGGGCACTTTTCCCACTAACGGCAGGGATGAGCTCCAGCTTTCGTACTGATGAGAATGGCTCTATTGCAGTGGTTTTCAAACTATGTCGACTCACGGAACCCTTAGAACTATAAGATTTTTTGGGGGAGCCCCATCCCTCCTTTAGAAAAGTATATCGCGCCGCTGCTAACGAATTTTCATTTCGACTCGCGGAACCCCCAGAGATGTATTGTGGAACCCTGGGGTTCCGTGGAACACAGTTTGAAGTTCGCTGTTCTATTGGGTTGGACACACCAGCTCTCGTCTGATCACTGAAATTAACCCTCAAACGACTAGTCTGTGTCGTGGGTGACACCTACTGTCTTTATTTGCACATATTTTCTCTGAATCACCTCTGACAAAATTTTACACATCATATACCCTCCAGCCCACTCTTTAGCTACATATATAGGTAGTTGTTTGTGTCCCCACTTTTCATTTCTTCAGCCTGGAACATCCCAAACGTCAGGAGGGTTAGAAAAATTTGCATTCTGCGATTTTTTTTGAAATCGCATTGCTGCAAATGCCAAAGAAACATCTGTGGTGAACATATAAAGTACTTTCGTTGTCCAGATTGCTTTGGAAATCAAGTATCATGTTGTTTGTTTGTTGGAGTTTAAGGTCCCGTCAACTACGAGGTCATTAGAGACCCGTCCACTGTATAGTTCTAATCCATATACTGCACAGACACTACACTAATGCGACGATTATTGGGTATTAGCAGTACCCAGCTTTCCCGAGCGACCACCCATGTCAGTACTAACTGGGCGTGCGTTGCTTAACTTCAGTGATAACACGAGAACTGGTGTGTCCAACGCAACTCACCGCTCACCATCAAGTATCATGAAGTTAATAGCTCATGTGTCCTCACCCTTGTTCATATTTTTGTTAACATTTCTATGGACTAAATTGCAATTAAACTTTATTTCATTGAAAAATTACATCCTTTTTCAGCATTATAAAATAGGATATTGTTGTCTGCAATCATTCAAACTAATTTTGTGAAAATGTAATTAATTTTGGGTAAGAAAGAAACCAAAAAATGATAGGTGTCGTACATGACACCGACTTGTTTAAATTGTCCTAACACGTAGCCTTGTCGTTTGAGGGTTAAGCAATGCAACGCAATCACAGATAGTACCAACATGGGTGATCGCTTGTGAACACCCTAAAAAAACCGCTAATGCCCAAATCGTCGTAACAGCGTAGTGTCTGTGCAGGCTCTGCAGTAGAACTACGCAGTAGACGGGCTCTAATGATCATGAAAGATGAAATGCCCTAATACACCAACAAGAAAATTACGTGCTGATGACGTTGTACACACCAACTACGGTTTCACTTCTCATTCGATGGAAGGCGCACTTGGGACCTTCCTTTCGCTTGGAAGAAGCCAAGTCGTATTGGTCTAGGATCAAACCTGGAACCACAGACGCAGCAGTTCAGAACACCACCAGCGCATAAATTTGTGTAATAGCACAATGTATTTTTCTACTTTTGCTTTTCTCCCTTCTAATTAACTTGATCTCTATTAGTACAGGTTAAGGGAACTGCAGCTATAAACTCAGCTTACAGTTTGTGAGTATTTTTAAGCCTGACCTGGATTAAAATTTTTAATAAACCTTCATCCACTTTTGCATGAAGAGGATTAAAAGCATATTATGCAGATTTCAACGTTTTAATCTTAGGTCCAGGTGAAGGCCATATAAATTTTATTTAGAATAATGTTTGTATTGTCATGCAGCACTTTTACTATATGATTTAATTAGCAGTGTAATCGCTGTAATGTAAAGCATAATCATTATAGTCATTACGTTAAATACTTTGACGTAAATGTTTGCTGAAGATATCATCATAAAAACATTAAGAAAAATCGTAATATTGACAGAAAGCGCCATCATTCAGTGGTATTTAAATGCACCTTGTGCCATATAGCTGTTGCAGAATTATGTTTGGAAACACGTTTCAACTGGTCTTAAGATTTGCGCGAAAATTTTGAGCTCTTTTATTATAGAAGCATATAATAGCAACTCGTATTCAGAGCTTTGTTTTGCTATTTCTTAAGGATTTTTTATTATCCACACGTCACCATATGTGAAATTCTCATGGCCCTTTTGCATTTTTACCCCATTATAAAATGGTAATGCCTAAGAGCTTAAACGTGGGTAGAAATGATGTTCACAACAATTGCATTTCATGCTTCAATTATATGTAGCGCTTGGTGTGGTTGTAGATCACTTTTTATTTTACAGGCGCAGTAATGGCCTTTCCTATTATCAAATATATTTTGGGATTTTTCTATTCTTAAATTTCCCTTCTTGTGACTATCCAACTGCACCCAACCACAACTATCGAACATAGAAAACAATTTAAATCTCAAGAAACCTTACAATACGATGCATTTTATTCAAACTCTGCAATAGAAAAGTGAGCTAAAAACCACATCAAAAGTTATGTGAGAATATTCCAAGATTTTAGACGTTTGTCTGATCCACGGCGACAGGTGAGGCACAGAGCGATCTACGGTACAGTATTGAAAAGACCTGCTCCATACCTGGCACGCAACCCCAGCAAGTACTAGCATTGGTGACCGCTTGGGAACACCGGGAAATGAATATGTAATCCTTTTTCATGCTAGACCCATATGCCTAGATCTCTACTAGCACCCTAACAACACCTTTGCCGTTCGCACCCATTCTAGCTTCGCCACCCCAACACCCACAACCCCAGGACCTCTTTCAGCATTGGGGTTCCCAAACCACTCCTGCCTAACATCCTCACCTTGATCACCACACAATCCATAGCCCTCCTCTCCACCTGTGATATTTGCCCTCCTCTGTTTCGTCTCCAGTGACCTAGATCCTGCCCGAAACAAGTGAGCTCAACCACGTATTGTCATAAATTACCTTCGTCTCTATCTTTAAGGCCCGGTGCACACATCCAATTTTCACTCTTGCGGCGCCGCTGCGGCATCGTAATTATGGCATGGGATACATTAGTTGTAATGGGAGAGTGCACACATACCTCCGGCGCCGCTGCGGCTATGAATATCGGAGTTGCTTCTGTAAATGCCCGCAAATTCCTACTGAACTGTAACGGCGCCGCACCCACACATCCGTTGGCCAGATCCGATCGCATAGTACCTATTGGCCTATTGAATGCTGCACACATCCGTCGATATCATAAGTGCGGTTTCTTAGTTTTGCGATTTCATAGACAAAAAGGGCACGCCTTCTGTAACAGTTGCCGAATTTCTACTGGCGACATTTCACCGAATGTGTGCATTGGATTGCTGTGGCGTCGATGCCGTTTCGCTGCGACACCCGCACGAGGAAAAATCGGATGTGTGCACCGGGCCTAAGCTTGTTCCCAAACACCTTCAGCGTTTCCTTTGCCGTTCTTTCCTCCATGCTCTGTCCACCGCCCTATTACTGAAGTACTGCTAATACCCAAAATCGTCGTAACAGCGTAGTATCTGTGCACACTCGGCATTAGAACCACGCGGTGGGTGGAATTGTAGTTGAAGGGCCCTAAAACACCAACGGACAAAAAATCATACCTGACTTAAACAGCTTCACGTCTTTCATTTATATACAATTGAATTACATCAGCTAAATGTTTAAATTACAGTTAAGACCATTCTGCTGCCTCTGGCATGGCTGGATGCCATGATTTTCAGATATCCAACAACAGAATAGGAGAGGCAGCTATAACAAATATCCTAATTAAAATGGAAGAATAACTCGCCTCGATGCCCCAGAGGTAGCAGTGGTTGTAGGTTCGACATCACAAGCACGCCTTCTGTCGTATGGGAAGACATGGTCCCATGTAGTGTGTTCGATGTCAGGAAAAGTCGTTAGAAGAAAAGTGCCCCAGCGAAGTAAAACTGGCCATCGATAAATGAGCCTTTGGCTGATTATCCAAGGATACTGCCTAATGTATCAGATCGTTCAGGTATTCCAATGGGATAAAAATGGGTACACTACCCTGTCATAGGTAGGAACCGGGATGTTAAAACAGGGTGATGGTGAAATAGAATGAAGAATTTGGACACTTGAAAGCCAAAACCAATAAGAATTTTATGTTGCGGACGGGTTTCTACGTAGTTGCCTACAGATGTCATGCCCTAGAACAGGTGTGACCAACAAGTCGATCGCAAAACCAATTTTGTTTGGTCACTCGTGATGTGGGTAGCATGCTCGGTAACAGCGTCAGTGGTTCTAGGTTCGATACTGGACTCACGTGGGCCCAGTATCGAACCTCTTTCTCCCTAATTAGCCTACGCCTATGACAACAAGTCGATCGCAATGCAGTTTTAAAATAAAATGTCGATTGCGACGCATTTTTAAGATAACTATGTTACGATAACGGGTTGGGGAGAAGCTAAGCATCTATAACAGGCCGAACCCTTAGAAGACTGCTCGCGGGTGGGGAGGCGGTAGGTGTAGAGGATGTAGGAAAGGGGATCTCACGAGAGGGGATCTCACAGAAAAGATGGCCACTGCTGCCCTAGAACACAGTGGCCTTTAACGATTATTCATGAGGCAATGGGCGTAATATTCCTCCCTGCACGTCACATTTGTTTGTAAACGTTTTTCTATATTCCAATCGTTGAAGTATCATGAAGGAATGTTCTTGTTTAATGGTTTCTGAGCACGTAGGCGCCATTTACTGTTAAGGCCCCAGTCACATGCTCGCAGAAAGCAAAACAAGTGAAAGCGTGTCTTCTACAGAAAATTTTCCAGAAGAGAACAACATTTGAATACACTATTTTAATATAACGGCTATTATAACTCCCCCCTCAAAAACCCAAAGTAGTCTGAACTCTTGTAAGATGGCGATAGTAACGACAAACAATTCTTAAAGCTAGATACCATTGTTTAAAAATTATTTCACTGGTATGACAAATCTTGGGGTACCGTTGTCCAATTTGCTTTCCCTTTAGGCAGGACTCATCTTGGGAAACTGAAAGGATCGAAAGGAAGGCAGCAAGAATTAATTGTATTCCATAGGTTTTCCCCACAGGGAGAGTGTGTCTGACATGATTGGAAAATTGGGGTGGGGAACACTAAGTCAGAGGCGGGTATCTCACATTGTTAGTCCTTTTACCAGACTGTTGCTGATGATGTGCGATAGTCCTCTGGTTGGAATCATATCCCTGGGTGAGTATAGGGAGAGGAAGGTCTTATTAATTAAGATATTAGAGCACATACAGCCTCATACTACAGGTCTTTCAGAAATGGAATGATCTTGGAGAGGATAAAGCGGAGGGCTTTTTGGAAGGAAAAACCACCATTGCAAACATGCTAAGGGACATAATAGATAATATAGTATAGGTTTTCATGGTTTTAAATTTAGGAATGAGAATGTCTCTTCACTGCCAAATTGGTCTAAAAGGACTGCTTGCAGTGTATTGAATTAGAATTACAATTAGAAAAAGACAGCAGCTAATCGTGCTCTGCTGTTTTGGTAGTTTAGTTGCTTTAACGATTTGAAGACTGGAGATAGGACTTTGAGAAAGGGCGTTATGGAGGGGCCAATGTTCCAAATCTCCTTTAGGCTTCCACTATTCCTTCACTATTGTTATGTCGTAGTGAAGTAGAACACTTAAGAGTGCGGATTTGGTAGTAGGCCCTACTGTAGTTGGGGCATGCAATGTCATCTCCTGCAGTACAGTATGAAATGGCATTACTTAGATAAGTTTATGTCTGTGGCAATATTGCAAAATAAAGATTTAAAAACCTTGTTAGAAACACAATTAACTGCACTGCTATTTACGATGCTTGTGCATTTTAACAGACATGTAATGCCAGTGTAAGAATATCTAAATCTGGAAATTTCCAAAAGAGGTTTTTTGTCAATCAATAAAATTGTCACATGTGTCTATGTATATATCTATACTACCAAATTGTGGATGCCATTTAGTTTAATTTATTTGAAGGCAGTGAAATAGTTATCATAAAATTGTTTATGGTTCATTGCAGTGAAAGGGAGAACTATTACAACCAGCTACTACTGTGTATTTTAGATGGTTTTTTTTTATGAAACGTAGTGAAAAACTCCTTTTTTCATTTAACAAACTGGCTTATTTGGAATCGATTCAGTATATATATGGGACCCCATAAATAGCACAGCTCTCACTTTTTTGGACTTCTTCAAAAGCATATAAACTATTCAAAGGTTCAACATGCATGGTAATTGCACTTTTTTGGAGAAGTGGAAGGCGAGAGAGCGAGAGCCTCACATGAAAAGAAGTAGGCAACTACAGAAGGAGGCAGATGTGAGTTAAATCTCTAAAGTTTCTTATGTACATTCGTATGGATATTTAGTTTGAAATGTATGTTGCATGGGATTCAGTGAATCGGAAATTATCGTTCATCGATACCCTATAACTTTCTCAAGGGAGTCACTAAACTTGATCCTACACAGAGAAATTTCACGCCAAATTGCAATATGGCAGTCTTGTATCCTTTTTCACTCTTTTCGCTACAAGCTAACTTCTATATGTTTGGGTGATTTCTTTTATTGATACTCTGCCGACTTCTTTTGCAATTTTGAGTCCTCCTAAGTCTTAGAAAAGGTCTGTCATCTTGAATGTCTATCTCTCTCTTTACAGTTGTCGGGTAAGAGTTAAAAGAAATCTAGATTCGGCAACAAGCAAAAAAAGCATTTGAAAATATAAAAGATTGACGTTAACCATAGCGTTTCGATCCTTTCTCTTTAGCACGAGGTTAATTCTGTTAAAAGGCTTCTATCAAAAGAAATTATTGTACGAAATTGGTTGAGATGAACATTAGGACTTCTGACCTCAACATCTAGAATTTACTTTTAACATTATTTCATGGACAAAAAAACTGTTAGTGTCTCATTTTTCTAGGAACATCCGATAACATGAATTTCTAGATGTGATCTTAGAATTGATTTATCAGAAATCGTTGAAACACTAAATAAACATGTTGCATTACCATCGCGAATAGTTTCTTAGTAGGAAGAGTTGCAGATCTTCTAAGTAAATTCACAATATGTAATCATCAGTTTGCTTCTCTTATTCTATAATTTTGAGAAATCGTTTAAAAATGATACAGTTGTAAGAGCAACTTTGAAATTGATGATACCCACTTACGTTTCCTGAAGAGTTTAAGTGCACTCTTAAAGTACTACTGTATATCAATCCTTAGATTTTGAGCAGGATTTCTTCAAAATGATTGCCGCTCAGGATCTACTGTATCATTTCCTGTGGGGTATAAGTTGTTACCTGTAGACCTAAGTAAAAGATCCCTTTCTATAACGCAACGAGTAGATCCGCAAAATTCCCATGTGTAGGAGTCCTCCTCCGGTCGTCGTCGTTGGAGAAAACAGTGCCCACTTGAAGAAAATAGACGGCGATAATAAGCATAGGGGTTACAAAATTATGTTAGCAGCAATCTGCACAAAAATGCCATTCAACAGCACGTCATTGGGACAGAAATGGGTACCCGCCTATGCCATCGGCTGGAAAACATTGTACAGTAATTGATTTTTTTTACCTGTATTAGCATAAGAATGCAGAAGGGGTTCGATTTTAAGTTCACTTGCGATTATCAAGTGTTCTTCAAAGTTCTCGGGAGCGGCGAGTTGCGTTGGACACACCAGTTCTCGTCTGATCACTGAAGTTAAGCAACGCAAGCCCAGTTAGTACTGACATGGGTGGTCGCTCAGGAAAGCTGGGTACTGCTAATACCCAATAATCGTCGCATTAGTGTAGTGTCTGTGCAGTATATGCATCAGACCTACACAGTGGACGGGTCTCTAATGACCTCGTAGTTGACGGGACCTTAAACTCCAACAAACAACAACAAATTCAAAGTTCTCTCGTGTTAGACTGGCTCAACCCATCCTTAATAGCTGAAACTCTAGAACCCCCCCCAGAACACCTTAGGATTGTTATTGAGCCTTTCACACGAACTATTCTGATGGTAATTATTGTAGGCCTGTTTAATCAGTACTTTTGCTATTTTCCTGGCTTCCTTAAGGGCGACCTCACTATCTGCATCCAGCTCCCTTCTACATGTAAATATTTTTCTGACTCTTCTCCCCTTATGCAAAGCCGCCTTCATTTCCTGGGTATGCCTGTCTGGAATGCCATTTTCCTCTTCATCTTAATAGTGATCGCCTGTCTTCTACACTCTTCCGGAAGTGTTAAGAATCTTTGCCAGGACTCTTCAACACTGCAAGCATTGGGAGTGACCTGAAAATCTTTCAATATCTTGGTAACTTTCTCAATATCTCAACCCTAACCCCAGCATGACCACTAATTCCCTTAATTCCCATAAACTTCTCATTAAAAACGATCATTTTATAACTCATGTTTGTCAGAATGGAAACCAGGGAAACTCGGGTTGGAACCTGGAAACTTAGATCAGAAATTAAGAGCTCTCTCGAAATCGAGTTGCTAAATTTTACGAGTTGAAATCTAATTACCTAATTTTAGGAACGTGAAAACAAAACTATTGAGTCAGAGGGTAGAAAACAATACCTACTCTAGAGATATTGAAATGGGTTGTGGCATTCTGTCGGTAGCCAGTCGTGTAGGGCCTTGCCAATTTCATTATCCCTCCTTCTCTCCATTAGACTGCCTCGGCAGCTTACTGGCAGCGTGCTTAACTTTGAGTCCATGACTGCAGGTTCGATCCTGGCTGAGCTACTGGTGGGTAAAAGAGAAGGCCCAAGTGCGCCTTTCTTCGGATAGAAAGCCTTGGTCTCGTGAAGCGTGGGATATCACTTGCAGGTGGAAAAAATCATTTTACTCAGAGCATGAGTGTAGAAATTGGTGTAGTGGCCCTACCTTGCCATCGATAAATTACCTTCAGCAGGTCGACGTTAAATAGCCTTCGAAATACACAATAAATTTTTGTCCAGTAATGCTGGGTCCACACCGACCGCGCCGCGCAGCGCCAAACAAGAAATCGCCGTGCGGCGCTGCGCAGAGCATCCGGTTTTGACGTCGAACCGCGCAACATTGTGCGAAGCTGCACACTGGCGAACACGATCCGCTTGATGTCGGTACATCAAACGAATCTGCTCGTTCGTGCGCAAGCTATTTTGACGGTGCGGCTGGCATTTCGAGCTGCAATTGTGATTTTATTATCGTATCTCCTTTCAATGATTATTATTATTATAAAATCATTAATAATAAAATGAATAACTGTGTAATAAAAAATATGAGTTACTGATTAAAAGATTTTAAAATAACCAAAAGACACATGTACGCACTCAACGTGGAACAGACCGCTCAACTGCAAACACATTGCTCTGTTATGCGCTGTTTTGCGCAGTTGTTCTCCATTTTGAACAGAGCACTGTTGCAGGGCGCAGCGCGGCACAGTGTGGCGCAGCCGGTGTGGACCCAGCATTAGACTCTCGCTCCTACAAGCGAGAAACCATAGTTGCGAGACATTTTGCAAGACCTAGACCTTGTTGCTGTAAAAGCGCTTTGCCCATTGGTTCTAGGGCTAACTGAATTTATTTTCAGGTAATAATTCATTGAATGTGACCGAAATTCACTTTGCTGAAGACTTTCATTAAAGATCGTTGACACCTGCTTCACCAACTCCATAATTCTCAGTAGTAGTTAAAGAAAATGCTGGCGAAATATCTGTATATTTGCATAAAGTCTTTCAGCAAAAGTATCTATCGATTTTCTGTCGCACTTGATCTACATTTGATAGACTGCTTCCGGTTTTGATAGACGTAAATTCCTTCAACTTTGACATTGTGAGTCAATTTATTTTTGAGTTAGGTTGTGTTGTTGGTTAAAAGGACATTTCGTAAATGAAATGCCAAGGGTTTAATGATTTTGCAGACTTGAAATTTGCTGACAGAAGCATTTCTGAAAGAACAAAAGTAATTAACTTGAACTTAAATATTGCTGTCATTCGTTAGCTAGTTTTCGTGATTATTAGCATTTAAATAGACAAAGCAGAAAATTAAACAGAACTGATGAAGCATTTGCATCTTCTAATAATAAAGATAACTTTCAAATTGCTCTTAAAACGTGCAAGAAAAGTTGCCTCACGGTTTGTAAGTTGATAACGTGCCCTAAGCTTTTCTATTTTAGGAGACATTGCATTCAGGAATCGAAGTAGTTTTCTCATCAGGAGTCGAAATATAAAAAAGTTCTTAGGGTAGTAGACTTGTAGTAATGATCTTGGGTTAAGATCATTGGGGGTGGGGCTGCTTCACATTATCTAATGGGGGCAATTTTTAATATAAGGAATTGTCGTGTTTCCGCGATTTTTAACGATTTTATTGGGACTTTCCATGTTTCTACTGCATGGGCCGGTTTAGGAACTTTGCATTGCAAAGCTCCTAACGAACAGCGGCAAATTGCGTTGCACACACCAGTTCTCGTCTGATCCCTGAAGTTAAGCGACGCAACTCCAGCTAGTATTCCTACTGACAGGGGTGGCCGCTTCGGAAAGCTGGGTACTGAAAATACCTAAAAATAATAGCATTATTGTAGTGTCTGTGGAGTCTCTACATTAGAGCTGCGCAGTGAACTGGGCTCTAATGACCTTGTAGTTGACGGGCCCTAAAACGCCAACAAACAACAACGGCTTAGGTTAAGTTAGGTGTAGTTAAATTAGATCTTCGTTACATTTGGCTGGGCTAGGTCCATCACGATTTGTTGTATCTTGATCAGTCACCAAAACCGGTCATTTTAAGGGATATAATCTCCAGGGCCTGATTTTCCAGCAACAGAAGATTAACCACAAGGGTAATTTCGTTTATCCTGGTTATACGTCTAATGCTCGGACACTTGCACTTTCTATCCAGACTTCTCTCAAGCCTGAAGGAAGACAGACACCTCGATCAGAATCGAATCTGCAACCCTAAATTCACATAATATTAAAGGATGCAAAGCATTAACATTGGGACCTGCCTCGGTGTCACAATAGGGAGCTTGTTAAATCTACTGCGCCAGTGGTTCTAGATTCGGTATTGGATCGAGGGCTTCCTTCGGACGAGAGAGAGGCTCCGAGTGCGCGTTCCTCCGGATGACAAATAAAACCGAGGTTCCGTGTGGTGTACTATGGCATCTGCACGTAAAACAATCCTCTCCACTATGCAACGATTAGCTAAAGCAACTACTAACCCTTTTCTCGCCTATGGCAGGGTCGGGTACCCATCTTGTCCCTCTGAGTGGACACAAGGGCGATATATAGGTCATCTTTTTCCACAGCCGGTTGCCGACCAAAGCTGCAACCCCTATGCTTATTTATCGTCGGTTTACTGTTCGTTTTCTTGGGAAATTCCACCAATTCCAGGGGGGGGGGCGAGCTCCTACCCCATGAAATTTTGCCTCATCTTCCCGTTGCGTGGTAGAGATGGTTCTTTTATGTGCAAATGGCATCGTACATCACACGGGACCTCGGTTTTATTTCTCATCCGAAAGAAGCTGCACTCGGCGCCTCTCTCTCGCCCGAAAGAAGTCAACCCACCTCGGTCTAGTATCGAACCTAGAACTAGTGACGCAGTTGCCGAATGTGCTGACCACTACGCCACCGTGGCGGGCCACTATGCAACGAGTAGATGAGGCAAAATTTCCAGGTGTAGGGGTTCCCCCACTTTGGCGTTGGTGAAGTGTCCTAACGAAAAGTAGGCCAGCGATCCAATATATCATCCTCGTGTCCATACAGAAGGACAAGATGGGTACCCGACCCTGCCACAGGTGGGAAAAGGGTGAGGAGCTGTCATTGCATTGACATTGGAGACATTCACTTTTAACAAAGATGTATTATCGTTTCAAACAAAAGAAAGCCCGCCTCGGTGGCGCAGCTATGTGCTGAACTTGTGCGTCAGTGGTTGAAGGTTCGATCTCAATCTGGCCGGTGGCTTCTTTCTGGAGCTCATAGTGTACCTACCGTAGGACTGGACGTGGCCATTTCTTTACAGAGGATAATGACTTAAGAGATGAGGGAGACGAATTTCGATAAAATACGCGAAGGGGTTGCAGCGTTAGGTCGACATTGGCTGGGTTGCATTCCGTCCATGTGTCTTGATGAGGCAAAAATGTACTCCCCTATAGGTGGGAGGAGACTTAGTGGTAATGATTTTCGATGCTATATGATGTGTAATATTGTACCTGTGATCACAAAGGTGAGATTGTGCGAATTTCGATGATGCTTATAGAGTTTTTTTTCTGCAGTTATCGTTAATGGATACCTCACCAAATGTGATCCGTATTATTCATGTTTCTACTTTCAGTAACTTGTAAATGTTTATCAGCGACTACAAAATGTGAAACTGCTGCACTTATAGCTGAAACAAAGCCCCCACTAATAAAAATGCAAGATTTTGAAGACAAGAGGATGAAAGAAAAATTCGGTTCTCTCTTTAATCCTAATCTCTCTTCTTCCAGAGTCCAATAGATTGGCAATTCTGACCAGAAATGAAAATAGTGAGCTTAATTTGACTAAATCCTTCCAACTCTGGATCCAAGGTCTATTAAACACAAAAGAAGATTTAAAAGTTGCTATTTGCTTATGTGGCTAGTCAGAGCCACTCAGTTTTACCTCGCACAAAAGCTCCAGATCAGAAGTGGCGTCATTTGAAGATGATGTCCAAAGAATGCCTTGCAGCTGAATCCTTCATTTCAATAAAAATTATATTGTATATACGTTAAATATAGAAGATTTAAGAGAATCTAGATCCGCCTTGGTGGCCCAATAGGTAGCGTGCTCGATTTATTACGCCCCTGGTTCCAGGTTCGATATTGATCCGAGGTGGCCTGACTTCTTTGGAGCTAGAGAGAAGCTCCAGTGCGCTTTCCTTCAGAGAAGTAAAACCGAGGTCCCCTGCGGTGTACGATGGCATTTGAACGTAAAAGGAACCCTCTGTACTATGCAACGGGCAGATGAGGTAAAAGTAAAGGAGTAGGAGCATTCCAAGTGTAGGAGCTTGCCCCTGACGTCGGTGGAGTGTCCCAACGAACATTAGACCGACGATCAATTAGTATCCAAGTTGCATTGGACACACCAGTTCTCGTGAGATCCCTGAAGTTAAGCAATGCACGCCCACGTTAGTACCAACATGAGTTGTTGGTAAAGAACGTTGGGTGCTGCAAATTTCTCCTTTCCCATATCCTCTTCACCCACCTCATCACCCGCGAGCAGCCTCCTAAGGGTTCAGCCTGTTATGGTTGCTTGGCTTACTCTCCAACCCATTAATACAGCATCCAGCATCCAGTATAGGGGGTTGCAACTTTGGTCGCCAGCCGGCTGCGGAAAAACGCCGTCCCATATAGAACCCTTGTGCCTATTCAGAGACACATGATGGGTACCCGACCCTACTGTGGGGAAGAAAAGGATTAGGAGTTGCTTTGTTGATTAAGACAATCTGCAAATTTTATGGGGATGCTGACAAAATTTTGAGCAAAGGCGCCTCATGGGTGGCATTGCTTAACGTCAGGTTAACATAGGGTTTAGTCTGGTCTAGGATGAGCTAGCACCAAATATTGAGGACAAACACATTATAAATTCAATTTAGATAAGCACAATAACAGAATTCTTATTTATATTTGAGGCAGTACAGTAAATGCACTATTCTCAAAGTATTTCTTCTAATCCTCCCATTGTATATATACAATTTACTTTAGAAAGCAGTACAAATATTCTGTAGAACATTGTCAAAAACGAAAAGCAACTCCATCCTCATTTGATGAAACTTTGTAATGAATTCTTCAGAGGGGGAAACGTTTAGAATAGTTTTTATTAAAGCTAGAAATAATATCAAAAAATATAAGATTTTCAGGATGCCTTATCGACACATCTGTAGAAAAATAATTTTCTTACAAATCAATGAATGGTAGACTGAGTTTGGTATATAAATTCTAGTAAAAGCATCATTGCAATTCGAAAATTCACATCCCCTTCGGCTCTAGTGGACGATATTTATACAAATCCATTTTTATAACATTATCTCCTTTCGAAATTTGGATAACTTCATGATTTCAAATGCACATCATGAATGTATGAATTTTAAAATTATAGTCTGTATGATTAGATTAAATCCGTATCAAAATAAGAATACGGTTTATTTGTCTGTCAACGTATTTTTTGATTTCATACTTTTGCTTGGTCGATATTTTTCCTATTATTCGCCCTTCTTATTTTCAACATGAGGTATGTATAAATATAAGCCTCCTGCGACGAAAAATCTGAATGTAATCGTTCATATGGGATATATTTTTCTCCTATTTCAACGTCTGAAGCATACTAATTTGCATAGCTTGTGTAGCGTGACAAGACTATTAAATTTGATGTTGGGGAGCTAACGAAAAGTTCTTGCTATCCCTTTGCTTATTTTATTTAAGAATTTGCAAGTTAGCTGCTTGTAGCATAACGTTTTTGTTATTGTTTCCATATTTCAATAGATCTAGCACAATTCAAACTTCTAAAGAAGGTAGACATCCAATGTATGACATTTGAAGAGAAAGAAGTCATATTTTCTTATGCTGAATAAAAGTATAGAGGTCTGTCAGTGCTCAGGATACGTTGTTACAAAAACAATCGTGGCCGTGGCAGGTGGCTTCTTTCTAGTGAGCCGGAAATTAGTGCGGTGTTCATCGAATGAGAAGTAAAGCTCCGGGTGGTGTGGGCGATGCCAACTGCAAGAAACAGAACCTCTTTTAAATGGACTGAAATATACGTGTAAATAAGCAAAATTTCCAGCTTTAAGAGCGCACCTTTCCTAGCATTAGGAGCAGCTGCATTGCGTTGGATACATCAGTTGTCGTCTAATCACTGAAGTGGACCAACGCAACCCCAGTTAATTCTAACATTGGTGGCAGCTTGGGAATACTGGGTACCGCTAATACCCAAAAAATTGTCATAACAGCATAGTGTCTGTGCAGACTGCATTAGAACTATGCAGTGGACGAGTGTCTAACGACCATTTCACTGTAGTTGAATGCAATGGGTTGTAGCAGAAGCGTAGCTAAGGGGGCTAGCTAGAGGCGTAGCAAAATTTTCAGAAAATGGCGCCTTCTTAATATGCTTGCTGCTCCCCCTGGCGCTAAAACCTGGCTATGCCACTGGGTTGTACCAGTCGAGCCAACAACCTGTTACATGAAAGATACTGTTCAACAGTTCTGCATGTTTTGGGTTTTGACATATGAAATGCGTATCTGGTCCTACCATGGGCTGGAGAAAAGAGAATCATCATCTCACCCTCCTCCCGCCTGCGGCGGGTTCTCATTCTCCACTCTCGCCTCTCCTCCACGGAGTCCTTCTCCACCCCGCACGTCTCCATGTCCCTCTGCACGACCTCCTCCCACGTCCGCGTTGGTCTTCCCCTACCCCTGGTGCCCCCAACCACATGTAGACGCTTAATGGATCTAATAAGTTACTCCTCCTCTCTCCTCATCACATGCTCCTACCATCTCAGGAAAGCTGCCTAGTGAGGTATAACAGGAAATGGAAGGTCAGATCTAGCATTCCCGGCCTTGTTTTAATGCCGTGTATTTGATAATGTGATGTTTAGCATCACTTTAGTAAAAGGAGATGTTTTGCACCACTTTTAGATCCGGATCCACTTTAGATTAGGAACAGTTTAATGATTTATGGATTTGGTAGCAGGCACAAATACTTCAAGTCGATCATTACTTGAAGAACTTATTGGAAGCAGAGCCTCAAAAAACCATCGGCAAATTTTAATTTTTATTAAATTCGAGCATCTATCAGATAACCTTGTTGTCAAAATTTTATCAACCTTAAACAGATGGTTTTAATTTCGAAAATGAAACACTCGAAAATATCATACTTGTAAATATGTACTTTGCATAAATTAAACTTTTCCATTTAATCATCATATTAATTCATCAATAAAGTGAAAGTAATAATCGGAATTATGCCAGAAATATACCAATATGCAACATACAGATATAGCTTTGGGATAAACAGAGGAATTTAATCAAGACTTATTAATTGATGTATTGCACTAACACAACATTTACATATTTAAAACAAATATGAAAAATATTATGAGAATACGTGATTTAACGTTAATCGCCACACAGTAAAAACTTTATGTAAATCTATTGTTTGCAATTGAGAAAACATAATTACAACATAAAGACGTAGATTTACTGCAATTCTTCACTGTGCTGCGGATCAGATTACAAAATAAGAATGTTTACAATTTGTATACAGTATGTTATTGAAACACTCGCGAAAATACCGACAATTATTAAGCGGCAGGAGAATTGTTTTTATTTTTGTACTGTCTCCAACAGTGTGGATTTCAGGGATAAAAATATTAAGCTGGGCCCCCTACATGTCTCAGATCGCATAAAACCTATATCGAAATATTCGTCCAATACTTTTCCCCTCTTGTCATCATCTGCATCTTTCTGTTTGTCTTTCTTCTACTTCTTTAATACCCCTTTCTATCCAGAAAGACTCAAAATCACGGTAACCTGATAAGCAGGAAATTGGCTTATTAAAGATTCGTGTAATGCTTCACTTACTTTGAGCTGATCCCTGGGTAGTCTACATGGCTAGCCACTTGAATGACAACGTGATCGTCATACTCGAGTCTACCGATTCACAATATGTTGGCAGACACTAAGGCAAGGCACAAAATGAGACGCAGGGTGACGCAGGGTGTAGCCCCCCTGCGAAATTCTGCTAGCAGACAATCGCCGTACATTAAATCGCAGTTTTTCACCATACTTGCATCAAATAACAAGAGAACTTCTCTGCTTCGCACTGCTTTTTGTTATTGTCACGCCAACTTCACGCAGGAAACCGCGGCAGTGGCGTCACCCGGTGTGGTGACACCATGGTGCCACCCCCTCCCGAAAAAAGCGGCTTCCTCTGCTCTGGTGTCACGCCCTCCCGAAAAAAGCCGCTTCCTCTGCTCTGGTGTCACCCCCCTCCCTCCCGAAAAAAGCGGCTTCCTCTGCTCTGGTGTCACCCCTATTCTCATGGTGAGAGTGGTGTCACCCGGTGTGGCCCGCACCCCCTAGTGACGCCACTGGGCATCGGCACTGCGCTCAGCAGAGTCATGTGGCGCAGGTACTGAGTCACGTCACGCTGTGACTTAACATGCACAACTACTTACTATCATATGAGTTACAGAAATTTGTGATGAGTCACCCTGCGCCACCTGCGGAGACTGCGTCTTATTTTGCGCTGGGCCTAACGTGATAACGTACTCTTGTAGTGGGGCCTACGGCTACCAATTTGAATTCTAGAAAAACCTAGATAGGAAACTTTGGATAAAAGTGTGTTTTTGGAGACTGTATTTATGAGATTGTTTAATGTGAAATGCTCTTTGGCGCATTATTTCTCTAAGTGGATGAGAAAACCATCACATTACTGACAATGAACTGCTAATTTGTACGCCAGTTTAGACTGGACAGAAAGTGAGACCTTTAGAAAGTCTGAAAATGCTGACAAGGTTGACAATTAACAAGTACAGTAGAACTCCAACTATCCGAATCAATCGGGACCGGACCCCATTCGGATAATCAAAAATTCGGATAATTGGATTTTTTTCCGAAAAAAGGGTCTAATTTAATTTATCACTGTTTGTAGGTTGAAAATGGGAGAAAAAAAACTATTAAGTGAAAAGAGATTCAATTAATTAAATGAAAAGACAACAGTTTTACATATTAAGCATACTTAAAAGGGCTGTACATTATGTACGTGTACTATATTGTAAATGAAAGTCATTGCTTGCTGAAAATCTTGGTCAAAGTAAGCTGTTTGACCGTCAGTATCCGTTTTCGGGCTGCCAAATCGCGCATTATTTTTCAAATGGCAGTACGTTCCCTCTTAATTTTTCTTTCTGAAATTCTGAAAGCAATTCGGATAATCATCGATTAGGATAATCGGAGTTCGGAAAATTGGAGTTCTACTGTACAAACAGGAAACGAATGTGGGGGTTATTTGTGTAAAAAATATGGTTTGCTATTCTTCTTATTATTAAAGCCAAAGGTTGCCTATTGAAGTACTTTTCAGCATTTCCATATGCGATTCTAGACTTGTAGAGACCAGGCGCCAGGTGAGAGAGGCACCTCCGTGTGCCTGCCGTCGGATGAGAAGTAGGCCTACAGGCCGTGGTCCTGTGTTTTGCATAGGATGCAACCTGCACGGTACAACCTGCGTCTATACCTTGAGTCTGAGTAAAGAAAAATAAACCGACTGTGAAAAAGAAAAGGAGTTGCAGCGTTAAGCCTGGTTCTGTGGAACACGATACCGATGAGAATTGCGCGAGAGAAGACGAAATGCCATAAACTGGTGACCTAGGAGCTCCACTTTTTTGGCCGGGTAGCGCGAAATCCACCAAAACGTGGGGGTGAGAGGTTGTCTACTGCATTTCTCACTTACAAGTGTTGCGCGCATTTGATTGGCTATCACTTTTCTAACAACCTCTGCTCTTTAATTTCTATTGGCTGTTAGATTTTTGTGCTGTGGGCACCACCTCGTTTACACTTCATCATCACCACCACATTTACACTTAGCGTGATTTCTCGTCTGCCACGCAACCACAACAGGCGCCTGTGGCTGACGTCATAATTTTGCCGTCTGCTCAGGCGCTGTTCTCGCTAGTGTCGCATGCCACAGAACCAGGCATTAGGTTGACAGCTTGGAGCTTAAAATATCTCCAACAGCTCTTGTGTATCTCAATGGAACTAATATAAATATCCGACCCTAACTTAGGCTGGAAAAGCTGATAGAATTAGTAATGAGTATATTAGAGGTAGCTGGATGTTGGGGGACATCGCGGAAAAAGAATGAGGAAGAGTAGATTGAGGTGCTGTGGACATGTAATGAGAAGAGGGGAGGAGGAGATCGTTAGGTCCACTGAAGGAATGCAGGTGGTTGGAAGCACCCGGGGCTGGGGAAGACCAAAGCAGACGTGGGAGCAGGTTGTCCATAAAGATATGGTAGTGTTTGAGGTGGACGGGTACTTTGTAGAAGATATGTGGCAGTGGAGGGTTAGAACTCGCAGACCCGACCCTGCTACAAGCGGAATAAAGGATGATGAAGATAGTCTTAGGCGGGAGAAGTGTCCCTGGTATTAATCTTTTTTAATGAGAATGACTAGTGTAAATTTGTTTAAACATCTGTCATTCATCCAGTTGCACTCTTGGATGGGATCCACTCTTCCTTAAGATTTTGTTGCAACCCCATTGCCTTTAGTCATCCATTTCAGATGGGAATACGTCGAAACACGATGAAACTCGTCAATTCTTTGTGTTATTAGTCGTTCATGTCGAGATTTATCTCACAAACAAACTATGTACTGTATAGGCAATTCCGATGAACACCACTGCATTTGAAATGATCGTTTTTCTTTTGGAGTACATAGCGTCACTGTAAGCCATTAAACAATAAAAATGCGTCGTTGTTAATGTGTCTAAATGTGACAGTTATGTACCTTCCAACAAAATGACGTGCATCTTCTTGCAAGTGAGTGTTCAAATATCGTTATATGAAGTAGATTACACATGAAATGACATATGAATGCGTGAGAAACGTGTTTGTGATGGAGAAAACCAAGACGTTGTTTGCTTTTTAGTCATAAAACGTCAGTAAACTTAATGGGAAAAAATATTCGAACAACTTTTAGCAAATATATATCATTTTGTAAGACCGTTGTTATGATGCTAAATAAAGCTGTACTGAAGTGTACCTTTCGGAATCAACATTTTAACTTCCGTCATCAGTCATTAAGACGGTAATCTCATTCATTCGCAAGAAATTTGTGCTACTTGCCATCTAGCTATGCTTGGCGGATTTGTAATCGCTTTTGATTTGTGGGATGCAACAGCACACTGCCATTTTTCACTAATGTTTTCTAGCAACATTCCTTATTTATGGTTAACCGCTTTGTGCAACTCTTTGGCAACTCTAAAATTTGCTTGTTTCTTCATAAAGTCTCGCTTCACACTTGGTTAAGTGAGGTTCAGCATTTGAAACGGGAACTCGGTGGTCTTCAATCCCACACCTGTCAATAATTGTAGTACTCCCGTTGCACACGGCCTAGGAGTTCGTTGTTTTACCAGCTTTCCATAAAAGTCTTAAAGTAAATTAAAAGAAAACATTCATTTTATTATCAGTAATCCTTCGCCAGATTATGGCAGGGTCCGGTTCCCACTTTTGTCCTATTGGGATTCATGAGTGAGCGCCTGCAAATCAAGTACTGCAACCCCTCCTCCTTGGACGAAATTTATTCGCTGGAGTACTTTTCCTTCATGGACAAAACGGGACGAGCTCTTATACATTATTCCATGTAGTAAGGGGTTGTTTCACGCGCAGACGACATCGTACACACCACACGGGACCACGTCTTTAAGCCCCATGAGGCGTAAAGCACACTGAAGGGCCTCTCTCATCCGAAAGAAACACTGACGCAGTAGTGTAAATTGCTGCCGAGGCATTGGATAACAAACAGGGCAACTTGCATTAGTATATTCACTACTCTCTATGGACACAAATTGAATTGTCCGACTTCAATTATTCCCCTGCCTAAAATCATGTCGTTCAGGTTCATTGTGCCCATCCCACAATAGTGGAGAACGAACCTGTCAGTGCTTTCACCACTTCTGCAACCATGAGATGTAATAAAATTGGTCAACTTGTGCCAGTAGAACTAATCCTTTGGGAAGGATTTCTAAAAGCATTTGGAAGCCTGGA
The DNA here is from genome assembly GCA_013389805.1 of Trigoniulus corallinus. NCBI lineage: Eukaryota > Metazoa > Arthropoda > Diplopoda > Spirobolida > Trigoniulidae > Trigoniulus > Trigoniulus corallinus. The sequence goes on along the minus strand of JAAFCE010009126.1, from coordinate 21,291,419 downwards.
AGGGTTTAGTGCCATGTTCCATTTTACTAATGGCTCATTTAAGTTTCTTATTTAAGCGCAGCAACATTAAACTTTGGATAGAAAAAAATGAACCTCGCTAGTTAGACTCTCAGCTTTTGTAGCATCAAGAATTCAAAGATTAATTTAGGCATTGTTGCCGCCGTATACATGTTTTACCGGTGTTTCCAAACGATTAAAAAATATACTATTATGATGCATAATTGTGCTTGTGCAGAGATGTTTGCTGCATAATTACTGTATTATTGAAACCACCTCTCTAATTATTGCCAAAACATTTGCATCCTTTCTAGTGTCACCTCCATTTCCCTGTTTCTCCTTTGATTAAATTTTGATAAACGTCTCTAAGAGCGTTTATTAGAGCTACACACTATGAAATGACAGCAAATTTCTGTCAAATTGAGCAAAACTTCTGATTAACTGGTGGAAAGCTGGTGAGGAGTTTTTACTCTTTCTAACTCTGCCTCAATTTTTGCTTCCTAATTTATTTTTTAACACCAGATGCCCTCAGACGCCTCTGAAACCCTTCAGATCAACCTTTTAATCAAGCATTTTAGCTTTGATTATTACCTTAATGAAGCCCGAAATCAAAATGACGTCATTCTTGTAACAATTTCAGTTCGGATTGAGTCCATCATTGGTTCGTAGGTTGTGCTTAAAACTTGGCTAATGTCGAATTATAATTTCATATCTTAATTATTACAAATTTAAAGCAACCATATGGTGTCATTAATGAGATCATAGTTTCATTTTGTGCATCGAGACATTTTTGAACCTCTCTCTCTCTCTTTTTGATTTTTTTTTTCAAAATACCACTTTGTAATGCAGTTTTCATTTCCTTCATTGCTTATTATAGTCCATTAACATATCATTGCCTTAGAGGGGAGAAAAAATGTGCGTAATGAGAAATGCAATTTCTTTGTAATCGTCACGGAGCAAGCTTTCTACACGGAAAATAATGCTGCAAGCGAAGTTACTGTATTTTCATTAAATGAGGGTGTGCATGTGTGTGTGTAAAAAGAAATGTATTTGAGGACAAAAGCTATCAAATTAGTCCTTTGGCCTTTTCTAACCCTATATTTATCGCATTAATGGCGTTATCGATAGACGCAAAATGATATCTAATATATTCTGAGAAGCAAATTATAATTTAAAAATGAAAGATTATGGGTTTAATAAAGTAATAAGAAGCCTTTGATAATATGAAAAAAAATCTCCGGTCCTCTACTTTAGTTTTACTACCTGAATTTCTTATTGATCTATTCGTGGCATTATAACAGAGATTAGAAAAGCCCATTGGGAAAGAAAGAGAAAGATTTTTTTTTTTGACATTTCATTGATGGTACAGATTCGTCGTTCATCATAATTTCTGAATATGCAATTTTTGCAGCCGTCAGTGACGTGACAAGTCACCGTCTGGCTAGTTAGGAAATGTAGTTCAGAGGGCTAGACTTCTGAAAGATGGTTAGGAAGCCCCACTTACTGCCTTAATACTACATATGACGTGCCCTGAAATGAACCCAACATCAACAAAGGCTCCTGGAATTAAAACTTAGCCGAATTGTTCTGACATTGTCTTCAAATATCGAGAAGTACATGTAAACATGCAGCATAAATATTTATAAAAATTAAGATACTGTCCAAGTAGCCCTGGTTGGAAAGCAACTAAAAGCATTATTCTTTTTAAGTAAAGCAAGATAAAGGTTTAATGCCAGTTTTAGGAAGTGGTAAGTTACAAGCAGCACAATAATAGCATATTAAGCTGTAAAAATATTGAGAAGTTTGATTCAATGCGGTCTTAACAGTATTATGGGCCTCTGGGAAAAGCAGTGTGCTGGGGCCCCTACGACAACCACTCACAGAAATTATATGTAAATGGTCACTTGACATACACAAATAGCATGGAGCGCTCAGGAAAGTGCCCAGCGGGCCCATACGTTAAGAGGGCACTGATTAAATTCCAATAATTCAGAATATACGCGCGATAACTTGAGTTTCCCAAAACGGGTGGGAGCGGCGAATTGCGTTGGACACATCAGTTCGTTGATGACTGACGTTAAGCAGAGCAGCCCCAGCTAGTACTGACATGGGTGACCGCTTGGGAAAACTGGGTAGTGCTAATACCCAAAAATCGTTGCATTAGTGTAGTATCTGTGCAGTTTCTGCATAAGAACTATGCTGTGGACGGGGCTCTAATGACCTTGTAGTTGAAGGGCCCTAAAACACCAACAACAACAACAGCAACCCAAAACGAGCTAAGAAAATCGGGTACGGCGTCATATTATATACACACGGAGCGACTCAAAAGAAACGGAATGGGTTTACAATTTAAATTACTAACTTGTTACCTATCTTGTTCCTCACGTGCAGTATACTCAGCAGTGATCGAAATCAGCATTTGTTTGTGATCATGGAAATATTTGCTTACCCCACGAGCATTTCTGCCCTAGTAATAGAAATATGCCCTTAATTAATTTTTCTGCTGAGTAGATTTTGTAAATAAATCTTGGTTTTACATTTTACCCAGGCAAAAATCGAAAAAGTAAATGTCATTCTTGTCCTGTGCATTTCTTTTGCAACTTCATTCCGCGCCTTTTCTGTCTCATCCTTCTTGGAGTAGCCTGGAAGCCAGCAATTATATAAAATGGGATGCTTTTCTATTTCTCTCACTAATTTATGTTCACTTTTGCTCACTCAACCTTGTGAAAAAAATATAAAATGAAAAGAAAAGTCGGAAATTCGAAGCTATCATATGCGAAATTGATTCAACTCACCAGTAACTGGGCAGCTCAGTCACCCCGAACTGATTACTAAGACGTTACTAACTAGTTAGTAACAAGTAGCGCCGTCTGTGGCGTCCCATTCGATTACAAATTCTGAGGTATCGCTGACTTGATATTGACTGACTTTAGCAATCAGTTTCTTTTGAGTAGCTCCGTGTGTATACGACCTTACTCTAAGAAACCCGTTTCATAGCAAGATAAACAACAAAGCACAATGAAAGAGCGTTAAATATGCTGCAAGACAGCACAGAATTTATTAAGATTACTGCAATCACAAGCGCCGAAAAATACGGATGAATCACGTGTTTCAATGTTCCAAGTAGCCCCGATTAATTAACGGTACCTTCTGTTTATTAAACAGTTCCTGCCACACACAATAAACCAATGCCTAGGAACTATATATTATCTCAACTTTTTCCCCATGGACTGCTCCTCCCGCACAGGGGCGGATCAAAGGAGAATCGCCTCAAAACAACAGTACGTGGTAGGCCGGCATCCCCCCACAAACAACAAAGCCAATATCCCTGCGGGTTCCAGACGCATGTTCAGTGGACCTGCAGACTCGACCTTGTCACAGGCGGGATAAGTGGATGATGATGATGATGGTGATTCAGAATCCCACAGTATAATTTATCTAGCAATTACAACAGGTCCTCTACTGTCCCTTAGACCAGGGGTGGCCAACACGTCGATCGCGATCGACCGGTCGAGCTCGAAGCCAGTTTTGGTCGATCACTCGCGAGTGGTTCTAGGTTCGATACTGGACCGAGGTGGGTCCATTATCGAACCTCCCCTCCCCACTTTGACTATGAATAGGACAACAAGTCGATCGCGACACATTTTTGAGATAAAAAGTAGATCTTATGTATGCAAAAGTTGGCCACCCCTGCCTTAGACAATGTCCCATCTTCAATGGTTTAGCCACTGCAACTGTTGGACTGACAGTATAAAAATTACTGGTAATGTAGAAATGCTGCAAATTTGAACCATGCATTAGTTGAAATATGAGCCCCATTGAGGCACTGAGGAGGGAACAATTGCTGCATTGCTCCCCCTGGATCCGCCCCTGTTCCTGTATGGATGTGGTTAAAGCTCAAACTGGAGAAAAATCATTCATCTATAATAGGTAATTGTATTAGTTGAAAGTGAGCATTTTTTCCTCTGACAGCCACATGGTAGTCGTATAAATGTAGCAAAAGTTTGAAAGAAACTTCATATCTCATAAAAAAAAGGAAATTATTTGAAAATTAGAATTTTGAAGAATGAAACCTAGGTACATAAAAAAATGAGTATTTCATTAGACAAATGGTAACTCATAGGGCCTATTATTCATGCAAAATGAAACGGAACTTCAAAGAAAATCAATAAATAGAAATATAAGAAGATGGCGATAGATGTTTTAATTAAGTATTGAATGAAGAGAGCATACTATCATACAGTGTCGGCAACTGAACAACGGTAGAGAGAATATTTTGAGCGAAAATTGATGTTTAGTATGTCTATACAGCACCAACTGTTAAAATGAAACTTGGGTTCACAATTTTGATTTATCAAGGTATTTTTTATCCTTAAGATGATGGAGTCGCCAGTTTTGTTTTCAAACTACTGCTTTAATGACTTTCTTAGACAAAGACTGAATTCTGAAAGAAACTTCTAATGTTCAAGCCTGAGGGCTGATTCGATTAAATCCTTTATCCGAAGACTGAGTCAGTGGAAATTCGGGGTAAACTTTCCAGTGTAAGAGTTCCTTTCCTGTTACGTTGGCAAACTCACTTATCAGTGCGAATTGGTAGCAGTAATTAAACACTGCAGAGCTGTTTGTGAAAATCAATGACTACATATATAACACACAATTGAATTTTATAGAACTCCATTAGTTCTAGTGGTTCCCAGATTAGATGTGGTTTAGCCCCTTTCGGGTGAGAGTGAGAGGTCCCTAGTGAGCCTTCCTTCGCACTGTGAGCGGCTGTATTGCGTTGGACACACCAGTTCTCGTCTGATCACTGAAGTTAAGCACGCAACCCCAACTAGTCCTGGCATGGGTGAACGCTTGGGAACACGGGGTACTGCTAATACCCAAATCCTCGTAATAGCTTAGTGCCTGTCCAGACTCTCCATTAGAATTACGCAGTGGACGGCGTTCTAACACCAACAAAACAATATCTTCCTTCGCATGAGAAGTAAAACCGGGGTCTGTGTTGTGTAAGATGGCATTTACAAGTTGAAGAACCCTCTCTACTATGCAACGGGTAGATGAGACAAAATTCCCTGTTGTAGGAGCTCGCCCCCTCCCCCCGGCGTCGACGGAGTGCCCCAACGAACAGCAGATTGACGATAAATAAGCATAGCTGTTGCAGCTTTGGACGACAGCAGACTGCGGAAAAAATACCGTCCAATATACCAACTGTGTACCTTTTCAGAAGGACAAGATGGGTATCCGACCCTGATATAGGCGGGAAACGGGTTTGAAACAGCCGGCTGCGAGCTTAACGCTACAACCACTATGCTTTGTTGTAGTCAGCATATTTTTCTTCGTTGGGCACTTTTCCTCTACTGGCGAAAACGAGCGAGATTCTACGTCAGATAGTTTTGCCCAAAATAAAAATATTACATTCAATGTTAAGGATTGCTTAATGCGTAGGTGACACTTACACATCGTGAAGGGTCACGGCTTTACTTGCAATTCCAACGTAAGAAGCTATTCAAGTCGATCCAAGAATGAACTGGGAACCACTGATGCTGTAGTTCAGCACTCTACCTAAGTACCCCCGAGCAGGGATTGCTAACATTACAAATGCAGGCCTTTAAATGTAGTAAAACATTAGTATGACAAAAACTTTAATGGTATTATTTGCCAAAGAATTTCCACAATAAATTCTTTGCGATAAATTGCCTGAAAACAAGATCTATCATAATTTGTTGTCGCCCAATCGAGTTAGTCGCAGATTTAAAATAATTATGGTAATTGCAAACGAAGGGTATGTATCGATTTTTAACAAATTTTGGAAAGGAAATTTGGCACCCCAGTCATCTGTCATTGCAAATAATGCAACTGAATTTACGTTATAAGCCGTCTAAGGAATGGGGCACCCTTCTGAAATGTAAACGATGTAAATCATTCTTTGATGGTGAGCCTCACTACGGCTGCACTGCAACTACCACAGGTAACTGCTGTTTGGTACATCGTTTGAAGTTATAACCCATGACAGAAGTTGTATTCCTGAAAGCAGCTAAAAGGGTTGTGGTATCTGACCAGTAGCCGTGAAAAGTCACCGTCCAGCAGTTCTTTGACGTCTCTAACTACTTTTTCCTTTGTTTCTGTTTTTTTGTATCACCCTTGTGTCCATTCAGATGGACTAGATGAGTATCCGACCCTTCCAGAGGCGGGAAAAGGGTTAGAAGTTTTTTTTCTTTTTTGCTTTGCGAAGTACTACTATGACTTACGACGTTAGGGCGTATTAGTTAATAAAGCTGAAAGTGCTAATTTGAAACTGCTAGTTACTTTAATCCTTCTTTTGCTGAGTATGTCCTTTGCAACAAATGATTACGCAACCGATAATTCGTAAATTATCTTTTGGTTCCTTTTCGGCCGTTTTCATTCAATGGATTGAACTTTCAGGAATGAACATCTTGATAGAGCTCTTCAATTTTGTGTCACTCATCTTACTCATGAGCTTTCTGGCAAGCGCCAGACCACTCCAGGTAGCCGTACTCATCTTTCTTGCGACCTCGGCATTGACTGCGAAGCGTAGGGCTATTTGCTAGCAACTGCCTTAAAGATAGCCCCAACATTTTTCCTAACAACTGTATTTCTGCCTTTGGCAGGACAGCGTGCTGATTCGCCGTAATAATAACAATGCGTCTTATTAATAACGATATATCGCCCATGTGCTCCTGTGGGTGCACCACATTGCAACCAGCTGCCGACCTAAAGCTACTAACCGGTCTAATATTCTCCTTAGGACACTTTTCCTACGGAGAAAAATGACGACATTATGAACTTTGAAATCTTGCCGATACTCTAGTACATTTCAATTCATTTAGAAATGGCATTAGTTAAATCCAGCTTTCTTAAATCCTTTTTCACTCAAGCAAAAAGGGGTTCTTACAAGTTTTATGCTACTCTGGCATATAGGCCTATATAAGTATATGGGCATTGCCGAATTTTTCGCAAACCCTGCAAGGGGCAACGATCCGCAGTTTAACAAGCTGAGTTAGATGTAAGATGATATCAGACCCTCCACACGGTGGTATGGCTTTTCATTAGAAGAAAGACGAGCGGCGAATTGCGTTGGACCCCCCCCAGTTCTCGACTGATCACTGAAGTTAAGCAGCGCAACCCCAGCTAGTACTAACATGGGTGGCCGCTTGGGAAAACTGGGTACCGCTAATAAACAAAATCATCGCATTAGTGTAGTGTCTGTGCAGTCTCTGCATAAGAACTATGCTGTGGACGGGGCTCTATTGACCTTGTAGTTGAAGGGTACTAAAACACCAGCAAAAACAACTCGCCGATCCTGTAACCAAAAGCTTTCGACAATAGCGTACAGAGCCTGAGCAATCGAGATACTGTAGTTGAAAATTTAGCATTGTTTTATTGGAGTAGTTGTCTGACGACTGCACACTTGAGCTATTGACACTTTGACTGACCTTCAGCACTCTAAATGTGTCTCATGATGAGGGGTAAATGATGAAATTCGATTAGGAATAGAGTATCATGGAACGTAGGTCACCTGAGCTTCCGTTCACATTGTAATTTCATTATTTCGGCAGTCCAAAATAATGTTAGCAATAATTACAGTGCTGATTACAAAGCGATAACTGAGCTCACTATGCGCAAAAACGCCAAATGGCACCACTAAGGTCCAGCTGCTAGATCCAACAGTTGAACCAACTAATGCTCAATTAATATCGCTAAACCCAACAGCAATGACGACGAAGCTAATGTGAATCTGATTGTCATCGTTATCGCTAAAAAGTCGGGTAATCGAAGTCTGCTCCTGTCGCCAACATATTAAACGAGTGGGCAAATTTTTGCGATCTACCACCTAGACAAATTAGGTACAGTCGGATTTGTATTTCTTATACACCTTCCGTATTTCATGTCGTGGTTTGTCTTGTCGTTTCCTTGTTAATTTAGGGCTCTTCAACTACAATGACCATTAGAGCCCCGTCCACTGCGTAGTTTTAATACAGAGACTGCACATACACTGCGCTAATGTGACAATTTTTGGGTATTAGCGGTACCCAGTTTTCCCAATCAGCTACCCATGTTAGTACTAGCTGGGGTTGCGCTGCTTACCTTCAGTATCAGACGAGAACTGGTGTGTCCAACCAAGACCACCAATGGTCCAAGTCCAACGCAATGCAGCCGCTCCCTTGCGACGCGTCGTTGTGTACCCCCTCCTAACCCTCCTTGATAGTGCAGAAGTAGTTGTTCAACTGCTGCGTCAGTGGTTCCATGTTTGATACTTGATCGAGGTGGGCTGATTTCCCCGTGGCCCCGTGTGGCATGTACGATATCACTTGCAAGTAAAAGAACTTCCTCAATTATGCAACAAGCAGATCAGGAAAAAAAATCCACCATAGCGTCAGTGGAATAGTAGGCCGACTATAAATAAACATAGGAGTTGCTTGTTTAAGTCCGAAGCCAGCTGCGTAAAAATGCCGTACAATAGATCGCCTGTGTTCCAGAGGGACATACGCGTCATGAGACCATGATATGGCTCGTTTTCGGGTGAGAATATGCCCTTCGTCAGATTTTAAGTAAAATTGTGGCCCCATGAGGTGTGTACGATGTCACCTGCACTTAAAATAACCTTTTCTACAAGGAGTGATGTATAGGGAAGGTGGGCTAAATTTTCAGTTGGAGGAGCTCGCCTACCTGGTTCAATAAGCCAAGTACAAAATATTTTATCCAATAGTTCGTCCGTATATTCCCGGTACAAATAAACAGCTGTTCCAGCCATAGACGGTAAACGCACTTGGAATTATGAGGACAATTCTTATGAAGGAGGAAGTAACATTGAAATCTGTAGAGGCAGATGACCAGAAAGGCGTTTCTATGATTTTTCGTCAAAAATGAAAACATGCTAACATCAGCATCCGCTTATCCCGCCTGTGGCCGAATCGGATCTGCGAGTTCTAGCCTTCCACTCCCGCCTGTCCCCCACCAGGTTCCCGTCCACCCCATACACTACCATATCCTTACGAATGACCTGCTCCAACGTCTGCATTGGTCTCCTCTGCCCTGGGTGCTTCCAACGACCTGCATTCCTGTAATGAAAACAATGTCTAACATAAACACCGAAATGTTTGACTTTAGTTAAATTAGTGTTTAGTGGGTACTCGAACCTGTCAAAAATGATAATTTTTGTCAGCATTCGGAGGACGTCTGACAATTAAAGGTTCTAAGCACTGGTTTGTCGAACCTAAGCGATGATCTCCCAAACGATGAAGCTTGCAAACTTAGGGTGAGCTACAACTCGACATGAATGATGATTAGGATGTTAGCGAGCATTTAGATGTTATTTGCAGTGGCAACGGATGCTAGGTTTCATTAGGGTCGCTTTCAAACAAAATCTTTATGTAATTCAAAATATGTGTAATTAAAAAATTAGCCCCAGTCTTGTGGATCAAAAGTTGGAAACCGGGAGCAGACTAGCAACTACATAGTTATGTGAAAATTCTTCCCTCTTCCAGGAACTGGCTGCATTGCGTTGGACACCCTAGTTGTCGTCTGATCACTGAAGTTAAGCAACGCAACCCCAGCTAGTACTAGCATGAATTACCGCTTGGGAACACTGAGTACTGGTAATACCCAAAAATCGTCATAACAGTGTAGAGTCAGTGCAGGCTGTGCACTAGAACGACTCAGTGGACGGGGCTCTAATGGCCGTTGTAGTTGAAGACCTCTAAAACACCAAAGTAAACAAGCAAACAAAATTCCCTCCCTCCGGTTCTCTGATGTTGGACGGGGGCAAGTCGGAGAGAACCGACAACTTAAAATATGTTTGGCTTCCACTTTAACCACTAACACTTTCTATATAATAGACAAAAGTGGGGAAACTCTTGCGTTTTAGCCTCTTGTGCCGGAAAGTTCTTTTGGATATTCCCATGTCTTTCACATATTGAGCCCTTCCATGTCATATGGCATTATTTATATCGCTTTTCAGTCTTAATTCCGAATTCTTAGACTACAGTAAAATAAAGTGAACCTTCCATCGTTTAGAAAGTGAAAATTGAGGGGTGTTTGGACGATTATTTATTAGCAGCATCCTTAGTCATTATATAAATGCCATATTGAAAACTTGGTATATTTATTTTCTGAAAGCAGTCTATTCTCACACTTTCTTGTCGCTTTATTGGATTGCTGTAAATTTTAGCGATATTTTGGTGGCCGACAAATTATTCACAATTTATAAAGCTGATAATACGCTCAGAATTTATGTCCTATTCTTCAAAAGTCGATGTTGGAGCTGATGGAATTCTAGGAATTTCCGACAAGATTGCTGTATATTATGAGATAGACAGTAGTTCATAGCACCCTGCTTTATCATTGTAAAATTCCTTTGTGAGATATATTATCTCGTATTTCTTTTCCTCTTACGACAATATTTGACCTTTTTTTTTGCAATTAGACTAACATTCTGCTATTGATTAGAAATATTCATTAACTTCCAAAACCTCCATATTTGAATATCTGAAATTTTTATAATGTGATTGTTGTGACGTTTTCAGAAGAAAATATTCATGATAACAAGCTGTCACAGTCGAAACCCTTCTTGTCAAGAACATTACGATGAAATTAGTCAATGTCACGTTTTCAGTACAGTGAAGATATGAAATGTAATTTTAAATAGGATGCTGAAATATTCAGGTCTTTTAACATTTTTAATGAGTAGCTGACTGACAAGGTGACCACTGTATGGCGGTCGCTCGACTAGAAATGAAGTCCAACATAAATCACCATTTATAATCGTCTCAGTAATAGTGTAGAAAGTTGATGGTTAGAGAAACGTTTTTCATTTTGTATGGTTTCAAGTATGTTAATTAAAATAATGAGATGCAACTATTTTTAGTTTTCTCACCATGGTTACTCACCAAGGGGAACCTTTATGCCTATGAGCCCGGGAAATGGCTCCATTGCATTTATCTCATGAATGTAGGACTGTCGCTAGTTTTCCTAGCTCCTCTCAGGACTACAGCACGCTCAACGCTCACTCCTACTGTACCCTGAACAAGTTGTCGTTTGCCTTCCCCCACTGAAAAAAAAGAGTACGCTTTCTGAATAATAATAATTGCAGAATCCATGTGTCTCCATGGGGGGGGGCATCAGAATTTCAGAGGAGGTTAGGTGGGGCATGGTAAAAAAGAGGTTTAGAAACACGGCTCTAGAGTCTAATATACCGATATGCCAAATATTTTTATACTGAATGACAGGCCCGGGCCTAGAGTTTGCGGGGCCAGAGGCAGAAGGCGATAGCGGGGCCTCAGTGCCTATATTTATGAAGTTGATTCAGGCGGATCCAGGGGCTGATTAAAGGGGGAGCACTTCAAAAAAAAGGGGCGCCCTATATACGTATTTTTAAATGTTCAGAATCCCTTAATATAATTCTAGCTAGCAATTGCAGTTGTTTGTTGGTGGTTTAGGGCACACGGTCATTAGAGGTCATTAGAGCCCCGTCCACAGCATAGTTCTTATGCAGAGACTGCACAGACACATCACTAATGCGACGATTTTTGGGTATTAGCCGTACCCAGTTTTCCCAAGCGGCCACCCATGTCAGTACTAGCCAGGGTTGCGCTGCTTAACTTCAGTGATCAGACGGGAACTGGTGTGTCCATCGCAATTCGCCGCTCCCTATAGCAATTGCAATAGGTCCTCTTCTGCCCCTTATACAATGTCCCATGCTCAGTGGTTTAGCCAACTGCAGATTGGACTGGCAGTATAGAAATGGGGAGAACAATGCAAAAATTCCTCATTAGTTGCAAAGTTGAATTATGCATCATTTGAAATATGCGCCCCATTGAAGCACTGAAGGGGAGCAATTGCTGCATTGCTCCCCCCTCTGGATCCGCCCCTGAGTTGATTGCTTACCAATGCAGTACTTTGTCTTTAAACACACATGAAATCAAAATATAGTTTTGAAAAGAAATTTTTCTGTTCCGCAGCGCGGGGCCCAAGGCAGTTGCCTCGGTCGCCTTGCTCTAAGACCGGCCCTGCTGGATGATTTTTCTAATTCTTGCAAAATATTTTGTTAATCATCATGATTTCATAGCCCCTACGTATTATGCATAATGTCAGTTACGTTATGAACGTTGTCGAAGTCTTCTGTTTGTTTACTGGAAACAAACTGCCCTTCATTTTCCAATGGGTCCTAATATGTCTTCAATTGGACTCTTTACTTTCATTCGCCTTGAATGGTAGTCCTTAAAACATCTTAGAAATTTGTACACGACTTCTATTCTTTTAGACAATTTAGTCCTCAAACTATAAGTGACCAAACAAAAATAATAATCAACCTAAAGAGTTTTTTCTACCAACAGAAATAGCTACATATTAAGAATGTGCAACTGGGAGTTTCATACTCAACAAGTCCTGTAGTGAACTTTGACTGGGGGCGAAGGGAAACTAAGGACCTAAGTAGTTTTGATGTGTACGACGACGCTTGCAGGATTAATTAACAGTTCTGCATAAAAACTTTGGCGTAGTCTGCGAGTCTGCTATAGTCTCTAAGAAAGGAAGAGAACCCTCTGGCTGCTGCACTAATAAGTCAACAGTAACTAGTAAGGAAGCAACAACTAATCAATCATTTGGAATTATGGAGCTCTGAGTAACGTTGGATGATGCACAGAATCGAACTTCGCAGAAACTGATGAGATTTTAGGACAAATCTTGTGCCTCAATCTGAAGATCGTCCTCAAATAACCTATCATAAAGAGTATTTCTGCTAGGTTGCCCCTTCTCTAATCATGTCAATAGTCTTGCTGCAGACATAGTTTTAGTTTGGCACTACATTTCACGAGCCAATGAGGTTCCAAATAAAGTGGAAATACGCCTAACACGCATCAACCTCCAGGATGTGTGTATCTCATTACATCTACAACAACCCTTTAATAAGTTAACTGGCTCACCTCACCGTAGTAAATCTCTAGGAATAGGTAAACATTACCGTTTGGACTCATTCAAGCAAAAGAATAAATAACTAAGCCCTTAATGTTGGGTCAGTGCTGAAAGCTTTACTGGGACATAGCACATGTAGTCATTATAGCATTCGGTACCCGTGGGATTTCAATAATAATCACATAAACGTATCAAAATAAGCAAAAAATGCGAGTCAAATCTGTGGTAGCATAGGACATTTGTGACAGTTGGGACTCGCTCGATAATTTACTACATCAACCAACTAATGGGGCAGTGGCAACGTAGATAACACCAAATGCGGTTGCCCCTTATTTCATAACAGGGAAGTGCTACCATCTATTAAATGCAACTCGTAATTGACGTGTCATTTGAAATACATGCCTGAAATTCGCTGAAGTAGGAATGGTTGAGATATTTAATGGCGTAGTACTCCAGGGGCGCATCCAGAGGGGGGAGTCATGCAGCAATTGCTCCCCCGCTCGGCGCGGAGCCTCAATGGGGTTCAACTGATGAGGCATTTTTCATTGCTATAACCATTTTTATACTGTCATTCCAACAGTGGCAGTCCAATCTGTAGTTGGCTAAACTACTGAAGATAGGACACTGTCTAAGGGGCAGTAGAGGATTCCTACGAGTCACCTAACTAACTAGGTTTATAAAACTTATCGATCAAGATAAGAAATTCTAAAACTAAAGAAAATGACAAAAAGATTTATTATCATCATAGACGTAATCTGAATGTCTGGATGGTTGGTCATACAACAACGGAGCGGCGAATTGCGTTGGACACACCAGTTCTCGTCTGATCATTGAAGTTAAGCAGCGCAACCCCAGCTAGTACTGACATGGGTGGCCGCTTGGGAAAACTGGGTACTGCTGATACCCAAAAATCGTCACATTAGTGTAGTGTCTGTGCAGTCTGCATAAGAACTATGCTGTGGGCGGGGCTCTAATGACCTTGTAGTTGAAGGGCCCTAAAGCACAAACAACAACATACAACAACGCAACACCTAACCTTTTCTCACCTATAGCAGGGTTGGGTGGCCATCTTGTCCCTCTGGATGGACACAAGGGCTATATATTGGACAGTGATTTTCCACAGCCGGTTGCCGACCAAAGCTGAAACCGCTGTGCATATTTGTTGTCGGTCTACTGTTCGTTGGGGCACTCCACCGACGCCATGGGGCGAGCACCTACACCTTGAAATTTTTGCCTTATCTACCCGTTGCATAGAAGAGAGGGTTCTTTTCAGTGCAACTGTAATCGCACACCACACGGGACCTCTGCCACTCGGCCACTACCCACTGCGCCACCGAGGTAGGCTGTGATGGTTGGTCATACAACAGGTGTGGAGATTTATTTTACCTCGCCTTTAAAGTGTGATAATGGAATTCGTCCACAATTCTTTAAGGTATATCCTTTAGAGACTTGGTAATATCATGAGAAGCTAATAAAGATAACAGACAGTGGTTTATAATAGTGAAATATATGTTTTACTTGACAGTAAAATAATATGTTCTACAAGATACCTACATGAATCTCGAAGTTGAGACAGAAGTAATATAGATATTTTAAGTTTGTTAGAGTGATGTTAGTAGACGAAAAAGGCCCAAACTGTCCAAATACATATAATATTAATGCATCAAGATTGCATTAGTCAGACAATGATAAGTTGTGAGGCACAAAAAGTCATTTATGATTTTTCAGGAAATTTGGTATCTCAAGCGCCTGGCCGTCAAACACCATTCTTGATTAGGCGAAGGCACGACAAACCCAGAAGTTCGCTTATTATTATTATTATTTGTTTTGGTGTTTTACGGCCCATCAACTACGATGGTTATCAGAGCCCCCAGAAGCTCCCTATTCTTTAGCCAAAGAGCTGCATTTCCTTCAGTGAAGAGGCCTGTCATTGACGTATTCGGCATTAATAAGAAAAAATTGCTGGTGCATGTTATGGAACCTTTCACATCCCCTTCTTTCCCCGATGTTTACGCCCGTTTTCTGCTCTCTCCTAAATCCCATAAGGAAACTCCTTTGATAACGAATGTGAAATTTAAACTTGTCTTGACGACCTCTAACTCCAAAGTAGCGGAGTGCTTCGGCGTGCAATCAAAATTCTCCCTAGAATTCTTAGAGTAATGCAGGAGAATTTGTTAATGATTAATTTCTGTATTCTCTTAACCTCAAATGAGAATCATCGTCATCATCATACTCGTATCCCACCTGTGGCGGCGTCGGGCCTGCGGGTTCTGACTCTCTACTCCCACCTATATCCCACTAGGTCCCTTTGTTGTTGTTTGTTGGTGTTTTAGGGCCCTTCAATTACAAAGTCATTAGAGCCCCGTCCACTGCGTAGTTCTGATGCAGAGACTGGACAGACACTACACTAATGTGACGATTTTTGGATACTAGCGGTACCCCGTTTTCCCAAGCGGCCACTCATGTCAGTACTAGCTGGGGTTGCGTTGCTTAACTTCAGTTATCAGATGAAAAATGGTGTGTCCAACACAATCTGCCGCTTCCCACTGGGTCCCAATCCACGCCATACACAATCATATCTTTTTATACAACCTGTTTCCACTGCCCCAGGTGGTTCCTATAACCTGCATCCCCGTAATGGACCTAATTGTTCTTATTTGATAGCACCTTAAATAACAGTATAAAATCGCAGTCAGAATAAATTCAATTACATGTTAGATAATCTAGTTTGTTTTTGATGGAGGTGAGAACTCGCAACCCTGGTGATACCATAAGTAAGGGGCGCCACTGGAATGCGTTGGACACACGAGTTCTCGTCTGGTCACTGAAGTTAAGCAACGCAACCCCAGGTATTACTAGTATGGATGACCGCTTGAGAACACTGGGTACTACTAATACCCAAATCGTCGTAACAGCCTAGTTTCTGTACAGACTCCTCATTGGAATTACGCAGTGGACGGGGCTCTAATGACCTTTGTAGTTGAAGGGCCCTAAAACAAAACGAAAAGAAACCGTAGAGGAGTCCTGCCAACATGGGAGATATGGAACTCTTAACTTGGACTCATCCCCTGTCATTCATCTGAAACTACATTGATCACAGCACATTGAGTTCCTAAAAATTATACAACCCAATTCTACTGATGTGTTAGTAACTGCGGTGCCCAAAGTTTATGGTTACTTATTCGGGAATTTTTCGATTACTCTTTAGAAACTAACATCAAGATGCTTGTTTTATGCAACTTTTAATCCAGTAAATTTGTGTCATGTTCTTTCCTGATGATGTGACACAAGTTTAGATTCCTATTGTACTGCTGGGCTTATCTCTAGTCTGCAGTGAGCTCTTGGTGTTTAAAGAATAACATTTGATTTTATTTTGGTCAGGACATCGTCGCCCACAGCTGGTTTGCTATCTCGACACTGGATCGACATCAAATGATGTTGTCATCGTAACAGTAATTAGAAAACTTAATGGCTTAGCTTGTTTGCATTGCAAGATAAGCGTGAAATAATGTGAAAGCAATCACTGGATCAATAAATTGAAGCAAACGCTGCTTAATTTTACTAATATTTACTGATATTCAAACATTTGAATACTCTGATACTCTAGATAACATCTCCCTAGTTCACTTGAAATTCACCTAAAATCCATACTGGAACAAGGGAGAAAATAAACTCAGTCTAGTTCAGTCAACACTTTACCATAAATATCTTTGATTTGGTATCTACTGAGGTGAAGTCCGTCAAGTGATAGCATATTCTGATTGATGTTGACATGCAATATCCTGTTGAATATAAATTTCGATGAGAATAGAATTCGATGACATGTTTCATGGAAGTTTCCAAACTTTCACTCCATTTTTTGCAATGTTTCAAAATACATTAACATATGTGGATGAACTTTTTATCAGCACATTAAATTCATTATAGAATTCGACAGCAATGACGATGTTGTCAGATGAATTAGACCTTTAAACATATGGACATCCATTGACAAATTAAATATTGACCAAGTGGACCTGCAGGTTCCAAAGGGGGTTGTAACTATTTCAAATGAAATTTGAAAGTTAATTGCACACCTGAAACTCTTTCGTTACTTGTTCGCCATGCACGAGATTCATTTTTTGCCATCCGCACACAAGTCTCATAATTTTTTTTTAAATAAAAAGATGTTACTCCGTGAATGTTGCCAGCCGATAAGAGATTGATTGATTGGTAATGCTCACAATCCCAGCCGTCCCGGAACTGCTTTACATTAATGATTTGGATTTGATCATGTAAAGTTAACAGAATTTTTGAATTCACATCTTATAAATTTCGATAGTTCCCACTTCTCCACCCGCTAGGGCTTTTTCAGATCTCCATGTAACCCTCAGGAGAAAAACTTTCCCCACCCATGTTTAAAATAATGCTATTTACATATTCACCTGAGGGAATCTACAACAGCCCATGACTCTTTGGAAATGAGTCCCCCTCAGTGCCTCAATGAGGAGCAACTGATGAGGCACTGTTGCATTGCTATCTCCATTTCTATACTGCCAGTCCAACAGTTGCAGTTCAATCTGTAGTTTTCTAGACTCCTGAAGATAGGACATTGCCTAAGGGGCAGGAGAGGACCTATTGTAAATGTTAACTACTGTATATTTATACTAAGGGATTTTAAATATTTAAAAATATTTGGGGCACCCTTTTTTAAATGCTCCCCCTGATCTGCCCCTGGGGCCACTGAGTTGAAGAGACCCAAAACACCAGCAAGTGGTGGTGTTACTGCCTCTAGTCGATTTTAAGGATTCGTAGATGATAGACTGAGCACAGCACATTCTAAAGGTCACTAATGTCTTTAGGGGTTCGCAGGTTAAAGTGAAATTTGGAAAGACTTTCCAAAGGAAAATAGTAAAAAAACTGAGTTTCCAGACAATTAGTCCCATATTCTTTAAAACGAGCTTTATGAGTGTAAATTGAGACCACAGATGCAAACAGTGGAATAGTTTAATAATTTTTATGGGCATGGTGGAGGTCAACCACTAATGCTTAAAATCTTAAGGGTTCGTTGAATCAACAAAGTTTGAAGATCACTGTCTTAAACCCCAATATCTTTTGTTGAATTTTTGCTTGTTTCCTAATTGCTGTAATTTTCATAGACACTCCTCATTATGTCTAAAGTGCCTAATGGATGAGGTGAACTTAGAGGGAACCTTTAATTAACCCTTAAACTAACTAAGATTCTCAATCTGGGACTGATGGGTCGAACCAATAGAACAGAAAATTAGGTTTGGGGTGTTGCAACTACGGCCCGCAGGACTTAAAAATACGGGATTTCTGTATGATGGAATTCTTTAAATATGGTATTATTGCTATAGAAGGAGTTCCAAAAAATAACGATAAATGCGTATTAAATTTTGTATATCTTTTTAATGACAACCCATTCATCCCTGGATGCCGACGACCCACTGGGATATTTCTGTTTCTGCAGTTCTATGCAATCAAAAATGTGCGCCTGCTAATATCTACCGTTTTATTAAGATATCCCACACGCTCGTATAGTATGCTTCAGCTATTTCTTTTATAAAATGATGCATATTAATGAGTCTTAACTATCTTTGATCTTTAAGGCGGCGTTTTTTAATGAGATGATCGGAACCCTTAAGAAAACTGAACGCTCCAAGTATTGCCATTTAGTCTTTAGTTTGCGAGTTTTCCCTTTTTTTTCTTCTTGTTTCAACAAAAGTTATGTTCTAGTTTCACCTCAGATTAATTTTGCGGCTCGCGTATTACAGTTGCACTCATCCAGGAGAAATTCGACTTCCCGTCAAAAAAAAATTCTGTGATGGATTGTGAAGCCAAGCGACAAACTATTCCATGTGATGAAATTTAATGAAATTATACATTAGCCAGAAACAGTTCGTGACAGATTGCGTATTAATCAAAATAAGAGACTGCTATCATTTTTATTCTGTTTTTCATCTAAGTAAAATGAAAGAATATGTCCTTTACAATGAGGTCAACATTAGGTGTGGTCTACTATTTCGTGAATAATTATTAGCAAACATTTTAAAAGACAAGCGTAATGAAAGTGGTTTAGGTGAGAGTGGACCTAGGAAGATAAAGATTGACATTAAAGAAGGTCGTTAGATGTTATTGCCTGGTAGCAAGCCTTAGTATAATTTTGAAGCAGGAGCCTGGACGATTCGTTAATTTCAGTCCTCCTTTTATGCGCTTTTTATCACTAGATTCTGAGGTATATTTGTCGTTAACTACACTGCATGGAGAAAGCTTGTGGTCTATACGAAGACTGGAGAATGATTAATCATTGGCCTGTGAAAAATGAATCGATTGGCAGTCTTGTTGACTTTTAGAGAGTGAGCACTGTGAAATGACAACAGAGGTTTATTTTATGCATATACCGGTAAGTCTCACGCTTTGTGTGTACTCAATGGTGAGTTCCGGTTGACGACCATATGCTTTAGTCAGTTTCTTTTGACGACGTATATCTATGTTTCATTTCAAGGTACTGTAATGTACTAACTTTTTTTGCATAGTTCCTGCTTTTTTTATGCCTTTATGCTTTGCAGTTTCCAGTCCATTGTCAATAAAGCGTGGACAATGACATCTATCCACATAACTTCGTTATACGCTAGTGAAACTAGAGCTTCAAAAAATCGCACAACGGGTATTACTATAAGTCGGTGTTTACTCTGCAATGAATAGTTTGGTGAGAAAAGCAACATAACTCAGCAGAGAACGGAAATACGAGTCATTCAACCATAGCCCGAATTTTGATTTCCATCAATCTCATACTAGCTGACATCATTATCATACCTAAACCTTTCCCACCTAAGACAGGGTCTGGTGCCCCCTAACTATTCCTTTCGAGACACATGGACGATCTGCTGTAGGCGATTTGACATAGCTGACTGCTAGTTTAATGCTGCAATCCATATGGTAAAATGGGGTAATACGCCCCACATTCTGAAAAAAATCGCTATATCTAGAATGAAGGAAATGTGAAACTCAGTTACTTTATAATTTTAATAAGGTGACATTAGTCGTTCATAATACCTATAAACGAAAATTTACAATTTAACTGCAACTAGGAAATAAAATAAAATTTCGCAGAGTACTGCAAAGTACTGCATCGGAAAACGCCCCACATCCAAGCATTACTTAATTATGCCTCTCTTACGTGGCACTTTCATTACAAATGTCGTAGTGGCTGTTGCATGTCTAATGAAGCCAACCAAAATATTCACTGTATTGTATCCAGTCAACTTTTGACTTAGTGGAATAGTAATACTCAAGACATTCATAACAAAAATTTTCACTTTCCATCTAACAAGCTTCTGCTAAAAGCATAGGTCTTCAACATTTGTGATTGGTGGGCTGGTTTACGAATTTTTTTGAAGGCTAGTTAACCACAACTATTTATGGTGTTATTATTTTTTTTATTTAAAATCCAGAAAGTGTAAAAATTGTATATCATAAATCAAATGCAGGATTCTCCAACCTTTATTCCATTTATTTGAAGAAGTTATGACAAACTCTATACATTCCTTGATAAGAAAAATATTTATAGAAAAAAAAATTTATTGTTCTTGTTCTATGGCTCAACGCTGTTTTATGGAATCCTTCTGCAGGTGAGAAAAAATCGACTGGCAGGCCACATCCAGCCACTGGCCATATGTTGGAGACCCCTGTGCTAAAGCGTTATGACTGAAACTAGCTCTAGTTGATTTTAATATATAGGTTTTACCGATTTTCTGCAAACAAAACTCATAAATGTTAGTGGGACATATTACCCCAAATGTTGTGAGGCGATTTTCCCCAAAACAAGTGCAATATGCTCCACCATCGTAACATATTTTATGGACATGGTACAGAGTTGAAAACTTGGCCAATTTTAGATTAAGGAACTTAACTTAATACACCATTTTCAAATTTAAAATATCTCAGTACGTTTATGAGCATTTCTTTTATCCGATACATTCCAATAAATTGTGGAAGAACGTTGGTAAAGAACGTTGGGTGCTGCAAATTTCCCCATTCCTACATCCTTTACATCTACCTCTTCACCTTCTGCAAGCAACCTCCTAAGGGTTCATCCTGTTATGGCTGCTTGGCTTACTCCTCAACCCATGAAATTAATCCAGTGAATGGCCAAGTTCAACCAAATATTACTAACTCAGGGCAAGATACTTTGTATAGGAATCTGAAGACGAAAACTCACTTTATGCAGTCAGATTCTAGGCTCTCGATTAATTCAGACAAAACAGGGAATGAGATCCCAACCCTTACAAGGAAATTAGAGAATGCTCTAATAATAGTGACGATGAGATTGTGGAATGCAACAATAACCATCGACTGCCATTCCACTTCACTGAAATAATCTGCCTGTCCTTGGGTGTCATTGCAACATGTTAGATGATTTCTAGGGTTATATTAACAGTATTTAAACTTTTGGACCAGTCTCTAATATATCCACAGACCAAGAAGGCCACAAGACAAATCTCATTGGTGATCAACAAAAGTTGGGATACCTTTGGGAAATGTATCGTATATGTCCAATTACCTCTTTGACACCTCCATGGAAGAATAGACTGTGCTACTCTAAAGCTTTTGATACAACCTCATATTAGGCATGGTTGGATGCTGTGTCAGACTGGTTTATCATCAAATGAGATAATTAAATGCTTGTGAAGTGATTTTCCAACTCTTTGACTGCATTTAGTAGTGTTTCTCTGAGATGTCCAGTGTTTTATAAACGTGTTCTACAGGTTCTGAAATAATCAGAAATGGCGGTGGTGTTTTTCTTTCCTTCATTATACTTGCATACTATTATCAAACGTATTTTACACCAGTAGTAGAATGGACTGTCGTGAAATGCCTGGAGCCATTCTTTTGCACTGCCTGCAAATTGTTTTACCGGTCCATATAAATGCTGAAGACCCAAAAATACAGTGATGCATTTGATATAACATTGCCCACTACTCATAGAAAATGAAAATGAGCATTTACCATCTACTGGGGCTAGGTGAAACACTTTTCTGATGCTCTTGTACAAACTTTCTTCAAATTTAGTCGAATATCTATGAGATTATTTTGAAATATCGATAAGACATTATGGGTCAGGTGCACAGTTTCAAACATTTTAGCAAACATGGTAGGGGATTTGGCCAAACAGCCATCACAGGCTGAAGTTAGCGTATCCACTATCCACTAGGGTAGTGGTTAGCTGCTTAGCATGCTCAGTGCAGTGGTAGACTGGCTCCTTTGGGGCGAGAGAGAGAGGGAGAGGGAGAAAGGCCCTGAATACACCTTTCCTTTGGATGGAAAGTAAAACGGATGTTCTGTGTGGAGTATGATTGCATTTGCACATAAAACAACCCTCTCTGCTATGCAACGGGTAGATGAGGCAAAATTTCCGGGTGTAGGAGCTCGCCCTCTCCCCTGGCGTTGGCGGAATTCCAAGAGAGCAGTAGGCCAATGATAAATAAGCAGAGGGATTGCAGCTTTGGTGGACAACTGGCTGTGGAACAGCACTGTCCAATATATTACCCTCATGTCCATTCAGAGGAATTTGATGGGTATCCGACCCTACCTGACGTGGGAAAAGGGTTAGGGGATGCTTCATTTAAGCCTGTGATATCCAGGTGATATCAATTACCATATTATCTCGTGTATAATACGCCCTTTTTTTTCCCAAAAAATTGGATGCAAAGTCTGGGTGCATAATATACATAGGTGTAAAAATTTCAGCCATTATCAGAGAACACTAAACATGCATAAAGAATACTGGATCATCCATTGAAAGCAAGAAGAGATACATTTGCTTATTAACCTCATTTAACTTCTATTAGATGATGTTTTGAGTTAGTTTTATAAATATAATATTTAGCTACCTACACTTTATTTACCTTCATACCACAGATACAAGTGCTTGTATATTAATACAAGTGTAACCATAGATATATTAATACTAGTGTACTACCATAAAAAATTAACAAGTCCTGTAATAAAAATGAATATTCTAAGTCCAGTTATGTCCAACAATACTGATATTAAAAGCCTAAAAATTCTTCACAATCGTCATCTGAAATAATTGGGAACTGGCAAACTTAACCTGCATATTATACTGTACATTGGCATTAATATTTTTCTTTTACTAAGTCTTAAAACTTGGGGTGTGTATTATACACAGGTGCATATTATACACAAGATAATATGGTAATTACTATCTTTGTTTGAGATAAAACAGGCAAAATCATAATGGAATGAGCACTATAGCTTTTTAACTTTTTCACTTGGCCACAGCTATGCTTCCCTCTGTCTGTCCAACAGTGGACAGTAAGTGCCTATGCTGATGATAACTTTGGGGGGGGGGGCAGCGATCTCTACACACTTGATTGACTTTACTATCAGTACAATTCCTGAGTTGCTAGCTCAGCTTTCCAAGTGGTATACTGGGCTAGGCCATTCTGACAAATCCAGGGTTTTGGTTGTGGCCCCATCATCTGACGTCCTCTTGTCAGTGGAATTCTGCAGGCCATTTAATGTTTTAGGTGTCCTGTTTGATCCCCCCTTTCCTTTTTGGCCCAGAGGGATATGTTAATCACCAAGATCAACTCATTGAGGTTCATCTTCCATCGCCTTAGGGAGCGTTTGATGGCCCACAAATTAATCCCTATTTTCCATACCAAAGTTCTACCTCTTATTATGTACTCTGCATCTTTTTGTCTGGTTTGTCCCAGTCATGTCTGGCGCCTTGCATTTAACCAGGTTCTCGGGGCGATTTTCCAGTGCTCCCTTTGCACTCGCATTATGCAAATGTGTGTTAATGTGGGTGTTCTTCCTTTTCTTAAATTTCTTGAGTACTGTAATCTGTCACCCCTCTATTCTGCTATTCACAATCCATGTCACCCTTGTCACTTTATTCTGGGTGATTTCCAGTCCTCCTGTGAGGTTAGGACTACATGGCGTTTTCTCTTTGTGGTCACCCTGCCCCCAGGTGACTTGAGGTGCTGGTTTTTACCAATCTGGTGCTACAGCATGTGGAATGCACTGCCCTATCAACTCCACTTGCAGGTATTTGAGTGTTCATGCTTTAAGTGTATGTGAATTTGTTGCCATTTAATCGTGTGCTGTTCAAATACCTTTTGGATGTGGCATCTTGATTGTTTTGTGTTTGTTGTTGTACCTTTGGTACAATAAATAAATAAATACATATTGATCATGAAAGGGTATTAGATGCAAAACAAGGTATCACGTGTTTCAATCACCTTCTTCAGTTATGCCACTCCTTAAGCCATGCTTCCAGGTTCATTGCCATACAGCCCTGGTTTTAACCTGGAATCACACTTCCTCTCTTTAATGCTTTTTAGCTAAATTAGTCTCATGTTTTGTGTCTAGTTTGTCATTGCTAATCAGATTGACTTACTCATAGTACATAACTGACCTCTTGCTTTCTCATCAACGGTATTACCTTTGTTGGTAGTGCCTTTTAGGGCACGTGTCACTAGAGTTGAAATGTCTTTCATTTCTTGTGTTCGCCTGTTTTGTGCTTGCACATTTCGATATTACGCATAGCATCCTGTCATACAGTGGTGGGGGTCTTGGCCTGAATTTCAAAGTGTATGTGATGCATCATAAATAATGATGTGTTCGCGTATTTTTTTAGGGTTCGTTCTGCATTCACTGCAGTGGAAAATTGGAAAATATCATTGTGATGAAACGTGCGCAGAATTCAAGAAGTGCTACGAAACAACATAATTTTCCACTTGCGAAACCTGAGATACTAAATAACAAAAAAATTTCCATCTGGCTTAGATTAATTTTTAGTTGTACTATGTTTGATTTGGTGGAATATCATGTTGTTTGACAAGATTGAAATGCAGTTTGATGATATAAAAATGGTGTATATAAACCTTAAAGTAAACTCTTAAGATATTATTTTCAAAAACGAAATTTTTCATCATAGTATGATATTATTATATGAGCTGCACCAAATGCATTTGATGTTGTAATAATGTAAATATAAGAAACTTATTTTATTAGATTGAAAGAAAGCTTTAAATGGAACTAAAAATGCTAGTGTCGATATTTTGAATTTATTTCTAGTAGGCCCTATGTCGATATTGATGAGATATTCATGAGTCTCATGTTTTAATTATCGAGTTACAAATAATTTTTAAAAGTAATTTGTGATTTGAGTAAATCTTGCAATGCAAGTACTGTACTAGGTAATCTGGTATATTTACAGTCGTATATTGTTTTCATCATAAATTTGCTGCAAAATAACCTTTATAGATACCAAATAAAAACCTGCTGCTGTTTAGTCCGTATACGTTGCCAAAGAGCTCATGGTGTCGTCGCCCTCTCCCACACGAATGTCGATTTCAAAATGAAATGGCATCAAACTAATTATCAAATGTCTCGTAATAATCCGCATGCAAGTAAAATGAATTTGGCTGATGACGGTGTAGTAGGCTAAGTAGGCTCAACATTTAGCCTCAACATTTAGCGGGCTTCAAAACTTAAGAAATTGACTTCAAAGGGCTTGAAAAGGGCCTCAAAATTGAAATAGCGTGGGCCTCTCAATATCTAAATCCGGCGCTGCTAACTCGTAATTTGCATTTTTCTTTGCACTATCCTATGTGTCCTGAACAAACTGCCATTTTGATTTCATCAAGTGAAGAAGAGTTGACTTTTCGAATAACCCGAAATATGTTACAATGGGGGACATCAGGATTTCAGAGCAGCTTAGGTGGGGCTTGAAGAAAAAATTTGGGAAACGCGGGAATAAACGAAAGACTGAATTGTGACTAAAGTTTGGACATACTGGAAGATGGCAGTGATACTATATCTACTCTCATGCTTCTCTTATTGCGTGCATGCAAAGGCGCTTTATCATCTGCCGGCTTCTGGGCCATAGATAGAGTCCCTCGCATTCTCAAAAATTCGAGACACTCAATGCAATATCTGCCATGGGAGCAGGGCCCGCTCTAGGGGGGGGGGGCAACCCCGGCATTTGTCCGGGGCGCAGAAATTTAGGGGCGCCATTTTGGCTGTAAGTGTGAGAACAGAGCACGCGAACAGAACGCAGCTTGAAGGGGGCGGTAATTTGTCCTTTTGTCCGGGGCGGCAATTTGCCTTTTTGTCCGGGGCGGCATAAGTGCTAGAGCAGGCGCTGATGGGAGCCGTGGTCTACACCCCGAAGGCATTGCGGGACGTATGATAACGACGGTCCGGGCCCGCTCACTCACCCCTGACGGCTGCCGGCACTGGGGGTTTAATCCCCTGCAACTTAGGTTTGAAGATTTCTGAATTTTGCATCATATTTGTGCAAAATTTGATTCCCTGTCCACAGTCCCCTCCAACCATGGAGCCCAACCAAGGGACGTCTATTCAGGTCGCCAGGGTTGCTCGGGCAGGTAACCATCAGAGAGCCATGACCCATCGGGGGCTGACCATATCATCTCCGAAAGTCACCCTACCCGGCGAAAACGCCCGCCTCCAGCCGATTGATCAGACCGGATATTCGTCTGACCTCCCGTTTTTTACTGCAGGTTGTGGCCAAAGTGGCGTGTTTGAGACTTAGGGTTGCAACCCCCACCCCTCGACGTGTCGGAGCTCTCTCGTCAATGCGGGTGGGCCCAGAGACGCCGCAGGGGATGCACCCCCTCAACCACCGGGATCCACTTTCACCAGGGATTCGGGTCTCCACGCATGGTAAACACGTGGGTAGGTATTTTCTTACGGTTATTTCGCAAAGGAGCCTACATCGACCATGGTCAATTATGATATTCCCGGTTGGCTGTCCTTGGGTCTGCCCCGTTTAGACGTCTTTTACGACATCCACTAGGGGAGATTTGCCGTGTGTCAATTCTACAAATCGCACACCAGGGATTTCTATCCGTTTTAACGCCCTGATATTATAAGTCATTGTCATTACCGGTTGTGGCGCGTCGAGAGCTGATAGAATTAGGAATGCGTATATTAGAGGTAGTTCGGGGGTGGTGGACATCGCCGAAAAAAATGAGGGAGAATAGGCTGAGGTTGTATGGACACGTCATTAGAGGGGAAGAGGAGCTATTTAGGTGTATCCCAGGAATGCAGGTGGTCGGTAGTACCCGGGGTAGGGGGAGACCAAGCAGACGTGGGAACAGGTGGTCCGTAAGGACATGGCAGGTTGTGGGATGGGAAATAGACGGGAGTGGAGGGCTAGAACTCGCAGACCCGACCCTGCCACAGGCGGGATAAGGGTACCGTTGAAAGAATAAAAGGCGCAGGTAGGCTACAATTTTTCATAATTGTACTTTTGCGTGCATTTCCGGGCCCCACTAATTAAATTTTATGCTGAGGTCCGGAGAAATTCTAGCGGACGACGTTAATGAATGGGGCCGCGGCGTTATGAGTTGCCAATTCACCGCCAATCGAATAACAACCCGTGAGTGGAACCGTCACATTTCATGCTTCTTCGATAGGAGTTTTTAATTGGAAATCACCTGCATACTAACTCAGTGACCAAATTATCGCCCCACCAGGTTAGGGACTTGAAGAGACTTTTTAATCCTTTTTGAAAAAGTTGAAAACTGTTTGCAACATTATTCAATATGATCTATCCGAAACTGTTCGATTTCAAAGTACTGTAGAAGTAATGGATTCAAAACCACAACGAGATTTCGCATAGGTGACAATTGATTCGGTACATTAGCTTTAACTTCCAACCTTTCGAAACACGCTTATAAAAAGCCATCGTAATCTTTCTCATAAACCCGACCTGAAATTGTATTAAAGTTGAAAATTGTTCTCCTGAAAATTAAGATCATAACACAGTGGGATTTACTTTCAGAATATTGGCAAAATTTAAAGCTGAGATCGTCGAGTTTTAACCAACGGAAATCCCATTAAATAATGTGTTAGGAGCATTTTAAAAGGAACGCAACGCAATGTATCGATTTACAGGACATTTTCTTCATCCTTAACTAGCCCTTTCTCCAACTGTGCAGGGTCGAAAGTTTCATGAGCGGCGAATTTCATTGGACACACCCATTCTCGTCTGATCACTGAAGTTAAGCAACGCAAGCCCAGTTAGTACTGACATGGGTGGTCGCTTGGGAAAGCTGGGTACTGCTAATACCCAATAATCGTCGTATTTGTGTAGTGTCTGGCAAGCATATGCATTAGAACTATGCAGTGGACGGGTCGCTAATGACCTTGTAGTTGACGGGACCTTAAACACCAACCAACAAACAAACAAACAGCCACTGGTTGTAGTGTTAGATCGATTGCTGACCGCGTAAAAGAACCCAGTTTGACATACGTGGATATAAAAAAATACCAAGTCTAGACGCTTGGACATCTATTCATGGCATATTGTTGGAACAGTTGTGTACTTTATCCTACAGGGATGAACAAGCACTGAAGTTATGATGATGGCCCTGTGGATTAAGGTAATAAGAGGCGCGATTTGGCGATTGACCAGGTCACTTTTGATCACATTATTTTAGAAGCAATGCATTGTGGCGGTGTGCAAGCTGGTTTGGTCATTTGTTTTGGTCAACTTTGGTCAGACAAAAGGATGACCAACATGACCAAAATAAAATCGTGGTCTGTGCATTTGGTCAAGGAAAAATAAAAGTGGTGGCATGCTCCAACGAGTTGTAGCAGATGATAGAAGGTACAGGTAACAAGTTTAAATTATGCAAATCCGTTTGTTGTATTAATTTAGTGATATTTTAGTTTGGGAAATTCATTTTTTTAAGTTTATTGAATTTATTATTTTTTTAACTTTAGTGAATTCGTTTTTTAGTTCGTGAATTACTTTAGTTTAGTGGATTTTGTTTTCATTTACTGAATTCACATTTTTTTAGCTTAGTGGATTCATGTTTTTTATTTTAGGGAATTGTTTTTATATTGTAGTGGATTTCGTTTTATGTTAAGGGAATTCATTTTCTTATGTTCAGGGAATTCCTTGTCGCGAGTCCTAAAATGTCTGACCAAAGCGTTAAGGCGATCCCTTTTGGTCAGACCAAACATGATATTGTGGTCAAACCACAAATGACCAGGTTAATCGCGAAAACGCGCCTAAGATTACAACTTTTCTGAGAGATTTCTTTCAATTCTCAATATGTTGTTCGTTCCATAAATTTGCTGCTGAAAATTGCAAAAATCTTGATTACATGAAGTCAAACATAATTTCCTTAAGTCAATGTTGTTGACTGCAAAGAATTTCTATTTTTCAGGAAATTTTGGTTAACGTTTTGTAAAAATTATTTAGTGCGCCATCAATTTCCATCACTGCAGTATTTTGCAACTATTGTTTTTGCATTTCTTGGCTCTTAAATCGTGTTAAGAATTTCATTCGTTCAGTAATCTGGTAGCTTATCATATTTTAAAATGAGTCCTGCCTATGGCAGGATCGGGTACCCATCATGTCCTTCTGAAAGGACACGTGATCTATTGAGGAAACAGCAATTTGCGTTGGACACACCAGTTCTCGTCTGATCACTAAAGTTAAGCAACGCAAGCCCAGTTAGTACTGACATGGGTGGTCGCTCGGGAAAGCTGGGTACTGCTAATACCCAATAATCGTCGCATTAGTGTAGTGTCTGTGCAGTATATGCATTAGAACTATACAGTGGACGGGTCTCAAATGACCTTGTAGTTGACGGGACCTTAAAGTCCAACAAACAACAACAACAACCCAAAACTCGTCACATTATTGTAGTGTCTATGTAGTCTCTGCATTAGAACTATTATACAGTGGACGGGGCTCTAACTACCTTGTAGTTGACGGGTCCTAAAACATCAACAAACGAACACAACCAACGTGATTTATTGAACGGTGATTTGATTTTCCGCAGCTGGCTGCCGGCCAAAGCTGCACCCCCATCGGTCTTACTGCTCGTTGGGACATTCCACCGACGACGCCAAGGGGCGAGCTCCTACACCTGGGAATTTTGCCTCATCTACCCGTTGCATAGTTCAGAGGGTTCTTTTACGTGCCAGTGCCATCGTACACCACACGGAACCATGGTTGTACTCCTCATCCGAAAGAAGGCGCACTCGAGACTTCTCTGTCGCCCGAAAGAAGCCAACCCACCTCGATCCAGTATCAAACCTGGAACTACTGACGCAGTAAATACAGTACGCTGTCTAACGCACCATCGAGGCGTGTGTGTTACTGATGATGTTACACCTAGATATTATAACAAATATCAATGTTTTTCAAAAAATATGATCGCATCTTTTCGCTATTTTTTTCTATTAACTTTTTCATTTCCTCTTTCTCCTCGGCACTTTGTGACTGGGGTTGAATTGATGCTACAGGATGCTCTTTTGCTGAAGTTGGGGGAGTGTCGAATTGCGTTGGACACACCAGTTCTCGTCTGTTCACTGAAGTTAAGCAGCGCAACCCCAGCTAGTACTGGCATGGGTGGCCGCTAGGGAAAACTGGGTACTGCTAACACCCAGAAATCGTCGCATTAGTGTAGTGTCTGGGCAGTCTCTGCATAAGACCTATGCTGTGGACGGGGCTCTAATGACGTTTGTAGTTGAAGGGCCCTAAAACACCAACAAACAACAACTTGCTGAAATTGGTCTGCAGGTTTGAAGTAGTTACCATCTGAGGATCTTTGAAAAGTGTAAAATAAACCATGGGAATCAGAACCTAACTTTGAACATATTTTGAGGGGAAAAGCATCAAAAGGGTTTGATAATTTTGGTGCCAGTACAGCAGTATGACAAAATAATGAAATAATATGCTGAATTATTGATTAGAAAATTTATACTGTATAATGTAACTTGGTTTTGAATGGTGCCAAATAATCTCCCCTGGCAGTACAAAAAAATAGAGACGTTCATTAAGCAATTTCCTGTAATCTCTAAATTCTTTCAAAATATACATATATTATTATTATTATTACTATAGAAATAACCTTGTATTGATCTCTTGCTTGATGTTGTTCTTTACTTACTATTTCTGCCGAAATTCTTGTCCGTAATGACTCCAGGCTTTGACTTATTGGTAGTAATCATCAGCCCTTATACTTTCTTATAAATATATCAAAATTCCCCTCGCTCATATTCTATCAATTCTGTTAGTTGGATTCTTTCTATTACAGGTAGTTTTATATATGAATTATGCCAGCATCTGTGAAATTTCCCTTTTCCTTAACAAAATACCCACGGCACTTTTGTGTGTCAATCAATTTGTATACCATATGATTTTTTTAAGTTACTTTCTGATGCATTTCCAACATTTTTCTCAATTTTCTACCTCTCCAAATAATGCTGCAATCCCTTTGGAGAATCTTGAAAAAAATGAATAAAAAATGTTGTTATTGATTAATGATTATGAGAATTTCAGGTATAAATTGAAAAATCGGCGTTGTTTAAATATTTATACTCCCTTGGCTTCACTGCAGTCAAATTTCGAATCCACCCACAGTGTCGTTTGCGTTTGTACACACCAGTATTTGAGATGCAAACGAAGTGTTCATTTTATGACCTTAGAAAAGGGGCTGTTACTAGAAAGACCCAGGCAATACTTAGAATTTCCTAATACATTTGTCATGCAATATAAAATTGGTCTTACGCGGTTGATGTATTTTTTTGTGATGGATTGTACTACAGTCTAAAGATTCCGTTAGCTTTTAGAGGATGAAGTTGGGACGTTTAGAGAAATATCTGTATATTGAACTAAAATTGAATAACAATTGTAATAAAAAATTCTACTTAAATGCAATTGATGTGAGCTGTATAAAAAGGTTATTCAATTATTGGTGGTTGTGAACTGAGCAGCACATTGCATTATTCAAATAATGTTTCACCATTTATTTTGAACTCGAATATTATTCTGGTATTGTAAGTAGTGAAGTACGTAGTTTGATGGTCGAAAACCATCAGGTCCTCTTGACAATTTTTCAGTATAGCGGTTCAATTTTGAAAAGTGGTATTCGTAGAAATATATATATATATTCATCATTATTGTATTTCTAGATTGTCCATAAAAAGGGGGAATGTCTAATGTGAACACAACAACATAAATTCCTACAAAAAAAAAATACATTTGCTTTTGTGTTGTCCTTTATTTTCTTTCAAAAAAGGGATACTTTGGCATTTTCACTTCCTTTTACTTAAGTCTCACGCAGTAGAATTATTACACAAAAAAGATGTTATTAAGGTACCTAAGTAACAAGAAGACTTTCTAAAATACGTCCTTTTTATTTTCACTGACATCCAAAATTACTATCAAAGAATAAAATACATCCACCGAGTTTCGTTTTTGTTGTGAGAGATAAACGAGTTAAAGAGTTTTATAGTGAAAATAAAATTTTACATTGCCATTTTCAATTACAATGCTTCTAAGTTGATAGTTTTGATCAACATAAACTTTTAACAATTTGTCAGAGAAAGTTTTAACTTAGAGTGCTAATCTACTCAAAAAAACATTGGTAAGATACTAGGGCATATTAATGAAATTCAAGGTTTTTATAGTCAAGTACGTTATCTAGCGAGCTTCCTATATTTCTTCTTAATGTGCGATATATTTTCGTATTAAATTACTGCTAGCCTTTTTTTATTAAAACAACAAGAGGAAGTTATCTTCTCTTCTTCATGTAAACAACACCTAGTACTGAAGAGAGAAATATTGGAGAAGTCAATTACTTAAATTATGAACGTCGAAGATGCGGTTATGTGTCGATTATCAATGGATGTTTTGTGAACATGCTTCTATAGTCAATTTTGTTACGAGAAAACAGAGTTATTCGATTAAATTCACAGAAACGTAATCAATAAACATCCTTTTATAATATTAAAGAAAACATAGCCTTAGGCTAGCAAACTTACACTTGGGGATTTTCATCTTTGTCATCAGTGATATTAAATTCCACTAAATTTCTCATTCGGAGCATCCGTTGCACTTTGATATTAAGCCAGTGTTGCAAAAGGAAAGAGGAGAAAGTTTCAAAAATACAAGTGGATATTGAAAAACGCAAGAGAAGTACCATCAGAAGGCAGAAAAGGGACCATAGACTTGTAAGTTACATTAGCTCAGCGCTTAACGCGAGTGCAGGATCGATCCTGGCCATCAATTCTGTTTGTTGGTGTTTTAGGGCCCTTCAACTAAATGGTAATTAGAGTCCCGTCCATAGTATAGTTCTTATTCAGAGACTGCACAGACACTACAGTAATGAGATGATTTTTGGGTATTAGCGGTACCCAGATCTCCCAAGCGACCACCGCACGTCAGTACTAGTTGGGGTGGCGCTCGTTAACTTCAGTGATGAGACGAGAACTGGTGTGTCTAACGCAATTCTCCGCTCCCCATGAATTCTGGATTTACCTGGAGAATCAACCATCCGGGCGGGATAAAGAAGTCTCAAGACAGTCTCTCCCGGAAGACCAAGGAGGAAATTCACTTAGCAAGGGGTAGTAGTATTAGGTCGTCAGCGATATGCATAAAAACTATTGTCCAATAGTTTTTCCATTCGTTCCCGATTCCGTCAGGGCAGCTGAGTACCCAGCCCTAGTATCGTGGGGATTTGTTTTGGAATACTTGCAAATGAAGCAAGGGTGGAGAGGTAGCAGCTAGTTCTTTGCCTTGGTCTGCCTTGGTGGTGTGGGGAGCAACTGTATTGCGTTGGACACATCAGTTCCCGTCTGATGACTGAAGTTAACCAATGCGACCCCAGATAGTACTGACATCGGTGGTACCGCAAATTCCCAAAAATCGTCGCATTAGCGTGTAGTGTCTGTGTAGTCTCTCCATTAAAACTACGCAATGAACGGGGCTTTAATGACCGTGTAGTTGAGGGGCCTTAAAACACCAACGAACCAACCAACACGAGTGACCGCTTGAGAACACTGGGTGCTGCTAATACACAAAAATCGCCGTAACAACGTAGTGTCTGTGGAGACTATTAGAATTACGTGGTGGACGGAGCTCTAATGACCATTGTAGTTCAAGGGCCCTAAAAAACCAATGAAGTAAGCAGTTGGTGGTGCAGTGAGTCAGTGATAACTTTGAACCTCATTGAGGTACTGTATATACAGCCGTTTTGAGTAGAGGATCGCCCCAAATAAGCCTTTTGTCGGATGGGAAATAAAGCGGTGGTTCCATATGATGTGTACGATGTCACCTCCATGTTTAAGAAATGGATTCGTGATTATGTGGAAAAACCCTGAGCGTATTAAGTTCGTTTGGTAGATGTATTTTTTTTGGAAAATCTCAATTGTGAGAGAGTAAGGTGTGAACCCTTTTTGTCAGCGTTGTTTAATGTTCGCTAAAAGGTTTTATTTGGCTTTCAAGGGTAGATGATTTTAATATTGTGGTTTCTCTTCTCTATTTTTATTTTTCTATACCGTTGCTTTCAGAAAGTATTGGCATCTCTGAGTATTAACTTCTGACGATAATCGATTAATTTTCGCGCAGTAAAATATTAAATGGAGTTTTTAAATTTTAAAAAAGTTCCGTGAGAGAAACCATTTGGTGAAACCTTTCAAACAAGTCGAATACGAGTAAGAATCTCCGCTTTTGTATCCTTTCCTTTGATTCATGGTACAATGCTGTGTTAAAATAAACATTCAAACCTTAGACTCGTTAATGAAAACCTGGTATTCACCAAAGTAAAGCATAACAACAGTTCGCGAAAATTGCGTGCGTGGATGAATAGGATTAGAAGATTTGAGAGACGAGAGGAAACTCGGGTTGCATGGACACGTTGTTAGTGGATGAGCTGATGAATTCCAAACAGGAAGCATTTCGTTTCGTTGGTGTTTTAGGGCCCTACAACTACTAAGGTCATTAGACCTCCGTCCACTGACTAGTTCAAATGCAGAGTCTGCACAGACACTAAGCTGTCACGACGATTTTAGCAGTACCCAGTGTTCCCATGCGGTCATCCATGTTAGTACTAGCTGGGGTTGCGTTGCTTAACCTCATTGATCAGACGACAACCGGTTATTTACAGGCCTAACCCTGCCATGGCAGGATGATAGTGTGACGGCAAAGATCGCCAACCAAGTTTCCAAGCACCTGTAAGTTGGGCTGCAGAACAGCTGAATTTCTGGCAGGGACACTTGCTATATTAAGGTTGCCCAGTGATGTCGTTGACTTATCTTCGTAGTTGGTAGTCCTGAAACTCTCAAACTCGACCGTGACGTTCCAACTTTGATTGACTGGTTGCTTGGCTTCTTATGGGCTTGAGTGGGCACCATAAAAGTGGAAGGAATGGCTTTCACGGCGTACCAGTATTTTCCATCCAAAGTACTGGTAGTCGTCGACTTATGACCACAATTGGTTCCGACAGACCGGTCGTAACACGATTTGGTCGCAAGTTGAGTAGGCTGTATGTACAGTACTGTACTGTGAAATCATCATCACACCCTTCTCCAGCCCGTGGCTGGGTCGGGTCTGCGGGTTACAATCCTCCACACCCGCCCACCTCCAACCAGGTCCCCATCTACCCTGCACACAACTATGTTCTTTTGTACCACCTGTTCCAACGTCCGCTTTGACCTTCCCCTCCGACCGGTGCTCCCTACAACCTGCAGTCCCACGATGGTCCTAATTAGTTCCTCCTCCTCCCCTTCTCATCACATGCCCATACCACCTCAACCTACTCTTCCTCATCCACCCCCAGATTATCTCTAACATGGTCATTTCGGATCCTATCAGCTCGCGACACCCCACTCATGAAGCGCAGCAATCGCATCTCAGCTCATTGAATAAGTATGGGCCAAGTGCTGACCCTTGATGCGCACCCACCTGCACCTTGAAGCTTCTAGTACTGTACTGTAAAATGGTTATATAAATCTTTAAGTCACATTTTATCACAATTTTTTTTCATTATTAATGTATATTTTATGGTTGGGTGGAGTTTATGGCGGGTGAATGGGGGTCTTGTTGCAGATAGGCGGGGGTCGAGGATTGGATTTGTTATTGTTTGTTGGTGTTTTAGGGCCCTTCAACTACAAAGGTCATAGAGTCCCGTCCATAGCATAGTTCTTATGCAGGGACTGCACAGACACTACACTAATGCGACGATTTTTGGGTATTAGCAGTACCCAGTTTTCCCAAGCGGCCACCGATGTCAGTGCTAGCTAGGGTTGTGCTGCTTAATTTCAGTGATCAGACGAGAACTGGTGTGTCCAACGCAATTCGCCGCTCCTGGAGGTTTGGAACCCGCAGACCCGACTCAGCCACGGGCTGGAGAAGGGTGTGATGATTTTCTTCACTGCTGATTGGCTATGGGTCGTCAGCGACCAAACTGGTCGTAAAATCGAACAGTCGTAAGTCGGCGACTACCAGTATTAGTATTCTTCAACCAGATGCTGTAAACGAATGCAGTAAGTACCAGATTGGCTCTATCCTCGCGGATATGACAGCGGCAGTCTGGCGGTGGCAGAAAGCAGTTAAGGACTTCCTAACAATACTAATCAATGCCCCTTGTGTTATAAACTCATTGTGATCTCGAGTTCGATCCTGGCAGAGGGAACAGGGAAACATTAGGATTTCTTTCAATGCCACTTGTTTCACATGGCAAGCAACTAATTTGCATTGTTGACCTCCCCTTTTTTGTCGTCTTTGTAACTGGTTTCCAGTTGGTCAACTGCTTAATTTAGCATCAAATGAAGGCCCCTTTTTCATTGTAGTTATTGTGCAAAAGGTCAGACACCATGCAATATTATAACCAGCAAAGCATTAATTTACCTGCCAAAAATTTCTGTTGTGGTTGTGTAATGCAGTGTTGGAACAGTGGGGATAGGCCGGCATCTCCCCACAGACAATTCAGCCAATATTTCCTGCAGGTTCCAGACGCCCGGTTGGGGTGGCCCCAGTCAGAGCATGTTCATTGGACCCGCAGACCTGACTCTGCCACAGGTAAGATAAGGGTGTGATGATGATGAAGGCAATTGTGCCTTGGGTAGCAAAAGTATATAACGAAATGACATGTGGATTGGTCCAAGGAAGGGACTCTAATAACCTTTGAGCCCTAAAATACCAACAAAACAAGAAAAAAACAGCCCAAGGAAGGCTTCGGTTTTGCTGAGTAGTAACTTTTAGTCCTATGACTGAAACGGTAGATAGCAAGCAAGTCAAAAATTGCAGCAATGTTATTACTTACTGTATGTGGAATTCGCTAAATTAATTTAAAAAAAAATTCGTAATGTCTGTAAGATTCGTAATGACCTTTAATGACTAAGATTCGAAGTCCTGACTTAAAGGATTGTTCACCATGCTGAGGTTGAAGGCTGAGGATCAAAACCCGTGAACGAACATCGGTACTTTGTGATTTCATTCGTGTTGACATTGGAAGGTGCAAAATTGGCATTTATAAAATGTGTTTAAGCATTAGTATTAAGGTCTTGTTAGAAGTGCCTGTAATTTAATTAAGGTGAATGTGATACTCATTTCGATAACGACATCAGATATCTAAATGGTGTACTTGTCTTTGTTAATTTATAACATGTTGTGTTAGTTTACCGTCTACTGCTTGAAATGCATTAAGGTGTTTGAATGGCAGATTATTTTCCTCGAAATATCTAATACCTATGCTGCTTGAAATCCCTAGTTACTGACATCATCAGGGCTGTAATTTATTCGGAATTCTCTTAATTGCTTATTATATAATCGGATGTAAGTCTATTATACATGGAGGATGCCGTGACACATAGTTATTGGTTTGCAATTAATCATACTTATCAAGCTGAAGTTCAGAAAATGAACAGGATGAAGATTTTAAATACATATTAGAAAAAAATTTTCTTGAAAGGATAAAGAGAACTTTGAGGTATTAGTCGATAAAAATAGCAAGAATATCTTTCAAGTAGAAAAACTCTGTTTATGGTAAGCATACAAAAGTCAGTAGTTAATTTGAAGGTGGTTCCAAGGATTAAAATATATAACGGAACCCCCGAACAGGAGAAAGCAGTAGTTGATTACTCTAATGAGTAGATTTTCAGCTCACATTTAAAAAGTTTATTTCTGAACTTCTGTTATCAGTTAGCGGCCGAACTTCACCAACAAATGGGTCTTTCACAAGGCAGCTAGGAAAGGAACATGAAAGATTTGGAAGTGTGCTCGGACATTAGGCGACGGAGTCAGGTGAGATACACAATTCTGGAGGCAGCTACAGCACATTGCTTAACCCATGCCTTGTTCCAGAAGACGGTCTTTTTATCAGACTCCTGCTTTTATGGTGCAATGGACCTCTGGTTGGAAGTGTGTCCCTGACTAAATATAAGGGTGTGAAAGGATCAGCCATATAAATTGAAGGATATTAGGGCACAGACAGACTCGTACTACTGGTCTTTCTTACCACTCACCATTCGGGAATGGAATAGCCTTACAGAGGATAAAGTGGAAGGCTTCTTCAAAGGAAAGCCCACCATTGCTGGTATTGGGGCGGGGGGCACTAGAATTATAACTTAGGGTTTTAGGAGTTTTATGGTACATGTAGGAATGAGATTTGGTCTCTCCATTGCCATATTGGCCAAATAAGGCTGCTTGCAGTGTAGTGAATTAGAATAAAGAGACGGACATTATTCATCAAAGAAGATATCCTCCAAAAATAAGATTCATGCAGAGAAGAGGTTCTCGACCCCTTTTTTGTCCCATGTACATTTTCATTTCTACCCTCTACATTCCGTAGACTCGAAGCAGGGGCGGATATAGGTTTTTCGGGGCTTAGGGCTTATTGAAGTCCAATAACGTTACGTTGATTACCTAAAACTATAAATTTTCATTATTATTATATTATTAATGCTTTTGTATTATATTATTAATTCTTTTGTGCTTGGGAGCCCAGGGCTTAAGCCTTATTATTACCTATGTTGATCCGTCTCTGGCTCGGAAGTCCAGGGGAGCGGCGAATTGCGTTGGACACACCAGTTCTCGTCTGATCACTAAAATCAAGCAGCGCAACCCCAGCTAGTACTAACATGGGTGGCCGCTTGGGAAAACTGGGTACTGCTAGTATCCAAAAATCGTCGCATTAGTGTAGTATCCGTGCAGTCTCTGCATCAGAACTACACAGTGGACGAGGCTCTAATGACCTTTGTAGTTGAAGGGCCCTAAAACACCAACAAACAACAACAACCAACAACAACAATCGGAAGTCCAGATAAAATAGTGACTTGCGATGCTATTACTACGGACTGAGTCTGTAACTCTTCCCCTCTTCCAAAACCGTGAAATTCCACCTTATGGAAAACAAATTCTCCCTGTTAGCGAACCACACTGCCATCAAGAGAGAGATGGTAGTTAAATGCAGCAGGTCCTATGGCAGATGGTTCTTTAAGCTTCAACAGAACTCCTGAAGCCCCAAGTTAACCAAGTAAAATATACCGAAAAACTATCGTAGCTACTACTCCTGTTAATCCAATTTCCGCTGTCAGGATTTGGCATATTTTCCAATGTCAGGATTTTGCATATAAGAAAATGTAATTTTATTGAACGCCCTGGAGCAACTTGTTCCCTTTCTTGTCAGTGGCTGGATACTAGATAAGAGACCCTTATTATAGCTCCATATGAGCAAGTAACGACATATTATCAGAAAAGAGTGATGAGATTGAAATTATATTTAGATTTTGGGGCATCATCATTATTCCTAAGCGTTCTTCCACCTATTTCAGAATTTCCATTTGTCCCATCGGAAATGAAAAGAATTTGGGCGATCTATCGGTCGATATTTTTATGTTGGAGGTTGACTTTCTTCCATATTTTACATCGGCCTTTTTCATTGTGGGAAGACTCCGCAATTAGGGAATTTTACCATGCCTTTACCTCCTGTCTGACGGAAGGAGCAGTTAGGTCTTCCCTCTGACTCGAAAAAGGGACTGAGCCACTTAGACAGACATAAGACAAATGGGGTCTAGAAGTTAACACATGATCACCTGATTGGCGAGCTCAAGTGCAAGCTGAATATACGAGACTGTGTACAAGGTTCAAATCACTAATATGAGGATTATTTATTACTCCTTATTTTAGGAGTTCCGTTTTCTTGACAAATGATCCGAAATAATGTATATGTTGCAATGAATAAACTATAATGAATCTCCTAATTTTTTTTTCCGCTGTTACCATCTCCTGTAATTCATAATTGAATTTCAGATAGCAGATATCGCTCAGTATTTTATGCTAGAAAGACTGGATGTCACTAACTGGACCAATGTCCGATTAGTGACAAAATGATTTACTGTTCTGCAACTCTTCTGCAGACTAGGCGATAGCAGGATTTATAGACAAATGTGAACTGAGATACGATGAGCTAGGGCATTAAGTAGCCAGTAAAAGTATTAATAGGTCAACTCTTTCGCATTAGTTAAAGGCAGAACTTGCCTGTAGTACATTCCAATACCAATACAGTATAACAACCCAAATTTGATCCATCCATGACATGGTCAGTAAATTATATTATCTCTTGTGCTGATGAAAATATTATTAACGTTAAAATGTAATAACAGGGTTAAGTATTACTATATCATCCAGTTATGGAATCAGTTGTAGGTGGCGACATGTTGCTTACCGGAAATTTATATCGTTTTGAAAATTTAAGGACGAACAGAGTAGGAAGGGCTGGAGAAGCCTTACTAGGACTCAGGTGGTAGGTAATCCGTTGTTATTTATTATTGATGCAAAATGAAAATCGTCGCAGTTTTATTGTTGATTAGAAGTTGGGCCCGCTTCAGTGGCACAGAAGGAGGGTACTGAACTACCGCGTCATTGCTTCCAGGGTTGATTTTTGTTTCTTGGTGTTTTAGGGCCCTTCAACTACAAGGTCATTAAACGGGTAGATGAGGCAAAATTTCCAGGTGTAGGAGCTCGCCCCCTGGCGTCGGTAGCATTCCCCAACGAACACTAGACCGACGATAAATAAGCGTAGGGGTGCAGCTTTGGCCGGCAACCGGCTGCAGAAAAAACTATGTCCAATATATCACCCTGTGTCCATTCAGAGGGACAAATGGGTACCCGACCCTGCCATAGGCGGGAAAAGGGTTAGGAGTTGCTTTTGCAACTACAAGGTCATTAGAGCCCCGTCCACAGTGCAGTTCTGATGCAGGGACTGCACAGGCGCTACACAAATGCGACGATTTTTGGATACTAGCGGTACCCAGTTTTCCCAAGCGGCTACCCATGTCACTACTAACTGGGGTTGCGTTGCTTAACTTCAGCGATCAGACGAGAACTGGTGTGTCCAACGCAACTTGCCGCTCCCTCCCAGGTTTGATACGGACCTCTCCTTCGAGTGAGATACCCCTAGTGCACCTTCCGTCGGATGTGAAATAAAGACGTGGTCCCGAGTAGTAAGTTACGTAAAATGCCACCAACACAGAAAAGAACCCTTGCTACATGAAGTAGAAGCTCATTCGGCACCTACTGTTTACCGCCACTAAGCGGAATTTTCCATATGGGCGATCGTTGGGGCACTCCACCGACGCCAGGAGGCGAGCTCGCACACCTGAGAATGTTGCAGACTAGGCAATTGACATCGTGCATCACACGGGGCCACGGCTTGTACTTCTCATCCGACGGAAGGCGCACTCGGGACCTCTCTCTCTCGCCCCCCAAAGCCAACCAACCTGTATCCAGCATCGAACCTCGAACCACTGACGGAGTAATCGAGCTCGAATTTTCATCCTGGGTGAAAATACCTTTATAATTAGCTTTTTAAACTTTTTTTTTAATTTTTTCTTGGACCTACTTCGGACTACGGTTTACCACGCAGACCCCACTTTCCTCTTATTCATTCTTATTATTTCTGCTTGATTCTCCTGAACACTTTAAACACCCGTTGCAGGGTCTGCTCTAGGGCTTACGTCGCCTCGGACAAAAAGACAAATTGTCGCCCGTTAAGAATATAATGTAAGTTCAAGCAGTAGTTTTTCTCACACTTACAGCCAAAATGGCGCCCCGGACTAATGTCCGGGTTGCACCCCCCTAGAGCGGGCCCTGCATGTTGCTGTGGTAAGTGGAACCACGGTATCTTAAACGAAACGAATGAGATTTAAAAACAACCAATACTTTTGGGTCGTTTCATTAGAGATTTAATAGTTTGTGGTGAACGTCGACGATGACGATACGAACGATACGAGGTCAAATGAGGCAACTGTGCATGTTCACGAAAAAGCAGACCAGCAATTGAGCTTGCGCATTTGCCTCATTTGACATAGTATCGTTCGTATCGTCAGCAATGCGATACGACGTCAAATGAGGCAAATGCGCAATTGCTTGTCTGCTTTTCGTTTTTCTGTTTTGTTTTGTTGGAGTTTAAGGTCCCGTCAACTACAAGGTCATTAGAGTCCCGTCCACTGTATAGTTCTAATGCATGTACTGCACAGACACTACACTAATGCGACGATTATTGGGTATTAGCAGTACCCAGCTTTCCCGAGCGACCACCCATGTCAGTACTAACTGGGCTTGCGTTGCTTAACTTCAGTGATCAGACGAGAACTGGTGTGTCCAACGCAACTCGCCGCTCCCCTGCTGTTCGTGAGCATGCGCAATTGCTTGTCTGCTTTTCGTGAGCATGCGCA
>JAAFCE010009126.1:21147844-21248944 GCA_013389805.1 Trigoniulus corallinus | reverse complement strand
TTGCTTGTCTGCTTTTCGTGAGCATGCGCAATTGCTTGTCTGCTTTTTGTGAGCATGCGCAATTGCTTGTCTGCTTTTCGTGAGCATGCACAGTTGCCTCATTTGGCCTCGTATCGTAATTCTGCCTCTGTATCGTCTTCGTCGACGTTCACCGCTAACTCTCTATTATCCCTTGGTAACACGGGAATGTATCTGCTATATATGTAACCAACTATCATTGTTGAAAGTACTGTTTAACATGTTGCTGGTTTTGGCAAATCCCTGATGGGACTTTGGGTAAAGTATATCTCTCTTCGACGAAAGACATGCTTTCGACGTTTCCATACACATAGATAAATTATTATCGCGAAGTTCTGAAGTAGCTACTGCTTTCCGAATTAATGAACTAGGTAGTTTCCCCGCTGGGTTTATTCATTCCTCTTTCACCTGACATGTCTAAGAAGAAGTGAGTTGCTGACAGAAATGTATTGAAG
Organism: Trigoniulus corallinus; assembly: GCA_013389805.1. Classification (NCBI taxonomy): domain Eukaryota; kingdom Metazoa; phylum Arthropoda; class Diplopoda; order Spirobolida; family Trigoniulidae; genus Trigoniulus; species Trigoniulus corallinus. The sequence goes on along the minus strand of JAAFCE010009126.1, from coordinate 21,248,471 downwards.
TGTCAGGTTGCTGTCTCGTTGACATTCAAATTTTAAACGATGACATAGGTTGTAACTTTTTTGAATATTACATGTCAACATCTTGCAAACTCTCTAAAGAATAATTCTGCGATATTATTAAATTATTCTCTCGAATGTATGTCTTTCGATGGTACAAGGGCTTAATACAACCTTTGATCTGCTTTACATTAGCATTATTCTTCTACCGAGACTAATCAACAGGAACCAACGTTTGTGAAATGTCGTTCGTCATATTCAGGCCCTTTCGGCGTAGTTGAACTAGGGCATTCCAAATTATCTTCATGTGCGAAGCATACTTATAGACCTACACATTTTCCTGCATATCAGAAAATTATGTTTAAGATTGTTGCATTAGCACACAGGTAGAACTCGAATCGGGCTTAAAAGTTCTTACCTACCTCCACTCTATAACCTACGTAGGTCCTGCATTGGTGTAATGCGGTGGTCTCAAACTGAATTTGCTGTGTGATTTTGATTTGTTATTGTTTAAGAACCCTTCAACTATTAGGTCATTAGAGCCCCCTCCACTGCGTAGTTGTAATGCAGGAACTGCTCAGACACTATGCTAATGCGACGATTTTTGGGTATTAACCGTAGCCAGGGTTCCCAAGCGGCCACTTATGGTAGTACTTGCTAGGGTTGCGTTGCTTAACTTCAGTGATCAGATGAGAACTGGTGTATCCAACGCAATACAGCCGCTCCCTGAATTTAAGTTGTGGCATGGGTTCCGGGACTTTTGAATCTCCATTATGGTTCCACAACAAAGGGCAACCACATCAAGCCTTGCATCATCAGAACCTAAATGGCGTTACTATACTACATTATTATTCCCGCCTGTGGAAGTGTTGGGGTACCCATTTTCGTCCCACTGGGACACATGGGCGATAATTTGCTTATTTATCGTTGGCCTACTGCTGGTTGAGGTACTCGTTGCATAGTAGAAGGGATTCTTTTATGTATGGTATAGTTGACATCGTAGAAAACGCATAGCTTTACTTCCCATCTGATGGAAACCGCACTCGGAGAGTCGCCTTCGCCCAAAAGAAGCTAACCCACCTCGATCCAGTATCGTACCTGGGGCCACTGACGGCAGTGATCGAACGCGTTACGAATCTACATAGATCAGGGATCATATTAAAGTTAGGGAGCATTCAGCTGCCAACCGAATGCGTAAAAACACCGTCCAACAGATAGCTTATGTGTCCTAAAGGGACAAAACTATGTGCTCAACTCTGTCAGAGGCGGGAAGAGGGTTGGGGGTGATGATAATGCTACGCTGTGTAGGTACAGTGCTGGCCTAACGATGCTTCTGCCGAACTTAAGCCCGGTGCACACATCCGATTCTTACACGTGCGGCGCCGCTGCGCAATCGCAATTACGGCATGTGATAAATTAGTAAATTCTGAGGTGCACAAATACCTCCGGCGTCGCTGCGGCACCGCATGCAGGTGTTGGGTCTGAAAATGCCTGAAGATCCCTACGGCTCCCAACGGCATTCAACATCACCAAGTAACTTCAGCTTGCTGTGCACATCATTCCGTTGTGTTTTAGAGCCCATCGACTTCAATGGTTATTAGGGCCAAACATCATTCCAGACGAAGATTTTGTTTGTTTGTTGGAGTTTAAGGTCCATTCAACTACAAGGTCATTAGAGACCCGTGCACTGCATAGTTCTAATGCATATACTGCACAGACACTACACTAATGCGACGATTATTGGGTATTAGCAGTACCCAGCTTTCCCGAGCGACCACCCATGTCAGTACTAACTAGGCTTGCGTTGCTTAACTTCAGTGATCAGACGAGAACTGATGTGCCCAACGCAACTCGCCGCTCCCTCCAGGCTACGATCATATATTCTGGTTATCCGGGCTTACATTCAACTTCACGTCCTCTTCTGCAATTCAGTAGAGGGAGCGGCAGTTCTCGTCTGATCACTGAAGTTAAGCGCTGATCACTGGGTACCGCTAATACCCAAAAATCATCACATTGGTGTAGTATCTGTACAGTCGCCGCATTAGAACTATACAGTGGACGGGGCTCTAATGATCTTGTAGTTGAAGAGCCCTAAAGCACCAACGAACCAAACCTGCAGTCTACTAGTCATCCAACTTCTTATGGGTTATCGCTTGGGAACTCTGGGTACTGCTAATACCCAAATCGTCGTAACAGCGTAGTGTCTGAGTAGATTCTGCATTAGAACCACGCAGTGGACGGGGCTCTGATGACCATTATAGTTGAAGGGCCCTAAAACGCCAACAAAACAAATCCATTCTCTTCTGCAAGCATTTCACGTATGAAGCGTATTGCATTCCCACTCATCCCTAATCAGCAACTCGTTCATCACCAACATGAAAAGGTAAGGACTGAATTGTGGCGTTTCTATTCAGGAAGGTAATTATTTTACTGATGCATCAGCTATTGTAATATAAACGTTGAATAAGATAACGCTGATGATACTAAGAGACATCAAAAAGGGGAAACAGAGGAAAAACTTTCGTAATGAAGATGATAAGCTTTCATAATGAGATGTCTTTGATTCAATGAGTCCATGTCTCGAAATGCTAATAATGATAAAGAAGTTTGAAAAGCCGCAGAAATCGATGTTAAGTTATCAAAACTGATGTGTTCTCTATTATATTTGCGGCATATCTTTCAAGTTGCTCAATAGCATCTGCGGACAATATACCGTATGACTTCCGAAGTACCGTCAACCATGGTGATGATGCTAAAATTACAAAAAGTGTTGCCTCAGTGCATCAGGAAAACAAAAATGGTTCATATATTGATCAAAACTTCATGTACCGCACACGGATCCTCGGTGGCGCAATAGGTAGTATGCTCGATTTACTGCGCTAATGGTCAACACCGTCCATCAATTCCGGGCGTATTGCGTTGGACAAACCAGTTCTCATCTGATCACTGCAGTTACGCAACCCAACCCCGTTGTTGTTGCTGATTGTTGGTGTTTCAGGGCCCTTCAACTACAAAGGTCATTAGAGTACCGTCCACAGTACCACAGTATAGTTCTTATGTAGAAACTGCACAGACACTACACTAATGCGACGATTTTTGGGTATTAGCAGTACCCAGTTTTCCCAAGCGGCCACCCATGTCAGTACTAGCTGGGGTTACGCTGCGTAACTTCAGTGATCAGACGAGAACTGGTGTGTCCAACGCAATTCGCCCATCGCAACTCAACCCCGGTCAGTACAAACATGGGTGACCACTTGGGAACTTGGGTACAGCTAATTACCAAAAATTGTTGTAACATCGTAGTGTCTGTGCAGACTCTGCGTTAGAACTATGCAGTGGATGGGACTCTTAATTACAAGCAGCGAATCGAGGTTTTTTGAGGCCTAGGGTTTGTTGAAGTCCAGTAATGTTGCGTTGATTAAAAGGGTCCTCCTACTGCAGTGGGCATTAGAGCCTCGCCCACTGCGTAGTTCTAAAGCAGAGTCTGCGCAGACATCATGCTGTTATGACGATTTTTAGTATTAGCAGTACCCAGTGTTCCCAGGCGGTCACTCATGCTAGTAGGCCTATTGGTTGAGTTGCTTAACTTCAGTGATCAAACGAGAACTGGTGTGTCCAACGCAATGCAGCCGCTCTGACATCATTGCATCTAGATGATAATAATAAGAATTGATGGTGGAGCCCGCGATAAAGTTATGAAACCAATTCTTAGTGGTAGTTGAATCTCAGAACAATCCTTTCTGGTTTTGTAACAATACGAATGTTAAGAAACCGTATGTCATCAAATAAAATTATGAATAGACTCTGTCGCTAATCATGTCTTTTCTCCAATTAAAAGAATTCTTTTGAAATTACCGAACGGAGCTGTTCAGTCGTAATAAAAAATATTTAACGTTCACGTTTTAAAGATGTTGACGCGCCTAACCGCTTAAGTATTTAAGTTTTAAGATTGGACTTTGAAGAAAAGATTTTTAAATTCTCATTTAATGAGCTTCGCGATGCCATTATCATGCAGGAAAAGAAGTAAGGAGAATGAAAAGATTGTGTTGATGTGAAATTTCTTTAAGAGGGAATTTAGAAAATACGTGAACTGGGCTTACAGCAAATTAGGAATGGTATGTCATAAACATTGGCATGTTTTCAGTTTCGTAAATCATTTCCCTAGGTTTTATTCTAAATAGAAGAATCAAAACTAGAGTTTCCGTAGCACCAAGATTTGTCCCTGAAAATTGAGGTATTGTAGCTAATGTAATTAAAAGTACCGAACCTTAGTGGAAAATTAGGGCTAGGGGGTTAGAAATGGGGGTTTTAAAACCTTTTACTTAGTCCCTGGGTGGATCAGTGACAGCAAGCCTGACAAATAAGTTGGTGATCGATACAGACTGACCACAGGTTCTCCTCGGTAGGCCTCCTTTCAAACGGAAAGGAAGCCCTTCATTAACTCATTTTAAGGAGAGGATAAGTGCCCGTGTAAGGACCCTAAGTCATCTGGGCAGCGCAATTCAAAAATATGGAAATTTTCGGGCAGCTATCCGTTGTCCGCTCTTGGTAAACATATTTTGAGTTTGAAAGAAATTGTAATTTTTGTATATTTTATGACTTCCTTGCAAAGGTTGCCAGCAGTACCATGATTCCCCGAAAATCAGACCTACCCCAAAAGTAAGACCTACCAAACTTTCTCAGGATGTACTTAATATAAGCCCTTCCCGGAAAATAACCCCGACGAGATCCCTAAGGCGAGGAGCACATCCGCTTTTGTTTCCTGCATTTGTTTCATGAAAGGAATAAGACATTCCCCGAAAATAAGCCCTAGAGCTTATTTGGGCATCAAAATAGAAATAAGACTGGTTTATTTTGGGGAAACACTGTAGATCCTCTCGGTAGTACAGCGGGAAGCACGCTTGGTAACGGCGTATGTAGTTCTAGGTTCGATATTGGACCAAGGTGGGTTGGCTTCTTTCGGGAGAGAGAGAGAGAGGCCCCGAGTGCACCTTCTTTCGGATGAGAATTAAAACCGAGGTTCCATATGGCGCACGATAGTGTTCGCACATAAAACAACCCTATCTACAAGGCAACGGGTAGACGAGGTAAAATACCTAGGTGTAGGACCATGTCCCAACTAACAGTAAACTGACGATAAATAAGCATAGGGGTTGCAGCTTTGGTCAACAATTGTGTCCAGCTACATGGACAAGATGGGTACTTGATCTTGCCATAGGCGGGAAAATGGTTAGGAGTTCCTTGTCCATTGCAGAAGTTGCCTACATTTCTTTGTCATTTCCCTCCCCAACCCTAAAATCACATCAAAAATTTTATAGATGGGATGTGATAAATTGATGAACAGGCAAATTTCCAGCTGTAGAAGTCCTCCCTTATGGGGTCTGAAAGCCGGCGGGCCAAATGCGACCCACAATCCACGTTTAATTAGCTTGCAGAAAATTTCAAAAATATACCAGATTCATGTGCCAGCTCTATTACTCAATAAATGTAATTATTTTATGTTGATAGCATTTTTAAAACAAATATTAGTCGATCTGTTAACAATACAAACTTATTTACATAGCTAAAATATATTATATAATTTATTTCATATCTCCTCCCCTTCCAGGTATTCACCTCCAGTGAGTGGCCGGGCTGTTTGTGTATTTTACCGCAAATAGTCCTTTGTGAAATGTTTGGACACCCCTGCATAGACACAACCAGACCAAAGGGAAGCTGCAACCCCCTATGCTTATTTACAGTTGGTCAACTGTTTGTTGGGGAATTCCATCGACGCCCGTGGGCGAGCTTCTACACCTGAAAACTTGGCCTCAACTACGCGTTTCATAGTAGAGAGGGGTCTTTTAAGCGCAAATGACATTAGGGAGTTTTATTGAAACGTCGACCCAGACACGTGACTAGCGTACGATTTTTAATGAAAGGAAAGTTTTATTGCAGCGTTTATGCCACGGCCGATGCATGATGGAGTTGACGGGGTTGACAGATACTTGGCAGGCTAGATCCCGCAGACCAGACCCTGCCACAGGCGGGATAAGGGTAGTATTATGATGATCGCTATTTGCTACTTTAATAAACGAATTTATTCTTTATTAATAATAATTATTTTATTCATAAAATGAAATAGTGCTTCTGCCTGACCCGCAGGTAACTTTTTGGTTTTCTTTCGTGTTATTCTGACCCGGCTTCAAAAACGGTTTGCCACCACTGAAATACATGGTCATTAAAGCCCCATCAACTGCATAGTTCTAGTGCAGAGACTGCACAGACACTACACTAATACGATGATTATTGGGTTATTAGCAGTACCCAGTTTTTCCAAGCGGCTAACCATGTTAGTACTAGCTGGGGTTGCAATGCCGAACTTCAGTGATCAGACGAGAACACGCTGCCCACTGCGCCAACGAGGCGGGATATAATGCGGGGGTTACACGCTCAGTCTGGCATCAGTTCAGTCCATGACTGTGGTCAGAATGACGCCAGACTGATTGTATAACATGATGACTGACAGACTGATGGAATGGATTGACGGATTTTTAAATTTTTTGATAATTTTCGTCAGTCTGTGCGTGACTGACGTCAGATTGATCGTGTGAGCGCCTCTCATCAGTCTGGTGTCAGTCACTGCTTGGACAGCAATGGAGACACATGCGTTTTAACCCCTACCCTGTCTCTGGGACTAAGTGCTGGATTTACCACTATGCTCAGTAGGGTGACGCCTATGTTCTCAACATTTAGCGGGCTTCAAAACTTAAGAAACGGGCTTGAAAAAGGCCTGAAAACTGAAATCGCCTAGGGCCTCTCAATATCTAAATCCTTGCCTGCCTGCAACAATGCCTGTACAACCGTTGGAACCAGAGAAAGACTTATACGAGTATAATACATGTGAAACAATATGTGGAAGGGCTCCCTTCTGTTTTGGCCAAAGCTGGCAAAGATCACAGATGGAGAGGAGGGCTGTGGGGATCAAGTGGAGGACGTTAGGCGTGTCCAGCGCTGGATAACTGCAAGGGAGGGTTGTGGAACCACCACACTGGAAGAGGTTCAGGGGTGGTGGGTGTTGGGGTGCAGTCGTGGAATAGGTGAAAAAGGCAAAGGTGTTGCCGGGGTGCTGGTGGAGATCTAGGCTTGTGGGTCTAGCATGAAAAATCTCACTAGCAAGGTATCTTCTTCATGCATGTATCTTGCTTTGTCAAAAATGGCTTCATCCCAGTTGGGGCATTGAGGGTGGAGTATATGCTGCATTGCTCCCCATATGGATCCGCCCCTGGTCCAACGTTGCCTTTTACCACTTGTTGCTAAACCTATTATAATCGCAATACAACCTTTTTACCTTATTGCAATCCATCGTTTCTTTTGCACAATCAGGGTTTTTGAGGAGACTGATGGTGTAATGTCATCCATCAATCCATCAGTTTGGCATCAGTCTATTCTTGATCAAGATCATGGACTGAAGTGATGCCAGACTGAGCGTGTAACCCCTGCTTAAGTAAAATATGAGGCACTTACCTTGAAAATGAATTCCCGGATAGCTTGTGACAAACATTTTTTTTTGTTATTTTCAGTTTTTTTCTCGAGTTTGAAAGTTTTTTATTCCAATTAAATGCAGAATTACAGTGGCGTAGCCAGGATTTTCTGAAGGGGGGGGATATGACAGTCGATAGAATGAACCAGAATTTTCTGGGGGGGGGGGGGTACGACTCGATAGGGTGTATACCGCTTCGTTATATTCGCGGCCCAAGGGAGGGGGGTTAACCCCCCAAACCCCACACCGTGGCTACGCCACTGCAGACTTATAATGATCAGTAGAAGTAAATGAGAGGAAGATATGGGAACTATGCAGTACATCTCCCCACACAATTACATTAAGGGTTGATTACTGTTTGTTTATTTATTTAATAGCAATCTACAGTACAATACGTAGTTTTTCTTCATCATTTTTTCAGGCATATTTTCTTAAATTAGAGTCTAAACAGGTAAAGAAGAAATTAAAGCTTATCTTTAATTGGATTTGAATAGGTAGCCTAAAATCTCACATGGTATTCCATTTATGCATAGTAATATTGGGTCAAGTATGCAGTAGATGAACCAAATAGAAGGACTGAATTTCAAATGAAGAAACTATTTAAATTCAACATGTAGGTTTCAGTGAGTATATGCAGGGTCATCGTATCCCTGTGGGATCATAAGATGTAACTTAAGGAGTTGTGGCTTACGCTTTCATGTACTAAACATACAAACCACTGCCTATATTTTTCCTCGTGAATTCTCGATTGATCGCTCGACTATATGCCATTATCCTCATTTCATTCAAATTTCGTTTCTCAGCTTCTATGGAATGGTTTGCTGACTGTTTAACGCTCACGAGCCAATGTTTAGAGCAGTGGCATTAATCAAACAAGTCGCCCAGAATACGACCCGTTGCCTGATGTCGAGTGTGTTACCTCTGTGCCACAAGGCGGATAGCAATAATAATAAGATGGAGATTAAAAATAAGTTTTACAACATTTTAAACTACAGGCGTACAGTATAGAAGTAATAATTTTAGAATTACACTTACATTAGAGTATTTTCAGTTATGCATAAAGGACCTACTTTTTCGCTTGCTAATGTAATTACAGGGAGGTTTTCTGGCTTGCGATCGACAGACTCTTGCACACAATCTGGTGTCCCGTGTTCAGCTTTTTCGTTGACGTGCTTTAACTGCGGCCTGTAGATTCTTATCATCATACCCTCCTCCCGCCTGCGGCAGGGTCGGGTCTGCGGGTTCTTATCCTCCACTCTCGCCTATCCCCCTCCACCCCGTACGTCTCCATGTCCTCTACACCACTTGCTCCCACGTCCGTTTCGGTTTTCCCCTACCCCTGGTGCCCCCAATCACATGCATACCCATAATGGACCTAATAAGTTCCTCCTCCTCTCTCCTCATCACATGCCCATGCCACCTCAACCGCTTCTCCCTCATCTTTTCCGCGATGTCTCCCATCCCCAAGCTACATCTAACGTAATCATTTCGGCTCGTGACACCCAAGTCATGTAGCGCAGCATTCGCATCTCAGCCACTTGCATTCTCCTTTCATGGTACTTCCTAACTGCCCAACACGCTGAGCCATAAAACGAAGCGGGCCTAACGACCGTTCTGTAAACTACGGCCTGTAGATTCTCTTAATCCAATTTCGGTAGCCTTTGTCACATGAATTTATCACTCCTCGGTGAAGCAGTGGGTAGCATGCTTGGTAACTGCGTCAGTTTTTTTTTGGTTCGATTCTGGACCTCGGTGGGTTGGCTTCTTTCGGGCGAGAGATGTACCCTGAGTGCGCCTTCCTTAGGATGAGAAGTAAAACCGAGGTCCCGTGTGGTGTTCGATGGCATTTGCACGTAAAACGACCCTCTCTGCTATGCAACGGGTAAGTGAAAAAAATTTCCAAGGGGAAAGGAGCTCGCTTCCAGACGTCGGTCGGCGGAATTCCTTAGCGTACAGCAGACCGACGATAAATAAGCATAGAAGCTGCAATTTTGGTCGACAACCGGCTGCGGAAAAAGGCTGTCCGATATATCATCCTTGTGTCTATTCAGATGGCTACACGATGGGCACAAGATGGGCAAAGGATCGGTGCCTGACCCTGCTACAGGCGGGAAATGGGTTAGAAGCTGCTTTGTCATATCAGTTTGACGCTACTGGCTTAGTTTCTTACCTTACACAGTTTCTTATGAAGTTGATATGGTTATTTTGAGATGTTGCTGCATGCGTAGGCCTACTGCTGATTCTGCCACATGCAAACCACATGAGCAAACCTATGTGCATCCTTCCACTTCGGACCCTTTCTGTAAGACCCTTAATCGCTTTGCAAAGCATACACACAAATTCGAAATTTGATGAAAGGAAAAATAAGGAATTATTAAAATATGGATAATAACCGAGATGGCATCATAGTTGTAATGGCAGTATGTAAAACTTCCTTTATGTGTAAATATCATTTAAAAAATCCATGAATTTTCTTCTCCTAGGATAAGGTTACAACTGAATTTTAATTAGAAAGGGGCCACTTCATCGCCAACATGAATACAAACAATAGTTTATATCACGTCATATCTCTAACGATGAATTTTTTGCATTGTATTAACCTTTGAATCCTGTTATTAAACATTATTCATCACAAATTAAAATGTGTATCTCTGAAAGCGATAATTTGAATTACAAATTCGTTCGAGCTGCTTTCAAATTGATTCTCTCCTCGTTCAATATTGTATTAAGGACGGGAAACATATAATAGTTAAATAATAATATTAGGGTACATGTGTTTATTTTACAATGATAGCGTATGTGCAAAATGACTATACAGTGTACTGAATTTTTATTCATATTCAAAGTTTCAGACGACTTGAATGATATATAATGGATGCTACAAAAGATGACGAAAATATTTGCTCTTCATTGTCCAACTTTTGATTAAATCTACAGTATTTCCTCTCCGAGACGTTAATGTATTATTAAAGTGATATACTTAGGGAAGGCTTGCTTTTATATAACGTATTATGTAAAGTGTTATACTCTAATATATGATACTGCTTCAAATCTAAATGTCTATTAACAGAATTTCATGGATGTTGCGTTGTTCTTGATCTGCACCATAGATTCAAAAGTTGTATGGAACTAAACTGACACGGTAATGCAAACTGATGATATTGCAATCATAATAACCCCAATTTTCACTCGAGAAGACCATATTTGAGTTTATTTTGTTTGCTATATTGGATAGTCTCATTTGTCGAATTTATTTCATCATAAAAGTAACAATAAACTAAATGCATTCCAGGAAAATTAGGTTATAATTGTCTACCTAATTGAAGGGCATACGATAATTTTAAAACCCATTTCCTGTCAAATCAGAATGTTAACTGGCAATCGAGATTTAGCCTCTACATGCAAAGAGTTGCAATCAAGGGATAAAAGTGAACGGGAGCATCGCGTCCTGTAAAATAGTTTACTGCATCATCGTATGGCAGTGTTAGCTCTGCGTGTTCGTGCCCTCCAATTTCCCTTATTACAGCGGGCACCTCCCTACCTTGTCTGCTATTCATCACACTGGATCCCTGTGGTACACCTAAACCAGTAGCGTATCATTCCACAGGCTGAATAAGTGCGCACTCGGGGCCTTCGATTGCAGAAGGCTGAAAATAAAATTTATTGTTGAGGAAAGGATTGTTGACCAGTATTATTTTTTAAGTAATAACTGATTTAGTGTTGTACTAAAGTCAAAAGGAAATTTGTTCCCTGCCCATTTTAGGTTTTTCTCTCTGCTGTTTAGGGACCTTCAACTACAAGGTCATTAGAGCCCCGCCCACTACGTAGTTCAAATGCAGAATCCGCATTTGCACTACTAATATGACGATTTTTGGGTATTAGCAGTACCCAGTTTTCCCAAGCAGCCACCTATGTATTGTACTAGCTTGGGTTGCGTTGCTTAACTTCAGAGATCAGACGAGAACTGGTGTGCCCAACGCAATAAGCAGCCCCCTCTTTTGTAAGCTCTATACGATGTTTAGCAGCAGCAGGATCGAAACGGGTGGAATTACCACTGAATGTTTTGAAGGATTGCTGTGTTAATTGGCTTGGTAATCCTGTTATCTGGCTCCTTTGTGCCATTATAATATCTATTCACAATAATCCTGAGAAATTAGTAATTAAGGATTAGCTCGAAGCAATGCTTATTCAAACGGTAGTCAGTAATTTTAATCAGTTGACCAATTGTCATAACATTATCTTTCTGATCTTTGATCACCTAGACATCGTTCAAAACTCTCTTTGATGACTGCAGTTCAAAGACAATCAGGAGTTGGAACTGCATTATTACCAAACAACAAAGAAACTGTCTAAGGCTCGCAGCTAGTCACCCAAAAAGTGATAAATAGCATAGCTGGTGTCGTTGGTCACATTTCCATCATGAAGGTGGTCTATATGAATTAGGCTAAAACATTTGCACCTTGTAATCTCTTCGAAATAACTGCAAGAATTGATGTTTCTATGAAACGTAGACTAGATGGTTACCGCACTGGTGTCACCATAGTGATCTTTGATCTATCTGATGTCAGATTAACTACTGAATACAATAGAGTACTTGATCTGTGTAATATTTAATCTATTTCCGGAGCCTGACCCACAGGTTCATAAAGAGGAAACTTGAGAGGCGACTATTAAACCCACTGTTAAGCACAACTTTAAAAATTAGGGAACTTTGCGATGATCATGATGATGATCACGACTGCTACTTACAACTGACAACTCATAAAGCACTCCTCCACCTCTCTAATTATTCTTTCCTCAGCCAGCCCAACTGCCTGAATAATTCAGTTCTTCCTCTGTACGCTATTCTGTTTTCCCAAGGCAGTGTTGTGTGCCCATGAGTGTTAAATATCCATGAAGGGACATCAGAAAGCGTGATGAATCCAAAGGAGGCAGCAAAAGATGGTCATCTGGAATAAACAGTTGAAATATTTTTACGTGACTGGTTTCTTATCTGATCTCAAAGGCGCTTTATCATGTTTTACCCTGGAGTGCACACGATGTGGTTGTCAGTTCCTCAGGCTGCCATCACGTCTCTTACTTAATTAATTCTGGTGTGGCCAATTCCTTCTTAGGATTTGTAATTTCTAAATGCGTGCCTTCAATCCAGAGTAATATTAAGATACGTTTAGTAAGTTGCTGAAATGTGGATGCGAATAGTCCCAAGACGTCCTCGGGCCTACCCCTGCATTATTCTGTTTTACTCAGTCTTTGTGTATCAGTTTGCGATAGACTCCTTAATTGCCCTCATATTTCCATCAAGAACTGCCGGTTCTTAACAAGGAGTCACCAAAATGACGAAATGATGGTAGAGGATCTAAATATAGAAACATACTGGAGTTTCGGGCCCAAAATTAACATCAATGCAACTCCTAAACTTAAATAACACCAGATTCTTTCGATTCCCTAGGTCAGGGTCTAAATGGCTTGAACAACGGCATCATTTTGTAGCTGAAGAGAGTGGATGGATGTCTACTTGATCGTTGAGGCAAATAATGAGGCCCAGCTACAAAATTTGTCACCAGCTGATCACTTCATGGACCGCCATATCAAAAAAGCTTTCAATTGCTATATACATTGTATATTTATTTCGTTATAGCATGGTTATAAAGTGCCATGATTTATCGCACATTTGGTCATAAAAACATAGGTGCATTACGTCCAATGTCCTTCCTTTTGACAGATTGTCAGAAATTTAGGTTTAGGGCGAAATGGTTACTGTGGCTTTTCAACGCGGTTATTATATCTGACGTTCCGTTAAAAATATGGTTCGCGTGAAAGAATTTCGGCGAAGTTTTATCTCATTAAACTCTGAAATACACCGAAGTTCTGAACAAAGTCTTAAGGCAGGATATACATCAATGACATATTCTGTTGTTTATTAACTACTTTAATAAAATGTTAGTTAATTTCTATGGTATATTTTCAAGTTAGTGTTGGACTTCCTCTTTAGTGAGAAATCCGTTATTATTTTATATGCAAACAACAGCGAAATGCATTATCTGCCTTGTTCTATTCAGCAATGTGGTGTTTACTTCGGCGAAATTTAATAATCAATCATTTCGAGATACAGTAGTTTGAAATTTGCTGCCGAGAGCTAAAATCAATTCTGTTTGGCTCCATTCAACAGAAATTGAATAATAACTTCTTGAAATGAGTTGTTTCTACAGTTATTGAAGGCAATTCTCCGGTTTTGCTTGTTGCCTTTCATTCTGTCAGTGTTTCATTTGCACTGACATTCAAAATTATTTCCTGGAAGGAACTATTTTTGAGTTACAGTGACTATCTTTTAATCCTTAAACCCTTGTGGGATGTTATAAATTTTTATTCAATTATTAAAATCATTATGTTCTGCTTGCACTCCAGCCACCTAGTCATGGGAGCGGCTGTATTGCTTTGGACACACCGGTTCTCGTGAGATCACTGAAGATAAGCAGCGCAAACCCAAGTTAGTACCAACATGGGTGGTTGGTAAAGAACATTGGGTGCTGCAAATTTCCCTTCTTCTATGTCTACTACCTACCTCCTCATCTCCCACGAGCAGCCTCCTAAGGGTTCGTCCTATTATGGCTGCTTGGCTAACTTCCCAACCCATTAAAATGATCACTGAATTTAAGCAATGCAACCCCAGCTAGTACTAGTATGGGTGGCCGCTTTGGAACACTGGGTACTGCTAATACCCAAATTGTCGTAACAGCATACTGTCTAGGCAGACTCGGATTTAGAACTACTCAGTGGACGGGGCTATAATGACAGTTGTAGTTGGAGGGCCCTAAACCAGCAACGAAACGAATGTCAATGGACAGGGGCACTTGTATTCCTTATCAGAAATCCACTTTTATATCGGCCTTTATGAGAAAGAGAAGCGCATATTTCGGTCAAGGTACTATATACTTGCTAAAGGGTTTTGTGGACTGTGAACTCAAGAAGCAAAGCACTCTACCACTGCTCTAATGAAGTCGACGGCCTCATTCCCATGTCCGAAATTATATTCATGAACGTCATAAACAGTGGAACGTACTGTTATGTACATGACATACAACAGAAAATTTTCTGTTTATTGCTCAGTAGGAAAGAGATTTTAATGTAAACTACTCTATCAAAATGGAAGTGACATTTTATCGCCATTACTGTGCACATAAATTTTTAGAGGAAATTTTCACATGTCTTTTTTGGTAGTGCTTGCCACGCTTTTATTATTGTTGCTAGATGCATTTAGATAACAAGCTGACGAATTCCTTTCAGAAGCTTATTGCAATCTGTAGCATTTTAGTTCATTGCATAGTGGCTTTTACTAGTATGAAAAGTAGCTCAATGAAATTTTTATAGAGAAAATTGAGAATGTCTAAGAATTTTATTAGAATATTGCGGGTCAAATGATCAAGTAAGCCTAGGAAAGGAATGCAGTAAGTAAAAATTACGACGGAGAAGCAGTTTAGAAATGAACTGTGGTGTATTTCCAAACATCAACCACATTAAACAGCTCCATTTTTCACAGATTTGAGTCGTAAGAGAATAATAAAAGGAATTAACAAGATTTAAAGTATTAAGAAAGTTCATCTTTTCCGGAATTTCTTTGTGTCTTAGCTTAAATAAAGACTTGTCTTTTAATAAAGATGACCATCTCAACTTTAAAGGTCTTGGAAGTTGTGACACATAAAGTTAAGTTCATCGTAGAGTATATCCACTAGAAAATTAAACTTTATTATTTTACTAATAACACGTCTGAAATGTTGGTTTTCACCAGCTTTCATATTGCTTAGTTATTAATTTATACTGCTGGATAATTATATTCAGCAATAACATAGCATTCTATTAACATACTAAAGTAAATATTTAGAAAACAGACGAAAAAGTTGGTTATTTTCTTTTTTGGATTCGATAGGACCTTAGATGCAATGAGAGAAGGAGCTCGTTAGGTTGTAGGTGGTAGGAGTGAAGGTTGTAGAAAGCACCCAGGACAGGAGAAGACAAAAGCAGGAGTAGGTTGTCCTTAAGGATGTGGCAGTGTGTGGGGTGGCGGGGACCTGGTGAGAGATAGGCGGGAGTGGAGGGCTAGAACCCGTAGACCCGACCCTGCTACAGGCGTTATAAGGGGATGATGACGACGATGCTAGGACCTTAGATGAATGCTTTGATGCAAACATACAAAATAGATCTTTCCAACAACAAATGCTTAGTGTAACTCAGGGGTTCCTTTTCTGAATGTTGACTTGCGCCCGGCGCCCTGTTAACTTTTATTTGCTGTCTCAAGACGCTAGTTTGACACCTTTAACCCCCCATTCATATTTGGAATATGAAGTATTTCCCGGTGCTCCCTGTGAGTGAGGAAGCT
Organism: Trigoniulus corallinus; assembly: GCA_013389805.1. Taxonomy (NCBI): domain Eukaryota; kingdom Metazoa; phylum Arthropoda; class Diplopoda; order Spirobolida; family Trigoniulidae; genus Trigoniulus; species Trigoniulus corallinus. The sequence continues at coordinate 21,232,578 of JAAFCE010009126.1, read as the reverse complement.
TCACATTTTGGTTGGGAACCCCTTAGCAGAGGCTTCCAAATGAAGGCTGGTATGTGCCAAGGTGCAGTATTTAGTCCATACCCTTTTCATTCTGCTTATGGGCGAGGCGCTGGCCCCCGTACTTATATTTGGATCATTTCGCGGCGCTGCTGCGAGGAAGTCGTGGCACACACTTCGGGAACCCTTCGTGTAACTGTTCAGTACTTCCTTGAAATTCGAATGTAGCACAAAGATTATCCATTGGTCTCATCACAGCAATGCCAGAATGTTGCTGTTTGTTGCCCGGTTGTTGTTTGTTGGGGTTTTAGGGCCCTTCAACTACAAAGGTCATTAGTGCTCAGTCCACAGCATAGTTCTTATGCAGAAACTGCACAGACACTACACTAATGCGTCGATTTTTGGGTATTAGCTGTACCCAGTTTTCTCAAGCGGCCACCCATGTGAGTACTAGCTGGAGTTGCGCTGCTTAACTTCAGTGATCAGACAAGAACTGGTGTGTCCAACGCTTTTCGCCGCTCAAGACGGCCCGGGGCCCTCTCGTTCACCCCTGACTGCCGCCGGCACTGGGGCTTTAACCTCTGCATCAAAAGTTTGAAGATTTGTAGGGATGTCCCAACTACGGATATGAAAATATAATATACAAAATCCACGAGGGCAACATTAGGATTAAAATACTGCCAGGTCCCTTCGGTTCTCTAGGACTAGACGCAGTCCAATTCGGCCCATACGTAACTACAGCATTGCATTTATAGTTAGTCTTCTCAGTTCGGAGAAAGGAGCTACTTGTTATTATCATTTTGATAGAGGGGTTATTATACCCCAGCCAGTGAGAAATCATTGATCCGGGTAATTATTTTCCCGCCACCCCTTTCGTTGTTATTTTGTATGACAGAGTTGGAAACTATTTGTTTTACATTTTCTGCTTCGTTCTTCCATTAAAGTGACAACATTCGTTGACGGTTTGTTAATTAAACAGCAATCGATTAATAAAATTTGCTCTTTGGTAAACGAACTGAAACAGTTTATACATTCTAACTAGAGTACGGGAATAAAATTCTTTCAAAATATTTATTGACAGCCTATTTTTCCTGTCTTCATTCAGCCTTGAGTGTTCCTAACTAACGGATTTAGCAGGGTTACTTTCCAAAGTTTCCGCCTAAAACAATATTCATGAACTTTATGCAAATCTCCTTTTAATAAGAAGATTTTGAAAGAATTTCTTTGTCACGTGAGTGTCAAATTCATTTCGGCACGGGTTAATTTTTTCATCAGAAAAATGCACTCAGGGCTGCCAGTTTGACACCTCTATTTTGAAATTTGGTAGCCATTCACATTAAGGCCAATATCGCAGATTTGTTCTCGTGATTTCTTGTCAACCTTTCATTTCCACTTTGTATCTCGGTCAGGTTATGTTTCTCAATTTATATTTTCAACTTGATGACAAGATATTTTTGACTGAATTGCACTCAACTCTGTAATAATTTGAAGACGTGCATCAAGAGAACGGTTGTAATGGAGACCCTTAAGCCTTCAAAGTACTGTTTATACCACATTTTCGATTAAAATTCTTGATTTTGTTGCAGATAAAACTTGCCGTACAACTTCCCAACGGATTACACTTTCAAACAGCACTCCGTAGAAGCCAATGAAACATTGGAATTACTTACACATTAAGAGCATTATTATTATAATTGACTTTATATGTTTTGTAATCAGCTTAAATGTCGATAAATCGGTCTCTTTGCCCTGGTATATCCCTCAAAATCTTTATTAATAGACCTTGCATGTCCCCAGTTTCTGATATCTAGCAGTATGACATTTTACTGCATTTCAGTGACTAAACTGTTTCCATATAGGCCTAGTAATGTAAATGAAGTTGAATTTGGATGGTTTCTCTTAGGTCGTGAATAAACCATTCAAATGTAATCATTTACTATCGAAAGTGACCTTAATGCACTTTCTTAGTTTCTCCAAACCCCTACTGCACCTTTACCACTAAATTGGTCAAAACTAGGCTTTCCAAAACTGTTATACAGTGCGCTGATTAAAGTTGGCAATATCTAGACGAGAGATAACACATGACCTAATTGAACAAGGGTAGCCTGGTTATCAGTTTAGACTTCAACATCAATGAAATGTGTTCCTTGACATTACTCGTATGTATTCTGTTGATCAGTGACCCACTAGTAAATATACCACATACCGGTATTCTCAAGAACCCTGAAATCCCCACTTGTTCCCTGCAATATTTCGCTCGAACTATAACAGCTGATTCAAACAGGCGCAGGAAATTTCAGATAACTCTGGATAGTCGCCTTTACTCTTAATCTGGCATGTGGAACTTGTGGAAGGTTCGGGTATGCTAGTTCCCTTTTAAGTCTTATATCCCACTTTCCTCTATGAAATTCACTAACAACTCTTCTGCGTGCTCTCTATTCAGTTTTATTGCAGTGACTCCAAATCCCCAAATATATTCGTCTTAAGCTATCTGCCCTTGTCATTCCATGCTTGAAGAGTGGGAAATGGACTTTTGATATCGCTTCCATGGCGCAGTGTACTACTACCTCAGGTTTGGTTCCCAGTACGCCTTCCGGTGTAGAAACTGCCCTCCGGTGGAGGACAAGTCCCCCAACGAGATCGGTCGGCGATAAAAGCGCAGAAGGTTGTCCCACAAAAATACTTTTCAATACAGACAAAGCTCTCATCTACGGACTAATAGGGGGACCTGTGGTCCGTTGAAGCCAATTGTCCGCAGATAGGAAGGGAAATTTTTTTTAGCTACAAAACCATTGTAGTAACTATAAGTAGTTGTGTACTAATATTACTAGTTAAGCACTGCTGTTGGTTATACAGGTATTTGTTCAGCGCTTGTTTGTTTGTTGGTATTTTAGGGCCTTTGAACTAAAAGGTCATTAGAACCCCGTCCACAGTGTAGTTCTTACGCAGAGACTGCACAGACACTACACTATTGCGGCGATTTTGGGATATTAGCAGTACCCAGTTTTTCCCAAGCGGCCACCCATGACAGTACTAGCTGGGGTTGCGTTGCTTAACTTCAGTGATCGGACGAGAACTAGTGTGTCCAACGCAATTTGCCGCTCCCTTGTTCAGCGTTGGTGCTTGGGATGCTCTAGACAGGTGTTGGAGAGACGGGTTGGGTTGGTTTGGATTTAAAGGTGAATACTACTTTAATTGCTGCCCTCAGAGTCCGTTGCATCCGAAGCCCGTTGATGGGGATCTGTAGATGAAAGGTTTGTCTGTACATGGCTCACGTCTCCCAGTGAGGTTCAAATGGTCACCCGACTGTAGGCAGGAGAAGGGCTGCTGCTATTGGTTTTAACAGTAGAATAAGGCTGTAGCTAGAGGATACTTACAAGTGGGAATGGAAATTAAATGATAGTCAATTTTAACTATTTTCAAAATTACTGCCAGGCTCCTCAATATTTTAATGCTTCAGTGGAACGTTATCCCTTTCCAAATATTATAATTCATCTGCGATTTTTTGACTGATTCGCTGTTTGACTAACAATATTTATTCAATGCTAATATTTAATATGTAATTTTATTTTCGACAATTAGATTCTATTGACTTCTGTGCTGAATAGGACACCTAATCTCGTCTAGAAGTTAGGCTCGAAAAATTTCTGTTCTTCTTCTAGACGGAGTCTTTAATTCGTGAAATTCTTAGCATTGTTGGTTACGATTAGTAGTTTTCATTTAAATATGTAGATGAGCTACTTGGAATGAAATTATCTACACAAGTGCATTTCTCCACTTTTGTTTGAATGACATTGAACAACCAAAATGATAGAACTGTGGCTCTTGAATATCCGCATAATAAAGTTCTACATCTTGTCTGGGGAGTACATTAAAGAAAAGTAAAAGTTTTTAATTCTTCAGGAGAGAAAAGGAAAGGCAATCTTGAATTCTTGGCAATACTGTTATTCTTGTTGTTTGTTTAAAAGTCTGGAAACAAAGGTCTAACTTTTTCAAAGCAAGCAACAATGCACATGAGAATTCACTCGTTTTAATTAGAATTTTAATTGATGTATTTAATTTTGCTCTCCAGCCACACTTGAGTTGCTAAAGGCAACAGGGTGTAAAAAACTGACACATAGAACGAAAAGTTACTAAACTTTTACTTGGATATATAAACATTAGTGCACACAATAAGGTAGGCCTATACAGCTAGTTTCTAGGAAACATGAATATCGGCGTGAAACGAGTGCAGAAAATGGAATCTTAACGAGAAATGAAATTGGTAGTCATGCATTTGAAAGTGCTTAACAAAGTGGCAAATTGAAATTGCAGCTAGCAATTAGTACGTTACAAAATTACTGACATTGATATTTTGTTACAATGGAGGCGTAAGAGCATTCTTTATTAAATTCAATAGACAGTTAGTGTGCAACATTTCTGTGCATTCTGAATAACTTTTTTCTTCAACCTAGTATTTATCCAACCGGGACGGGGGTCGGTTTGCCGCATTTCAACAATTCAGAGGGAAGTATAAGTCGGAAGCGTTTTACGTGTGGGTGACATCGTAGACACCACACGGGGTCAAGGCTTTACTTTCAAACCTAACTAAGGATGACACACCATCTTGGGCGTCCCACTCTACCGAAATTAACTCTGATGATGTTGCGTTGGACACACCAGTTCTCGTTAGATCACTGAAGTTAAGCAGCGCAACCCCAGCTAGTACTGACATGGGTGGCCGCTTGGGAAAACTGGGTACCGCTAATACCCAAAAATCGTCGCATTAGTGCAGTGTCTGTGCAGTCTCTGCATCAGAACTATGCTGTGGACGGGGCTCTAATGACCTTTGCAGTTGAAAGGCCCTAAAACACCAACTAACAAAACAACAACCCACGTTAGTACCAAGCCTGTGCCTGTGCTAATCCCTAACCTGTGAATATAGATATAGCTGATGGGTCAGTGACTAGTGAATATCAAAGGGGCTAGCACGTAAGGGTGACATTGCGATGTTACTAGTAGGTTGATCCTTTTCTCACGGAGATGGGAAGGTATGACTGGCTATGAACAGTCTTAACCTCACATTATCTGTTCTTTAGACAGGAAGGAGTGAGGGACATGTCGGTAAAAGGCCCTCAGAGGAAGGTAAATCTGTAAACGTGAACTCACGAGTCACAAGTGACAAAGTTAACGCTGCACTTCAAAAAACAAAAATCAGTTCTCCATCTAGTAGAGCATCCAGGTGCTTAGGTCTCTTTGCAGAAGTATAGCCCTCAAAATCTTTATTAATAGACCTTGCACGTCCTCAGTTTTATAGCCTTAATTTTTACAGAACAATAACATCCTTAAATATTTCCTTCTAGTCGGAAAGAAGCCATTAAATTTAGCCAGCGAATATATACCTACATTTATTGCGCTCAAATTATGAAAATATTTCATATGCAACTGGGAAGTGTCTGATAGCATTTAAATGCTCCTGTCGAGCCCAATGAAAAAGCAGCTGACGTCCTGTTGATCAACTGCTTATTAGATGCTGCTCCAAAATGAAGCGGGTCGTTATCTGCTAAGGTTGGTGAATTGATTATCCATTAGGTGTAGGAAACATTGCAGCTTCATGTCAGTGACTGCAAAAGGTTTTGAGAGATATTTAGTTTTAAAGAAATGGTTGATTGATCAGTAGTTTTACTAAGTAATAAATTGATTTAGCATCCCTACTTAGTACAAAGGGGCCTCAAAATTGGCACTCTAAGTTGCTTTTGCAGCCCTCCAAGTGCTTGATCCACCAATTACTTTGGGGCTCTAATGACCTTGTAGTTGAAGGGCCCTAAAACACCAACAAACAAGAAAACCAATTACTTTGACAAAAGCCCAACACCATTTGCTAAGCTTTGTGTGTGTAGAACTAACCACTAACAACGGCGGAAATCATATTGTTGCGGCAGTGTATTTAAATAACAAATTATAGGTAATTGGGCTGTAGGGACCTTTTCCTTCACTCCCACCTAAGAGGAAAAACAAATGACTTTAAAGAGAGGCACACGTCCTGACATCTTCCGACTTCACATTGCAAATAAAGGATTTTATACTGTATATGCAGCCTGTCGTTGCTCATTTCTCGTCAATTTATTCAAATCATCCCACTAATCATTTCTTCTACCACCAGTAAACTCAGGGGCCAAAGCTCAAAATTAATTATTATTCCTTTTCATCTTTTTACTTACTAATGTTTCACCTTATAAAACAGCGAAGAAAATCTTCAACTACTGGATCTTCACATCTCCTCAGAATAACCGCCATTTATGGTAGGACCTGTATTCTCCAAAGAGTTCCGGCTTTGTCATTCACTCGCTGAACATAACCTTTGTCGCTTTAATGATGCCTTCATTTTCTCAAAGTATCCATGACTAGAACCCTAAAATGGGCACTAACAGCTGTTTTGAAAGCATATGATATAGGAATAGATTGAGGCATTCTTGTCGCTAATAATGGCAGTTTATTAACTTTTCCTCGGTATCTACGCAACACGTAACCTCTTTATTATTCATTAGAGATTTGGCTTTACTATTGGGCTTTACTCTTGACGATATTGTAGATTTAATTAGAGATACGGGAGGGGAGAAAAGAAGATGATGATTAACATCTTAGAAGAATGACTACGAAGTTAGGACGAAAGCAGGGTTGTTCTCAGTGACCTATTCCACTTAACCCATTAACAATAATATTTAAACATAGCACGTAATATTGCGCGGACTAACTTAATTACAAAGACGTTCAATACCTGATGCAGTTTTCTGCTTCTTTGCAAAAACTACACGCATTTTGTACATTTGAGATCTGTTTTAGTGACATTCTGACATATGCAAATATGTCATAGCATATGAATTATGCATTTAATGCCTTTCTTGTTTTACATTAATCAATCACCCTCTTGGACCATGGATTACTATTACGGTAAAGGACTAGGAGAATGTTGCATTTTAGCAGATATTTGAAATGTTTACAGTACGATTCAGTTTTTAAAACGGAAGCAGTATCTGATATTTTCCAATGGAATTGGACTTTTGTCATCTTAATAATCTCTCGATGTTATGACTTACTCAAAATGAAAATAATTGTGAACAATGAGGTATCATTGGGTGTCATATGAGACAACCCTTTAAAGTCTCTTTAAGGGTTGATGAATGAAATAGACAGCCGGTCATGATTTGTGTCATATCTTGTTGGACCGTCCTTTGTACGCTTCTGTCTATTTATGCCCTTCTCTCGCCTATCATTTTGGTTTTCCCTCCCATCTTCGTTTTGAAATTCTGGATTTCCATTTTAGGTGAAGAAGGAATGATATTGCCTAAAATAAATTCCGTTTGGATGTTATGTTGACTTAGGGTAGTGACTACTAGAAAACGCAATTGTGACTTATTCGTATGAATATGTAATCCTTTGTGACTGATACCTTGCTAATGGGATTTTTCATGCTAGACCCATATGTCTAGATCTCCACCTGCACCCCAGTAACATCTTTGCCCTTTGCACCCATTCTAGTCGGTTCACTCCAGTATTGGACATGTCAGCATCACATACCTGACGTCCTCCACCTAATCCCTACATAATTCACAGCCCTTCCCTGCCTGTGATCTTTGCCATCCTCTGTCTCGTATCCAGTGACCCCATATTCCCCTGTATTGCTTCAACTGATATAAATCTATTTCCCTCCAGAGCCATCGTACCTAACCTTCATTGAGCTACCTCCATACAGTCCATCACTTTTTTTACTAAGCCGGTGAGCAGCAAGCTGCGTTGGACACACTAGTTCTCGTCCGATCACTGAAGTTAAGCAATGCAACCCCAGCTAGTACTGACATGGGTGGCCGCTTGGTACTGCTAATACTTAAAATCGTCGCATTAGTGTAGTGCCTGTGCAGCCTCAACATTAAAACTACACTGTGGATGGGGCTCTGATGACCTTATCGCGTATCACGGGTAAGGACGGAGATTTTGAGCACAAAAATGATGAGACACGTTTTTGGTAAAAAAAAAAAAATAATAATCAGGTTTTATTTCAATTGCTATTCTGCCAATATGAAGGCAGATGTATGGCAGATGTAAACCGGCACACAGATCAGTAAAAATCCAACGATACGCTAAAATCCGAGTAATCGAAGATCGAAATAATTTTATGAACTCAGAATACTAAAATGTCTGACTCTAGAATATAAACTATAGGATTTACTTCATGATTGTAGATTGACTGTCATAAGACTGTTTGCTCATTGAAGAGTGAAATCTGAATAATGACTGACCAACTTTACACCCCCAAAACATGTCCTTTATGACCTTGCGTCCTGAGGTCCTTGACCATGGTTGGGTCCTGTGACCACAAGGTACCCACCATGAATCATTGCCAAGGGACCATGCAGGATGCACCTACAAAAGGTCTTAAAATTTAGAGAGAGGTCCTATTGTTGACCACAGGATGTCATGACAATAGGACCTGGAAGAACAATGATTTTTAAGCATTGTGTGATGTGCAGAGGTGTGTGTCTTTGGAGGCAGAGGAGTGTAAGGGATCATGTCCCCACAACCTTGTAGTTGAAGGGTCCTAAAACACCAACAAACAAACAATCTAAGTTAGCCCTGAAACTGCTACTGCTTTCCACAAGCTCCTAATCATTTCGAACCTTGAGAATGAATCAAATGCCAGAATTCTCAGGATTTTAGTTTCACCTATCGTTTGTGACTGTAACTCCCAGGTGTGTAACCTGTGGCACTCTACTTACAGTATATCCCTCTCCCCAAGTCTTCTTATATCCTCTTGCGAGATAATGAATTATCCTCTCCTATGATCATCAACTTTGTTTTCTCCTGACAAATTCTAACTGGTATGCCCTACAGTATTCGTATTTTATACTGCCTGACTGACAGTCCAATTTATTATTGGTTCTTGGATTTCTTATTATTTACAACTGTTTATACATTTTTAATACAAATCATGCTCCCATTTATCACTTGAACCATTGTAAGGGTAACATGTTTAGCTGCCAATTCACCTTCTGTTACACTATTTTTTTTGGCATTGTCTTTCCTTCACATCTTTAATTTTTACTGTGCATGAAGGAAACGTTTTTGCTCAATTCGCATAACCAGTATAGTATAACTCCTGGTCACAACTAGTTGGGCAAAATATTCCAAAACGCCAGAGTGGTCACGAACAAAATTCGTTAGAAAACCTTAGAGATGTTCGTGGTTTCGGAGCATGTTTCATGGAGACGTCATTTGCAATACGCAATAAAGAAGCCTTAACATTTGTCAGGTTTAGAGGTTTGGTGGAGAGGTCCAGTGTGATGTCACATGCAGGCCAAAGAAGCCTTTCTAAATGCAAAGAATAGTTCAGCAAAGTTTCCAGGTGTAGGATTTTCAGGGGTAGGGTACAAAATTTCCAAGAGTATTTCAGCAAAAATTCCATGATGACACCACCAAAGATTTTGAGTGACGCTTTTCCTTGTAGCTCTAATAGTTCTTCCTACCAATGATCTTACTAATGATTTTCGACTGGCCACACAGTTGTGACTCGTGTAAAGACCTTCATTTGAAGCAACCTAATGAAGTAGCACTGCCAACGTCGTCGTAGCTCGAGAAATCACCTCATTCACTCCACGGCGGTTATTGCGGCCATAGTAAACTTGTGCCAAACCCGTCTATGAAATGACAACAACAATATTGTACATTTTCAACTTGCTGCAACGTTTCTTAAAGCCCTAAGGAAGAAAATAGGCTAATGTTAATAAGCAAAGGGTTGCAGCATTTGGTCAACAGTCGGTTTCGTAAAAATGTTGTTCAACAATTCGTTCCTTGTTCCATAAGGGGAAATGGGTGCAGACCGGTGAGGACAAAGTTTGAAATGATGATGATGAATGATGATTCTAGGCTAGTTAAGTGAAAAATCATTTCCACACTAGAAGAGAAACTTCGTAGCTCACTAATAAACCGCATCTGCGTTTCCAGATGGACACTACCGCGGCCTTACCAACGTTATTCTAAGTTAATTTTTCGACCTACATGCTATTACAACACTTAATGTTCATTGCGTTTTTCAACAAAATGCTTTCATGTTCATTCATATTAGTGACTTAATTATAATGAAAATTAATAAGCATATGCTCATAATGAAGTTTTCGGAGAGAGGGAAAGGGAGAGAGAAAAGAGATATGATATAAGCTGTTGTTTTGAGAAAGTTTCGGCGGTAACAGAACGCCAATGGCAAGCAACAAACTTATTCTCCTAATTACTTTAAATAGTAATTATGCGAAACTGATGAGGAGACGAGGCCGTGATAATGTTTATATACTCGTATATTTTAGTGTATATCGTCTCGAGCGTTTGATCAAAAGTTATGCAATTATACATTGCTTTTAATTTAACATTAAAGTAATTATCAAAGAATTTCATGTAAATTTCTTTATGAAAGGTCTGCATAACAAATGGTATTAAAACAAAAGCTGATGAAATATTATTACCCAACGTAACTGCGACTGGTGCAACAATTCATTGTTTAATTTTGCAAATTTCTTCTGTAGTATTCAAGGAAAGAAAGTTTCAAATTATAGCCTACTACTACGTACGTACAGTGACAGAAGTACAGTTGGCTTATTCTTGGGGCGGATCCAGAAGGGGGAGCAATGCAGCAGTGCTCCCCCTCAGTCCTTCAATTTGGTCGCAACCGATGAGACATTTTTCCATTGCTATCCCCATTTCTATACTGCCATCGCAACAGTTGCAGTCCAATATGTCGTTGGCCAAACCACTGAAGATAGGACATTGTTTAAGGGCAGTAAAGGACCTATTGTAACTGATAGCTAAATTTATACTAAGGGACTATGAATATTTAGAAATATTTGGGGCGCACTTTTCTTTTGGAAGTGCTTCCCCATGATCCGCCACTGGTTAATTGGAAGGCATGAAGGAATTCATTAAAGGTAGCCTTGATGCTGACTACTTTGATGCTGACGACAGTTGGGTGAGCGACAATTGAGGGAACGGCAATTGGGTGTATACGACAATTGGGTGTATACAATTGGGTGAAAAACTTGTTTTTTAACCTTCCGTCCACAAGGTGGGGTCTCGGCAGACCCCAGACCTACAAAATTGCGTCTACACATGTAACACTTTCTCCAATCTTAACCAACCTTTGAGTACCTGTTCTCCCATCTTTTCTTTCCCTATCTAGGGAAGTTGGCAGGTCTCCTAAGTAATTAGCATATTTTATTTCTGGTTAAGCAATACAACCCAAGTTAGTACTGACATGGGTGGCTGGTCAGAAACACTGGGTACTAAAACAGACATGGGAACAGGATGTCCATAAGGATATGGTAGTGTCTGGGGTGGACGGGGACCTGGTGAAAGATAGGCAGGATTCCTGGATTAGTGGATTAGTTTCGTGGGTTGGGGAGTAAGCCAGGCAGCCGGTTGGGGAGTAAGCAAGGCAGGCTTCACTCCTGAAGCTGGAGTGAAGGACTAGAACCTGCAGACACGACCTTGTCATAGATGGAATAAGGGTATGGTGATGATGATGTCTTTGGTTTTTTAGGTTTTATAAAAATTTTTAGCATGTTTCCAAATTATTTTCATTGCTTAACCTTTATATGGATGGTATTTAATTTAATATCCATGATAATGCCCTTAATCAAAATATTTCGGCCTCCAAATCAAAAAGTCTTTTTGGGGTCATAACATACCCCCCACCTTGCAGTGTGTGCAGGCTGAGTGTGTGCCAGAAATCGTCACCTTGTGGGCGGAAGGTTAATTTACTTTTTGCCCCACGTAATCCTACTACACCGCAAAGCAAAGCTGTCATGCGGAGCTGCGCTACTACAAGTAGCTTTACCACGGTTTACAGTTCCGTCACAGATGTCGGGCGTTCTGCACAAGTGGGCAATCGACGTTCCAACACGTCCCACAGATGTTTGATTGGGTTCAGATCGGGACTCTGTGCAGGTCAGTCAAGTTCTAGAAACCCCGTTTCATCAAACCATGTGCCGACAGCCCAAGCTTTATGGCAAGGTCCGTTATCGTGCTAAAACAGAAAAGGGCCATTGCCAAAGTGCTGCCAGAGAGATGGGAGTGCTGCATTGTCCAGAATGTAGCGGAATATATATGTGATAATATGTGAATAATATATATGTGATTGTCGTAGACCCGGTGGGATGTCCCAACGAACAGCAGACTGTCAATAAATAAGCATAGGGGTTTCAGCTTTGGTTGGCAACCGGCTGTTGAAAACACTGTTCAATATATCGTCCTTGTGTTCATTCAGAGGGACAAGATGCGTACGCGACCCTAGCATAGGTGGAAACGGGTTAGGAGTTGCTTTGCTTTTACTTCAGCTTCTGCTGTCTACCACCCTACAATTCTCAGCATTCTTCATTCTCAATGACACGGTTTATGCGTTTCATCTTTCTGATGATCTTTTGTTCTTGGTACTCCACCAGTTGCTAGTGTTCATTCTCTACTGCACTTCTTCCTGTTTACAACCAATTCCTTTCCACGCCACTCAACCTGCATACTTGGATGAAAGTGCAGTAGTGATGAAACTTGTTCAGAAATTTCAATGTTCATGAATACTCTTAAATTATCAAAATGTTTCATTAAAACACCATCTCTTAGACCTGTCTCATATAGTATAATACCTCTACCCCGTCTTCACCTGGTAATTTGCATCCCTGTATATTATCTCACCAACTTCCGTTTTCCTTTTCTCCTGACATGCCCGTGCCACCTCAGTCTTTCTTTTGATTTCTAACATGAGCGTTTGTAGCTGGACGCATCCGTTCTCGTCTGATCATTGAAATTAAGCAGCAGAACCCCTGCTAATACTAGCATGGGTGACTTCTTGGGAACACTGCATACTGCTAATACCCGAAAATCGTTGTAAAGCTATGTCCACACTGATGCGTCTTTCTGTTCAATAAACGCATGCGTCATAGCGCACAGGGTGTGGAACGAAAGGCATGCACTATGCTTGCATGCCTCATTGGAATGTTCAACGTTCAAAATTGCATTCATCAACGTTCCATTCCAAAGCGCATGCAATGTTGAAAGATGAAATGCAGATTGAAACACAAGTGGAATTGAAAGAGGAAGACGAAAGCACACCCAGTGTAGACATAGCTTAGTAGTGTAGTGTCTCTGCAGACTCTGCATTAGAACTATGCAGTGGACGGGGCTGTAATTACCAGGGGCGGAGTTAGGTTTTTTGAGCCTAGGACTTATTGGGATTATTTACAGAATTAATCCTGACTTTTAGTTTAGCAAAAAGACTCTTGCAGTCAGATGTTGACAGGATGGATAGGCGTGAAGGCAAGGTGTCGACTTCTACGGCCAGTACAGACTTGGAATGGGAATTTTTTGTAAAAAAATATTATACTCTGCGTCGACCTGTACGCGGGAAATACGGCAAATACAATTTACATAGATTGTATACAGTTGAAATACGATAATCAATAGGCATCAATCAGGGGCGGATCCAGAGGGGGAGCAATGCAGCAATTGCTCCCCCCTCAGCGCTTCAATGGGGCGCATATTTTATCTGATGCACAATTCAACTTTACAACTGATGAAGCATTGTTGCTATTCCCATTTCTATACTGCCAGTCCAATCTGCAGTTGGAGACAGTAGAGGACCTATTGTAATAGCTAGCTAAGTAAGAGCAAGTTAGTACTTAACATCAAATTTGCAATGAGATTCGGGTCAACCCTTTCCTTTAATACACACGGGCAAGCCTCGGGAGTATTGCAAAATATGAGAATACCAGCGGAGAAAAATTAGTCTTTTGGGCAAAGAAGTACATTTTCAACTTTGGCATTTGTGAAGTTCGTATTTATTGCACCAGCAACCCTGCTGTACGAGTGCTACTTCCGTTGCTAATCTACGGAGAGCCATCTCTATTTTTGAATTGTAATTTGATGTAAAAATGGAGGAGAGTGGTAAGGAGAGTAAGGGCATTCATTTTTGAAGTACCTAAATAATGCGTTATTTTAGAGTGTAGACCATTAGGATCTTGGCAACAAAAATGCTAGGGCCAACGGCGCTTTCATGTCATTTAAGCAACCTATTACTTAATCGGTTTGATCATTAAACGGCATTGTATGCAAATAGCTAAGTGCCTCTGCCATACTTCCATTGAAGTATCCACTTATCTGAATAGAGATTATTGAATGCCTGGTTCCGATATTTTGATGGCACTGCAATATCGTGGAAACATGTGTCACTGTTGTCACTAATTTTCATGCAATGGTTAAGGGGTTAAAGGCGATTTCGGAAAGGAGTGCCATATCATATTTGAGAATAAAATATCAAATCTCTTTGGCGATAAACCTTGGCGTAATTTTGTTTGTTATGCACATAACCCTCAATATTGGAACGTTAAAGCATTTAAGACTTTACAATACACTTCATTCTTTTATTAGACGTTTCATAAAGCACCTCATTTTTCTTTTTTGGGGTTTTTTTTTTATTAAAAGCCATTCTAATGATGCTTTTGAAATTAAGATCCAGAATTTTGTGCACTAAAGTTCACAAGTTAACGATTTTACCTCAAGGTTGATTGAATCTCTATCGCTATTCCCATTTGCTTCTCCCTCCCGAAATGACCATATGTTCTAATTAATTCTACTTGAATGCACTGCAAGCAGCCCTGGTAGGCCAAATTGGCAGTGGAGAGAATAACTCTCATTCCTAGTTTCTAACTCATTGAAAACCCCAAGGAACCTGAAGCATAGCAACTATTCCCCCATCCATGCCCTACCTGCTATAATGGCACAGTCTTTCAGAAAGTTCCTCACATTATCCTCACTAAGAGCATTCCATTGCCAAATGACTCTTGGAAAAAAAAGGACCAGTAATATGAGTCTGTTCGTGCCCTGATCTCTATGAATTTGAATGGATGACCATTTCTCTCCCTATACTCTGCAAGGGATAAGTTGCCAACTGGAGGGCCCAACAGTGGGTTAAAAGTCTTAATGCTGTCAGATACCCGCCTCTGACGTAGTGAGTAGCACCCTAGCATTCGACTTTTTCGATCATTTTTGGGAGCATCTAGCGTTTTAAAACAGATTTTGGCCTAATTTTGTCCTGACAACCTTAGATTGACTGGCATGTAGAAAGTGTACGTCAGATGTACTGTTTATTGTTATTTTATATTTAGTCCTACACATGTTCTTTTATGTCCAAATTCTGACTGCACTCTGGCAAATGTTTAACTCAAGTCAGTTTCCTGATAATGCCAGAAGCGACAAAAGCAGACATGATTAGAAATTAATATTGTGACAAACATCATTGTGTAAATATAACGCGGCCGAAAGAACTATAATCATGTTCCTACCACTAGAGTATGAAACGGAATGTGACTAACACTCTGCGCCTATGAGTTTATTAAAATTCTTACAGAACTTCAGATTACATTCCAATATGTAGACTGGACAGTTCATTACTTTTATCAAATTTGAACCATTTGCCTAATTGAAGTCTAGTGCGTTGGCAAGGAGTGTATATCGAGTATCTTATTTGGTAAAGTACTTTCAATTGATTATCGAATGCCTCCGGGTTGGAGAGACATAGAAGGAAAAAGCTGGGACGAATGTTTAGCATAAATAACTTAATTTCGTCGTATTGAATTCAAATTTTCACTTCCAAGTTACGGCTCATTGCTTTCATCAAAATGTTATACTGTATACAATGCTGCAATCTCAGAAACGAGTACGTTAGAGGTAGCTTGGGGGTGGGAGACATTGCGGAAAAGATGAGAGGGAACCGGCCGAGGTGGTATGGGCATGTGATGAGGAGGTGAGAGGAGGAGCTTATTAGGTCCATCGTGGGACTGCAGGTAGTTGGGGGCACCGGAGGTAGAGGAAAACCAAAACGGACGTGGGAGCAGGTGGTGCAAGGGGACATGGAGGCATGCGGGGTGGAAGGGGACCTGGTGGGGGATAGGCGGGAGTGGAGGATTAGAGGCGGGAGAAGGGTGAGATGATGATGAATGTTACAATGAAATGTTATTGGACATCCAACAGTGTCGGTCTGGATTGAAATAGGCTTGGAGAAAAGCTGTAAGGTTTGACTCGCAATCATTAAGAAGAGTTACTATAAGTAATAGACAAACGTGAAATTATTTTTTTTTATACAATTGGCCCTCGTTTATGTGCAGCCAAGTTTTGTTGGACACACCAGTTCTCGTAAGATCACTGAAGTTAAGCAGCGCAAGCCTACGTTGGTACCAAAATGAGTGGTTGGTAAAGAATGTTAGGTGTTGCAAATTTCCCCTCTCCTACGTCCTCTACACCTACCTCCTCATCTTCCGCGAGCAGTCTCTTAAGGGTTCGTCCTGTTATGGCTGTCTGTCTTAATCCAGTATCCGTGCTAATTGGTTCCAGACAAGGAGCGGATAATGTGAAAGAACTGATAAACCGAGTGTTCATATTCGAGCTCTTTTAAATTCGTCATCATCTTCTCACCTGTATCCTTTCGATTTGAGCTAGATCCCCGTCACCTCACCTGATTTCATGTCTTCTATAGTTACCTGTTCCCAGATAGTTTTAGGCCCATCTATACCCTATTTGCATTTTAGCCTACCCTCTCTCAATTTTATACTGTCTCCTACGTCACGCCTATTCATGACATTTTAGTTTCTAACCCGATTTGCTCTTGTGATCCCAATCGTATACCTAAGCACACACATCTGAGCTACCCTCGTTTTGTAACAAGCCACAACACGTGTTAACACCCTGGATCTACGGTTTTATAAATCCCACCAAAAAATGGCACTTTGGCGTATTGCTATATATTGTAAATCAGGCTTTTCAAACATGGGCCCGTTATAGGCAAACCTGCGACCCGCAAAAGGTTTCTACAGCAGTGCTTGCATAATTATGATTAAATTGCGCATGTGCCACAATTTAACAAAAATTACTTCGTACTTGATTCATGCATTTTGATAAACAGTATTATGCACATTAATTAAACAGCTTCAAAAGCAACTCCTAACGCTTTTCCACCTGTCGCAGGATCGGGTACCCGTCTTGTCACTGTGAATGGAATCAAGGGCGCTGTATTGGACGGGGATTTTCGTCAGCCGGTTGTCGACCAAAGCTGTAACCGCTATCCTTATTAATTGTTGATCTACTGTTAATTGGACCCCGAAGCGAGGGAGCCAGCTCCTACACCTGGAAATTTTATGTCATCTACCAACATGTTGCATCTACCCCTTGCATAGTAGTGTTCTTTTACGTGCAAATGCCATCGTACACCACACGTTATCTCGGTTTTACTTGTCATCCGAAAGAAGGAGCCCTCGGGGCATCTATCTCTCGCCCGAAAGAAGCCAACCCACCTCGGTCCAATATTGGATCTACAACTACTGACGCAGTTACCGGGCGTGCTACCCACTGTTAAGTAGCAGATTACAAATATAATTTATTTAATTACCAAAATGCACAACTTCGCCTCAAAACTTGCATCATTAAGTTTCACAAGATTGTAATAGGGGTTTAGATATTATTTCGTTTCCAGAATTTCATCTCCCATCTCATTTAGTAGATTGCTGACTCCAAAAGTACTTACTAATGGAGGAGTTGGTATGGAGATCACCAAGGCAGAACCAAGCAACGTGTTTGCAGCACCCTTATGGGTCTAATTTTCCGTTTGACTAACAGTGATTATTTCTGCTCCCTACCACAGAGGATTTATTTAAATACATGAACTAGAACGCTAATTAATGCGGATGTTTGCTTTGTCTTAATTTGGGTTCAAAATCTGAAAAAAGAATATAAATTTATGTAAGAGTACAGAATTTTCTGAGGTTGGAAACTTCTGATTATTAAATGTTTAATATACTGTTTATCTTGATTTCCAAACCATTAGACTTTTTCTACTGAAATTTTAAACAATTTCTTCGCCCTAGGCTTTCCAATGGTTTCTTAAGTAAATATTTATGTGAACTTCGCATTCATGAAAACCTGATTAGGTTTAAAAAAACCGTCTTTGCCCTTAGTAAAAATATTTTCTTCTCAACAGATTATACTGTAACACCAAAGAAATAAGAATTGCATTTAAATACAGTATATAATTTGAGCTGATTTTCTTTAACTGAAGTATAATATTTTTAACAATTTCTTATCATCATACCCTTATCCCGACTGTGGGAGGGGAGAGTCTGCGGGTTCTAGCCCTCCACTCCCACTTAACTCTCACCAGGTCACATTTTGTTGGTTTGTATTTTACGGCTCTTCAACTACAAGGTCATTTGAGCACCGTCCAGTGCGCAGTTCTAATGCAGAGACTGCACAGCCACTACACTATTGCTACGATTTTTGGGCATTAGCAGCACCCAGTTTTTCAACGCCTTCAGTGGTCAGACGAGAACTGGTGCCGCTTACACCATGTGCCCGTCAACCCCACACACTACCATATCCTTACGGACAACAACCTGATCCCACGTCTGCTTCGGTCTTGGACTTGACTAATGACGTGATAACCCAACGAGCAAGTAGAAATGCTTGCGCTAAAATGTCTGTGTATGGGGTGATAAGGGTAGAAATGAAACTATTAGGGTTAGTTTAAGAATTGAAAACGTTGAAGCTCTTCAAGATATTGAGGCAGAATAGACATGGGAGGAGGATCTGGTATGGGCCAACACCGGGCTACAAGTTGTCTGGAGGAGATGAGGTAGATGTAGGCCAAAGCAAATATGAATGCGGCTTATACAGTAGGACATGGGTCTATGTTAGGTGGACTAGGATTTGGTGAGAGGAAGGAGAATTGGAGGGCCAGAACTCAATGACGCTATCCTGTCTTAAGCAGAATAAGGGGATGTTGATGAAAATGCGGAGGATTTAATATTAATGCGCTTAGCATCTTCATCTCCTCCCAACCTCATTCGCTACCTATAACAGTGCAGCCAAGTTGCGTTGGACACACCAGTTCTCGTGAGATCACTGAGGTTAAGCAGTGCAAGCCCACGTCAATACCAGCATGGGTGGTTGGTAAAGAACGTTGGGTGCTGCAAATTTTTCCCGTCTCCTACATCCTCTACATCTACCTCTTCATCTTCTGCGAGCAGCCTCCTAAGGGTTCGTCCTGTTATGGCTGCTTGGCTTACTCCCCAACCCATTAAAGTAATCCAATCCAAACAGGGGAGCCAACAGATTTAGAAGGAGGGGGAAGGAAGGCAATATTACAGTCACCAATGCCGTCCTTTCTTCTGGGTAGTTTGCTGGCTTCACCAAAACCTAACCCTTCATCTCATTTACGGATTATACTCTACCTTAGTAGTTCCAGCCAGCGAGTCTGATTACTACATGCTGATTGCCCATCTGCTGTACTTTCTACTATGGCCTTCTGAGTTGATTGTCTTGAGGCGTGGCCGCTTCTTAAAATAAAGCGATCTTACCGATTATTTGGCCTCCATAGATCTGTCAAATGTTAATTACAGAGAGAACTCCTTTTAAGCCAACTCTTGTTTTCTGCATTGTCAGTTGCAGGAAGTGGCCCTATTACCAGTTTTCGTTGCAATTAACCACTTATGTGAGTGGTTGAATGTAATAACTTCGACACAGGTCATGCTTCGACAGTTAAATAACTTTTCTCTCAAGTAGTTAAAAGGTCTTTAAGTGTTGCCTAGAAATATACAGTATATACATACATAGTTATGTAGTTGCCTTTATTATTATTTTAGTTAAGTTGAAATGGTTATCTTTCTTCTTAGTTAATTAATAATATGAAAGGTGAGTATGTAGTGAAACAACAAATGCCTCAAATTATAGCGTTGCTTTAAAGTTTCCTTTCGGATAGGAATTTAATCATAGCTATTATAAATTGGACCTATAGCAAAATTCAATGTTTCTTAATACAGTATAATCAATATCAAGCCAGCCATTTTTTGCTTGTATTGTTGAATGGCATAAAGAAACTCTGTTTAAAGACTAATTTGTTTCTCCTCCCCCGTGCAAATAGCTAGAATTAATTTCCGTTCAATAAAGTACTGAAGGTTTTGTGGAGTAGTGTTTCATGTGGTTGTGTTTTTCATATCATGATTACACATAAAAAGAAGTATTCACTGAATTCATAGGTGATTTGAAAGGGTCTCTACATTATTAATAGAGGCTGTTTATCTTATGGAAATGTTGAGGCTGAAGGAATTTTTTCGCTCAGATATATTTTTTTGGTTGTTTATCAGTTAGAACATACATCTAACGTAGCTTATTTTTTGCAACTAGGCAACGTTTTTTCAATTTGTAACTATCTTGGTGAATCTATGATCAGTTACAGACGAGGAACGAGGCGAGACAAGTTTTTAAACCTGCCTTCTGAAGTAAAGAAGAGATGGGAAGAGTATTTCCACAGCAAGGGGAGAGGACGACACTGACACCCATCTTACTTCTTCTGGGGTGGTGGACAGGGTAACGGAGGAGGAAGTAGTCAGGAGATAAAAGATCGAAAACCTGTAGGTCGACAGAACTCCCATTGAAGTGTGGCGTACCTTAGGAATCATAGGGAGCGGATGTATTGCGTTGGGCACACCAGTTCTCGTCTGGTCACACAAATTAAACAACGCAACCCCAGCTTAGTACTAGCATAGTTGGCAGCTTGGGAAAACTGGGTACCGCTAATACCCAAAAATCGTCGCATTAGTTCAGTGTCTGTGCAGTCTCTGCATCAGAACTACACTGTGGACGGGGCTCTAATGACCTTGTAGTTGAAAGGCCCTAAAACACCAACGAATCAATCAATCAAAAGTATATTAGGAATCCGATGACTAGGGAAACCTTTCAATAGGATAACTAGCGGAGATAGAATGACTTCTGCATGCGTGAGAGCTGGATAGTACCACTCTTCAAATTCAAAAGTCAGAGTATTCAGCTTTCAATTGGGAAGAACAGGGAAATAATGGTGACGTACTCTCTGGGGCGAGCTGGTGACAAAGGTGCAAGAGGTAAAGTACTTAGGATCAGTGTTCCAAAGCGACGGGGAGATAATTCGGATGTTACCCATAGAATCCGAAGGGGGATGGTTGAAGTGGAGACAGGAATTTTTACAGGGCAGTGGTTGGGCTAACTACGTTATATGGATCAGTGTTGGGCAGTGAGGAACAACCACGTAAATAGAATGCAAGTAGCCTAGATGTCAATGCTGCGGTACATGAGAGGGATGTCAAGCGCCTGGGGGCAAGTAGCCTGGGGCGGAAAAAGTGAGGGAGAGTAGAGTGAGGTGGTATGCGAATAGGGGAGGAGGAGCTTTTTAAGTCCATTACAGGAATAATAGTTGTTGGAAGGACCCGAGAAGGGGGAGATCAAAACAGACGTGGGAACAGGTTGTCCGTATGGATATGGTACTGTGAGGTGTACGGGGACATGGTAGAAGATAGGCGAGGGTGGAAGGCTAGAACCTGCAGACCTGACCCTGCAACAGAGGATGATGATGAACTATCTTGGTGAACTATTAAAATTGCATTGCTGGGGCCGTCTAGGTTACAATCGAACTATATATTAACCTTCCGTCCACAAGGTGACGATTTCTGGCACACACTACAAGGTGGGGTCTGTGATGACCCCAAAAAGACTTTTTGATTTTCAAGCCTTAAATATTCAGATTAAGGGCATTATTATGGATATTAAATTAAATACCATCCATATAAAGCTTTAGCAATGAAAATAATTTGGAAACATGCTGTAAAAATTCTATATTACCCAAGAAGACAAGACATAGTTTTCACCATACCCTTATCCCATCTATGACAGAGTCGGATCTGCAGGGTCTAGTCCTCCACTCCTGTCTATCTCCCACCAGGTCCCCATCCACCCCAGACACTGCCATATCCTTATGGACATCCTGCTCCCATTTCTGCCTTAGTAACCAGTGTTTCTGACCAGCCACCCATGTTGGTACTAACGTGGGTTGCATTGCTTAACCAGAAATAAAATATGCTGATTACTTAGGAGACCTGCCAACTTCCCTAGATAAGTAAGGAAAACATCGAAGAATAGGTACTCAAAGGTTGGTTAAGATTGGAGAAAGTGGTACATTTGTAGACACAATTTTGTAGGTCTGGGGTTTGCCGAGACCCCACCTTGTGGACGGAAGGTTAACTGATTTCAACCTTCGAAATATCTACAGTAAAGTTTTTTCCATCAAATTTAAGCAATAAAGCTCATAATCAAAATATAAACTTATCAGTTATCATTCATGATATTCGTTTAGGAAAAAATGCTGTCAGAGGAAGCAGCAAGAAATCAATTGTTGGTCCTTGAATTTCTTTCTGCTTTTGCCCTTTCACATTTCTGTCATCGTAAGCTTTTCCTTCTTTCATTATGTTGTGCAGACTGAGACTGGCGACTTGAAAATGTGAATATTTTTACATGGATCGTCAGGAATATTTTTAACAAAAGGATAAAATTTTTAATTTTTTTCGAAATCCTTCATTTTCCACGTTCTCATTGAAGGTGGAAAACTTACAGTCGAAATTTATATCATCCCATGGAATAGAGCATGATTACAGCTAGCAATGTAGTTGGCCTTTTGATAGACCAATAAAAGTTGGTAATAATTCGTATAATGTGCTTTTTTTCTCAAAAATCCTCAGACGCTCAATTTGCACTCACCAATTTTATGTAGGATGTCCAAAACACCTCTTACTAACTTCCCCATTCTTGCAGAGAAAACTGGCATTTCATCTAAAAGTTAATATAAAACGTAACTATTTTCCTTCGTTACATTCTTCTTTGCTATTTACAGCAGTCTAATGGGTCCTTTCTTCTTAAAATAATCAACTAACTTCCACAATGCGCTGCAGGTGCAACAGCATGACACAAACAAGATTCAATAACCACCTGATAATCACAGTAAAATTTAATATTAGTAATTCCATAAGGTTTTTAAGTTTTTTTTTTTTCAACTGACTTTGGTTGATTATAATCATGGCCTATTTCAAAAGTGGAACATTTTAATATTGCAGACCCTGTTTATTATTAGGTATCCTGATTTTATTTTCCTTCCTTTTTTGTTATCGTACGTGTCATAGATGTATACAAGATATTAAAAATTCCTCGTCGCCTAGCAATAGATTAAACCACAGCTTGTTGAACAGTATTAACCAAAAGTGTTCAATATTAGGGACTACTCAGCAGTAACGCACCAAATTATATCCAGATTATTACCTATTCGTAATTCCTATTTTGGTAGATCTATTGGTACAGAGAACAGTCGTCTCTTGAGCTCAGAATAAACAGATTATAACCTGACCAAGGTTGGTAATTTTCTCTCTCATAAAGGGAATACCATAAGTGTACCCTGGAAACAGATAAGAAACAGGTGTGCAATTTCATCATCGGTCACCCATAGTCCCTGGACAGTAACACCTGAACGTTGAATGCTTATGGCAATCGTTTCATTACTGAAAAATTGCAACCTGAGTTTGCTTTGTTTTGAAATTCAGCGATTTTTTGTACGTAAAAGATTGTTCGAGGCATCTTCTTTTAAAAGATTAGTCTCACTTTAGAATTAGGCTAAACATAATTGGTGCCTCAAGGGAAGAAGTGTTTCGGTACTGTCTGTTCTTTGATTTAAATACACACTAGTTTCAGTAAGGCGTCTGACGTCAAATGTAGCTTAACGTCACTTGCATTCTTGTACGTATTTCAATCTCTTCTGGACACAAATTGGATTGTCAGAGTCTACATTCCCGTTGAACACGGAACTGGTGTGAATCCCTGATATGTACAATGCCACCTGCCCGTCAAAGAACCCTTCTTACGTGGAGTAAAATATACGTGTGGTTTAGCAAAATTTCCAGGTGTAGGATCCCTCCACCCTGGCGTGGCCCTGCTAGTGTTGTATAGGACCTCACTTGCACGCACATGGACATATATATACGCGGGCAGTTCTATGGGTAAACTTAAAATGGACTCGTCAGATCCTGACCCTGAAACCCCAGACCTCGACAATTGTAACTGTTACTGGAGATAATCCATGCTAAAAGGTGCCTGCCACATTAGTGACAGTAAGGCATTTCAAATGAAATGAAAATACACGAAAGCAAAACATCAAACACAAATCCTTTTCTAACCTGTGGGAGGATCGGATCCCCGTTTTGTACAGCCGACTGCCAACGTTATTTTCGGCATTTTTCATTCTTGGGACACTTTTCCACTGCAGACCCAATTGTTGCAGTTTGTTGGTGTTTTAAGCCCCTTCAACTACAAGGTCATTAGAGCCCCGTCCACAGCATAGTTCTTATGCAGAGACTGCACGGACACTACACTAATGCGATGATTTGTGGGTATTAGCAGTACCCAGTTTTCCCAAGAGGCAACCCATGTTAGCACTAGCTCGGTTGGGCTGCTTAACTTCAGTGATCAGACGAGAACTGGTGTGTCCAGCGCAATTTGCCGCTCCCTGCCAACCCAAGGAGGCGAGCTTCTACACCTGGAAATTTTGCCGTTTTGCGTTTTGTATGCAACTCATGCACGCTATGCAAGACATGTCTTTACTTCCTATCCGGAGAAATGCGCACTGGGGACCCCTCTCTCGCCCAAAGGAATCACTGACTCAGTAGTCGAGAGAAATCAAAGTATGTGAGAAGGTGGCGTGGACATCTTTCTTTGCGACGTAATAAATAACGTAACGTAGCGTTTTTCAGCCAAGTTGCGTTGGACACACCAGTTCCCGTAGGATCACTGAAGTTAAGCAGTGCAAGCCCACGTCAATATCAATATGGGTGGTTGGTAAAGAACATTGGGCGCTGCAAATTTCCCCTTTCCTTCGTCCTCTTCACCTTCCTCCTCATCTCCCGCGAGCAACCTCCTAAGGGTTCGTCCTGTTATGGCTGCTTGGCTTTCTCCCCGACCCATAAATCTAATCCAGTAACAGTTTAATTTAGTTTCAACAGTTGCAACTAAAAGCAGTGTAATGATAGATCGGTTAAATCGAGAGTTATCGAGTAACATCATAAATGTTGACGTTCAGTTTCATTTCTGAAACTGAATTGGGATTTTCTAATCCATAAACATTTTGATGAGTCTCATGTTTGGTCCAGGCTCTGGTCTCACTTCCAGACGATAATTCACCCACACTAATGACTAAAATTGTGACATTCTTCGCCAATATTTACGATGGAATATTTAGAATGTGTCAAGTGTGATTCTATATAAATACTGTAATTTATTACTGATTCGAAAGAGCGTCAAGTATTCTAATTAATTACATGTGCATCTAACCACATGATATTTCAGACATCAGTGATGATAAATGCTATGCAATCAGGTCAGTAGGATAATGATTGATAGCACCATAACCTTTCTGGACATTCAGAAAGTAAGAGAGATTTATTAAGAACCACGTACTGGATCCAAATGACTTAAACGATCATTGGCGTGTAAAATATCCATTAATTTCCGCCACATACGACCAGAGTGCAGCAAGCTAATTTCCGACCATCAATCCACTTCTTGGTATGAATTTCGATTTGAGATCTCCGTAATAAATACTACTCATTAGTGGTCAGTATATACTGATAGTCTAATAAATTAACAAAAATCAGCTAATAATGAAATTAATGAGTTCATTCCAAATCTTTAGAGTTTAAAATTGCTGTTGAATTAACTCTTTCCGTTTAAAGTAAATAAAACTTGACATTGCAGATATACAGCAGGTTTATATATGAACCTTTCATAGATTGATGATTACTTCATTTTCTGAATTTGTGTAATAGATGGCTTGCGTTATGGTCATTTCAAGTTGTCCACTCGTATGGCCCTTTGAGAACATCACAAAAGGACACGGTGTGTCCAAGGCAATCCGCTCTCCACTTTATTCATAAAGGTGACTTTAATATAACTGTGTGGATCGTCCTACAGTATATACCAGTTGCAGGTATAATAAATTATGCATTATCGGTTTCTTCAAAAAGTGAACATTTGACGGACGAGTATTCTAGGTGTTAGCCTGCTTGCCCAATGCTGTCTTAACAGAATTATGGGCCCCTGGGCAAACCACTCACATCCACATGGCACTTGCCATCCACAGATTTGCATGGCGCCCCGGCAACTGCCCTGCAGGCGCATACGTTAAGGCGGCTTTCACACCAAAGATGCAAGAGACAAGACATGTGCCTCCTGGATGCAGGAGGCATTAGTGTCTTTTTCTTGGAGAAACATGCTTCACACCAAAGAGGCATATGCAGCCTCCATCTTCTGTCTGCTTCTACCTGACAGATATATAGAAATCAGAATAAAAATAATTTTTTTTATTAATATTCTATATTTTTTTATGAATTTGATCTGTTCGTTGGTGTTTTAGGGCCCTTCCCACTTCTAACGCAGAGTACACAGACACTACACTAATGTGACGATTTTTGACTATAACTGGTACCCAGCTTTCCCGCTCCCAAAAGGCCACCCATGTCAGTACTAACTGGTGTCCAAATCACTAAGCTGTTCCCCACCTTTTCTTTATGAAAGGGGCCCTTCCATGCTCGCACATGCGCATCCTGGTTGCAATAAGATGCAGTGTCATACAGTGCCTGGTACTCTTCGAAGGCAGCAATAAATGTTGTGTCACATTGTTGATTGTGAGGTAACATGTTTCGGATTCATCCCTCCCTACACATTGGAAAGCGCATGTGCTAATTCAGATTTTCATTGATTTGTTAGTGTTTAAGGGTCCTTCAACCACAAGGTTCATTAGAGCCCCGTCCACTGCATAGTTCTAATGCGGTCTGCACAGACCCTACGCTGTTGCAATGATTTTTGGGTATTTGCAGTACCCGGTGTTCTCACGCGAACACCCATGTCAGTACTAACTGGGTGCGTTGCTTAACCTCGGTGATCAGGCAAGAACTGGTGTGTTCAACGCAATAGAGCAAATCTTCTAATACAGGGGAATCACACGCTGACCAAAGAGGCAGGAAGCATAAAACCAACCAACCGGTTTTCAAGGAACATGTGCCTCATGCTTCCAGGACGTAAGATGCACATGTCATTTCGGTGTGAAAGACGTCGTCGCTTTATATGTGTTGGTGTTCGAAGACGCATGCCTCCTGCATCCAGGAGGCACATGTCTTGTCTCTTGCATCTTTGGTGTGAAAGCCGCCTAAGACGGCACTGCCCTTGCCTGGTTAATTCACACTTCGCTAAAGCCATGCTTAGGACCGTCTGACAAGAATGGTCCCATGCAGAGGCTTTTGTCACATCTGCATAATATTCAACCTCATTTTGAATTATATGGGGATGGACCATGACTTTTATTTATAATATGTCTTGTACCAAAGAGCTGTACTGTAGATGTGGCCCTGAATGAGAGTTTAAGGCCCAGTGCACACATACGAATTTTGCTCGTGCGGGTGCCGCAGGGACACCGCAGCAATTCAATGCATACATGCGGTGAAATGTCGTCAGTACATGTTTGGCAACTGTCCAGAAGGCCGTGCCCTTTTTGCCTACCAAATCGCAAAACTAATAAACCGCACGGATGTGAGCACCACCGCAGCGGTGCCGGAGGTATGTGTGCAATTCCGGATTGCAACTAATGTATCACATGCCGCAATTACGAGGCCGCACGAGTAAAAAAATCGCATGTGTGCACCCAGTGCCGTAACGAGGGCTTGGCGAAGAAGGCGGCCGCCACGGGAGCAAAATGGTTTGGGGCGCAAAATTTTTAAGGTTTTTCCCATTATTGCGTTACGGGGAGGCGCAAGTTAGACACTTGCCACAGGCGCTTCATGCCCCCTTTACGGCTCTGTGTGCACCGGGCCTAATTGCTGTTTTTAGTGCTGAAATGTTATGAATTCTACGTTCTGTACTCGTATGCACGACTTGTATCAATTCGTCGTCACCCGCGAGCAGTCTCCTAAGGGTTCGGCCTGTTATGGCTGCTTGGCTTACTCCCCAACCCGTTAGCCTAACATAGTAGTGAAATGTATTGCATGTAACTGTCGTTTTATGACATTTATTTGATAATATTTCAAAGGTACATTTCTTAGTTACATTTATTTGTGCATGAACGTACACAATTTTATTGATTTGCACTTGATCTCCCGCAGATACAAATTACATTGGAAAAATAAATTTTAGATGGAGTTAGTTGATGAAACTCATAAGTGATTAAGGCCCTGTCGTCTCAAATAAACAAATTGATATTAATTCTTAATAAAATTCCCTAAATTTAAATTTACTTTATCGACTTCAACAACTACCATGGGGATATTTATAAAGGAAAGAGACCAAGAGGCAAGGGAAAATATTAAGTTACTGGAAATTTCAATTAAATTAATTAAATGATTTATGTGATTAAAATGTATAGTTTCAGGCGTTGTTACCGTTCAGCCCACGTTTGCAAAACATTTCTACGTTGTATGATGTTCATTTACTAATTGGTATATATATATTTTTTTCTTAGATATATGCCAAGGTGATGAATTCAGTGGACCACGATTTATAAGTGAGCCCCCGGTGAGATTCGACTTTTCTAATTCGACTGTTGCAAATATTGACTGCATTGCTGAAGGCAATCCTCCACCGATCATTTCCTGGATTACCATAGATGGAAGTCCTGTTCAAAATGTGCCCGGATTACGCTACGTTAATATCAATGGATCATTAGTGTTTTCTGCTTTTAAGGCTGAAGATTATAAACAGCACATTCACGCCACAGTTTACCAGTGCGTTGCGTCATCCCCCATAGGAATTATTAAAAGTAGACCCGTTCACGTCAGAGCAGGTAAGTAATTTTATTGTAGTAAACATTTCGGATCCCAAGAGGATTCTATTGTCGACACGTTAAGTAGAAAAGTGAGATACGTACAGTATATTGTGAAAGATATGCTGCACTAATTACTGTATGTCTTGAGGGTTTGAAATTCTTCTATGTGCATAATACACGCCATGATAGTCAGGCGCGGATCCAAGGGGGGTTTTGGGGGTTGCAACCCTCCCCCCCCTAAATTTTGGGTCGACATTGACACTGACAAATGAAAATTGCGTTTCCAACCGCTGCCTATGGCTCAACCCCCCCCCCCCACCTGAAGAAAATCCTGGATCCGCCACTGATAGTTGTTAACAAAATTTTGATCAAGGGCATGCCGACAGTGTGCATAGAAGAAGGATATAGTGCAGAATATGCATGATGGTTCAATAGCCAGGATAAAGGACTACGTGGGGAAATAATGACTTGGGGTGCATCAAGGTACAGCACTAAGTCCATTCCTTTTTATTCTGGTTATGGTGGTGAGCTCCTGATTGGCGTGGGGAAATTGGCCCCACAGTGTATGGCTTTTGCGGACTATGTAGGAAAACTTACTAATTAGAAAAAGGGGTTGAAGGTTGACTTGAAGAATGCAGAGCAGCACATAGCTTTTATTTGGGTAGGACAGCGAAAAAATAATGGTGACATACTCTCTGGGTGCGAGGTGGTAACAAAGGTGCAATGATCCAGAGCAATGCGGAAATCGACTCTGATGCAACTCATATGATCAATGGGGATTTTGATGAAAGGGAAGTTTTACAAGGCAGTGATTAGAGCAGCTATGCTATATAGATTGGAGTGTTGGGTTGTTGTTGGTGTTTTAGGGTCCTTCAACTATAAAGGTCATTAGAGCCCCGTCCACAGCATTGTTCTTATGCAGAGACTGCACAGACAATATACTAATGCGACGAATTTTGGGTATTAGCAATAACCAGTTTTCCCAAGCGGACACCCATGTCAGTACTAGCTGGGGTTGCGCTGCTTATCTTCAGTGATCAGACGAGAACTGGTGTGTCCAACGCAATTTGCCGCTCCCAGAGTGTTGGTCAATGAGGAAGAGCCACGTGAATACAATGCTGCGGTACATGAGTGAGGTGTAGGGAGCAGATAAAATTAGGAATAAGTATCACAAGTAGTTTGGGGTGGGGTGCCGGGAAAAGGGTGAGAAAGAATAGATTGAGGTGATACGGGCACGTGAGGAAAAGAGGAGAGGAGGAACTCGTTAAGTCCATTACGGGAATGAAGGTTGTTGCATTCCCGTATTCCGGTGTTCAGGGGTAGTGGAAGACCAAAGCAAGGTGGGAACAGTCTATGCGCATGGATATGGTAGCATGTGGGGTGACGGGGACTTGGTGGGAGATCAAGGAGGGACCCGCGGGCTGGGTAAGGGAATGGTAATTATGATGGTGCGTGTCGCCAAATAAAGTTCTGTAGACAGGCGATGGACAAAACTAGTGTGGCCCAAAGTTTTGTGGCAACAAATCAACTCTGTCCCACCCGGATGAATGCTGCATCAACCGGCATTATTAAATGTAGTAGAGCAGGGTTGTCAAACTTCTCTGGTATTGTGCGAGCGGCTGTATTGCATTGGGCACATCAGTTCTCGTTTGAACTCAATCCCAGATAGTACTGACATGGATGGCCGCTTGGGAACACTGGGTACTGCTAATACCCAAATCATCGTAACAATGGGATCACGTCAATTTGGCGCATGACAATTTGGCGTAGTCAATTTGGCGTACATACAAATTCGACGCATGACAATTTGGCGTACGTAAAATTTGGCGTATATACAAATTTGGCGTACATACCGATCTCCTGGGTGCAAACATTTGTTCAAAATTGCAACTGTCATGACCAGTGGCGGATCCAGGATTTTTGTCGCGGGGGGGGGGGGGGGGGGGGGGTGGCAAAGGGGGGGGGGGTTGAGCTAATACAGGAGGGTTGAGCTAGACCTCACATATTATGCAAATGTAAGATTATATGTGCATAGGGGGGATTGCAACTCCAAAAACCCCATCCTAGATCCGCGCGTGGTCATAACAGTCATTGCAACGGTCCCGTATAACACAGTTGGGTTTGTTTGTTTGTGTTTTAGGGCCCATCGACTTCAAAGGCCATTAGGGCCCTATAACACAGTTATGGTAGGCATTCATTGTTCTATTACCTTGCAATGACTGTTGTTATGACCGTTGCAATTTTGAACAAATTTGGGCACCCAAGAGATCGGTATGTACGCCAAATTTGTATGTACGCCAAATTGTCATGTGCCAAATTGACGTAGACCCCGTAACAATGTAGTATTTGTTAAGTCTCTGCAATAGAACTACGCAGTGGACGGGGCTGTAATGACCAATGCAGTTGAAGTATCAGTATACAGTATTGTGCTAATCTGAACAAGGCTTGGCCCCAATTAGTTCGGAATAGCAAAGTTCTGAAATCTCTTGGATTGCAAAGTTTACCTTCAGGGGAGGTTTTGATGTCTTGTACCTGTTCGTTACCATTAGCAACCCAGTACCTATGACACATGATCCTTGTATCAGTTTGTGGTAGAACCCCCTACATTATTAATATGGTTGCATTTATTCTTTATTTCGTTCAACTTTATTTGCATGCCTGTTATTTTCCAATCAGTTTTCAACATTTCTCTTTCCTCACTGCTCATAGTCAACTCTTTCTTGAAATGTTCTTTCAATTCACAGGTGTCAAATGCGCATTTTGGCAATGTTCGTTGTACCGTTTTCAGCAGGTGTTGATTCCCTCTAAGGGATTGAGAGCATTGATTAAGCATAGACAAGCAGAGAGCCATAAATAATTAAAGTACCGACGACGACAACAACAACACGCAGATTCAGGAAAGATTGTTGACAGATATGGGTTTCTGAACAACTGGGAATTGAGACACAGATGGTAGTTCGCTGAACATGTGATCATATTTGTTATCCTTGGGTTCTGCAGTGAATGTTCGAGGTTACTATTCTTGTCCACGTAAGCAATTGACGACCAACGTGAAACCCC
Organism: Trigoniulus corallinus; assembly: GCA_013389805.1. NCBI lineage: Eukaryota > Metazoa > Arthropoda > Diplopoda > Spirobolida > Trigoniulidae > Trigoniulus > Trigoniulus corallinus. The sequence goes on along the minus strand of JAAFCE010009126.1, from coordinate 21,200,804 downwards.
ATAGGATTTTTTGCTGTATATATAACAGTATATACATACTTTATGGAAATGTTACTAGAAAAAGATTTATTGTCAGTATGTCACTTCAGAAACAAAATTTGATCCACGTATGAGGCAAAAAAATCCCCATCTGCATTAATGGGATATTAAGCAAACCAAAACTGAGCTGTCAGTCAAGGAAATGTTATTAGTGTTAACATTTTAAAAGCTGTTTCCGCTCTCTACAAGCTGTTAGGCAATTGTGGAGAACCTAATGTCCGTCTGTGAGGTTGCACACTGAATCAATTAGGGACCTATAGTCAGTAAGCAGTAGCAGGAAGTAACTGAAGGACTTGATCATAATCGAGTTAGCAGATTCAGATTAATAGTTGGCCACACTGTCTAAGAAATTCACTCCCTTCTTAATCTGGTCAACTCTGTAGAAGAGCTGTCTGTAGCTCATCGTGAACGATGCAGGCCCAATGAATTCTTGCATGATCCTAAATGGCAGCTGTTGAACGGTTACAGCAAAAGACGCTTCCTCATTCAGCAAAATGTATTCATCATGTAGTAGATGTACGTTGCCCTCCAGTCCTTCACTGGACATGTGGACATTGGGCTAAAGAGACTCTCTCAGTTCCCAATTATTAGACCATTGAACCGCCAAGGAACCTGAAGCATAACATCTAATCTGCCATATATTGCATACCGTCTATAATGGCACCTTCTTGCAGAAACTTCCTCACATCATCCTCACTAAGAGAATTCCATTGTCGAATGACCCTTAGAAGAAAAGACCAGTAATATGAGTCTGTTCGTGCTCTGATCTCATTCAATTTGAATGGATGATCATTTCCCCCCTATAGTCTGCAAGGGATAAGTTTCCACCTGGAGTACCCTTGCTTGCTAGAGATGCTCAAGATCGAATAACAGTGCACCCAAATCAAAAATGGTCCGTGGTAGTGTATTACATCCAGGTTTCAAGGGAAGAAAATGTGAAGTGAAAAATCAAATTTATATCTAAATTCAATGGGAGCCGTCTTTCCAAAAGATTGATTTTGATATTTGACGCGACGTTAGAATATATGTCAATTTTGTCAGAAGGAATAAACCAGCTATCAAGGAACACGTTATTCTTGATGTTGAAGCTATCAATCTCATCGTTCACTCCCAAAGAGGACCACTTCCGGTGTGCTAAATGCCCTCTTATGCAGCACATTTTACAATGTACTTTACTGATGAGTTTCAATCCGCAGCTACATTTTGGTCGAGGCTGGTGACTGCATTCAGGGCGAGATGGAAGCCCCAGGTGCGTTTTATGATGGATGTGGTGGCGGCCATGCCGTGGTCTCACTCATGCTTCAGGTTCCTTCGGGGTTCAATGGTTTAGTAATTAGGAATGAGAGTTATTCTCTCCACTGCCAATTTGGCCTATCAGGGCTGCTTGCAGTGTATACAATACATTATATCAAATGCGAGAACCCTTTCACTTTAAAGAAAAAATATACTCCTACTTGTAGATCAGCGATATTCCCAGGTGTAGGAGCATACTTCTCAGAGAACCTATAAATTAATTTCATAGATAACAGGCCCTGAAACTTCGGTGGCTTAATAGTTAAGTGACTGACTTCGCTTGCATCGAGCCTGGTAGAGACAGAAGCCCAAATGCCGCCTTTAGCCGGCGAATATGCGAGCTACAATCTCCGTGGCGTTTTCTCCGTGAAAACAGCCTACCTCTGGCCTCAGTAGAAAAACAGTGCTCCCACCAATTGTTTGTTTGTTGGTGTTTTAGGGCCCTTCAACTACAAGGTCATTAGATCCCCGACCACAGCATAGTTCTTATGCAGAGACTGCACAGACACTACACTAATGCGACGATTTTGGATAGTAGCGGTACCCAGTTTTCCCAAGCGGCTACCCATGTCACTACAAACTGGGGTTGTGTTGGTTAACATCAGTGATCAGACGAGAACTGGTGTGTCCAACGCAATTCGCCGCTCCCTGCTCCCACAAAGAAACTAGCGTAAGGTAACCAACTGCTTAAAATTACCGCCCAGCAATTTACCAGCGCATTCTCGGTTAGAATCTCCAAACCCTTTTCCCGCCTAAGGCAGATTCGGGTACCCATCTTATCTCTCGGAATGGACACAAATGTGATATATTATACCGTGTTTCACCGGAGCCGTCTGCCAACCAAAGTTACAACCTTTATGCTTACCGTAATTATTCTAATAAACGGCGCCCTCCAATAACCGGCGCACCTTTCAGCTGAAAAAAAAATAAACGGTGCGCCGTTTATTTCAAAACTCTCTGGAAGTGATTGTGCAAGTTAACTTGAATTTTTTTAATGATTAACCCTTTAATGCTACACAGGGGTACTGGTATCATCATCATCATCACACCCTTATCCAGCCTGTGGCAGGGTTGGGTCCGTCGGTCCATTGAATATGCTATGACTGGGAACACCCCAGCCAGGCGTCTGGAACCCGCAGGAATATTGGCTGGTTGTCTGTGTGGGGATGCCGGCCTACCACACTGTTCCAACACCACATTTTACAACCAAAATATAAATTTTGGCAGGTAAATTAATGCTTTGTCAGTTTTAATATTGCATGGTGTCTGACCTATTGCACAACAACTATACTGCAAAAAGGAATCAGGCTCATGCCTGAACAGAGATACTGGTGCACCCCAGGGTTTTTCTTCCTCCTCTCTGTTCTGTGGGTGATCCTGGTGCAATGCGATTGACAGTATTTTCACATGATAGGTTGAACTTCCTAATAAGTCACAGTCGTGTAAACTAAGCTTTAGTGCAGATATTGTTGAAAGAAAAGTTTCAAAGAGAAAGTATTCTTTAGCATTTGAATTGTTGGCAATTTCTGCAGTGGAGAATGATAGTAATCGTCCTGTGGCTAAACCTCTACAGTTATCTGAATCTAGGGTAAGGATTTAAAATTTAAATGAACCATTGATTATTTTTCTCAATTTCATTTTGCTAATAAATTCAGATGCGAGAGTGGCATCAGCAAAAATCAAAATTAATGAAATCAACTTGTCCGGCTAAAAAGTTTCCATTTATAAATTGGAAAGAATAATAAATGGCGCCCTTTAATAAACGGCGCAACAAAAAGGCCTTTGAAAAAATAAACGGCGCGCTGTTTATTAGAATAATTACGGTATTTATCGTCGGTCTACTGTTCGTTGGTGGGCTCTTACACCTGAAAATTTTGCCTCCTCTACCCATTGCATAGTACAGACCAGTGTTTTGGGGGAACCCTATCCCACCTTTAGAAAAGTATATCTTGCCGCTGCTAACGAATTTTCATTTTGACCCGAGGAACCCTCAGAAATGCATTGTGGAACCCTGGGGTTCCGCGGAACACAGTTTGAAGAACTCTGGTACAGTGCGTTCTTTTACGTGCCAATGACATCGTAAACCACACGGGACCTCGGTTTTACATCTCATCTGGTGGGAGGTGCACGGGTCTTAGCTCGTTCTTGATTCTGGCGGAATAAATGTGTAGACCAATGGCGGGGGGGGGGGAGATTTAAAATGATGGCAAACCAACGTTAAATACGGAGATTAGCTTTTCCGGCCTCTGACAGGCAGGTGGTAGGACTTATTTAGAAGGTATATTTGCATTCATGGACGTCTGCAGAACGTTGCCTAGAAGAGGACAAAGCTTTAAGAAAATGTTTTTCTTCGAATTTCCAATTTACGTCTTTTTTCGATCTCAGGGGACTTAGGGGAGCAAGTGTGCTAGTTTGCTCAAATTTTATCGATATTAGATATATAAATCAATTGGGTAAATAGCTGGATATTGTGATCATTTTTCTTACTTTTAAATACTTGCGGCAAAGTATTTGCAGTTTAGAAAGACAAAGAGGCGAAAAAGTGAAGCATCCTCATCTCATTGATGTATAAATTTTTATGTAATTTTATTCGTTTCTCGTTTGGAAACCAAAACGAATATTTCACAGTAGCGATGGTAATTTCTCTGATGCACGCTAAGAAAATTGTGAATGGAGGAATTTAAAAATGAATAAGCCTCATGAGTTTTCCGTAAATGTAGAATCGGTACTGTTACAGCTTTTGATGATTTGGATCTCGATTTTACTTCTCCGATTTTGGTGGTGGTAGTTGCTTTCTGCATTACCTCCTAAGGTAACTTTTTAAATTTCTCTGCTCTGAACCTGAAAACCCCTCTTCTTTCCAATGTGCAGAATATTTAACTCGATGATCTATCTCCAAGGACTACATCTGAGGTTCTTAAATTCAGATGTTAACGAGAAATACTCCTCTTGGGGTTGTTTTTCTTTGGCCTGTATTGAATCTACCAATAAATGAAGGAATCATTAAATTTCAATTTCTCTTTCACTGGTGTACAATTCTTAACGTAGATGAGAAACCCAAAATGTTAGATGATTACTTCGGTAGTACATTAAATTATAATGTTGATGACTACTTTATAGAAACTGGGTTTCTTTTATGGTATATGCAATGTAATTTTGGTTGAAGTCAAGTGTACATTCAAAATGTTGTGGGCACATTGCAGCTAATACATGTAAATTATAATTTACTTGCCAACCAATGGAAGAAAATTGAGAAAGAATTTGCTCTGCGATTATTGCATTTCGTACAAGATCTAGTCCAAAATGAGGCTTTTCTATATTAATAGATGTTATAGCAGTAAGAGGTGTTGTAACAGTAACTGTCATCTAAATTGGCTATTCTCGCGACACTTTCCGCACACTATAATTTAATTTCACATTGGTTTACCGCAGTGTTTCACTTCAGCATCATGTGAATAGCATAATGAATCAAAAGACACTTGGCTTTTTTGGAAAACTTTTGATGTATGGCTTTTGTAATCACTGTGGGGAAGACGTGAGAAACTAGGGCATTGATTGATCGACTGGAACACTGCGGTATATTGTTGGAGACGAAAAAAAATGTTCGGATGCCAAATGTGATGAATTTTCATCTATTATTGACTTTGGAAGTCTTCTGTTGGTATTTTCAAAGAGACCATTGCTAACTTCGATCTTTTGTTCGTAATCCTCAACTAACAATGGATATTTAAATGTCGATCACGACTTTTTCTAACCAACTTCTAGGCAATCCAATGAGCCCAATTGCTGCAGCATCTGCCACTTGCTCTGAAGGTACCGAGGGTCGCTTCAACCTAGATTCATTTGCTTGTTTCTGATGAGAGAGCTAAAGATGCTAATTTTCGTATGAAGGAAGAGGGGACGGAGTCTCGGGTGTTATCAGCTCTTTCACTTATAGCATTGGTTGCCAAAGTGGTCGGTACCGACTCTCAGGGCGTCGCGTCAGTGAGAAATATTTTTGCCACACTCTCAAAGGGGTCGACAAGATAAAAAATTTGGCAACCTGTGAAATTCACATGGTGTCAAACACATGGCCGTGGCTCAATAACAAAGACGTCTTTGTGCTAATTTTTCAGAGGGCCTCTTTTGTTTGTGGCTCGCAGGCTCTTTAAGACCCCACCTTGGTTCTAGGGTCGATACTAGGCCGAGGTGGGTGGTTTCTTTTGGACGAGAGAGATGCCCCGTGTTCGCCTTCCTTCAGTTGGCAGTAAAACTTAGGTCCCTTGTGGTGTAGGATGGCATTTGCACGTAAAAGGACGCAACCGATAAATGAACCAAAATTTCTAGGTATAGGAGGTCGTCCCCTGGCGTAGCTGGAACTCCCCAACGAAGAGCACATCGACGTTACATAGGGGTTTCAGCTTTGGTCGGCAACCGGCTGCGGAAAAACACTGTGGATATATCACCATTGTGTCCATCTTGAGCAGCGATTCTCAACCTTTTTTCGTCACGGCACACTTTTAATAACTTAAAAATTTGGCGGAGTACTAACAACGACGAATTTAGGGGCACACAAACGCCAAAAGTTGTAACCTAGTCCTATGCAAAATCCCGCCTCGGTGGCGCAGTGGGTAGCACGCTCGGTAACTTGGTCAGTAGTTCGAGGTTCAATACTGGACCGATTCGGATTGGCCCCGAGAGAGGCCCCCAGTGTGCCTTCTTTCGGATGAGAAGTAAAACTGAGGTCGCATGCGGTGTACTATGGGATTTGTACCTTAAAGAACCCTTTCTACTAAGCAACGGGCCGATGACGTCAATTTCGAGGTGTAGGAGCTCACCCTTTGGCGTCCGTGGAATTGCTTGATTATTGGATGTAATTGGAATTATTGGAAGAATTGGGATTATTGGAATGCCCCAACCAATAGTATACCGACGATAAATAAGCATAGGGGTTGCAGCTTTGGTCGGCAACCGGCTGTGGCAAAGAACTGTCTAATATATCGCCCCTGTGTCTATTGAGAGGGACAAGATGGGAACCCGACCCTGCAGTAGGCAGGAAAAGAGTTGGGAGTTACGTTGTAACCGAACCCTATGCACATCAAGCCTTGTTAGCCAGCAGTCAGACCTGGAATATTTATGCCCATTGGTTCATCTACTCCCTCGTAGGAGGGTAGAACCTCCTGAACGAACTACTTGGTTGACCTCACTTATGTATGGGTTTTCGCAACGGCGGCGGCACATTTCAAGAATCTCGCGTACAATGGCTGAGAATCGCTGAGCTAGAGACAAGATGGGTACCCGACCTCGCCATCAACGGGAGAAGGGTTAGGAGGTGCTGTTACCCGAATATGATGGCCTGTATCGTATATACATAAGTTTGACATAACTGTCATGCATCCAGTTATGTTGTTATACTGTCACGTGATTAATGAATCTTGTAATTGTTAGCAGCACTTTTTTTTAACTGAATAAATGAAAATTTCGTTGTAGACGCTAATTTTAAACGAAATTTCGTAATTTATTCCGATGTATATGTGCATGGAATAAAAAAACAAGCACGTAATACGACATACAGTATTAGGTTATTTCGCCACTTTAAGCGAGGAAAAGACATTTTCTTTATAGTACTTAGCACTTTAAACTTCTTTGTATACGTCACTTTTTATTTTCAGGAATTTAAGTCTAAGAAGTGATTCCTAAAGTGATCTTAAACAATCTCGTTAATAGGATTTTATTTATGTGCAGTTTGAAAACAGAATTTTCCTAGTGACAGTACAATCAATAAGCTGCTTTGGATGTTGATGGGGACCGTTAGGCAGGCACTTGTTAATTAGATTAATGATAGGTACTTGTTGAGGTGAAGATATTTTACAAATTGTAGAGAGGCGGATGGGAAGTTGAGTATTATAAAACTAAAGTAGATTTTGAGCATTCCACTAATAAAGGATTACTTTATTGATGACATTATGGACTCTAGAAGACAAGGGAAAAGACTGTGAAGCACAACGTGTAGTACAGAGCATCACAAGCTTTCACATACTTAAATATGAAAACCGTAGAAGTGCACGGTTTCAAATCATGTGTAACATGAAATCAAGCAGCCTCGCCTACGCCGGCTTTACAGATGCAATCAGACCTTTGATTTTTCTCTGTCTCATATACAAATCAGTGTTGTCGATGACAACGTTGAGAGTATTGAGGTTTTCAGCTGAGGTATTCTGCACGGAAAAAGGACAGACCTCAACAGGGGCGAGCACTTCAAAAGAAGTGCGCCCCAAACATTTTTAAATATTCACAATCCCTTAGTATATTTCTAACTAGCAATAACAATAGGTCCTCTACTGCTCCTTAGACAATGTCCCATCTTCAGTAGTTTAGAACAGTGGTTCTCAAAGGGTGTTCCACGGAACACTGATGTTTCATGAAACAACTTCGTGTTCCGCAAAAAAAAATTAATGCACAAATAAAACAATGAAGAGATACTCTGATGTGACCCGCAGAATCAATGGGGGAGCGGGTGACTGAAGTGGAGACAGGCAAGCGGATTCCTGCGTGATAGAAGGGTCCCAATCAAGCTGAAAGGGAAGTTCTACAGGACAGTGGTTAGACCAGCTATGCTATATGGATCAGAGTGCTGGGCAGTGAGAAAGAGCTACGTAAATAGAATGCGAGTAGTCGAGATACGAATGCTGTGGCACATGAGTGGCGTGTCGAGAGCTGATAGAATTAGGAATGGGCATATTACAGGTAGCCTGGGGTGGTGGAAATCGCAGAAAAAAATGAGGGAGAATAGACTGAGGGATAGGATAGGTCCTTGCCAGGAATGAAGGTGGTCAGTAGTACCCGGGGCAGGGGGAGACCGAAGCAGACGTGGGAACAGGTTGTCCGTAAGGATGTGTGGGGGGGACGGGGAACTGGAGGAGAGATAGATGGGGGTGGAGGGCTAGAACCCGTAGACCCGACCCTGCCACAGGCGGGATAAGGGTATGATGATGATGTAGTAAGTACCAAGTGTAGAAAGTGTACAACCTGCTTTAAAGTTTATGTTGAATTGTAAGTGTTCCGTGCTAGTAAAATGTCAGTTTAGTGTTCCCCGACTTCAAAAAGATTGAGAACCACTGGTTTAGAAAACTGCAGATTGGATTGGCAGCATAGTCCAGAAATGAGGATAACAATGCAAAAGTGCCTCCTTAGTTGCAAAGTTGAATCATGCCCCACTGAGGGGGGAGCAAAATTTCAAATACGTCTCAATTAACAGGGGCAACATGGCAGTCTAGATCAGTGGTGGTGAACCTTCTTTTTGAAGACGGGTCACAATGACATGAAAAAAAAAACAAAAAGTTGTCGGCAGGTCAGGTGCAAGTACTATTTAATTTTATCAATAAAAATAAATTATTATTACTAATGAATAACATTTATTAACGTACCAAATAGAGAACGTTATCATCATAATACCGTTATCCCGTCTGTGGCAGGGTCGGGTCTGCGGGCCCACTGAACATGATCTGACTGGGGGCTCCCCAGCCAGGCGTCTGGATCTCACAGGAATATTGGCTTGTTGTTTGTGGGGAGGGATGCCGGCCTATTCCACGTGTTCCAACACCGCATTATACGACCAAAATAAACATTTTGGGACGTAAGTTAATGCTTTGTTGGTTATAATATTGCTTGGTGTCTGACGAATTGCACAATAACAGTAAGCAACAGGGATATCCCAGACCGTATGCGGGTAGCAAATAGAGAATAAACCTTAAAATAATGCTGAAAACAAAACACATTCATTTTATGTAATACATTAGTATGAAATTTGACGTTGTTTATGATACGATAAACTAGATGTGATTCACGCTCAGGTCACTTAAAATTGCATGGTGTGTTACAGGTTCGCTACCACTGGTCTAGATGCATTAGGTCACCAGTAAATTTTGTGTTAGACCACGGGTGTCCAATTGTGAACAACATTCTAACTGCTAAGATTTTTTACCATTGTGCAGTTACCCTCCTTTGTAAGAAATTCTTGCTAATGAAGCTCTTAGTTCACAAGCAAGTCCTCAAGCTATTGTGCAAGGCAGTTAGAAAAATTCCTGGTGTAGGAGCTAGCCATCTAGCGTTAGTGAAGGAGAAAGGATCCAACAGAGAAATATAGATCGAAGACAAACAAGTAAAGGGAGAGTGCTGCATTTGTGTAAAATACCGTCCTACAGATCTCTCATGAGTTAAAATGGGTACCCGATCCTGCCATAGGTAGAAAGATTATTTATAATAAATGATTATGATTGCTATTTACCCCGCATAGTATCATGTCCTATCACTAGCCCTGTTTTCATTTTTGCCTTAACATACCTCCACTCGGTCTACTTCCCATCATCAACATTCTTGCCCTGCTGCTCCTCCATCAATTTGCTCTTGACGCGCATTTCTGCATACCTTGATCGTCGGCAGGACCAACTGCCCGACGATCAATGTATGCTGATTTCTTCACGATTGATATTAGGAAATGTCTGTTGATAATTATTGGATATTAAGTAAATGGGGTCATCTATTGATCAACAGAATTGTTATAACAGGTCGATATGTGACTAAATAATTTATTCTATCGTTCACTTTGAACACGAAAACCACCTCCGTAATGTGTTCCGGGATCGCATTACCTTGCCGCACCTCGGGAATTGACGTCCACTTGCCTGCACTCACCAGAATATCCCAAATCATTTTCGACTTGAAGGACAGATGAATGCCAAAAATATACCACCAACTAATCCTCGTGGGGCGACGAGCTTAGCTCTCTACAGGTAGCAGCAGTGCCAGAAATATCAAAAGGAAACTCATTTTATATCGAAGTGATATTGCTAACCAATCTTTCTGATAAACAGAATTTAAAGATCTTTATGACACCTGATACATATTTTTCGCAATTCAATTAGGGTTGAAAAAAATGCTTTTAACTGAAATTAATTCAGGGCATCACATGCTGCATAGAAAGGCAATGTTTTAATGACCAAACAGTGAAATATATAGATTCAGAAAGGGCAAACCTGAGAAATGATGTGTGAATTTATGTGCAGTTAGAGATACCATATTTGGGATATTATCGCCCGTTTCTTCTGATAAGATCTATGAGAAATTGGAGAGGGCAATTGCATTTTCCGCAGTATGGATGACCACCATAATACCCAAATTGATGATGGTATAAATGAAAGACATCGGAAACTACATCCAATCAGGGAAATGGTTTTAGTACAAGTTGGATAAAGAAAGGAGAATGGAAGATAGATATCTAAAAGCCACGTAAAAGCATAAAATTAATGCCCTTGTAAGATCATTAAATTAGGGTAGGGTCAATATCATGGCAGTAGTAAAGGCGCTCAAACCATACCACGGGCTTCTAATCTGCTTTACAGTTGTGACCAACTATTGCAGAGTTTGGAAACAGTTTCGACTTAAAGTGACTCTGACAAATTTCCACTATGTATCGTGTGGAGTGAAATAATGATGTCATTTAGTAGCTTCATTCTTCAATCATCAGAGAGTGGTAATTATTGAGTCAAAATCTTTTAATCCCATGCTGGTCAAATATTTATATCTGTATACCTACAGCTTCTTATCTTTATCAGTCTCGAATATTTGGAGTTCGCCTCGGTTGCGCAGAGGGAGCGGCTGTAGTGTGTTGGACCAAGACCTCCTAAACAGAAGGCCTTCTCACTGATTCGTGACGTCACCCTAAGTAGTGCTAAGACCTACTGAAAATAATGATGAATGCTGACGCTTGCCCTTACAAAGCAATGAGATATTTATTAATAAAATATAAAATACATTTTAAATGCACATGTAAATATTGGTTTGACTGAATAGACAGCATGAAAATATTAATTTATTTTTAAATTTTTGTAAGCAACACATGCATTTAAAACACATATTTTAGTCCTTAATTTTCAATTTTAACCTCTTGTAGACTTCTTCCTCTCAATATTATTATTTTGATTTTTTCAATAGCTGTGCAAGTGTCTAAACCATTGGGAAGATTTGTTTATGTGTGGATTGTAGTGCTTCAATAGCATACTTATTAGAAAATTTTTAAAAGTAACTTCACATGAAAAGTCATAAAAGGAGGTTGTTGTTGCTTGTTAGGGTTTTAGGGCCCATTGACATCAATGGCTATTAGGACCTAGCAGGGATGGATCCAGAGGGGGAGCAATGCAGCAATTGTTCCCCCCTCAGTGCTTCAATGGGGTACATATTTCAATTGATGCATGATTCAACTTTGCAACTGATGAGACATTTTTGAATTCCCTATTCCCATTTCTACACTGCCAGTCCAATCTACAGTTGGCTAAACCACTGAAGATAGGACGTTGTCTAAAGGGCAGTAGAGGACCTATATAATATATGAAGACATGGTATGTATTCTAAAGGATTCTGAATATTTAAAAATATTTGGGGCACCCAATTTTTTTGAAGTGCTACCCCCTTGATCAGCCCCTGGGTACTCAAAAAGACATTCACCATGGAGGGAGAATATTCAGAGGGACAAGATGGGTACCCAACTCTACCATAGGCAGGAAAAGGGTTAGGAGCTTATGTATAGATGTTAGGCACAGAAGTATACAGAACATATCTAACCTAACATGTATACCTAACATCACTAATCTAACCTAACATATATGCCTAACACATCTCACCTAACATACTGTATATACCTAACATAACTAACCTAATCTAGGATACAGTATATAACCCAACATACCTAACTTTTCTACACCCTATGATTATTCTTTTCTTAAAATATAAATGCAACATCTTGGCTGCCATATTCTTAGTTTGAATGATATGCTTTGTGTAAAACATTAGTATAAACATAGTGTATCTAATTTATATAAGCCTATGGGTTCAATATTAAATCTGCTTATCATTCAATGCTTGGTCAATCTGGAAGCCTTTCTGTTACTAGCTATAATCCATTTTGTCACCATTTTGGGGTTTTTAAAAACTGAAGACATTAACTTTAGGTCCACTTCTGTAGTTTCCCTGGCATCCAGGCACAACACAATTATGTGGCACAATCCAAATTTTATATGATTTGCATTTGAAAATGATTTGACTTAAAAATTCAACTCCAATATCAATTTAAAAAAGACGCTTCAAATGCACACAATATGGTCGTTCACATAGTGTGCTAGCACTACTTTGTGTGATGTCACTAGCCAGTGACGTCACACTGCAAAGGCCTTGTTATCTAGGAGGCTTTGGTTGGACACATCAGTTCTCGTCTGATCACTGAAGTTAAGCAACGATGCGAAACACTGATGTGACGATTTTTAGGTATTAGCGGTACCCAGTTTTCCCAAGCGGCCACCCATGTTAGTGCTATCAGGAGTTGCGTTGCTTAACTTCAGTGATCAGACGATAACTGACAGAAGGGACAAATGATGTGACAGTGTTTTTCTAGAATGTGATGACTTGTACAATTATCCTATAACTGCCAATTAGTACAGTGAAACCTCTCTAATTGGTACCCCCGGGGGACCCAGTCAAAGTCTACCCATCAGAGGGGTGTACCCATAACAGGGGTAGTAATAGCCTATGGATGAAAAATCGGTGCTTGAAGAATTTGTACCAATATAAGGGGTGGACCCATAGAGAGGTTTTACTGTACAAGCCACAATGCTCCCATGGCCCTTTCACATCTTTGATAACACCCTCCTAACCGTCCTTTGAAATCCTCATTTGGCGGTGGTGTGTGTTGGCGTGTGTGAGGAGCTAAACATATCAATGGCTTTTATCCCATTAGGGCCAGATGCACTGTCCTCATGGGGTCCCGTCTTGAAATTCTCCATTAGACGACCCCACAAAACGATATTTTCCGGTGGTTGTTTTCAGTACATGGAACACGTTACCCTTTTATCTTAGATCTATCATATTTTCATGTTCTAATTTTTGGTGTATCTCGCCGTGCAAGCATTTCAAGAAGAATCTTTTAAAGTTTCTATTAGTGAATCATTGGTAGAATTAACTGGTTTTGTACTTTAAAGTATATTGATAATAAATAAATAAATAAAATGTTCTTATAGAATCTCCATCATCATTCCCGAGTTTGTCAAACGCGTACATTGCTGGTGAAGAAAAGAGTGCTGATCTCTCCTTGAGACGAATCTGTGTTTTTGAAGATCAACAGATAAGCACTCTAACTAATAAAGCAACTCCTAACCCCTTTTCCCGTCTATGGCAGGGTTGGGTACCCGTCTTGCCCCTCTGAATGGACACAAGGGCGATATATTGGTCATAGTTTTTTCTGCAGCCGGTTGCCAGCCAAAGCTGCAACCCCTACGCTTATTTATCGTCGGTCTAGTGTTCGTTGGGGAATGTTACCGACGCCAGGGGGCGAGCTCATACACCTGGAAATTTTGCCTCATCTACCCGTTGCATAGTAGAGAGTTGTTTTACGTGCAAGTGACATCGTGCACCAACACGGGACCTCGGTTTTACTTCTCATCCGAAGGAAGGCACACTCGCAGCCTCTCTCGCCCGAAAGAAGCCAACCCACCTCGGTCCAGTATCGAACTTAGAACTACTGACGCAGTTGCCGCTAACCACTACGCCACCGCGGCGGTAAGCACTCATCTAATGGAGATACAAAAGTCGAATTTGTTTGTTCTATTGGTGTTTTAGGGGCCCTTCAACTACAATGGTCATTAGAGAGCCGTCCGCAGCGTAATTTTACTGTAGTCTGCGCAGACATTACCCTGTTAGAAAGATTTTGGGCTTACCAGTGCTCAGTGTTCCCAAGCGATCATCCATGCCAGTACAATCTGGGGTTGCGTTGACGAAGGTTGGAAATAAAAATTCACTAAAAAATCTATTTAAATTGTCATTCATTGAGTTTCACCTCCATTGCGTGCCCATCATCGTAAGCAGGACTTAAATAATAAATGTAATCTAAATAGAAATGAAATACCCTAAATATAAACAAAAGGTAATGAATGATGAATGTACTCCAATTGTTTTCCTAACGCTGTAAGAGTCATAATTACTATGCCATCCAACCAAGAGGATATCTGTTGCTTTCTTGGGATCATGGTAACTGATGATAATCCACCTCGATTGCACGAAGTTAGCTGCGTACTCACCCATTGCACCAATGGTTCCAGATTTGTTGTTATGGGCTTATTCATCTGTTCCTGAGCAGAACACGCATTCTGGCGAATCTGTTCTTTCCACCTTGCGTAAGTAAGCGTGGAAGTACCAATGCCTAACCATGGTGATTGTCCTTCTGGGTCCTAATGACCTTTGTTGTCGATGGGCCCTAAAACACAAACAAACAACCAATGCCTACTGAAAAATTGGGTAACTTAGTTTGTAACTTCCCCATGAGTATTTCCGACCCCTGGTCTAATCCTGGATGAATTATGCAACGAGTAGATCGACAAAATTGCCCAGGCGTAAGAGCTTGCCTCTGGCGTCGGGGGTTTCAGCTTATGCCTGCATCCAGCTGCATAAAATCCCGTTCAACTGATCGCCCATGCCCATACCCAAAATCGTCGTTAACTGCGTAGTGCAAGTGCAAACTCTGCTTTAGAACTATGTAGTGGACGATTTTCTAATGACCATTTTAGTGCAAGGGCCCTAAAAACACCAACGAAAGGGGAAAGGGTTAATAGTTGCCAGTTGGTTTTTGGTAATTTAATTCAAATCGATTTTTCTTTTGCTAGTCAAATGATATAAAGTGAGTTGTTTCTGACAAAGTTAACGAGACTCCTGTTGAAGGAGGAGTCTCAAGTTTGAGTCTCAACCGCATATTCCATAAAATCACCATGGCTAATGAGTTCCTGTTTCCCTGACATCAAATTACAAAGTTTCTGTGCAATAGACGGTAAATTTAGGGATTTCTACTTTGCAAAAATCAAGCTAAAAAATCGCTTGCCAATGTGTTTATTATGTTTAATTAATATTCTTCAAAAGTCATTGAATTCCAACTAATAAGAACATTGATTATATTAAAAAAATATGATGATAATGTGAATTACGTTTCCATTAACAACCATGTAATGATCTCTATAATGGAATTTGTAATATCAAACCTCACTTATACTGTACAACTAGAATAGTTTTCATTGTATGTTTTGTTCCGAAATTAAAGTCATGCTTGATTACTTTTATGGCCTTGAATGAACGAAGTAATAGTGCTACATTCGTTTTAATGATAATTATCAAAGTTAATTGAGTTTATCTCTGTAAATGATTACAAGTTATAGCTCTTCTCTTCATTAAATTTAAGCTTTAGTGTCGAAATCGACCTTATTTTACTCTCGAGCAACTTCAGATTGCAAACTGATACACTTGGTCATCCATGTACTGGCCCAGTTAAAGTGAAAGAACACTTACTGAAGTTTCCTAGGTTAATGGAATCCTATCATTAAATTTTCTTCAAGAAAATTAAGGAAATAAGGAAGATATTTATCCAATTTCAAGGTCATATTAACGGTTATATTAATGACTAAAAGTGCCTTCCAGAAAGAGCTGTAGAAGTAGCCAACCCTTGATGACTGTTTGACACCTGAATGATTATGTGGCTCTTAAAAATTACCATCAGAATGTTCCTCTCGAAATGCAGCATTACTTTCTTGCATTATTTTAACTTCTAAATGCTAATTCCACCATTCGGGATTAATTTTCAATTACAGTACTTAAGTTATTAAATGCGCATCATCGGGAATTGACCCACATCAGAGGAACAGAGTAGAATGCTCAACTACTGTGTCAGTGGTACCAGGTTCGATACCGAATCGGCGTGAATTTGCTTCTTTCGTGCGAGACAGCACCTTCCGTCGGATGAGTAATAAAGTCGTGGAACCGTGTGGTGCGTACGATGTCACCTGCGGAAAGCAAGCAGCTCTTAACCCCTTCCCTGCCTATGACAGGACCAGATACCCATCTTGTCCTTCTGCATGAACACAGGGGTGATATATTGGACGTTTTTTTTCCGCAGCCGGTTGCCGATCAAAGCTGCAACCCCTGTCCTTCTTTTTTAGTAGATCTGCTGTTCGTTGGGGCACTCCACCGACGCCAGGAGGCGTCGTAAGGCACTGGTAAGACCAGGCTCCTACACCTGGATATCCAACCTGGAACCACTGATGCACTTACCGAGTATGCTAACCACTTTCATATAAAAGAAAAGTTTCTACTCCACAAGGAGTAGATCGTTGAAATTCCTTGGTGTAGGAGTTCAACTCCTGGCGTCAGTGAAGAGCCCCGAACGAACAGTAAACCAACAATAAATCAGTGGCGGATCAGGGGGATTGCACTTCAAAAGAAGTGCGCCCCAAACATTTTTAAATATTCAGAATCCCTTAGTATAAATCTAGCTATCAATGACAATAGATCCTCTACTGGTCCTTAGACACTGCCCTATGTTCAGTGGTTTAGCCAACTGCAGATTGGACTGCAACTGTTGGACTAGTAGTATAGAAATGGGGATTACAATGCAAAAATGTCTCATCAGTTGCAAAGTAGTATCATGCATCTGTTGAAATATGCGGCCCATTGAGGCACTGAAGGGGCAGCAACTGCTGCATTACTCCCCCTGGATATTGTTGTTCAGCATTACAACGGCAGTCAGCTGCATAAAAATACCATTCAGCACATCAGTCATAGTATTATTAGTTTATTAACGTGCTAAGTACAGTACAGAATAGATCACATATGTAGAAAATGGTAGCGGGGTATATCAAGGTTTTAAAATAGTGAGAAGATGCAAGTACAGTACCCACTTAAAATGGCGACAACTCATGATACATTTTAATTTCGTACATGTGAACACCAAAGAGTGTATGAAATAATAAAGATCGTTCAACTTGCTAAAGCACTTAATAGGTAAGAAATGCCGATGATGATCACGACAGGGTAGAGAGGCCACAAATCAAAACGTGCAAGTTTACCTGACATCAGGAGAAGACTTGAAAGATTGAGAGATGTAGCATCCTGGGTAGCTTTGGTTAAAAAGAGCAGGTGTGAGATTTAACAAAATGGTTAAATGACAATATCTTGAACTTAGAATAAATGAGATAATGGGATACGGCAATTCACACACAATCCGTTATTGTAGGTAACATGGAGGGGCGAGACTGGAGTTAGGAAGACTTATAAGAAAAGGACGAGAGAAACGGATTAGTGACCACGATTGCCCAGAAAATCATGACTAATTTACACAAAGAGACGAAAGGCCTTAAAAGGCAAGAAAGATAAGAAGTGTATTTAGCTATAAGAGAATCCCTGTGCCCTAAGAAGGTAAGGAGTCAAGCATCCTGCAAATTTTGAGGATTACAATCATAAACTGCCATTTTCGCATCAATCCACAAGGGCTCAGTTGGATTGAGGTCAAGGGATTGGGCAGACCTAGCCATTGCTACCACTCCATGCTCCTTAAACCATGCATTTGCTTTTTTGAGGTGTGTTTAGGATCATTATCCTGCTGATATACCCATCTTAAAGGAATGTCTTCTTCAGCAAATGGCAGAAAACCATATTGCTGCCACCACAAAATTTCACATTCTTTGATGTGTACTGAGGACAAAAGACACCATTCCTAGGTCTTCTTACACACTTTTGGAAAGCGTTACAGTCATTCACCATCATTTTTGATTCATTGGACCATAAAATATTATGCCATTTTGTTGTTGGCCAGTCAACATTATCATTTGCAAGCTAGTACCTGTTCTTAATGTCTTAGGGCTAAGGGGCAGATCCAGAGGGGGGGGGGGGGGCAATTGCTGCATTGCTCCCCCCCGGTTTCTCAATTGGGCGCATATTTCAACTGATCCATGATTAAACTTTGCAACTAATGAGGCATTTTTGCATTGCTAGCCACATTTCTATACCACCAGTCCTACAGTTGCAGTGCAGTCTGCAGTTAGCTAAACCACAGAACATGAGACATTGTCTAATGAGCAGTAGAGGACCTATTGCAATTGCTGGCTACAATTATCACAAGGGATTCTGAATATTTAAAAATACTTGAGGCGCCCGTTTTTTGAAGTGCTCCTCCGTTGACCAGCCCCTGGGTCCGCCCCTGCTAGGACTCATAAATCGTTAATTCAACACACATCTCCATCATTACATCCTGATTGTTCCCCACTACGCACATGTTAAACATTAATGTACTTACGAATTACATCGGAAAAACTCACATATGGAATAAAGGCTGTTAATTTACCGGCCAAGCTGTAGTCCTCTCCTCATCAAAGAGAAATCGCCAGGCCTAGATCTGGGCTTTGGTGATTTGTTGGTGTTTTCAAGGTCCTTCAACTACAATGGTCATTAGAGCCTGCATAGTTTTAATACAGAGTCTGCACAGACACTACGCTGTTACGACGATTCGGGTATTACCAGTACCCAGTGTTCCTAAGCAGTAGCCTATCCCTGTACTATCTGGAGTTTCGTTGCTTAACTTTAGTGATCAGACGAGAACTGATGTGTCCAACGCAATGCAGATGCTCTCTTGATCTAGGGCGAACTTCCCCATTTTATCTGGCCGATAAATGGAGTCTATGAATTTAATTATACTTTCGTTTTCGAAAAATTAAGGATTATTTAAACAGAATGGCGACTTTATTCCCTGAATTAAAGCCTTCGTTTCGTGATAGTTTACATTTCAATTTGAAGTTTGACGTGTAGGCCCTACATGCGTGAGCCTTATGAAGTACTTCAGTAGAACTAGTGCTTAATTGTAAAGTGTGTTTCTGTGTCTTGTCCAAGATTTCGAAAACCACTGCATCGATAATATCCATTGCTCTCTTAATTGATCATTAAATACATACGAGGCAACGACGAAATTTTAGTTAAACATTGCAATTTCTGACGCCAGCACCTTCTTTCAGATAAAAAACACTCAACGCTTACATTAAATTGTTCTTCCATTAAATATACTCACAGCAGACTTATTTTCGAAGTTTAAACCACAAGTAAGGTCATATGTTGGAAAATGCCTATTTATGGCATTGAAGGATCCATCACTTTCCAGGTTTTGGGAATCGGTACGCAGGCGAATCCTATAAGCAAGTTTGACGCTGAAGCATATTGAACGCATAGTTGTCACTTTAATGGATGGCAGTTAAATAATGAGTCACTGTGGTTCATCTCTTCTACATGGAATCTGAATATCAAAATTTTTAGCTGCCAGAGGTCACTTTATTAGGGACAGTAAAACAGATCGTCTCCAGAAAGAGGACAATGTGAAGTTAAATAAGTCTATATGAAAATACATTCCTGCCCTTACCATAAGGCCCTAAGAGAGGAAAAGGGCTCATGATGATGATCAGAAAGACGTTTGTTTAGATTTACTTCTGATATAAAATGTACTAAACGCTGCGTTGAAAATTTGCTCTGCAAAACTAAAAAGGACTGAAATTGGATGCGGTTTAGTATTTCTGACTTAGTATTTCTTAGAGAACGGATTGGGGACTAAGCCAAGCAGCCATAACAGACCGAACCCTTAGGGAGCTGCTCGCGGGAGATGAGGAGGTAGGGGAAGAGGATGTAGGAGAGGGGAAATTTGCAGAACCCAACGTTCTTTACCATCCACCCATGTTGGTACTAACGGGGCCTGAGCTGCTTAACTTTAGTGATTTCACGAGAACATTTTAGAAAGGGATGTCTAGTGAATAATTGATGTTTATGAAACGTGTTGGTCAGCTTCAGGTCAGATGGTCAAGACATTTTACAGTTGCAACTTTAAAGCAGCACTTAGAAATTGCATCTATCTCATTTTGTTTCAGTTGTTACAGTTATGAGTTTATGCAGCCTAAAATGTGATGAAATAAACAATTTATTATTGACTAAAATAGGAACAGGGTTGGAAATCTAGTCTGGTAAACTTTACATCATGTTCATGTCTATTTATTTCATTAAGGTTGAATTAGCTTTTATTTTATTTTATTACCAGAAGCAAATCACTGATGAAAACTAATATAGGAAAATAAAAAAAGTCCCTGTTAGTTGCCTAATAGGTCTAGAACCCTTCTAGGAGGTTTATTATGTCGAAATGATATGTCTACAATTGGCTCGATAACAGAAGGCGATGCAATGAAGAAAATGGATCGTATGTAGCTCATGTGGAGACTTGGTATGTGGGCTTGGGATAAACACATTTGTTATCATGCTCAGTTTTATGTATAGAGAAATTGTAGTTTGTACTGGATGAAGAATGAATGTGGATGTCACATTTCAAACAAATTAATGCAATTTATGAGTTTGAAATACCACCCGGTATTTTGTGTGTGCTTGCTTCATGAAATAAGACATGATACAAGCACTCGTTACAACAGTTTTCTCTATTAGGTTTTTAATTTAAGAAGTTGCTGATCGGGTCTTACTTTCAAACAAGTGTTTTGTATTCGTTGTTACACATAGAGATTTCAAAAAAGGTGTAGAATTAATTATTATTTCCATTTCCTTGTTTTTCTTAATGCAAGCTGCATTCTTCAGTCTTACACACTTGTGAAAGGTAATATCAATAACTCCAGTAGTAGTTTTTATCCTGCATCAGGAATTCAAAGTAGGAGTACGGCTTCTTTAGAATCTAAAGGATGTACTTGTGAAGTTGTACATCAGTGGAAAGACTCCGAACGCATAATTTTTGAGGAACAGAGATAGACATAACACTTGAATATCGATTGAGTTTTATCTTCAAGAATTTTGACTGGTGTGGCGCCTGGTTTGCAAGAACTGGCTTTCACTTAAATATGATTATAACTAGATGTGGCTGCTCTGTTTTTTTTTCAGTGCTGCTTTCCCTTACTGTTGAGAACCAGAACACACATAGTAGCATTGTGCAAGTACAGTAGAATCCCGTTATATCGAACCTCAGGGGACCGTGAAAAATACTTCGATATATCCGAGTTTCGATATATCAAATTCTGGAAATTGTAGTCAAAATTTTCGTTTTCACAAATGTAAATGTCCCGCTATTATAATATCTAAAATTTCAATTTTAGGATAAAATATTAAGATTTTTATATCATCATCGTCATTATCATACCATTATCATGCCTGTGGCACGGTTGGGTCTGCGAGTTCTTGGTCCCCATCCACCCCCACACACTACCTAAAATATTTAGATCAACAATGTTAAAAAAACAATAAGATCACAACATAAAGAAGTTCTGTTCTAATTCACTACACTGCAAGCAACCTTATTTGGCAGTGGAGAGACTAACTCTCTCCACTACAATTGATTCCGTAAAACTCCTAAAACCCTAAATTATAATTCTTGTGTCCCCTACAATACTTGCAATGGTGGCCTTTCCTTTCAGAAAGCCCTCTCGAAAGGTATTAGATTGCCAAAGGGTCCTTGTCAGAAATGACCAGTAGTATGAGTCTGTCTGTGCCCTTATCTCCCTCAAGTTATATGTATGATCCTTTCTCACCTTATACCCAGCCAGGGATACACTTCCAACCTGAGAGGTACATTTGTACATCAGAGGCTTTATGTGTGGGCTGCCAATTCGATTGCAGTGACGAGATAAAAAACCTTTTAGTTTTAGGGGTTTCGTGAGTCGACAAAGTTTGAAGACCTTGGTCTAGATCAGTGGTGGCGAACCTGTGACCCACTGCGCAATTTTATGTGACCCGAGCGTGAATCCTCTTGCTTATCGTCTCAAACAACAGACGTGAGAGCAGGTTGTCCGTATGCAGACCCGACCCTGGCACAGGCGGGATAAGGGTATTATGATGATAATCTTTATTTGCTACTTTAGTAAACTTTATTCATTATTACTAATAATTTATTTTTATTCATAAAATTAAATAGTTCTTGCACCTGACCCGCGGACAACTTTTTGCTTTTTTTCGTGTTATTGTGACCAGTCTTCAAAAAGAGGTTCGCCATCACTGGTCTAGATGGAGTGAGACCCGCTCTATAGTCCCTGTCGACCAAAGTCAAATGCTATATTTATGATACTTCGATATATCCCATAGGATCCCGATCAGAGGGACTGAAAATCACCTTCGATATAACCGAGATTTCGAAATAAACGAGTTTCGATATATCAGGGCATCTTTCCTATTAATTATCATTGTGTCTGGCGGGACCGGCGCTTAAACTTCGATATAGGCAGAATTTCGATATAAGCGAGTTCGATATACCGAAGTTCTACTGTACTATCAAAATTCAGCAAATAATATTATTTCGAGTAAACTAGCTTGATGGTTGTCATTACTATCAGATGACTTTCTATGATGCCTTCCTGATCCCTTTGTCCCTTTTTTCAGAATTACAGTGACTTCTTCATAGCAAGTTGTACTTTTAGGTCCTACAAAGGTAGCAGTTACTTCTACTAGCTATTTCCCTCACAAAAAGAAGAAGAGAAACCCTTTATTCTTCAGCAGGATGGAGGACCACCCCATTGGCACTTACCTGTTCGTGAATTCCTCCACCCCCTATTGCATCTTTTTTGGAGGAAGTCAACAGCATGATTTGTTTTAAATTTTGCGAGACATTCATATTTCATTTCAAGATTTTCTCTTGTTTTAATAATTTCCTCCTTAATATTTCTGATTAGTTGGACATCAAAACCGTTGCTTGTCTTGTTGGCATTTGTCTCAAGATGACTGGCTCAAGGGCGGATCTAGGTTTTCGAGCCCTAGGACTTATTGAAGTCCAATAATGTTACATTCATTAAAATTAAACAAATAATACTACAAATTATCGTTAATATTAACTATTGTTACTATACGATAAGTGCTCATTGTTAATGAAAAAGTATTAGAACATTATGATGATAATTCAGCTTTTGTGGGTCTTTGACACATGGGGACTAACAGGACACAGGGCTTAAGCCCTGTTAGTCCCCATGTAGATCCGCCCCTGGACTGGCTCTTATGGGGTGGAGAACGCTGGAAGCATCGAGTAAATACAGGGCCAGCGCGTTCGCCAGAACCCGGCTCCTTATTTACTAAGGTCCCGCGCCTTATGAAAAAGCTTTTTCCTACAAAATGCCCGAAAAAGCTCATGCCGTTACTGCGTACTAGTATTTTACAGTCGAAATACTGAACCTGTTACCATGAGACACAGGAAACGGATTCATTTGTTGCTAAAAGTGTTTAAAGACAGCTAATTTCAAAGGACGTCCAGGTGAATTACTTTCATACCATGATACGTTTCCAATATCATTTTGTACCTTTTCAAACTGCAAAGAGTCCTTTTCTCTAAAGTACTGGTTATCTACTGATGTTGAAAAATATACTTACTTGGTTTAGATCTGAGTTTCATTTGCAGTTTAACTTTTACTCTTACAAAAGTAAATAATTAACTGAATTTTAGGTAACAGCTTGCATAGATCCAGTCTGTTAAATACTTTTATGAAACATTTGTCTTACTACACACAGCTCATCAGTAATGACTGTCGTTTATGAAAATGTAGAAATTCCTTCAAAAATTCATTTTTACTTTTACTACCATAACAAGGAAGCCATTTGTGATTACAGGGAAGTGCAATTGAACTCAAATAATAAGCAGTAAAATGTAACTTACGAATTATAATAAACGAGCAAAAAGCCAAAATGAATGATATTTCATACTCATTGTGTGATTATTGGTCATAATATGTAGAATGGTTGTCATTCTGCCCAAAATTACTGTATTAAACTTACCCCATCTCAGAAAGCACAATTACTGTGTGGCGCATTGATACCGTTATTGAGGTGTAAAATACATCATCGGACTAATTAGAAAACTTAGGCTTTGGTAAAGCTGCAGAAAGATCCCAAGCTTTTGGAAAGAGCAACAGTAAGCTAGAAATGAACATGGGATCATTTCTATAATAATGTAGAACTCCAAAAAGTTAGTTCCTTGTTTTAATCTTATTGCACTTTTCGGATTATTGTTTTAATTACGGCCCATTAACCCTTGAACAACGACTTCCATCCAAGGAAAATCCTGTACTTAATATGAGCCAAACGGCCCTGGTGCTGAATGTCTTTCATAGTAACAGGCTTTGAGGCTTAGTCATTATACTGGGTGATTGGCCTATAACTGATTATCCCAATTTTGAAGGAGCCTATTTTTACAGCAAAACCACTGAGAGCATCACCCTCTATATGTATATCCTCTCGCCTGTTTATTTTACTCGCGGGTGGGAGCCCTGGTTGTGTCCCTGTGAGTTTCTTGCATGATAACCCAACTAGGTTGTTGGAAGAGGGTGTTAAAGAGGGTTTTCAAGAGTTTTAACTTTTTAAGTTCATTGTCAGTATTGAAATTCTTTTGGTGCAACATGGTATGGTATTTTTGAGTACTTATAAATTATTCACTTGGAGCACAAACCTTTTTTCTGATACTTATGTCGTTAAAAGACACCGTGAGTTAAATGCAATTCCTTCATATAATTCCCGAATGGATTTCATAATGTCTTACGTCAAGCAACTAAGATTTGAAGATATCAAGATGGGGAATTACCCAAGTGTTGGCATTTGTCTCATATTCCATTAAATGTGATAACTCGCAAGGCAGGAGGCTCTATCGCGTTGGACACCTCGGTCCTCGTTTGATCACTGAAGTTAAGCAACACTCCCAGCTTTAAGAACACTGGGTACTGCTGTTATGTTACACTACCGCAGGGATTGTCAACCTTTTTTTCGTCAAGGCACACTTTTAATAATTTAAAAATTTGGCGGCACACTAACAATGATGTATTTTGTGGCACACAAACGCCAAAGAAATCTGTAGACTACAGTGGCGTAGCCAGCATTTTCTGAAGGGGGGGATATGACTGTCGATAGCATGAACCAGGATTTTCTGAGGGGGGGGGATATGACTCGATAGGGTGTATACCTCTTCGTTATATTCGAGGCCCAAGGGGGGGGTTTAACCCCCAAACCCCCACCCCCGTGGCTACGCCACTGGTAGGCTATATAAGTTGTGACCTATTGCTATGCAAAATCCCGCCTCGGTGATACAGTGGGTAGCATGCTCGGTAACTTCGTCAGTAGTTCGAGGATTAATACTAAACCGAGGCGGGTCGGCCCCGAGTGTGCCTTCTTTCGGATGAGAAGTAAAACTAAGGTCCCGTGTGGTGTACGATGGCATTTGCACCTAAAAGAACCCTTTCTACTATGCAACGAGTCGATGACGCCAAATTTCGAGGTGTAGGAGCCCGCCCTTTGGCGTCCACAAAATGCTCAAACGAATAGTAGACCGATGATAAATAAGCATAGGGGCTGCAGCTTTGGTCGGCAACCGGCTGTGGCAAAGCATTGTCTAATATCTAACCCTTGTGTCTATTCACTCAGAGGGACAAAATGGGAACCAGACCCTGAAGTAGGCAGGGAAAGAGTAAGGAGTTACGTTGTAACCTAACCATATGCACACATCAAGCCTTGTTAGCCAGTAATCAGAATTGAAATATTTATGCCCATTGGTTCAGCTAGTCCCTCCTAGGAGGGTAGAACCGATTGAACGAACTACTTTACTTGGCTGACGTTGCTTATGTATGGGTATTCGGAGCAGCGGTGGAGGCACATTTTAAGAATCTCGCAGCACAGTGGTTGAGAATCGCTGCACTAACGGGTTGGGCAGTAAGCCAAGCAGCCATAACAGGTCGAACCCTTAGGAGGCTGCTCGCGGGCGATGACGTATGTGTAGAACATTGGTCTTCAAACTTTGTCGACTCACGGAACCCTTAGAACTATGAGATGTTTTGGGGGAACCCCATTCCACCTTTAGAAAAGTAGGCTACATCTTGCCGCTGCTAACGAATTTTCATTTCGACTCGCGGAAACCCCCAGAGATGTATTGCGGAACCGTAGGGTTCCACGTAGCACAGTTTGAAGACCGCTGGTGTAGAGGATATAGGAGAGAGGATAATTGCAGCATCCGACGTTCTCTACTAACCAGTAGCGCAGCCAGGATTTTCTAAAGGCGGGATATGACTGGCGATAGGGTATATAGCACTTCGCTGTAGATAACTGATCCATAAGCCAAGTTGCGTTGGACACACCAGTTCCCGTGAGATCACTGAAGTTAAGCAGCGCAAGCCCACGTCAATACCAATTTGGGTGGTTGGTAAAGAACGTTGGGTGCTGCAAATTAACCCTCTCCTTCATCCTTTCACCTACCTCCTCATCTCCCGCGGGCAGCCTCCTAAGGGTTCGTCCTGTTATCGCTGCCTGGCTTACTCCCCAACCCACAAACTAATCCAGTAAATCCATGCATAATAACAAATTGGCAGCCAAAGCGGAAGGGGGGGGGTTAATCCCCAACCCCCGCCTGGCTACGCCACTGCTACAAACCACCCACTACCACTAATACCCAAATCGTCGTAACGGTATAGTGTCAGCAGACTGCATTTAGACCTGAGCTGTGGACGGGACTCTAATGATCGTTATAATTGAAGCGCCCAAAACACTGGTGGTGTCGGTTTCACATCTCCAGTCCATAACAGAATAATCATAACTTGGAATTTATCAGCAATAAAATTTTAAAGGACGGGGGCATCAACAGTATAATAAAAACAAAATGGAAACGAGGTAAAAAGACACAGACACTGGGAGCCCAGGGGGAAACTTTTCAACGATGGTTCCTTACATTGCAAATTTCAAAGTAACCAGAGTTCTGTGAGGATATTTCATCATTATACTCTTGTCCTGCCGATGAGGGAGTCGGAACTATGAGTTCTTGCCGCCACTACCTCCAACCAGGTACCCACCCATCTCACACACTATCATATCTTGCACTTCAAACCTGCCCCCGCGTCTACTTTGGAGTTCCTCTAACCCTATTACTTCTATTGATCTGTATACTTGTAATGGAACTAATCAACTCTTCCTCTCTTGCATAACTGCCCATACCACTACAATATATTTTCTCTTACGTTTTCTGCAATGTTTCCACTTCATTCCATTCTATTCATTCCATTTTCATTGCTCGTTCACATTATCTAAAGCTCTGATCCTATTGCAGCTAAGTTGCGTTGGACACACTAGTTCTCGTCAGATCACTGAAGTTAAGCAGCGAAAGCCCACGTTAGTACCAACGTGGGTGGTTAGTAAAGAGCGTTGGGTGCTGCAAATTTCCCCTCTCCTACATCCTCAACACCTACCATCTCCCCACCCTCACCAGGGAGGGGTTTACTGGGGTTGCAACCCCCCCCCCCCACTAAATTTTGGGTCGACATCGACTCTGACAAACGGGAGCACTCTGTACTTAAGACAGTAGGGTGTAAGGTAGGCCATCCAGGGGCACCTAAAAATGACCCGCAAAACAGAGTTAAATGCCACATGCATGGGACCAAGCCAGGAGAGAGACATCCCCGCCAATAATAGGGCTGAATAATGGATGAGGCAGAGAACCTTGGCAATAAATATCACAGTCAATTTGGGAATAGGAATGAAGAGCCAAAGCCTGCGGAACAGGTGTACCAGTAAGTTGATTTTTGACTCCTCACGCTGCCCCACAGAGGACAGGGATGATTCACCCAGTATGCCTTCTTAAACAGTATGTCATCTTAAAAGGTTTTGCCTCTTCAAAAGGATATTTGATGGAGTTATACAAGGGGTTTCTTGCAAAGCCTGAAAACTATTTTTCAGTCAAAATGAAGTTGTCTTACAGTGACAGTAAGTATTTAATTCGGGTAGCCTACTGTATGTGGAAATAGCTTTTCAAACAGCAGAATTACCCTAGAGGCTCTTAAGCATATTTCACTTACTGTAGATGGCAAAGATGTGACATTGAATGGAGCAAATGTACTTTTCAAACAATAACTTTTACCATTTTTAGGAAATTGTTTATTCAATTGATTCTCGTTTGAATGATTAGATAGACAGGATTTTTCATTTCTTTCTGACATACTTCGTTTTTAAGACCTGCCTTGGTGGCACAGGCAGTAGTGCACTCGATTTACTGCATCTGTGGTTCCAGGTTCCATACTGCACCCAGGTAGAGTGGCTGCTTTCGGGCTAGACAGACGTTTCGAGTGTGCCTTCCTTTGGATGAGAAGTAAAACCAAGGTCCCCTGTGGTGTACAATTTCATTAGAACGTAAAAGAACTCTTTTGGCTATGCAACGGATAGATGACTGAAAATTTCTAGGAATAGGAGCTCAACCCCTGGTCGGCAACCGGCTGCGGATTTTTGACACAGCTATCTTTGACGAGATGGTGTTAAAAACACTATAAGACAATAGATTATGTGTATGGCACATCGTGCATGCGTTCTAGAAGAATGGTTGTCATTTGGTTTGGTGAAAATAAATAAATAATGCAGTCAGCTGTAAAAGTAAATGTCCACAATTTATTGGAATGTATCTGGTAAAAGTAAATGCTCATAAACGTACTGAGATATTTTAAATTTGAAAATGGTGTATTAATTCAGTTACGATCCTTAACCCTGCAATGCTACTGTTCGAAAATGACCCATTAATGCTACACAGGGGTACAGGTGTACCCCAATGTGAAAACCATTTCTCCATACTTAACAATAAATTTATTGCATTTTCAGTGTAATATTATGAAAGAATAATTCAATAAGTGCATAGAAACACTGAAAAAATATCATTATAAGCAATCTAAACGCTTTTAATCAGCAATTTAAAGGAAATGGATATTTTGCCCTTTATGCACTCAGATGGCTTTTCCTGCAAGGCGTGCAAGCTTTCAATGCAATTCCTATGGCCATTTAAAAGTTACACAAACGCTACACAGGGGTACAGGAGTACCCCACCCATCATTATTTCAAAAATGAAAAAAGCAATTAACCACCCATCTGTGACTTAACAGAAAGTTCAACCTATCACATGAATATACAGTGAATCCCATTGTGCCAGGGTCACCCACAGAGAAGAGAGAGGAAAAAGAAAAACCCTGGGGTACACCAGTACCCATGTGTAGCGTTAGAGGGTTAATCTAAAATTTTTACAAGTTTTCAACTTTGTACCATGTCCATAAAATATGTAATGATGGTGGAGCACATTGCACCTGTTTTGGGGAAAATGCCCCACAACATTTGGGGTAATATGCCCTACTAACATTTATGTGTTTTGCTTCAGAAAATTGGTAAAACCTATATAGGGTATTAGAAAAAACTAAAGCTAGTTTCAGTCATAATGCTTTAGCACAGCGGTCTCCAACATATAGCCAGTAGCCGGATGTAGCCTGCTAGTCGACTTTTTCTGGCCTGTGGAAGGATTCCATAAAAGTGTTGAGCCATAGAGGACGAACGTTAAAATATTTTTCTATAAATATATTTCTTATCAAGAAAAGTATACAGTTTGTCATAACTTCTTCCAAGAAAATGGAATACCGAATTAATTCTGTATTTGAATTGAATGAAGGTTGGAGAAGCCTGCATGTGATTTATGATTTACAATTTTTACAATTTGTTGATTTCTTTTTTTAAAAAAATAACACCATAAATCGGATTGTGGCTAACTAGCCTTTGAAATAATTCGTAAACCAGCCCACCAATCACAAATGTTGGAGACCTATGCTTTAGCAGAAGCTTGTTAGATGGAAAGTGAAAATTTTTGTTATGAATGTCTTGAGTATTACTATTCCACTAAGTAAAAGTTGAGTGGATACAATGCAGTGAATGTTTTGGTTGACTTCATTATACATGCAACAGCCACAAAGACATTTGCAATGAATGTGCCACATAAGAGAGGCATATCATCATCACCATACCCTTATCCCGCCTGTAGCAGGGTCGGGTCTGCGAGTCCAATGAACATGCTCTGACTGAGGGCACCCCAGCCGGGCGTCTGAAGCCCGCAGAAAATATTGGCTGAAATGTCTGTGAGGGGGGATGCCGGCCTACCCCACTGTTCCAACATGGTATTACAAAACCAAAATAGAAATTTTTGGCAGGTAAACTAATGCGTTGTTGGTTATAATATTGCATGGTGTCTGACCTTTTGCACAATAACTACAGTGCAACAGGAGTCAGGCTCATGCCCACATAAGAGAGACATAATTAAGTAATATTTGGAGGTGGGGCGTTTTACCATGCAATACTGGATAAAACGCCCCAGTGGACATATGTCAAAACTTTGTTTTATTTCCTAGTTGCAGTTAAATTGTAACATTTCATTTATAGGTTTTATGAACGACTAATGTCACCTTATTAAAATTATAAAATAACTTTGAGATTCACATTTCTTTATTTCTAATTATAGGGATTTTTTTCAAAATGTAGGGTGTATTACCCCGTTTTATCATAATAACACCCGTTTTATCACCCGTGTGTCCATTCAGAGGGACAAGATATGTTCCCGACCCTACCATAGGGCAGAAAAGGGTTAGGAGTTGATTTTTATAACATGCGTTGTTAGGAATGTGTACTAATCTTCTTAAAAAGGAAAGCTAGGGTGCTGTTGTTTTGGATTGGCTTCCCACTCCAGTTTTTGTCTTACCCGTTAAAAATTTGTCCATTGTCGGTATATTAATCCTATCTGGTTAGGTTTGCAATGTGGCATGACTACAACCCTTCTGTTGATTTGCCTCGCCAGATTTCTAAATGCTTGTGTCGCCTTTCCATAAGTAGGCCTACTTGTAAAAACCCATACTAATGCACTTGGAGGCTTATTATAATATGCTTATGCCCAAAGCGGTATTTAAGTCTTCCTGTAGATATTCAGGGAATTTTTTTTTGTTGTGTGTGTGTTGTTAAGCGACTTCAGGAATTAGAAAACAAACATGCTCCGAGCACTGGTAAGCTTTTTCATCCATCAAAAGTTTACATAAAAGAATCGTTTGAAAATGTACGCGTAAATTAACTTACAAACGTGTTGAGCAGCTGGTGGAAACATCTTGTTACATTTCATTGATAGGCAACAAATGTGAGAATGTGTTGAAATCTGCCCTGCCTTTCAAGTTCTTGACTATCAATAAATCATCATCATCACACCCTCCTCCCGCCTGCGGCAGGGTCGGGTCTGCGGGTTCTTATCCTCCACTCCCGCCTATCCCCCACCAAGTCCCTCTCCACTCTCCTCTGCACCGCCTGCTCCCACGTCCATTTTGGTCTTCCCCTACCCCTGGTGCCCCCATTCACATGTATACCCATAATGGACCTAATAAGTTCCTCGTCCTCTCTCCTCATCACATGCCGATACCACCTCAAGCGCTTCTCCCTCATCTTTTCCGAGATCTCTCCCACCCTCAAACTACCTCTAACTTAACCATTTCGGACTCTGTCGGCTCGTGACACCCCAGTCAGGTAGCGCAGCATTCGCATCTCAGCCACTTGCATTCTCCTTTCATGGTTCTTCCTAACTGCCCAACACTGTGAGCCATAAAGT
Source organism: Trigoniulus corallinus (assembly GCA_013389805.1). Classification (NCBI taxonomy): domain Eukaryota; kingdom Metazoa; phylum Arthropoda; class Diplopoda; order Spirobolida; family Trigoniulidae; genus Trigoniulus; species Trigoniulus corallinus. Next base: position 21,169,216 of record JAAFCE010009126.1, on the reverse strand, counting down.
AAAGCGGGCCTCTAACCACCGTTCGGTAAACTTTGCCTTTTAACTCTATTGGGACCCGGCGGTCACACAGGGCTCCACTTGCCTGCCTCCACTTCAGCCATCCGGCATTAATTCTATGTCACCCCTGGAATGTATCTTCCCATTGCTCTGGAAAACTGATCCTAAATAACGAAACTCTTGCACCACTGGTATACCCTCACCGCCACCACAACGGATCTCACTCCCTTGCCCCTAGCCGCTAAAATTGAAAGCTCCTTACTTCGTCTTCATGTTTACTTTATGACCCTCCCTGTCCATTGCTGTCTTAATGTCTCGTAGGCCCTTTTGTGCATCCTCTTTGGACCCTTCAAGCGTTCCCACTTAATCAGCAAATACTAGGCTCTGAGGGGCCCATTCCTCTATTCCCGTCAGCAGCTCATCCATTACTAGAGTGAATAGATGTGGGCTAAGTGCTGACCCTTGATGCACATCAACCTTCACGTTGAAGCATGCAGTGTTTCCCCATGCTGTTCTCGACTATCCTAATATATCCACTTCTGCATTGACAGAAGCAGTTTTATATGAAGAATTCATACAGATTTATAACATATTTTCCATAATTTTAAAATTGGTATCAAACTCAGTTGCGAATGGCTTCATATTAAACCAGTTAAATGAAATTAAACGCCAACAAATGTTTTCCAGAACTTATTGACTCATCTCCAGATTGTCATTTCAATTGGCCACTTTGAAATGCTGTACTCTGTGTAAATAAAATTCATCCCAATAAACTACTCACCCTCACAAATAGCATCATGTACAGTTGCATTTTGTATCTATTATTTGAGATCACTGAATCAGTTGATCATAAGATTTGATGTGATGTACTTGAGGTTTCCCTTTAAGTAATGAACTTAATTTAGTGCAATAACAAAAGATTCTTTCTGCTAGACAGATTCTCCATTTGCTGAGAACTCATAACATTCTGAGGATGGAAGACTGCTGTTTTTCATTGCAGACACAACAAATCAGACCCTCAAATAAAGTCCCCAATATGTTCTTTGACATCTCTGCATTCCGCTGTGAGGGTCACAAATCTATTCAGATGCTCGTCTTATCGATACCTTTTTCTATAGAAGAATGTTAGATGCCTATGACTGAATTTGTGGATATATTCATAGAAATGTGTATTGTCTATACAGAATGGAATTGTTATCAAAAGATAGGTGGATTTAATATTACTGCACTACTCATCAAACTACCCTACATCTGAATCGGTTATTTCTGCAATGCAGCTGCAGAGAACTCAAAGGATTTCTGAGAATTAATTTAAATATGAATGACAAGTACTTAGAGAAAGGTGAATTACTTAAGGTAGTTTATAATAGAATGGTACCTCATTTTTTCAATTATTAGAGGAGACAACTCATCTATTCGTTGATAAATTAAAACTGCAAGCTGTCATATGTTATTCATCTTGACATGTAAAATACATCCAAACTTTCAGTGAAGAAGTTTTGAATGAAATCGTACTATTGTTGCAAACAAGATTCAAATGTGTTAAAGATTTTACCACAGAATTTTTCCACAGGATTTGTCTCTGAGACTTACGTTTGTTGCACCATAACGAACGGTTCAAAAAAGCACAATATAAATTAGTGTTTCTTTTGAATACCATTATTGAGGTTCCAAATTGTGCCCCACGCACATAGGTTAATGCAATCTTCAAAGTTAGGCAGCGAATGCCTTGTGTACTGGACTAATAAAGTCGAAGTTCCTACTATATTATCTTCTAAAGTCAAACGATAGTTTTAATATGAAATCTGAATAGATTTTTGCATTTCCTGTCAAAGGTTTGTGGGTATGGAAGAATATGAAGATAAGCGGAGACAAACTTTGGTTGGAACGGGGACAAGGCAGACGATGGATCGCCCCAGGCTAGGGACGAATTTTCCCAAGTGGGTCATAAGTGTCTGGAGAGAACATCGGAGAGATAACCATATTAAGACTGGAATTGGTGTCTTGTACACAGATGCATGGGTGATGAAGAGTGAGTTATGATTTTTGCCCTTGTGGTGAGGTGGCTGGTTGGGCATGAGCCTGACTCCTGTTGCATTGTAGTTATTGTGCAATAGGTCAGACACCATGCAATATTATAACCAACAAAGCATTAATTTACCTGCCATAAATTTCTATTTTGGTTGTATAATGCGGTGTTGGAACAGTGGAGTAGGCCGGCATCCCTCTACAGTCAACTTAGCCAATATTTCTTGCGGGTTCCAGACGTCTGGCTGGGTTGCTCCCAGTCAGAGCATGCTCAGTGTACCCGCAGACCCGACCCTGTCACAGGTGGGATAAGGGTATGATGATGATGATGATGATGATGGTGAGGTGGCTGGTTGTGCTACAGGAGCGAGGAAATTGAAAAAATGCTTGGGAATCACTGCTCTAACGGATGGTAAAGAAACCAGAATCATGTTCCAGTCCGTGAAATATGTATTGTTTTTTGAGTGTTGTGGCCAGCAAAGCTTAACTAGGAATGAGCGTTTCTAGGACTGGTGAGTGACTAAAATCAAAGAAAGTATAGCGTGGACCAGGCGAAGTATTGATGGCCAAATGAACATCTTTATACCCGCAAGGAGTCATTACATCTATCTATTTTATCTACGGCAAAGTAATAGCTGCAATGCCCGGGCAAAGTTAGATTGGTGTGCTACTGCATAAACTGCTCCAATGTTTCCTTAGATATACCAACACTGACTTCTACATCATCGCTTCCGATGGCAGAGACGGGCCTGAGTGTTCTGGACCTTCTGTTCCTGAATCGGCTGTCGTATATCTCAAACAGTCTCCTTATCCACCTTCTGTTCTCACTCGACATTTCCAAGCCGTCTCGGTCTACAACGTTTAATTGTCAACGTTGTGATGTTCCTTTTGATTTTTTGTTTTGTTGGTGTAAGGGCCCATCAACTGCAACGCCATTAAAGCCCCGTCCGCTGCGTAGTTCTAATTCAGAGACTGCACAGACACTACGCTAATGCGACGATTTTTGGGTACTAGCGGTATCCAGTTTTCTCAAGCGGGCACCCATGTTAGTAGGCCTACTAGCTGGAATTGCGTTGCTTACCATCAATGATCAGACGAGAACTGGTGTGTCCAACGCAATAACCCGCTCCCGATCCTTTCGAGAACCTAATGGCCTGCGCCAACTAATGATTCGGTGATAATGATGGATTAATTGATTCGGAATCCGCTTGTAGTAAATTTTACTTACTTTTGCTACAATTTGAAACTCGTTTATTGTGACGCATGTAGTTTTCAAAGTTATTATAGGTTTGTTTTCAAAACGATCTGAATCTAAAATTAAGGGACTAATTTGTTCCTTAATTCAAAGTCATGACCATCGTGTTCCAGCAGCATATTTTCTGTAACATGACATTGAGCGGTTCGTTTTGGATACATAATTCATGCCCGGTCATCTGTTCTCCTTCGCAAGTTACAAACAGTGGCGAAACGTGTAGGGCAATGGGGTCAAATTGCCTCGGACACCGCACAAAACGCCACCTTGGGGACGCCTTGTTCGCCTTACTGGAAATGAGCCGCTGTTACACGCTGCGCTGTGCCACGACTTTACAACAAATAAAAAGTGCCTACATACGTGAGCCACTGCTCAGGACAAGCAACAGGGGAGGGAGACGCTTTGAATGCCTCTTGCCCCGGGCGCCACAACTGAGATTATGCCACTGGTTGCAGACTCTCATTTGTTGGGGCGCATATAACGAAAGGCCCTGGTCACGTTCAACGATTTTCAATCTAGCGGATTGGCACAATGAAACAGATTTTTGTGAGAAACATTCAAAGTGTTATTCCCTTTAACAGTTTTTGACAAACGTTGTATTTAACCCTATCGATTGCCATAGAAGGCTCACAGACTGCTAACCACTGGCAGCATGTTACCTATTGTTGATAATTGAACTATATTAATACCTGATAGGTTAACAATTCAACTATTGTAATATATTCCTACTTTCTTATTTAATTTGTTGGCATCAGTGCAGTTGTGTCAGTATATAAACCAAACAAATGACCATACAAGCATTATCACCATCTGTGTTAACAGTTCAGTTCATTGTCCACTATAATCCTCAGTTGATCCCAAATTTAAAGGTCTCTCTGCGCCAACTCATTAATAATATGCAACAGACGTCGTATGCACAAGTAGCCATCGAATAGGTCCATTTGTTAACATCGTTGGTGGATAGACCGCTCTGCTCGAGACTGTAAGACGTCATCCGACATTCTGATGCTCTCATAATATTCTCACTACTCCCTAAATGCATTTAAATCTAATTTCAGGATACGCTTTCAACATGTCACACCTTATAAATTAAACGGAACTTGTTTCTAGTTATAAATTTATAATGGGAAGGCAATTTCATTTGTCAAAATCAGACTATGAGGGAAATTGAATACGCTTTGAGTAAATCACTGTCAACGGACGTAGTGCAGTTATTGGGTCAAATTGGACAAAAGCATAAAGCCGCGAACAGGCAAACATCCAGGATCACTAGGTCAAGTTCACTAACCACTGAACCACAGAGACTGACTTTTATAAACCTACATCACGATGCAAATTCTGGATGGCACTAGAAACTGCTGAATTTTTCTGAGACCATAAATGATATCCACTTCATTACACACAGTTAGAAAAGATTTATTAGGGGGCCACCATTTTTCTGCCTCCCGAAAGTGGAATAAGCCAAAAGAAACATCATCATCACACCTTTATCCTGCCTGCGGCAGGGTCGGGTCTGCGGGTCCACTGAACATGCGTTGACTGGGGGCACCCCAGCCAGGTGTCTGGAACTCGCAGGAAATATTGGCTGAGTTGTCTGTGTGGGTCACAGTGTCCGGGGTCTACCTCAAAGTGTCCAGCCAGACACTTTGATGCAATTTTTGAGTACCTCAAAGTGTCCGCCATCTAGGTCCGAATGCAGTAGCCCAAATTTGCCTCCTTTCTGCATGTCACAGGTGCACTGCAGAGCAGATATGCAACGTGAATCAAGGCGAAATTTATTTCAAATGTGAGACTTACCGTCTCGCAGATTTTCACCCGACGTAATGCCCGTTTCTCATTTTCTGATGCACCAACGGGATAGGAGCCATCACTAATATAGGCCACAATCTCATCATACTTCTTGGGATTCATATCCTTCCGTCCACAAGGCGACGATTTCTGGCACACACTACAAGGTGGGGGTCTGTTATGACCCCAAAAAGACTTTTTCATTTTGAGGCCAAAACATTCAGATTAAGGGCATTATTATAATCTGGCAACATATGAAAACAATCTGGAAACATGCTAAAAAAAATTCTGTAATACCCAAGGAACCCAAGACATCATCATCACCATACCCTTATCACGCTTATGACAGGGTCGGGTCTGCAGGTTCTAGTCCTTCACTCCTGCCTATCTCCCACCAGGTCCCCGTCCACCCCAAACACTACCATATCCTTATGGACATCCTGCTCCCACGTCTGCTTTACCACCCAGTGTTTCCGACCGGCAATCCCTGTCGGTACTAACTTGGGTTGCATTGCTTAACCAGAAATAAAATATGCTAATTACTTAGGAGACCCGCCAACTTCCATAGATAGGTAAAGAAAACATGGGAGAACGGGTACTCAAAGGTTGGTTAAGAGTGGAGAAAGTGGTACATGTGTAGACTCAATTTTGTAGGTCTGGGGTCTGCCGAGACCCCACGTTGTGGACGGAAGGATATTGCATTTATTGCTAGGGAAAATGAAAACACCAGCTCTGCTTCGCAAGTGAGTTTCGTGGGAGAGTGCTATAGCAAACGCTGAAATTGTTTTGACATTATTGGTGGGAGAAAAATCCCTAACGTGAGAAACGACTGGGACACTGACGTAAAAGCGGACACTTTGAGGTATGTGTCAAATTACCTCACACCAGGATACCAGGATACTTTGACGCGTGACACCGGCTTATCCGACGAATTGAGACGATGCAGATGAATTGGAATGTCGACTGTTTAGTCAAATTTTCTGGCAGATCTTCCTTTAGAAAATTGAGTCGATGACCGTTCCAGCGTTGACTTTCATTAGAACGCAATTTTCCTTTCGTTTCTTCTGGCATCTGTTGTCAAAAGAAGTTGCATCTTGGATTATTATTGAACATATATGCGCATTCAATTTAAAATGGCGGACCGTTGTCAAAACTGTTCTTTTCGTTCGATTTGTGGAATCGCTGGTGAACAATATTGAAAGGAAGCCGAAAGAAACAAATGACGTAAATTAAAGTCAGAAAAATAGTTGATCGAGTTATAGGGCTTACCAGATGATGGGTGGCATGTTGAATGCAGGTCGACGCGAATAGTTTCTTTCCATCGACGAAGCATCGAGTTTACTGTGGCACCTGCACATCTTGGTGTCCTTCATACGTAGAGGTAGAACCATGACTTCCCTCCGTGGCATTTGAGAAAGAAATTACCTCCAAAAAGGACAAACGGATGCTACTTAAGCAGGAGTTGTGCAACGGTTCTGTTCATGTCCTCCCGATACCAAGTTGTTTGTTTCGTTGCCGTTTTAGGGCCCTTTAACTACAACGGTCATTAGAGTTCCGCCCACTGCGTAGTTCTAATGCAGAGCCTGTAGAGACACGCTGTTACGACAAGTTTGGTCAGTGATCAGACGAGAACCCCGGTTTGGTCTTGAAAAACGTTAAGTATAATAATTGTTCTAATTGTAGTGACATATTCTTTGAAGTTAAAAAGCGATGATCCTCCAAATGTTTCGCAAAAATTTGAACATCCTTTGCCTCAAATACTGTATTTGAGACAGAAGGTTACTCGAATTTAGTAACTACATTAGAGTTTTTGAATACAGTCAAACCTCGCTATAACACACCCTGGTTATAACACTTTTCGGCTTATAACACACACAAAGGAAAGTCCCAGCCAGCGCTAATGCATAAGTATATAGAAATTGATTGGCTATAACACACTCGGATATTACATATAACACGCAACTGGTTCGGTCCCTACAGCACTTTCAACGTGTGAGAGACCTCGGATATAACAAACAGCTACAACATGCAACTAGACGGCATACCCCAAAGCTTAATTAAGGCTATATGGTGCAAGAGTTTCGCTATCTAGGATGAGTTTTCCAGAGCAATGAGGAAATCGATTCAGACGTGGCCCGTAAGGTTAATTCAGGTGGGGTCCTGTGTGACGGCCAGGTCCCAATAAAGATGAAGGGCAAAATTTACAGAACTGTCATTAGGCCCCCTATGCTATATGGCTCATAGTGTTGGGCTGTTAGGAAGACCCATGAAGAGCAGCGAGTTGCGTTGGACACACCAGTTCTCGTCTGATCACTGAAGTTAAGCAACGCAAGCCCAGTTAGTACTGACATGGGTGGTCGCTCGGGAAAGCTGGGTACTGCTAATACCCAATAATCGTCGCATTAGTGTAGTGTCTGTGCAGTATATGCATTAGAACTATACAGTGGACGGGTCTCTAATGACCTCGTAGTTTACGGGACCTTAAACTCCAACAAACAACAAAAAAAATGACCCATGAAAGGCGAATGCAAGCGGCTGAGATGCGAATGCTACGCTACATGTGTGGGATGTCATGATCTGACAGAATTAGAAACGACTACATTAGAGGTAGCTAGGGGGTGGCAGATATTGCGAAAAAGATGAGAGAGAAGCGTTTGAGGTGGTATGGGCATGTGATGAGGAGGGGAGAGGAGGAGCTTATTGTGGGACTGCATGTAGTTGGGGGCACCAGAGGTAGAGGAAGACCAAAACGGACGTGAGTGCAGGTGGTGCAAAGGGACATGGTGGCATGTGGGGTGGAAGGGGACTTGGTGGGGGATAGGCGGGAGTGGAGGATTAGAACCCGCAGACCCGACCCTGTCTCAGGCGGGAGAAGGGTGAGATGATGATGATGATAAAAGGATAAAATTCTCAGCAGTGTGGAATCTGGCAAAATTGCAGTTGACTGCAAGTGTGTGCGTCTTGAAGTATAAAAGTCTATGTCGACTTTTTGAATACATCTTGAAATTAGCATATTTTTGTTCCGTTAACATAGTTTCGGCGTCATTTAGCATTGTTTCTGTTATAGCACACACTCGGTTATAACACACAGAGACGATCAGTCCCGAAGGTGTATGTTATATCCGAGTTTGACTGAATTTCCATTCTTTTGCCATTAAGTGCAATAAGTGGAGCGCGACGTCTACTCTACAGTCTCAACCAAACCCAACCTCCATTTCAGTTCCCCTCTCCTTTTGTTATATGAAACAGCACTAAATATTCAAATATGAAAGCAAAATAAAGTTTTTAAGTATGATATCATGAATTGTTAAAATATACGGTTCTTGTATGAAAGTACGCACGTACTTGTGCAAACGCATCAAGAATTTTGTGTTGTTCATTATTTTGGAGGACCTCTGTCATGAGATTTATGAGTTTCATACCGCATTAGTAGCTTTGTGGGCTGAAAAAGATCTGAGTCTGATAAAAGGAATTCGTTTCACCGGTATATATATTCTTTGTTATTTTAATATTTTCAAAGAGCAAAAAATAACATCATTATTTGAGAAGGTATAAGCCATCTCTGGCATCAGATATTGACGTCATAACGCGACAATGGACATTTGAGTGGCAGTGATAAATGATAACGGCTTTGTATGGTATTTAGGAAAATGCAATACCAACCTTTATCCAATAAACGATAGAAACCGAAAAAAAAAACCTGTTAGACTTAAATTTTAAACTTCCCAGACAGAGGTGGAGCGGCTTATTGCGTTGGACACAGCAGTTCTCGTCTGATCACAAGCTAAGTAACACAACCCCAGTTAGTACTGACATGGGTGGCCGCCTGGGAAACTTGGATACTGCTAATATACAAATATCGTCGCATTAGTGTAGTGTCTGTGCAGTCTCTTAATCAGAACTATGCAGTGGTCGGGGCTCAAATGCTCAGAATGCGCATTTCCTTCGGATGAGAATTAAAACCAAGGTCCCGTTGGTGTACGATGGCATTTGCATGTAAAACAACCCTCTCCACTTTGCAACGGGTAGATGAGGCAAAATTTCCAGGTGTAGGAGCTCGCCCACTACGTCGATTGGATGCCCCAGCGAACAGTAGACCAACGATGAAAAACAAGTATTGGGGGTCACAACTTGGTCGGCATCCGGCTGTAGATAAATATTGTCCAATATACAGTATCACTATTGTGCATATTCGGAGGGACAAGATGGGTACCCGGCCTTGCCTGGAGTGGCTTATTATGCTGTAGCAAACATCCATTGTAACAAATCCTTTAATAATATATGACGGGATTTCTAACTTTTAATACTTTTGTTTTTAAACTAATGACCCATTTATTTCTTGAAGTAGACCTACTTAATTTTGTTTAATTTTTAGACGTGGTGTTTTTGTAAAGCACCTAAAAGATTTGTAAATGACCAACAAACGCATTTCAAGAAACTTTAGAGACTTTTTATTCTAATTTGGAAAAGCGGCTTATGGGATTAATCCATCAGTGCTTTGCAACCGAAATGTACTTTTCATTACAACAATTTCATTACAGAAACCAATGTGAAATCACAGTGGTCATGGGATGAAATGAATGTCAGCGTGAAATTGCTGAAATTGTTGGTTACCTAGCATCCATACTGAGCATATAACTGTTCTTATCATGCGATAGACTTGTTAGAAAGCTTCGTTCCTGCCTCGATGGCGCAGAAGTAGCGTGGCAGGCCAACCGTCCTGGCACGAGACGGTTGGCTTCCTTCGGACGAGGGAGAAATCTCCAGTGGGCCTACGTCTACTGTGGGGTAGAATGTAAACTCGTGACTCCATTTGATGCAGGATGTCATCTACACTTAAAGGAACCCTTATAACAGGGAATAAAATAAAATATTCGTGTATTTCCGCAATATTCCCAGGTGTAGGAGCTCGCCCCTTGGCGTCGGTGGAGAAGTCCCCCAACGAAGAATAACACACCGATGACAAATAAGCATACGGCAGGGGCGGCGAACCATTTTCTGCTGGCGTGCCAAAATTTAAATAGTTATAGTTCTTGATTTACTAACGTGCCAGATACAGTAGGCAAAAAAAGTATTTGAGCACCCAAAATATTCTTATTTTCAGTTTATTTAAGTGAAATAAAATTATGAAATCATGCTTTAAATTATTCTTACATAATCTACTTTATATAAATAAAAATGAAAGTTGAAAAAATATAACAATAATATTTAAATAAACAAAAGATGGAATTGTTATAGCAAAAAAAGTATTTGAGCACTTGTGTGGCATTCCCAATTGTATGAAATATTTGAAATACCTCTATATATTTAGTAAGGTCAAAGTCTGTTTTGAATGTCAAAAGTATAATGAGCATTTCTCTAAGAAAAAGTAATACTGAAATTGATATTAATGAATAATGGCACCTAAAAAAAGTGAGATTCCAATAGCAACACAAGAAACTGTAGTTCAGATGAGTGTTAGTGGTTATTCACAGTGTGAAATTGCCAAAACGATGAAAATATCACGTGGTAGTGTGCATTACATTTTAAAAAAACAAAAAGAAACTGGTGGTGTTGAAAATAAACAAAGAAGTGGTCGTCCAAGCAACTTAACTGTGAGGCAAAAACGTGCAGTTGTCAGAGAAGCTCTGAACAATCCCCAAGGTTCAGCACAGGCTGTGGCCTCACACATTGCATCAACTTCAGGAACACTTGTTACACCACAAACCATTAGAAATGTTCTACACAGTGAAGGAATAAAAGGTTGCAGACCAAGGAAAAAACCCCTCATTTCAGAAGTCAATAGGAAAAAACGTTTAGAGTTTGCTCTCGAATACAAGGACAAACCAATAGAGTTCTGGAAAAACGTAACATTCTCTGATGAGAGTAAGTTTGAAATAATAAAACCAAGAAGTATCCTCACTGTGTGGAGAAGGAAAGGCACTGCTTTAGATCGTCAAAATATTGTACAAACTGTGAAGCATGGAGGTGGTCACATTATGGTCTGGGGCTGCATGGGGTATTCTGGAGTAGGAAATTTACACTTTATTGAAGGTACTCTGACTGCTAAGTCATATATAAGTGTGTTGGCTTCTAATTTAAAGGAAAGTGCTAGGAAATTAGGGTTGGAACAGTCATTCATCTTTCAACAGGATAATGACCCTAAGCACACTGCTAACCTTACCAAAGAGTGGCTCCTGTATAATGTTCCACACCAGCTGAAAACACCCCCTCAGTCCCCAGACCTTAACCCAATAGAGAATCTGTGGCATCTACTAGATAATAGTATTAGAAAACATTCGATTACAAGCAAAGAAATGCTAAAGAGCAAATTGCAGGAAGAATGGGATAAATTTGGTATTGGAATCAGCCAAAAACTTGTGGAATCAATGCCAAGACGTTTGGCAGCTGTTGTAAAAGCAAAAGGGCTCCACACAAAATATTAATTTCCTTCTTTAAATAGAATAATATGATTGTCAGACAATATTTGAAAAGTGCTCAAATACTTTTTTTGTTATAAAAATTCTATCTTTTGTTTATTTAAGTATTATTGTTATATTTTTTCAACTTTTATTTTTATTTACATAAAGTACATTATGTAAGGATAATTTAAAGCATGATTTCATAATTTTAATCCTCTTATATAAACTGAAAATAAGAATATTTCATGTGCTCAAATACTTTTTTTGCCAACTGTACATTAATGTAATACTGCATTTACACATTCGCGAATACGACGAGGCGAGACTTTCGTCAAAATGTTCGCATTCATTCTTTGGATGAGGAATGACTGTTCACACATTCGCCGAATGTCTCGTCAGATGGTCATTCTCCAATCACCTCGTCGCTAGCGCCCTTTGACTCGTATTGTCTCGACAGCTAGTCATTCTCAAATCGCCTCAGGTCACTCGCGCCCTTTGACACGTGTCAAAAAAACCCCTTCCAAACACGAGCGCCACGAATGGCGAGGCGAACCACGAGGTGAATGACGAATGTAGTGTTCACACATTCGTCGAACATGCTCGCCTTGCCACTCGCCTCGTCGTATTCGCGAATGTGTAAATGCGGTATTAAAGGAATATATAGTAGGGTGCCCTTACTTCCGGTTTGTTACAGGAAATGGAAATTTCACCAATTGATTGGTAGTACGCTTGCTCGGCAACTGCGTCAGTAGTTCTAGGTTCGATACTGGACTGAGGAGGGCTGGCTTCTTTTGGGAGGAGGGGGCAGAGGCCCGGAGTGCACCTCCTTTTGGATGACAAGTAAAACCGAGGTCCCGTGGGAGCGGCGAGTTGCGTTGGACACACTAGTTCTCGTCTGATCACTGAAGTTAAGCAACGCGAGCCCAGTTAGTACTGACATGGGTGGTCGCTCGGGACAGCTGGTACTGCTAATACCCAATAATCGTCGCATTAGTGTAGTGTCTGTGCAATCTATGCATTAGAACTATGCAGTGGACGGGTCTCTAATGATCTTGTAGTTGACAAGACCTTAAACAACAACAACCAACCAACCGAGGTCCCGTGTAGTGTAAGATGGCATTGCAAGTAAAACAACCCTCTCTACTTTGCAATGGGTAGATGAGGCAAAAATTTTGAAGTGCAGGAGCTCGCCCCCTAGCGTCGGTGGGTGGAATGCCCCAACGCACACTAGACCGACGATAAATAAACGTAGGGGTTGCAGCTTTGGTCGGCAACCAGCAGTCCAGTATATCGCACTTGTGTCCATTGAGAGGGACAAGATGGGTACCCGACCTTGCCATAGGTGGGTTTTAAAAGAGGTAGCAGTTGCTGATTGGTTTGGCTTTATATACTGTAGGTTACCCTGTACAAGTATCCGCCACGTGCTAACAAAATTGCTCTGCGTGCCATAGGTTCGCCACCCCTGGGATAGGGGTTGTAGCATTACGTTGCCAGCCATCTACATAAAAATATCGTCCAACAGATCACTTGTGCGTCCTAATGCAGCAAACATTTGGCCGCCGTCCCCGGCATGGGCAAAGATAGGGTTAGTGGTGATGATGGACTGTTAAATAGTGTTCAAGTATTTGAGAGGTCCCATCAGTAGTCCTGAAGAACCGACATAATTTCAGAATAGGCCTGTAATTTAATTTTGTCCAACTAAAAACAAAAGCAATTCCTAATCCATTTCCATCTTATGGCTAAGGTCAGGTGCCCATGTTGTCCCTCTGAATGGACACACGGGTGATGTATTAGACAATGATTTTCCGTAGATGGCTGCTGACCAAAGCTGCAAGCCCTATGCTCAGTGGCGTCGCTAGGGTTAGCATCACCCGGTGTGGTGACGCCATGCTGTCACCCCCCTCTCCCGAAAAAAGCCGCTTCTTCTTTTTTGGTGTCCCCCCATTCGTCTTCGTGCGAGTGGTGTCACCCGTTGCGGCCCACAACCTCCCCAGTGACGCCACTGCCTATGCTTATTTATCGTCCATCTACTGTTCGTTGGACACTCCACCGACGCCAGGGGGTGAGCTCCTACACCGGGAAATTTTACCTCATCTACTTGTTGCGTAGTAGAGAGGGTTCTTATACGTGCAAATGCCGTCGTACATCACACGGGACCTCGGTTTTCCTCCTCAACAGAAAGAAGGCACACTTGGGGCCTCTCTTTTTAATTTTGCCCAACTGAGGCCCCATCGCACCAGCTCAGGATACAGACTATGGCAAGGGGTTTAATACTATGTGGCTATATGGCGTGCCGCTATGTTTAATTCGGGGCACACCTATATGGTGATGGACAATTCTTTGACTGATCTAGGATAGTGGGTACCCCACTGATTTTATTTCCACACACCAGTAATCGCCTGATTGACTACAAGTAAATCGTAGAAAAAGAGCAGTGTCCTCAGAAAAGCAATAAAGGATGATAGCCTGAACTCAATTTGCAGGGAATGGGCAAAATGACGAAATGCTCTCTGGGGGTTGCATAGTAAAATGGACCAGCTGTGACCGAAAGACCTATTCTAAATAAAGTAGAGAAAGAGTAATGCCTTTCCAGTTGAATACCGGTATGTGTTATAAGTGAAAAGTGAGGAGGGCGACTTGGGGAGAAGAAAACAGTGATTTGTTTGGATTTGATAGTCTTCTAATTTATAATAATTTATGTGGGTAGAGGTAGCGTGCTGGACTACTGCGACAGTGATCCCAGATTCAATCTTGGACAGGTGGATTGACTTCTTTCGAGAGATAAGAGTCGTGGCCCCATCTGGTGTGTGTATGGCATCCTCTACACGCAAAAGAACCCTACTTACAACATAAGCAGGGGCGGATTTATGGTTCTGCCGTCCTTAGGCTACATTGTGCTGCCGCCCCTGAACATGCCCTAAAGATTTTATTTACAGTCCAACTTACGTATAAGAAGCTCAGATAAAAGAGAATCTCGGTTATAAGAGAGCCATTTTGAATTCCCATCCGCATGCGCTATGCTTTACGTGTTAATGTACATGGTTATAAGAGACTTTGATAAAAGAGAAACTCGCCTATATGAGAGAGCACATTTTGACAATTTTGATTTGTCACTCGGATATAAGAGAATAATCCATGCTGAACAGTGTATGTTATACAAGGCAGACAGATGACGTCCTGCACAGGCATTTCATGATGTGGAGCATATGGTGGAAAGCAAAGCTTTAAAGAAGCAGGTTCAATGCAAAATCACAGATTTCTTCAAATGATTTTTTTTTCAATATATAGTCATCATAATACCCTTATCCCACCTGTAGCCGGGTCAGGTGTGGTCCCTGTCCACCCCATACACCACCATATCCCTAGAGTGGAGTATTGCATTGGACACACCAGTTCTTGTCTGATCACTGAAGTAGAGCAACGCAACCCCAGCTAGTACTGGCGCGGGTGACTGCTTTGAAAAACTGGGTACCACTAATACACAAACATCGTCACATTAGTATAGTGTTTATGCAGTCTCTGCAATAGACCTATGCATTGGACGGGGCTCATTGACCTTGTAGTTGAAGGGCCCTAATACGCTAACCAACCAAACTAACCATATCCCAATGGATAGGGAGCGGCGAGTCGTGTTGGACACACCAGTTCTCGTCTGATCACTGAATTAAGCAACGCAACCCCAGTTAGTACTGACATCGGTGGCCACTTGGGAAAACTGGGTACCGCTAGTATCCAAAAATCGTCGCATTAGTGTAGTGTCTGTGCAGTCCCTGCATCAGAACTACACAGTGGACGGGGCTCTAATGACCTTGTAGTTGAAGGGCCCTAAAACTCCAACAAACAACAAAACAACAACCCAATGGATAAATACTGGTATACTGTAATATACTGTATAGTTTTAATCTGCATGCAGTCTGGAATATCCCTGTTGTGCATTGTTATTGTGCAATAGGTCAGACACCATTCGCTATCATAACCAACAAAACATTAATTTACATGCCAAAGTTCTATTTTGGTTGTATAATGTGATGCTTGAATAAGTGGGGTGGGTTGGCATCCCCTCACACAATACCCAGCCAATATTCCTGCGGGCTCGAGACGCCTGCCTGGGGTGCCCCCAGTCAGAGCATGTACAGTGAACCTGCAGACCCGACCCTTCCACGGGAGGGATAAGGGTATGATGGTTATGATACTGTATAGTTTTTAAATCTGGATTTATGAATCTGTTTTGGAATGTTATGAAGCATAATCAACAGTAAAATTGAGAATTACAGTACTGCCCTTAGAAATGTGTACCATATTGCAAAATATGGTCGTTTTTACATTGCCTGGATATAAAGGAAACTCGGATATAAGAGACTATTTTGGATTTCCCAAGGTGTCTCTTATATCCGAGTTCGACTGTACTTCTCTTCATGTGTGTGTTGCGATGTCAAACGATATTTTTAATGGAGAAAAATGAGGGAGAGTCGACACGTAATGAGAAGTGGGGAGGAGAAGCTCGATAGGTCCATTACAGGAAAGCAGGTGGTTGGAAGCACCCCGAGCGGCAAATTGCGTTGGACACTCCAGTTCCGTCTGATAACTGAAGTTAAGCAACGCAACCCCAGCTAGTACTGACGTGGGTGGGCGCTTGGGAAAACTGGGTACCGCTAATACCCAAAAATCGTCGCATTAGTGTAGTGTCTCTGGAGTCTTCGCATAAGTACTACACTGTGGGCGGGGCTCTAATGACCTTGTAGTTCAAGGGACCTAAAATCCAACAAACAAACAGTCATATGCAGGCTCTGCATTAGAACTACGCAGTGGACGGGGCTCTAATGACCTTGCAGTTGAAGGTCTCTAAAACGTCAACAAGCGAACGAAAAATGGAAGCACCCGATGGACGGGGACCTGGCGGGAGTGAAGGGCTAGAACCCGCAGACCCGCCCTGCCGCAGGCGGGATAAGAGTATGAGGATGATAGTGATGAATCTATTTATAGCTAACATTTTTATATTTGAAATTTGCAACTTAGAATTTTACCGCCCTAGGCTATAGCCTTTTTAGTGTATTCAGAAATCCGCCCCTAAACTATACGTGCAATTCGATAAAATTTCCAGATGTAGGAGTTTGAACGATGGCGCACAGGTGCAAGAAAAGTTCTCCTGTGAAGAAAAATAGGCCGACGAAAAATTAGCCTTGGGATACAGCGTTAGGTTGGCATGAGGCTGCATAGCACATGGTCCAATAGATCTTTCGAGTGTCCCTATGCGACAAAACTTGGCACTGGACAATTTAAAAAAGTATTTAATATCAAAACATTCACCTGGGAGACTGTGGATTTTTCCTGCAACCTCTAACGAGTGTTTGAGATAAGTTTGGCAACCACTTTCCTACATGGGCCAGTACCTGGTTCGGCCTTCCCCTACCTTCAACTAACAACATTTACTAGAAGTTTCAATTTAAGAGACTATTTTCTTTGCACCCTCTCTGTTATTGCTTACTATTAGCGCTTCATAAAAATAACGTTTCAGACAAAAATTGTACTCTAAATAATGGCACTGATTTCCTTCTCGAGACTGCTGCAAGATTTTAGCATGTAGCAAGTTTATGGAGACCTATAGAAGCAACTGAAAAAGTCTGATGTTTTTATACTTGAACACCGACTTGACTACAACAGATTGTGGTGATAACAATAAGTACTGTTTATACAGATAAAAGATAATACTCATTTAGACAGCATCTGTAGTCGTTTTCAGCAATTAAGAAATGCAATGCAGCGATGAACATCAAATTCAATTTCACAGGAGCTGCCAGAAGGATGATCACGTTACGTATTACCATACTGCCAACATGTAATGAACCCAATGTGTTGGAAACACCTTAATTATCACTTGTCTTCCAAATATATACTAACTCCGACAGCTTTTACCCCAGTCGCTACACACCTCTAGAAACAAGTTTACAGTTTGCCAGGGTGGAAGTACCCAATGGAAATATTTGATGCTAATATTTTACCTTGAGACTCATATTCGATTTCGCCTAGATCAGTGTTTTTCAACCAAGGTTCCAGGGAACCTAAGGGTTCCTTGATTTCCACCCAAGGGTTCCGCCAATGGCAAGATAGAGTATAAAAATAACAATGAAAACACAAGAAATGAGAACGACTTTTATCTGTCAAAGATGAACTTCGGGTGTCTCTCTCAAACATTAGGCCACGAATTCAACTCCTAATGCTAAAACACACACCTGTATCAATTAATGTTTTTTGTCACTGTTTGGGTTTCCGCGAAAGGTCTAAATGTTCCAAAGGGTTCCGTTCCAATAAAACAGTTGAAAAACACTGGCCTAGATGGTGCAACAGTAGCACGCTAGATTATTGCGAGGGAGCGGCTTATTGCGTTTTACACACCAGTTCTCCTCTGATCACTGAAGTTAAGCAACGCAGCCCCAGCTAGTACTAACATGGGTGGCCGCTTGTGAAAGCCGAGTACCGCTAGCACCCAAAAATCGTCAACTCAGCAAAGTTTCTGTGCAGTCTCTGCAATAGAACTACGCGGTGGACGGGACTCTAATGACCTCTGCAGTTGAAGGGCCCTAAAACACCAACGAGACATACAATCGATTACTGCGCAGTGGCTCTAGGTCCCATGTTGTGCTTTAGTTTCGTTTCACTGGTGTTTTAGGGCCCTTCAACCACAATGGTAATTAGACCCCCGTCCACTGCGTAGTTCTAATGCAGAGTCTGCACAGACACTACGCTGTAAAGACAATTTGGATATTAGCAGTACCCAGTGTTCCCCAGTGGTCACCCATGCCAGTACTAGCTAGGGTTGCGTTGCTTAACATCAGTGATCAGACGGGATCTGATGTGTCAAAAGCAATACAGCCGCTCCCCGTGTTGTGTGACAATGTCACCAACAAGTAATACAGTAGAATCTTTACTACATTCAGCAAAATATAAGTGTTGTGTGGTCCCCTGTTGTCGTTGGAGCCAATGACAAATACGCATAGAAGTTATGGGATTTGATTCAGCAGCTGGCTGTTTTGGATTGAAGGGCTCTAAAACACCAACAAATAAACAAACAATCTGTATGGTACTGTTAGTCAGTGCATGCAATGCTTTTTGTAGAGACAAATCACGACACTTTTGATGGACACAAACATTTTTGTAATCAGGAATCATTATTGCACTGCGAGCCACCAGAAATGGTACCGGATGTGACATATTTACCCGAACAGATTTGGCACTTGCATGCAGATTTACGCAGGTGAGGTTACTCCTGCCAATTTCAAAAATACTGACGTGAACTCACCACAGTATCATGGTATTTTTCGAACAGTTCGTTGACTAAGCCTGCCACATTTATTCGAAAAAAATATATCCAGTTTCGGAGCAGTCATTTCGACGCGGTCCAGTAACGAAATTGTCTGCTGAACATGTGTAAAATAAATGTATCAATAAATGAATTTGATCTCCATGATCTAGGTAACAATAGTTTGAATTCTACAGTGGTATAAAATCAGTTTGCCTTATACATCTCTTATTCTATCGACCATTGAGATGGGGAGTGGTTCATTAGTTAGAAACTCGCTGTGCAGGGTTATGGGCTCACGCGCCCTATGGCAATATGATAACTGTGGGCCCATGCCGCCGACATGGTAAACTTTCTACAGCTGATGGCATTCAGATGTTATGGCGAATGATACTCCGAAGGTAAATAATTATGTAACTATAGAAATATACGAAAGTTTTGGACCCAAAATTAACATTAAAATATCGTCCCCATCATAATAAAACTAATCATTTTCTCACCTATAGCATGATCGGGTGCCCCCGTTTGTCCCATTGGGTCACATGAACGATTGTTAGACAGTATTTTTACACAGCCGGCTGCTAACCTAATGTTGTAGCCCCTATACTTATTTTCCTTCGGGTGGCGACGGCCAGGGAGCGAGCTCCATTGCTAAACTACACTTATATTTTACTCCATGTAGTAAAGATTCTTTTATAAGCGGATCACATCGTTCATACCACACGGAGGCCTCTCTCTCTTCTCTCTCTCTCTTCTCTCTCTCTCTCTTCTGTCTCTTCCCTCCTCTCTCTTCTCTCCTCTCTCCCCGTTTTTTTCCTGTCAGAGGGATAATGTTTCCCATGTGACAGGAACTACAGCTGATAACTGCCACACAACATAACCCTAATCCCCATGTGTGAGAGGTCATCGTGTCGTCGGTATCGGCGAACGGAATTAAGAACTGACCCAAACTGATGTTTAGTCATCAATCAGCAAAAGACCAAACCAGTCCGCCGAATTAGAGGAAATTCGAAAGTTGACAGAGCGGCGGTATTGCATTGGACACACCACTTCTCGTTTGAACACTGAGGTTAAGTAACGCAATCCCAGGTTGTACTAACATGGGTGACCGCTTGGGAACGCTGGGTACTGCTAATACCCAAAAATCGCATGGTTCTAATCACCATTGTAGTTGAAGGGCCCTTAAACACCAAAAAAACAAAAAAAAAACACCAACTAAAATCGCAGTTGAGTATGATGGCATTAATGCGGAAATTAACTGCATGGATTGGAACAAATCCCAAATGGACGTGGTCACCCCATTTTACCTTTTATGTATTGAATAAATAATGTGATATTGAAACAACTAAGGTCAATGGTGCTATAAAATCTCTTCGTCTTGCTCAGATAGGAATGTATTTCTTTACATTCCAGTAATATCGTTTTCAAAACATCCGGTAATGCCCTTAGCTGATTAAAAATTTCCCCCATTCTGCCTGTGAAAATTATAAATTTAAATATTTAGAGGTATGCCGAACTAATCAAGGCTTTTTCGCTAAATATTTAATCAACCTATTCACCGCAGTAGCTCTACTCTAATCCCGTCGTGTACACAAGTAATCATTTATTTTATACTGAGAAAAAAAATTGAGTTTCTAATCAAAATCAGGTTGCATACCTGAATGCTGCAAGGTGCACGTTAAACATTTTGAAAGTAGGCCTACATGGGCGGCCATATTACTTGGCCGGCTGCGTAAAAAACACTGCCTAACACATCGCCCATATGCTGCTTGTTATTCGATGTAGAAGTTCGGATTGATTATTGTGATGCCATTCAATTTTATAAATCAGCTAGACCTACCGCGGTGGCGTTGTGGTTAGCACGCTCGGCAGTAGTTCTAGGTTTGATACTGGACCGAGGTGGGTTGGCTTTTTTCGGGCGAGAGAGAGGCTGCGAGTGT
The DNA here is from genome assembly GCA_013389805.1 of Trigoniulus corallinus. Lineage (NCBI taxonomy): Eukaryota > Metazoa > Arthropoda > Diplopoda > Spirobolida > Trigoniulidae > Trigoniulus > Trigoniulus corallinus. The sequence continues at coordinate 21,148,513 of JAAFCE010009126.1, read as the reverse complement.
GCTTTCCTTCGGATGAGAAGTAAAACCGAGGTCCCGTGTTGGTGCACGATGTCACCTGCACGTAAAAGAACCCTCTCTACTACGCAACGGGTAGATGAGGCAAAATTTCCAAGTGTAGGAGCTCGCCCCTGGCGTCTTCCCCAACGAACACTACACCGACGATAAATAAGCGTAGGGGTTGCAGCTTTCGCCGGCAACCGCTGCAGAAAAACTATGACCAATATATCGCCCTCGTGTCAATTCAGAATGGACAAGACGGGTACCCGACCCGGGTCTTATTAACCTCCAATACAGTGGTATCTAATAACATTTCGCACAAACACCTATAAATATAGTTTTAGCAAGTACTACCCTTTTTCCCGTATTAGGAAGGGGTCAGGTTCTCATTTTTGTTCCACCGCGACACATGGGAGATGCCGGTACCATCATTGGGGCAATCCGCCGAAGGCGCCGATGTGTTGGCAGGACAAGATTGTAAAAATGGGACTTTTGCCGATTTACTCGTTGGAAATAGGTTCTTTTAGATGCAAATGACAATGACATTATATACACCTCACGGGGCCACGACTTTATTTTCTATTCGACAGAGGGCGCACTCAGTGTTTCTTTCTCTGTGTTTCTTTCTCTCTCTCTCTGTTTGTCTCTCTCTCTCTGTTTGTCTCTCTCTCT